>AP028282.1:9673026-10873026 GCA_030269945.2 Trilocha varians
TGCTGACTCTAGCAATAGGGATATTGCTGACTCCAGCAACTCTCTTTCGGAATTAATATCTTAGCTGAGAGATTAATCAGTTCAGGCCGATCTTCCAACCTGAGAGGTTGTGTTATTTTATCCAGAAAAGCGACTTCCAATATATAAAAGTGTATCCTAAAACATAGTTTATTTTATGTGTGAAATAAAATCTTTTTTTAAAAAAGGAACTTTTCTTCGTCGCGTAACATATTTGGTGGCAGCTCAAGGGATTTCTAAAATCCAGGAAACGCCTTCGATTGTGGAAAATCAATGACCCAGTGCAGTGAAAACAGTGAAAAGTGAATAAAAGTGAAAATACGTGTATTTGTACAAAACAAGTTATAACATGCTCCTGAACTCCATCTACACGTAAGTGATAATCTATCCAAAAAACTCACTGGTGGCGCGATTCCAAAAACTCTTAAAAATACTATTAAAATCCGAAAGTGTAATAATTAACATTCAAAATCATCTCTAATTATTGTTCGAGACATCCAGTACCGAGAATCCTTATCTAACGCGACGCATCCGCTCACCTGCATTAAACCTTGAACTTTATCGCAACAAATAATTCTCGGAAATCCATCAAAATGACCACTAAGGAGGAGACTAGACAAAGAGGACAAAAATCGGAAAGCGAAGAAAGAATAGACCTTAATATCCTATTGAAGTTTATTAAAAGTTTCGACGGCAACCGCGAAAATCTAAACTCATTTCTGACAAACTGTCAAAATGCGATTAATTTAGCAAATATCCAACAAAAACCTGTATTATTAAAGTATATATTAAGCCAGTTAGAGGGTAAGGCAGAATCAGCATGTACCATCCGCGACTTTGAATCTTGGGAACAGTTATCTGAATTCCTACGAGCCCAATTTGGTGATAAAAAACACTACGCTGCATTACTCTCTGACCTGCAAAGTTGCAAACAAAATTACAACGAGCCGGTCAATCAGTTCTCTTTACGTATAGAATCTTGTTTGTCACGGCTGTTGGCCGAAATAAATATATCCATCCCGTCACGAAACAAAGGCGAACTGACAGGCCGTATCGCTGCAATGCAGGACTTACTTGCCTTATACACTTTTGTAACTGGATTAGATCCTAAATTATCTATGGCTGTTCGATGCCGAGATCCTGATACATTAAACCAAGCTATTAATATCGCTGTCTCAGAAGAGAAAATTTTACAAACGACTAATAGAAAATTTCCCTCGTCTTCATCCGGATATCCATTCAAAAATCCGCAATTCCCAAACAGATATCAACAACAAATGCAACCACGGTTCCAATATCGGCCCAGAATTAATATTACACAACCTAATGCAGTAAATCCTAGTACCAACGGACAACTCTTTTGTAGATATTGTAAGAGTAACGGTCATATTCTTGAAAATTGTCTCAGGAGAGAATATAACAACAAACGTTTCCAAAATCAATCCCAAAATTACCAACAACGGTTCCAACCGCGTCAAAACAGAGTAAACTTTAATGATAATAATGAAATTTTCTATACTAACACAAGTGAACCTCAAATAATTGAATCCCGCGATGAAGTTGATCATGTTAATTTAAACTGAGTCCTGGCCTGCGTTGGTGTCGTCCGGGTCTAAAATATAAAACCGACACCCAAACATATTCTAGTTCACTAAGTAAATCCACCAACGGCATTATACGACAGGGTAACCAGCCCCAAAAAGGAAATGCCCGATCCTTAAATGAAAATAAATCCACCAACGGCATTATACGACAGGGTAACCAGCCCCAAAAAGGAAATGCCCGATCCTTAAACGAAAATAAATCCACCAACGGCATTATACGACAGGGTAACCAGCCCCAAAAAGGAAATGCCCGATCCTTAAATGAAAATATTATACAACACGGCATTATACGACAGGGTAACCAGCCCCAAAAAGGAAATGCCCAATCCTTTAATGAAAATACTATGCAACAGGGTAGCCAGCCCCAAACTGAAAGTATTTCATCATATAATCGTAGTAATCCTATTCCAATAATAAATAAAGTAAATTCGAATCCTGAAAATAATAATAAAAAAAATGTTATATATGAAATCTCAAGAAATACAAATAAAAAATATCTACCTTATGTTAAAGTTTCAACATCTATATCCTCAAAACCGTTAAATCTCTTAGTAGACACCGGCGCTTCGGTAAGTTTAATAAAATAATCATGTATTGAAGACTATCCCGAAATAATTAATAAAAAAATCGAAATCACAGGAATCGATTCCAATCGTGATAGTAGCATTACAACTCTAGGCCAAATTCAAATCGTGATCCAAGACAACGTAGATACTGTGAAACATTACTTCCATGTAGTAGACAATATTGATTTACCATACGATGGAATTATGGGTAATGATTTATTTAGTACGCAAAGAAGTCACATAGATTATATCCATCAGATTTTGCTCATAAATAAAATTGTATTTCCTTTATTCTTTCAACAACCAATTTACGCAATTCCAGCTAGAACTGAAATGATAATTGAATGTACTGTCTCCAATCCTGAAATAAAAGAAGGGTTAATACTCGATCAACATTTAACTGATCATTTATTGGTAGCTAACTGTATTGTTTCGGTTAAAAGTAATTCTAGGATTAATATCTCTGTAATAAACACGTCCGAAAAATCGATTAACGTCAACTCCGACCTGAAATTAACATTACTTCCACTTGAAAACAAAACTAAACCTGATCATGCAACACAACACATTTTCCAACTAAACCAAAAATATATCCACGAAAATGCTCTATCTAGAACAAAAAATGTAATTGACCAACTCCGCGCGTCTCATTTGAATAACGAAGAAACCCAAGCACTCTTTGATATTTGTACAAAATTCTCTGACATCTTTTATCTACCTGGAGATAAACTTTCTTTCACTAACGCCATCCAGCATGAAATCAAAACCACATCCTCGACACCTATCCACACCAAATCATACCGCTTCCCAGAGTGTCATAAACAAGAGGTCGAAACCCAAATAAATAAAATGTTAGAACAGAACATAATCGAACCATCATCATCACCTTGGTCATCACCTATATGGATAGTCCCGAAGAAGATAGACGCCTCAGGTAAGAGGAAATGGCGTGTAGTAATCGATTACAGGAAATTAAACGATATTACAATAGGCGACTCCTACCCCATTCCTAACATTTCCGAAATCCTCGACCAACTAGGTCGTAGCAAATATTTTAGTACACTCGATCTCGCGTCAGGATTCCATCAAATTCCAATGAATAAAGAAGACGCTCCTAAAACAGCCTTTTCCGTTCCCCAAGGATCCTATCAATTCTGTAGAATGCCATTCGGTTTAAAAACAGCGCCCTCCACATTTCAGCGACTGATGAATACAGCCCTATCCGGCCTCCAAGGTATAAAGTGTTTTGTATACTTAGATGATATCGTTATTTACTCCTATGACCTTCAAACCCATATTAAAAACTTAGAATCAGTGTTTACAAGACTCCGAGATTTTAATTTAAAACTACAACCTGATAAGTGTGAGTTCCTTAGAAGAGAAGTTTCATACTTAGGACATTTAGTCACCGACGAAGGGGTCAAACCCAATCCTGATAAAATAAAAGCCGTCAAAGACTTTCCCAGACCACAAAACCCCAAAGATATAAAATCATTCCTTGGACTTGTTTCATATTATCGTCGCTTTATACCAGAATTCTCAAAAATAGCGAAACCGTTATCAAACCTACTAAAGAAAGATACGCCTTTCGAATGGACTCACGAACAACAACTTGCCTTCGAATCCTTAAAACAAGAATTAATATCCGCCCCACTCCTCATCTATCCAGATTTCTCTCAACCATTTGTATTAACCTGTGATGCATCTAACTTCGCGATATCAGCAATCCTATCACAAGGGCCTATAGGAAAAGATAAACCAATAGCGTATGCATCTCGCACTTTAAACAAAGCTGAAACAAATTATAGTGTTACTGAGAAAGAATGTTTAGCAATCCTATTTGGCACAAAAACGTTCCGCCCATATTTGTACGGGCGACGCTTTAAAATAGTTACCGATCACAAACCACTCAAATGGCTTTTCAATTGTAAAGATCCAGGATCAAAACTCGTAAGATGGAGATTGAAACTAGAAGAATTCGATTACGAAATTGAATACAAAAAGGGTAAAACTAATTGCAACGCTGACGCTCTATCCCGGTTTCCTGTGAATCCCATACAAGATACTCTACTCAATCCTGAAACCCCTAATCAAAATTTAGACTTCCTGAACCCTAATAATGATCCTAATACTCCCAGTCCACTTCCTGAATTAAATTCCGACGACTTGGTAGAACTCGGTTCTTCAGACAACCTATTTCACGACCTTAGTCCCCTTTCACCTTTAGCAGGAACGGCAGATACTCCCGTAGATCCTTTGTCCAACATAGAGCAAACTAATAATGACTATTCGCAATTTCTTAAATCCATGAACGAAAAAGATACACAATTCGATACTAAGATAATCGAGTATAATGAAAGTTTAATGAAAAGTTCTTCAAATATAATATTAATCCCTTCATCAATCGATTTGGACGAATCAAACCCCTACATAGAAGAACTCCTAAGTAATATACCCAATTCCGATGAAATTATCTATAAAGAAAAACAATTGCATTCATTCCAAGCTATAAAATATAACAATAAAACTTATTATATCCTATACACTAAGGTTCATCATTTCGACGAGTGCTCGTACAAAGATATATTCGATGTAATAAAAAAGGTAAGAAATGAAATCTTACTCTTTGAAAACACCACTGAATTATCCATATCCGATTTCAAAAACAACTTTGAAAAACTCTCCTTCACAAAACTTTATAATATTTTAACATATATCTTCCACCACACCAATATAACTATAAAACTCTACCATAATAACATAATTTATCCTACCCCAACGGAAATTCCAAAGATAATGAGAGAAAATCACGACATGCCGATAGCTGGACACCTAGGTTCAACTAGGATGTACAAACGAATAAAAGAAAAATATTATTGGAAAAATATGAAATCCGAAATAGAAAACTTCGTGAAGAACTGTAACCTCTGCCAAACTAACAAACCATACAGACACACTAATAAAGCTCCAATGCAGATAACGACATCCTCAACTCGACCTTTCGATAAAATTAGTATTGACATAGTAGGGCCATTACCAGAAGCTGGTACAGAAAAGCTGAGATTTATACTTACTATACAAGATGATTTAACTAAATATTCTATTTCATATCCCATCTCAAATGCAACCGCCGAAGAATCATGCGAGTGCATAGTTCATTTTATCTCGATATTCGGAATTCCCAAAATCATAGTTACCGACCAAGGCACAAACTTTACAGCAGACCTGTTTAAGAAAACTTGTGAATTCCTGAAAATTAAACAACTATGGGCTTCTCCCTACCATCCTCAGACTCAAGGTGCTCTTGAACGCAGCCACTCAACTCTCAAAGAGTACCTGCGTTCATTTGTAAACGAAAACCAAACCAATTGGCACAGATATGTGTACACAGCGATGTTGTCATACAACACTAACATACACAGTACAACACAATTCACTCCGTATGAACTTCTATTTGGCCACAAACCTTTCATTCCAGATTCAATTTACGAACTCCGTACAGACGTAACCTATCCCGAATATTTAAAAATGTTACATCATCGTTTGAAATTATCCAGAGAAAAAGCTTTAGAAAACATTAGGGCATCCAAACAGAGATCAAAAGATTATTATGATCGATTCACTAGACCTGTAAAATAGAAGATTGGAGATTTAGTTTATTTAAAAAATCATCTCAGACTACGAAAGGCTATGTCCCCCATTTGGAAAGGTCCATATAAAGTTATCAAAGTCCACGGGAATAATACCTTATCTCTACTAATTAATCGTCGACACGTGAAACACCACTTCGATGAAGTCAAGCTCGCATCGGAAAGTAGAACTTAGCATAGTATACATATATTTAGATAATATTTATAACAACATTTACAAATATTTTATATTATACAATCATTTTTATTATTTTCAGACTTATACTCTGCTATTCAGCATTGGCCCATAATGACGGCGAATATTTACAAACCATTAACCAAAGCCCGGGTGTCTTCTGTGATCCTTCAGGAACAATAAAAATAATTAACGATTATATCCACGTTGTTATGCCCTTAGAAATATCATTTATTCGGAAACACATTGACAATGTTAAAATCACCTTTGCTACAATTCGTTACCTTTGTCAACAAAGTAAAGCTATCAAAAATGTAGAATGTCAAAACATAGTTCAACCACTTGATTCTCTCCTTCGAGACATTATTCGAGATTATGCATCCATTTCCCATCTCGTTGGCAATAATAATAGATTTAAAAGGTCAGCATGGTTCTCAGCCGTAGGCACTGTGTTTAAGCATATCTTTGGTACTCTGAATGAAGACGATGCGGGAAAATACGATAAGCTCATACAAAATCTCCAAAACTCTGATAAAACTTTAATATCAAGTGTTAAGGAAAATATTATGATTTCTAAATCAGTGATTACGAATTTCAATAAATCAGTACAAGAATTAAATAAAAATGAACTCTTACTGAACAGCGAAATGAATAAATTATCTACCAGTATCAGTAATATTTCAGAAATCATAGATTCTGTCAACTTTGAAGTTAAACTAAACGAAATACTGAATGTCTTACAAGCTAATTTGCTCACTCTTTCATTCAAACTCGAAGATATAGTTAATAGTATATTATTTGTAAATACTAATACTCTACATCCGTCGATTGTTACACCTCGTCAACTATATAACGATATTCTAGGTAACTTTAAAAATTTACCCAAATTTGAGGAATTTCCTGTAGATTTAAGTCTGGAGTATATCCACTTACTATTAAGCTTAGCCGATTTGATATCGTACTTTAATAACGATCAAATTGTAATAGTTGTTAAGATTCCATTAGTAGATATAATTAATTATAGTTTATATAAAACTATACCTATACCAGTACCACACAATGGTACCGAATCCAGTTCATTTTCCTTAATTATTCCTACGAAATCCTATGTTGGTATAAGTTCTGATAGAAAATCATATTTTAATATTAATAACCTTAACAATTGTAAACCAGTAGTTGATAAGTTGTATCTATGTAAGAACATTGATATATTTAATGTTGTAAGTAACCCAAATTGTGAAGTTGATATAATGACCAAAGCTGTGAAAAGTTTACCAAATACTTGTACTACTAAATTCATTTATGGAAAGATAAACATATGGCATAAATTAAACGGCAATAGATGGGTTTACACCCAATCTGAACCTGTTAAACTTTCAATTGACTGTAATTCCGAAACCTTTGACACTATCATTAGTGGAACCGGTATACTCACTCTTAAACCCAGTTGTAATGCCTTTTGTAAAGATATTGAATTAAATGCCATGAATGACTTTAAAACCATATTAAAACCTATTGTATCAGATTTTAATATAATAACAGACTCTTGTTGTAATATTGAAACATTCTCTAAACTCAAACTAAATATTTCAAATGTGAAAATCACAGATGTCAATCTGGATAACCTTAAGTATATAAACAACCTAGCTGATAAGACTCTTAATGATATTTCACTGTTTTCAAAATCCTACGATAATAATATTGTATCCACTACCCTATTTAGCGTTAATATAAGTTTTAGTATTTTAGTTTTGTTAGTCGCTTTAGGTTTAGTTTTATATTATGTAAGAATTGGAAGATGTTTATCTAATTGGAAAAGTAAACCACAGAATGAGATCCCTAATACCGATATCGAAAATACCTCACTAAAATCAGTCACTTCTATTCCTCCACCTAGACTCCGCATAGATTGAGAATAACCTTCGTAAACTTACATTAGGGTAAGTTTACTCTTAATCGGGGGGTTGTTACATCCTACCCCTGTTAGGGATATTGCTGACTCTAGCAATAGGGATATTGCTGACTCCAGCAACTCTCTTTCGGAATTAATATCTTAGCTGAGAGATTAATCAGTTCAGGCCGATCTTCCAACCTGAGAGGTTGTGTTATTTTATCCAGAAAAGCGACTTCCAATATATAAAAGTGTATCCTAAAACATAGTTTATTTTATGTGTGAAATAAAATCTTTTTTTAAAAAAGGAACTTTTCTTCGTCGCGTAACAGTACGCTATGCTCTTAACGGAACGACTGGGGAATCGCGCTACGCACTGCACTTATATATTGCAGCTTCCATAAAAAAAATGCATGCGTCCCTACAGTACACCCTTCCTAAAATTTTGGTTATACAATGCAAAATTTTTCACTAAGTACTTAGTTTTACTTAAAAAATAAAACTAAGTACTGTTAAAACTTTTGTTTCCGGCTGTACCGTATTAGGGTAGGTACTTGAGATATACTTCGAATGCGCTTTGTCGTTAAGCAACAGTCGAAGTTTTTTACTCGCTACTCATAAATCAATCATTTTTTACTTGAAATCATTTCATCTTAAATCGTTTAAAACTTGAGATACAACGAACACTGGAATTGTTGACTCAGTGTTTTCTCACACTTATAACAAATCATTGCTTTTTGTGATGAAATATTACCAGAACTCTTAACTTATTCCACTTAGATTTTTAAATATTACTTTCGTTAAGTAGTTCTCATTGCCATAAATCAATGATACGAATCAAAGTATATTGAATCGTTTACACATAACATTAATGATTCAAATTTTGTTAAAACATATTACAATTTTCACTTCATAAACATGTCACTATTTCATATAAAGTTGCAACTAGTAATCATTTCTAAGTCAATTAAGATGGTTTTATCCCTTTACTTAATTACTTTATGAATCGTATTACGATGCTATACATAGTTCGATTATTTCCAATAAGAATGTGATAAATTAATAAAATATAAAAATAAAATAATATAATGAATGACAAAACATTAAAATAGACTAAAAATAATGCAAAAGGCAATACAGGAATGCAAATATCGCTGTCACGTCGCCTCTTAATCGCAAGACGTGAAGATTGGCATCAAGTTATATATTCACACGTTAAGTTACAGAGAATGAAGTAGAATATTGGACCACGACTTGACTTGTCCATCGTTTCTACAGCTCTCTTCGACTTCTTCTCGACATAATATCTCTCGACCAAGTATGTCTCCCACCATAAAATGTGGCGATCTCGACGGCATTTCCTCTGGGTATGCTTTTCTCCCGAAATTCCTTGGGTGCTCTCCCACGTGTCATCTCTTCCGGATCAATGGTAGTGGCTGGTTTTGCTCGTTATACCATCCGGTGTTCCGATGATTACAATGCTGGAGTTACGACGTTTCCCTTGATCTTCGCTTGTCGATTACTATGACTGAATCTCGTTACTTGTCCTCCAATACAGCGTTGCTCTAGTTCCTGTGCCATATCTGCTCATAACTGTCCTATATACTTTGTATACTTCTTCCTAATATCCGATTTGTTTTAAATCTTGTTGCTTTTACCTGCAGTCGATGTGAGTACCTTGCAGGGAGTCGTCCGTTTAGCAGCCTGCTAATTTAACCTACACTATTCTTCATAATTTCTCAGCTCCACGTATATGTCATATTAACTAATTACTTGTGTATTCTCCTCTTCCCCGTCTTGTGTGCTTGAATCGCCAATGCCAGTGAAAGAAGTCCCAGTGAATCGGAACTGTACTGCTGACGCACGGGCTCCAATGAGTCGGACATGCTGCCGTGCGGGGCCGATGCTACTGATGACCAGGAGAGATGCGCTCTGCTTTGCTGACCGGTCCTTGTAGTCAGTGTGCCCAATGTCAAGCCGATGTGGGTTCGACCAGGCCGCGCAGCGTTGCGGCTAGTGGACGAAGTACCCAAACAGGCTGAAACTGGCTGGCGTGGTGCGGGTGTGATGATCTTGAAGGAGTCGTGTTCTTGTCGGAGGTCACCACTTTGGGGTATCTCTTATAGCGCGGAAAGAGATATCCCTTTATCAATTACTTGAGTATCTATTTGGTAGATACCATTTAATTAAAATGAACAACTGACTCTAGTTATCATTATTTATTGTCACTCTTTACAATATACAATAATGAATATTATTACAATAATGTGGACGCGAGCGTACGCTATGCTCTTAACGGAACGACTGGGGAATCGCGCTACGCACTGCACTTATATATTGCAGCTTCCATAAAAAAAATGCATGCGTCCCTACATAATGAAGAAACGGCTAAAGACAGTTAGGAGTGGAATGAAGGAGGCTTTTAGGCACGTAACGTTTTTATAGTTTTCAGCTATGGTGCTACGAGGCTATAGTATCGAGGAGTAAAATTCAACCATGGCTTTTTGTATGGACACTTAAATACTACGTTGCTTGATTTTTAGTTGGTTGCTGTGGTCTCCTTTTATTATTATTTTTTTCTCTCATCTTTTAGTAATGGTTACAATTAATCAGATTTACAGTGTTAAACAAGCGCGAGGACTCGCTTAGTTGCAGGATGGCCGAGCTGTTAGGTGACTTTTCTCTAATTCCATTTAATTGTTTGTAGAAGCGGGTATTACGTCGATTTAAAGGAAAGACTTCCGGTTGTGATGAATCATTTTATAAGAGTGTTGTTAGATTCTTTTAATTTTATTTTATGAAAACGGAAATACTAGTGGCGCTATCTGATTTATTTCTCAAGAAAGTATAAAAGGCGTGTGAACTATCGTTTAAATACAGTAGTCGACGTGATTCCAAAGTGAACAGAGTTGAGAGTAATTGTGACTGAGTTTTGGAGGATGATTACACTGATTTTGGAGGATGATTATACTGTTTTTGGAAGATGAATAAACTGTTATTGTGAACCAAGGAGTTTTCATTGTGTTTCTGAACTGAACCCAATAGGATTGATATCAATCTCATATGATTCCTGTCTATAGCGTTTGCTGTATGAAACAAAATGTCAAAATGACCCTATGACTTACGAGTACTACCGCGTTGCTTACGATGCTCTCGTCGCTCGCTATAAGTGTAAACGCACCTTGGCTTTTACTTGCTGGAAGGATTTATTGCACATCGAATTTAAAACTAATAACGCGCGCGAGTTTCAAAAATCTTTAGATCATTTTGAAGAATATCTCCGTATTTTAAAGTCTATCGATTTGCCTGCCTCTCACTGGGATTTTATTTTCGTTTATTACATTTTGTCAAAACTAGACAAAGATACTCGTCGTAATTTTAAAGAGCTTAATTCGAATATCGAGTTACCGTCATATCTCCAACTTATGTCATATTTGCGATCAAAGTATGAAGCTTCATTGCGAGATACGCCCTTTTACTGAAATTAAATATAACTTATCGAACAAGCTTGTGTCAAATCAAACGCAGCGTGTCATCGCGACTCTTGCACTCGTTACCGCGACTGATCAGACTGATAAGCGAGCTCACAGTTATAAGCCGGGAGGTTGTAATGATAACGAACTTCCAATTACTAAAACAGTTTCGGATTTTAATAAGTGTTCATTTTGTAAAGATCCTCACTCAATATCGAAGTGTCAAGAATTCAATTTTTTCTTGCCGCACGTGTAGACGTAAGCATCACACCTTACTCAATCACGACCATTCTCCTATCGAACCTACTCACATCGGGTCGTCGTTGGTTTCAATGTCTCACTCGAACACTACCGTGTTGTTGGCAACCGCTATCGTACAACTTCAGGATGCTTCAGGCAATATGCAATCGTTCCGTGCTCTTTTCGATACGGGAAGTCAAAGCAATTTCATTACCGAATCTGCAGTCACTCGCTTAAATTTAACGTCAGCTCCAGCTACCGCGGCGATCAGTGGTCTGGGAGAGGTCGACGCGCCTATCGTCGGAACTGATAATCGAATTTTATTCAAATTAGAGATGCACGTCATTTCTAAGATATGTGGCGATCAACCTATTGCGAAATTAAACACATCTGGATGGTCACATATCAAATCGTTACCGTTAGCTGATCCGGGTTTCGATATTCCAGGACCCATCGACATACTACTGGCTGCAAATATATTCGCAGACTCTGTGCTCGACCAACACATAAAAGGGAGTGCTAACCAACCTACCGCGTTTAATTCTATTTTTGGTTGGCTTCTCCTAGGTAAGACTCATTTATCGACTAGTACTCTATTACATTCGTTACCAGATATGATGAATTAAATTCATTAGTTCAACGCTTCTGGGAGCTGGATTCACTACCGACTTCATCGACGTGGACTCCAGAGGAATCATTATGCGAACAGAAATTTGTATCCGAACATTACCGCGATTCTTCTGGACGTTACGTAGTTCGAATACCTTTCAAGGACGAATCGGAACCAATATTTAGCGGTTCTCGTGACATAACAATACGTAGGTTCCATGCGATAGAACGTAGGCTGTCACGTGATCCGGGTTTACAGGCACAGTATACAGATTTTATGTCAGACTATATCGAGCGCGGACACATGACACTCGTCCCTCCAAACGAAATAGATCAGGGAAAATACTACATCCCTCACAATTGTGTCCTACGTCCTGATTCTACAACTACGCTACTGCGTGTCGTTTTCGACGCCTCCGCAAAAGATTTTAATTCTAAATCACTTAACGACACCCAACTTACCGGTCCGAAACTACAACCGAACATTTTAAGTATACTTTTACGCTTCCGTGAGCATAACGTCGTATTCATGTCGGTTGTTCGTCAAATGTACAGACAGATACTGATCTCGCCTGAGCATTGTGACTATCAACGCATATTCTGGAGAGCCTCTCCGAGTAAGAGGCTCCTGGAGTATCGCTTGCGTACTGTCACCTACGGCTTATCGTCTTCACCGTACCTCGCTTGCCGTACTCTGCGACAGCTGGCCGAGGATGAAGGAGATGCCTATCTCCTAGCTAAGAAAATTGTTCTGTCCGATGTATATATCGACGACATCACTACCGGTTTTCCCTCTTTAGAACTCGCGCAAGAAGCTAAAGTTCAAACGATCGCTCTGTTTGCTCTCGGTTGTTTCAAACTTAGAAAGTGGGCAAGCAACACTCCCGCACTCTTATCGGATCTTCCGCGTGAGGATTGTCTTACCGGTTCTGTCTTTCTCGACAACACAGAAACTCCTACCTTGAAGGTTTTGGGTCGCGGATGGGATCCTGTCTCGGATGCGTTCCTTTTCGACATCAAAACTTTAGATCGGCCATGTACAAAACGTTTTATATTGAGCGAAGTCGCTCGTATCTTCGACCCATTAGGTTTTTTTATCCCCGATCACAATTAAAATCAAATGCTTGATTCAAAAATTCTGGATCCTCGGTATCGGTTGGGAAGAAGTCATTGGTGCATGGAAAACTTATAACTAATACTTATATAAACTTAACGAATTATCGACCTTAACTGAACTTCGCATACCTCGTCAGCTCACCACTCGGGATGTTCAATCCTGCGAACTTCATGGTTTCAGCGACAGTTCCGAAATAGCGCTGAGATCAAGCTTCTATGTGCGTGTTACCGATTCTCGTGGTTATATCCGCGTATTTTTCGTATGCTCAAAGGCTCGCGTTGCCCCTCTTTGTTGTAGTGTAAATTAAATATTGTGTGGGTATGACAGAAATAAACAGTCTTAAGCAACCATCTTGTTCATTTACTACATGGTGACAGCGGTGCGTAATTAAATTAAGATTTGAACGGGAATAATCATTGTGTTAGTGTCGAAAACGTTATTAAAGTACATAGAAATAGTTAAATATTGTGTTTAGAAAAAAGAAAATATGGAACACGCGCGTCCACCTGCTGAATTATCTTTACAAGGAGGGCCGGCCAGTCGGGCCGACTCGTGGAAAAAATGACTACGCAATTTTGAAATATTTTTAAAGGCATCTGGCGTATTTAAGGAATCAACAGATGTACAAGCCAGTCTACTAATAAATCTTATTGGCTCAGAAGGTAATGACATCTATTCGACATTTCGTTTTGATAACGAAAAGGACCGAGATGACGTCACTATTTTGATTCAAAAGTTTAATACCTATTTTGGCACAAAAAGAAACACAACAATGATGAGATTCAAATTTTTTACGCGTAATCAAGAAACCGGTGAAAGAATTGATGAGTATGTTACCGCTCTGAAACTGTTAAGTCAACAATGCGAGTTTGAACTGCTGGAGGATAGCTTAGTGAAAGACCGTATCGTGTGCGGCGTTTTAGATGGAAGCCTACGTGACGGATGACCTTTCCCTTGACAAGGCAGTCAAAATTTGCCAGGTCAATGAACTATCGAATGATGATGGAAGACAAATCGAAGGGGTTAAGGTTGAGAGAAGTGCTTCGGTAGATGCAGTCCGAGGCGGTGCGTGGCAAGCGCGCCGCGGTGCTAGTCAACGCAGGGGCGCGGGCGGCTGGCACGGCGCGGCGCAGCGCGGGCGCCGGACACACGGGGGACGTGGCTCAGCGGCACTTGCTGCCAGCGAGGGGCAGGCCTTTGCGGAAATATATATTGTGGCGGTGGACAATACTGTGTGGCTTATAAAGTGAATTGTTTTAAATGTGGTCATAAAGGTCATTATAAAGTGATGTGCCCAATTGGTAATTTTAAAAAAGTGTATGAAGTGGCAGACAACGATTACAACGATACTGACTATCATTACATATCCACAGTCGAATGTGTTGATCAGTTGACAAACATGCGGGACTCTAAGTGGTATGAGACACTTTATTTATGTAACTCAAATTTCAGTCATAGTTATAAACTAGACACGGGGTCTGATTTGAATGTTATGTCTAAAACTAATTACCTAAAATTAGGTTTATGTATAACTGACATTTTTACTGACAATGTACGTGCTAAATCGTTTTGCGGTAGTTATATACCAATAATTGGTTCTGTAAACATAAAATGGTCACACAAAAATCAATATTATGACTTAAAGTTTGTTATCGTTGATGGTGATTGTCAGAGTATTTTGGGTAAATACACTTTGGAAAAATTGTGTTTAATTAAAAGAATTTTAACATTAGATTTAATGGAGTTTGATGATCTATTTCAGGGTTTAGGTAAGTTACCTGGTAAGTACACTATTCCTATTGAAAACAATGCGGTACCTTGCATATGTCCGGTCAGAAAAATTCCATTAGGGATTAGGGACCAACTACAAACTGAGTTGGCTCGGATGGAGCAATTAGGAGTTATTAAAAAAGTCTCCCATCCGACTTCGTGGGTTAACGGCATAGTCGTAGTAGCTAAGAAGGACGGTAGTCTACGCATTTGTCTAGATCCGAGACCGCTGAATAGAGTAATCCGTAGACAACATTATCCGTTGCCAACCCTAATGGATATAGCAACCAAACTGAAAGGTGCGCGGTGTTTTAGTAAGCTGGACGCTAAATCAGGATCCTGGATGATTCAGTTGGACGACAGAAGTGCCGACTTATGCACATTTGGTACGCCTTTCGGACGATATCGGTACTTACGCTTACCATATGGAATTAACTCTGCGTCAGAAATATTTCACGCAAAAATGCGTCAGTTACTAGAAGACCTCGATGGGGTGGATTCATTTGTCGATGACGTCATCGTATGGGCTGCGATTCGAGAAGAACATGACAGTCGTCTTCGAAGTCTGCTTCAACGAGCGAAAGAGGTAGGCATAAAATTCAATCGAGAAAAATGTGAGTTCTCTGTTGAGCAGGTGATCTACCTAGGACATACATTTAGTGCTGCTGGAATGCAAGTAGATCCAGCAAAAGTCAAGGCAATCGTCGATATGCCGAGTCCAGGCGATAGAAAGATTCTTAGGCATGGTGAACTATGTGAGTCTATTTATTCCTAATTTTTCTAGAAAAGTGGCCCCTCTGCGCAATCTTTTAAAAAAAGATTCAGAATGGTTTTGGGGTGCTTGTGAGGATGAGACTTTCACAGAACTTAAGCGTGCGTTGTGCACAGCGCCTGTGTTAGCGTTATATGATGCGCGAGAGCCTTGTGTCGTGACCGTCGACGCCAGCGCGCATGCGCTGGGCGCCGTACTATTGCAGGCGGGTCGCCCCGTTGAGTTTGCTTCTCTCACACTCACTGATACACAGCAACGTTATGCGCAGATAGAAAAAGAAATGCTTGCAATTACGTTTGCAATGGAAAGATTTCATCAATATATATTTGGTAAAAATAATATAGTTTTAGAAACTGACCACAAGCCATTAGAAGCCCTGTTTAAGAAATCTCTAGATTCTGTACCCGCAACGCTACAGCATATGATGCTCCGTGTTCAAAAGTACGACTTCAAGGTAATTTACAAACCAGGAAAATATATGTACGTGGCAGACACACTTTCTCGTGCGCCACTGCCTGACTTAATGGATAACGAAGTCTCAGACGAAATTACCGAACAGAGTTGTTTTTTAATACAAAACGTTTGGTTTAGCGATACTCGATTTAATGAAATAAAACATTACACTAGTGAAGATAGTGAATGTCAGATACTTATAGAATATATTCTTCAGGGATGGCCTTCAGGTAAGCACGACACTGATGAACGTGTCCGGTCATACTGGAGTTTTAGAGAATGTCTCGAGTACATAGACGGGGATATTCATGAATAATCTTGTACTCATACCGAAGGATCTTCGCCAAGATAATATGCTAAATCGAATACACGAAAGACACCTTGGCATAGACAGATGTAAGAGGCGTGCTCGTGACGTCATGTTCTGGCCAGGCATGTCGCGTGATGTGGAGCGAACTGTGAAACGATGTTCGGTGTGCGTCGAGCACGCGGCTCTGCCAGCGCGCCAGCCGATGATAAGTCACGACATACCACCACTCCCCTGGGCGAAGGTTGGCTCTGATATATTCGAATATAATAAGAAATACTTCCTACTATTAGTTGATTACTTTTCAAATTTTGTAGAAGTGTGTCCACTGACCGGCATCGACTCTAAGCGTGTTATTGTTGCATTTAAGGATCAATTTGCACGACACGGCATACCGCAAGAATTGTGCACCGACAATGGGCCTGCATACGCTTCAAAAGAATTCCGTGAATTCGCAATTAAATGGGGTTTTAAACATACCACGTCTTCGCCAAACTATTCACAATCGAACGGTCGCAGTGAACGAGCCGTACGAACAATAAAGTCACTATTAATTAAATGTACTAAATCTAATGAAGATTTTTACTTAAGTCTACTTAATTATAGATCAACATCCAGAGATGGTATTGGACCATTTTTCATATTTGTGGCGCCGTAACCTGTCAGGCAGTTTTTGGTCGATATTACAATATTTTTTAAGGTAGCTCGTTCAGTTCTGAGCGTGATTGTATTTAAAGAGACTTTTCTAAGGGAGGCCTGGTAATAACAAGAAGTTTAAAGTGATAGGTTTTGTACAAAACAACATTGTAAGGTCGTTTTCTCAGTAACTTGTCGTGTCCGAATGCTATGTGTCTGACTTTGAACTGAAATTAAAAATTCAATACTTCCAATAGGCAGTTAAAAAAATTAAATTCAACTCTTGATAACATGATAGTTTAGACTGTTTAGAGTACGGCTTGTAAGTTTAAATAGTTTTGGAGCTATTCATGATCAAATTTTGTCCGGGGACTTTTTCTCCATTTTCTGTTCTCGCAAACTAATGAATTTTATAATAAAACTATTATGTTTATGATATCCCGTTCCAGTGCAAAATATAGTTACAGTATCTAGTTAAACGTTTGTAAAGAAAGAAGTGCTATAATCCTGACCGTTTTCCTACCATATACATCCAGACATCAAAATCGGATTTTGTAACCGGTATGTTATCTATGTCCTGGCGCATTTTTTTTAGTTTGTGTATGGAAATATTTAACAATTCATACGTACAAATGTGACATTTAGTATCTACTTATGATCCCTTAAGTAGTATATTAAACAACCGACCCATTTAAATGTTATTCAATATTTTCCCACGTTTTCTCATTAACCTTTCTCTCTTTCTCCTGTTAAAATGGGGGGGGGGGGGGGGGGGGGGGGGGGGGGGGGGGGGGGGGGGGGGGGGGGCACAGGTTAAAGAGATCTTTGCCAGGTTAAAGTTATTTTCCTCTTAATTATAGAAAAAAAACATTGTTACTAAGGGAATAAAGATATAATTCGGCTTCAATATCTAGAACAAATACTAAAATTTGCATTAATAATACTAAAAAGATAGCCAAAGCTATGGAACTAATCATACCCACTTAAACTTTTAAGGTAATGTTTGACCTGCTTCTGCTTTAACTTCTAAGAAGAAATGTAGAAAAACAATAAATTTATAATATTTATAAGAGAACTAGAAGGAGAATCAACAAAATCCAGTTATCTAAATGAAGAGTGTCTTTAATACTCTGTGGCTATAGCTTGATATTTTGAGTTACTTTAGTCCTGATGACAATAGTTTTCTTGTTCTTTATTATGTACTTATTGTTATCAAAGATTATAGTAGTACCCAAATGTATGTATTCCTCATACATTGTGTACAAAATTAGCCCTGTCTGAAATGGACTACCTCTGAAACTCCAGTGTTAGTATAATGCTGAAAGCAAAGCAGGAAAAGAATTTCAGTCGTATTATGTCTGAAATAGGGTGATAATACCCTTCTGAACACTGACGTACACTAATTAGGCTTCTGAGCCATGTCTTGAAGCTATGTTTTCTAGCGTCCTAAGAATCGTCTCACATTCACGGTTGACGATATCTAGTTCTATCAAGCTGGTTTCTAAAAAGACTATAATATCGTAGATAAAACTCATACGCTGCAATATATCATACAGTAGATCGAGGACTTGCCACTTTATATAGTTTTGAAAACTACGAAAAGGTCTTGATTAGGTCGAAGGTTGGGCTGTATTGCAGTACCTTCAACAGTGCTAAGCTAATAAGGCAAAGTGTCTGTACGAAAAAGCCACCATGTCAGTCTAATTTCAGAGTTAGACCCAAAACCAATCCGCGTAAAGCGTGAGATAAGGTAATGTTACATCAAAATAAACAGCGAGTTTAAATTTCAATATTGATTTGCGGATGTTCTTGTCATTTTAGTGAACTTGTGCTTTAAGTTCTCTACCATGGCCAGGCATAATCTCTCTCTCTCAGTACTCAATGATATCAACAAAATTTATTTGGAAGAGGGCCTTAAAATAACGAGGAAAAGAAGAAACTCATTTGAAATGTTTATGTCGCCTTTTTGTTTCCTTCTTATCTGTTCTCACTCGTTTGGGATTTTTTTAAATTCAATACCGCAATTCAAGACTAATGTGTGTTCACAGTGATGACTTACATATTATTATAACGTAAGACTTCACGCTCACAGTGAATCTAACCGAGTGGCTTCGAGTCACTCTAAAATTGAATGGAATGCAATGGAATGGGTTAAGCTTCTAGTTTAACTGCGAGATCGCATCAGAAAATAAAAGATCTGCTGAAGAACCAAAACAATTGAAATAATATGAAGAAAACCGCAAGTATTTGAATAAGTTTATAACATTAAGTTCCTAACTCTGAAGTGGTAGTGTGGCAGCTGATGCTGAATGGAGCCGGAAAAACTTGGAGTTGGTTGGGCACAAAATGGGGCAAGATCAGTCGTTATGGTGAAATTTGAGGGAAGCATATGTCCAACAGTGAACGTCTATAAAATAATAATGATGATTATAATATAATATAAAGGTATTCAGGAGTGCTACCAAAAGTAATTGAAATTATTTTTTTTTCTTCCTTTAAACTTCTCAATTTGAAGAAATTGCAGGTAAATAGCGAAAAACGTCTCGAAATTCCATTGTTAACACAACAACCTGTATATTAAGCGATGACTTCTACGATTACATTGTTTATTCTTTCAGAAAATAGTATGTTTCTATGTATTCTAATAAGGTTTTCTCATTTACCTGCATACTTTCACTTTAACCTGTGAGACCATTTTTTTGAAACGCTGTATTTCATTCAATTTTGTCTAAATCTCGTTCCCTTCCATAAATTGCTTATAATTATGATAATGTCAATAGAATTACATCAAAAAAAGGCCCAAAATAAAACTTTTTTAAAAAAGTGCAAAATAAATCAATCGGCGCCACAAATTTGAAAAGAACCCATTGGGAGCCCAGCTCAGCTACTCATGGGCCGTAGACTGAATACGAGGCTACCAACTCATTACAATAATTTGGAACCTGAGAGGGATAATACATTTGACACACAAAAACATACTTCGTAAGCAAAGACAGAGTAAGAAGTGGTACGACAGTCGAACTCGCACACTTCTCGAACTCGAAGTCGACGACGAGGTAGTGGCTATGAATAGCGACGGTAGACATCGCGCGCGTATCATACGCCGGGCGCCTCAACCCCGTTCATACCTACCGCAGAAATCGAAGACACCTACTCAAACTGGAACCGACATTATGTCTTGCTTCTCATTCCGAAGACGAGAAATATGATTCATGTAACGATCTCGATGTAGACGAAGAAAAGGCTACACCTCAGAAGTTAGTGAGATTCGCTAGGTGGCGCTTGTTGTGTTAACACAGTATTTTAAACGCTCCGTAATTTAAATCAAAATAAATCCAGTAACGTGTTTAATTAAGTCGTATTGCATATTAAGAAATTATTTACAAGTCTGTGAAGTGTTCTTATTGTTATCTCGGCTATTGGAGCAAGTTTTGTGAAGATAATTGAATAGGAAAAACATCAACGGTGTTCGCCTGGAGGTTACCGGCTTTAAACGAAGACTTCATAAAACCGGGGGAGTACTTGTTTTATTTATTACGTAGTCGATATAATAACTATTTTTATTTGCTTTTTAGTGTATATATATATTAAGTATCAATAAATTTGAAACAAATACAATTTGAAATAGAAAGATTCAAAAAAAAATCTACCGACATTTGCAAAAAAAAAAAAACGTTTTAGTTTGTTAAAAGAATAGCAAATAACCAAATAGAACTATATTTGTAAAACACTCTGAGTGTAATTGTATTACGCTTTCAATCTAATCTCAATCTTACTTTCCACTCTAACTTCCATTAGATTCAGTTTCATATTTCCTATCTATTCACTACTTTTATTCTAGTCCCTGTTCTATTTACTATTAATTTATTGCTCATTTCGATTAAATCTTAGTGTGTTGTAACAAATAAATGATCTAATAAAATATAACAAACACTATAAAGTACATCGTGTTATTATATCTTCAATCCTACATAATATTCGTATAATATACTTTATAATAATAACCATTGTTGTTTGTACAAACAAAAAACGTTTTGGCGTGTGGTTGTTGGGACGGAGACATTGGTTTGCTCACTGGACGGTCTTGGCTTGTGGTAGCGTTGGGAGCCGGGTCGCCTACTTCCCTCTATAGTGGTTGAGGAAGGTGATGGCTGACTCTCACGTTAACTCGTGAACGGGTGCTACTTGTGGGGACCCAGTATTCCATTGTTTCTGAATTGACAGCTACATATTATTATTATAAATTGAAATTTACAACACCTATTTGTTTGTACTTACAACTGTGAAACATATATAAAATTTCCAATGTATATAATAACAATAGCAATACTAAAAGTTATAAATTAATATTGACAAATAATTTTTTATCGGTAAATTTAGTTAGTTTTTTTAAGTTGGTATTGATAAATTTGATTTAATCATTAAGTAAATATTTAATTTTTATATTTTTTAAATAAAATTATATTATTATCTTTTGTTCTCTATAGGCACTACTAAATTAAAAGTGAAAATTATTTTTTTATAAATTTAAAACTTATTTTCCTCTATAAACTTATTTTCTGTACTGTGGATTATCATTCTTCCTTGTGTTTCAGCTCACAAAACATAAACATGCCAGTAACTACACAACATTGTTAAAGTCATATAACCTTACAAATTTATTTCTTGAGCCAACACGAGTTACTGAATCAACAGCAACTTGTATAGATAATATTTTCACAAATTTAAAAAAGATACGAAATTATAATGTAATTAATCAGCTGACTTCAGATCACAGTGGACAGCTTCTATCTTTTACAACTAAGTCATGCTCAGATATTGATGACATAAAAAAGCTTAAGTTTGTTCCAATCAGCGATAGTCGCATGGAAAGTTTTAGAATTAACATTGTTAAGAAAATGTCATACTTAAATTACAATAAAAATCCAGATGTTTTCTATAAAACTTTCTTGAACATGATTAACGAAGAATTTAGTGTTGTTTTTACACCAAAAATGATTAACTTAAAAGGTAAAAGTTCTTTTAATGAATGGGCGACTGTTGGAATTCATAGAAGTAGACAAAAATTATATGATCTTTATTCTGAAAAAGCATATAATAGTAGTGAATCTTTTAAAAAATATGTTCGTAATTATTCAAAAATTTTTAGAAAAGTTTGTGCTATGGCTAAGTCGCTACATTTGTCTAATCTGATTAACAATGCATCAGACAAAATTAAAATGACTTGGAATATAATTAATCGGGAAACAGGAAATGTACGAAACGTTGATACTAAATTTGCGTTAAAAATTAATGATAAAATAATAAACACGCAACAAGAAATTGCTAATATATTTGAAAATTATTTTGCAGATATTCCAGTTTCCACTACAAAGTCTCTTATTTCTTCTCCCACTGTTGCTGAATCGTTATTAAAAGAACATGTGGGGACCACCGTCGCTGCGTCCGTGGGTTTACCACCTCCCTAGGAGGCTGACCCCACACGTGGTCCCCGGGTGGTGCCAAATAGCGACGGGCGAGCAACCGCGAGACTGGGCGTGATCGCATTAATGTGATCATCCCCTCAGTCTCGCGGAGAGTGATGGACGAAGAGTCCATCACTGGGGTCCGCACAGGGGTTGGCGTTCAGGCCCCTGTGTCGGGAAATACGTCTGACGCAGAACTGGAGCAGGCATACTCTGACTGCTCCAGGGAATCTAAAGGGAGACTCCGGCGCAAGCGGAAATCCGCAGCGCGCCGGAGCTCAGAGACTGGCGATTCCTCGTCGGCTTCCGACGATGAGACATCGCGGGGGGCGAGACACGCCCGGCGAGTGGCCGCCAAGGCTACCGCCAATACCCATACCACCGGATTGACAAGGGGGGGGCAGCCAAAGGCAACTGTTGCTGCCACGGCGATGCCCGCCCCTAAATCGAGAAAGACAATTGTCTCACCGGCGCGCTCGGCAACGTCGTTTGCGTCGGCTCGGACGACTGACGGGGAGGTCTCTGAGGGCCCCGTTGTCGTCCTCACAGAGAGCCCTGTCGCCGTCCTTGAGGGATTGAGGAGGCGAGCTACCTCTGCCTCCACCAGGTACAGCAGCAAGGGGTCCCGGGGTGTTTCGCGGGAGTGGCGCGAGGTGGCGGCCGAGACCAGCAGGATCATGCCTGCTATCTCGGCGGCCATCAGCCGGGACGCCGAGCTGCAGACCAAACTGCAGCGGTCGACGGCAGAGGTGGCGCGCCTGAAGGAGAGGTTGGCGTCTCTCGAGGCCGAGCGGCCGTCGCCGCCGGCTCCGCGGGTCAGGATGCGGCAGACCGCCGAATCTCAGGCAGAGATGGCTGCCCGCATCCGAAAGGAGCTCGCGGCGGAGTTCGGCAATCAGATTGCCGAACTCAGAGCTGAACTCGCGGCTCTACGCGGTGCGGCGGCGACGACGACGACGCCGCGTCCAGTCCTTCCGGGTCCAACACCGGCCGGTGCGACCCGGAAGAAGAAGAAGAAGGGGAGTGCTGGTGCCGGGGCTGTCGCACCACCCTCACAACCCTCACAGCCTCGCCCACTTCCTCCGCCCCCGTCCAATATGGATGAGGGCTGGACCGAAGTGGTGAAGCGGGGCGCCAAGAGGGCCAAAGTGACGGCCGCTCCGGCCCAACCACCACAGGCCGAGACAGGGGCAGTGTCTCAGGCGACCTCCCAGTCGAGAGGCGCACCAACCGCTGCCCCCAAAAAGAAGGCGACTCCGGCGACGGCGGCTGCTCCCCAGCAGGGTCGAGCACCCGCCGCCGCCAAGAAGAAGGGCAAGAAGGCCGGGAAGAAGCCGCGCGCGCCGCGGCAGGCTGCAGTGGTAGTTACGCTGCTGCCTGCCGGCCAGGCGAAGGGGTTGACGTACCCCGACGTCATGGCAAAGGCGCGTGCGGCCGTCAACCTGGCGGAAATCGGGGCGGAGGATGGCCTCCGCATCCGGCACACGGCCAACGGGGCCCGACTGCTGGAGTGTCCCGGCGGCGCCGACAGTGGCAACGTCGCGGACCGTCTGGCGTCGGGTCTCCGGGTAGTGTGGCCGGAGGAAGAGGTAAAGGTGCACAGGCCGGTCAAAATGGCCGAGTTGCGGGTGACCGGCCTGGACGACTGCACCACCAGGGAGGAGGTGGCGGCCGCCATTGCCGCCCAGGGCAAATGCGCCCCAGAGAACATAGCCGTCGGCGAGCTTCGCCGCGGCTATACTGGGGCCAGCTCCGTTTGGGTGCGGTGTCCTGTCGACACCGCCAACTCCCTGGCCACCCCTCCGCCCGGAAGGCCGGCGGGAGACCCGGGAAGGCTGCGCGTGGGCTGGGTAGCAGCCCACGTGCGGCTGCTGGAGCCACGCGCCTGGCGATGCCTCAAGTGCTTCGGCACGGGGCATGCTTCCGCTGCGGTCAAAATGGACATAAAGCGGCCGTGTGCTCGGCCGTGCCGCACTGCGCGCTGTGCGCGGCGGCCGGGCGCAGGGCCGATCACCGGGCGGGTGGGAAAGCTTGCTCCCCGTCCGGTGTAAACACCGAGCGAAACAGGCGCCGCAAGTCTAAGCGGCGCCAAAAGAAGAGATCGGCCGGGGGAGTACCGGCCGACATTTCAGACCCCGCCGTGGCGACCAGTGCGCCCGTTGGCGGGGGCGATAGAGGAGGGGAGGGAGCGATGGATGTGGTCCAACCGTAATGGACTGCACCCGTCGCTTCCTCCAAGGAAATTTGAACCACTCCGCCAGGGCTCAGGACATGCTGGCCCAGAGCATGGCGGAGTGGTCCATCGACGTGGCGGTGGTCGCTGAGCCGTACTTTGTCCCCCCGGCAGATGATTGCTGGTTTGGGGACGAGTGCGGCTCGGTGGCCATACACGCAAGAAGAGCCGCGGCGATCCCGCCCTTGGTAATGGTGGCCAGGGGACCAGGGTTCGTCGCGGCGCGGATGGAAGATACCGTCGTGATCGGGGTGTATTTCTCTCCAAATCGACCTATTCTCGAGTTCCAACAGTTCCTGGACGGGCTCGGAGCGATCACTCAACGCTCCGCTCCCCGTCCTGTGATACTGGCGGGGGACCTCAATGCGAAATCTGTCGCTTGGGGCTGCCCCCGCACGAAACATCGGGGTAGGCGATTGGAGGAGTGGGCGGTCGCGGCCGGACTCTGTGTTATAAACAGAGGGTCGGTCGCGACTTGCGTGCGGTGGCAGGGCGAGTCCATCGTGGACGTCACGTTCGCGAGCCCTGCCATCGCACAACGCATCCGCGGTTGGGAGGTGTTGGTGGGGGCGGAGACCTTGTCGGATCATCGGTACATCCGGTTTGATCTCTCCGCCCCCGCGGCAACCGCGGTCGCCCGCGGAACTGCATCCCGGTCATTCCCCAGGTGCGCCCGACATCGCCGCCGTATCCTCGCGCGTCGCGACGATCCCGTCGCGTTCGCGGAGGAGGAGGCCCGGCTGTATGGCGAATACGCGGAGGCGAGGGACGCCATGCGGCTGGCCATCAAGCAGGCCAAGGAGAGGAACATGGAGGCTCTACTGGGGACGCTCGACGACGACCCTTGGGGGCGCCCGTACAAAACGGTGCGCGGGAAGCTGCGCCCGTGGGCGCCCCCCATGACCGAGCGTCTCCCACCTCAGCAGCTGCGGGACATCGTCTCGACGCTGTTCCCGCAGGAGCAGGACGGATTCATTCCGCCTGCTATGGGTGACCCGCCGGATCACACCGGCGGTGAAGCCACTGCTGAGGTGCCTCACATTACGAGGGATGAGCTCCATGTGGCCGTGGTCAGAATGAGTGCGAGAGACACGGCTCCCGGCCCGGACGGCATCCACGGCCGGGTCCTGGCCTTGGCCATCAATGCCCTAGGGGACCGACTCCTGAGGGAGGGTCGTTCGACCGTAGATGCAATTCTACGTGTCCGGGCCCTCTCGGAGGAGGCCGTCTCCCAGGGTGGGGTGGCTTTGGCGGTGTCGCTTGACATCGCCAACGCCTTTAACACTCTGCCCTGGTCCGTGATTGGGGGGGCACTGGAGAGGCACGGAGTGCCCCTCTATCTCTGCCGACTGATCGGCTCCTACCTGGAGGCCAGGTCGGTCGTATGTACCGGGTACGGTGGGACCTTGCACCGGTTCCAGGTCGTGCGCGGTGTTCCACAGGGGTCCGTTCTTGGGCCCCTCCTGTGGAATATCGGGTACGACTGGGTGCTGAGGGGCGCCCTCCTCCCGGGCCTTAGCGTAATCTGTTACGCGGACGACACGTTGGTCGTGGCCCGGGGGGATGACTACAGAGAGTCTGCCCGTCTTGCCACAGCGGGGGTGGCACTCGTCGTCGGCAAGATAAGGAGGTTGGGCCTCGACGTGGCGCTGCACAAGTCCCAGGCCCTGTGTTTTTGCAGGGGCAGGACAGCGCCACCGGTCGACGCCCACATCATGGTTGGAGGCGTCCGGATCGGGGTCGGGGTGCATCTTAAGTACCTCGGCCTCGTGTTGGACGGCCGTTGGACCTTCCGACAGCATTTCGAGGACCTGGTTCCCCGACTGGTAAGGACGGCCGGCCACCTTGGTCGGCTGCTCCCGAACGTCGGGGGACCAGTGACGCGGTGCGCCGCCTCTACGCGGGGGTGGTGCGCTCGATGGCCCTGTACGGTGCGCCCGTTTGGGCCGAGCCTCGTATCCGTGCATTTTATGCCGGGTACCTGCGCCGGCCACAGCGCATCGTAGCAATCAGGGCCATCCGCGGATACCGCACCGTCGCGTTTGAGGCGGCGTGTGTTCTGGCGGGGACGCCGCCCTGGGAACTGGAGGCGGAGGCGCTCGCCGACGATTATCGTTGGCGATGCGACCTTCGCTCCCGGGGCGTGGTGCGTCCTCTGCCGGAAGCGGTCCGAGATCGGAAGGTTCAATCTCGGCGGTCCGTTATGGAGTCGTGGGAGAGACGACTCGCCAACCCCACTTGGGGTCTACGGACCGTCGAGGCGATCCGCCCCGTCCTCAGGGATTGGGTGGGTCGTGGCAAGGGACGCCTCACCTATTGGATGGTGCAGATGCTGACCGGGCACGGGTGCTTCGGGAGGTATCTGCACCGGATCCAGGTGGAGCCGACGGCGAGATGCCATCATTGTGTGTATTGCGACCAGGACACGCCAGAGCATACGCTCGCGCTCTGCCCCGCGTGGGAGCGGCAGCGTTGTGTCCTGGTCAGGAAAATAGGACTGGACTTGTCGCTCCCGAGCGTCGCGGCGTCGATGCTCGAGAGCGACGAGTCCTGGAAGGCGATGCTCGACTTCTGCGAGTCCACCATCTCGCAGAAGAGGGTGGCGGGGGGTGCGAGGGAGCGATTGTACGCTTCCCTCCGCCCAGCGACAGCAACCCGCCGCCGTCGAGCAGGGGACCGGAACCGGGATCTCGCCCGGAATCTGGCCCCCTAAGAGTTTCGGGTCCCCAACGCATGTGAGTGCGAGCGGGGACCCAAGAAGGCGTCGTGTCTCGCTCAGCACGCGCCTTAAGCAAGAGCGACCGGGGGATGGTCGACCGCGCTCCCCGACCCACGCTGGTTCTGACCCAGCGGGGTATTCCGTGGGAGGGTGGCACGCGGTCCCATCTTGGCGGGCTTCGGAAAGCCCGCCGACCGAGAGAGCCGGTGGCCGTATTCGCCGGCGGCTACCGGTTCGGCGTCCGGGGACGGAGCGACGGGAAAGTGTGCCGATGGCGTAACGCGTCGCACCGTCCCTCCAAACCCCGTGCTGGGTTCTGGCCTCAGCCGGGGTTCGGACGCTGAGTGTGAGCGGTTGGAGGTTTTAGTGCGGTTCAACTCCCACATACCCCGCCCGCGGGGCGGGCGGGGATCCGGTGATTTCCTCCAACTGAAAAAAAAAAAAAAAAAAAAAAAAAATTAAAAGAACATGTGAGAAGAAAAAGAAAATGTGGAGTTAGTTTTCAATTTAGAAATGTTAGTGCTATGGACATAATGAGAAATTTTAAACAAATTAATGTTAAAAAAACTCCTGATCTTTGGGGAATATCGGTGAAAGTAATAAAACCTATTATTGATGTAATTGCACCTTACCTTGCAACAATATTTAATGATTGTATAAAATTGGGTGTGTTTCCTGATCTAATGAAATATAGTAAAGTGATACCATTATTTAAATCCGGTAGCACCTCGGATCCCTCCAACTTTAGACCAATTTCAGTACTACCTTCGTTAAGTAAAATTTTTGAAAAAGTGATCTTAGAACAGCTACTTAATCATTTCAATTTAAATAACTTGCTACACAGTAAACAACACGGTTTTACTAGGGGTCGTTCTACTATAGGCGCAGGTACAAATTTAATAAGACATATTTTTAAGGCTTGGGAAGAGTCGCATGATGCTCTTGGAGTCTTTTGCGATTTATCTAAGGCTTTTGATTGCGTTGATCACGACACATTATTAAGGAAACTACGCCATTATGGAATTAGGGATTCTTCGTTAGATCTTATTGACTCATATTTATCCGGAAGAATACAGAAAGTTGATGTTAAAGGAAAGCGGTCTTTTGGCGTACCTTTAAAAATGGGAGTCCCTCAGGGATCTATTCTGGGTCCTTTCTTGTTTCTTGTTTATATAAACGACTTACCTAGTTTTGTGGAATGCCGGCATGAGATAGTATTATTTGCTGATGATACATCCTTACTTTTCAAAATCAAACGTCAGATGAATGACTATGACGACGTGAATAATGCTATCTCCCGCTTACTGAACTGGTTTAGCGTCAATAATCTTTTGTTGAACAGTAAGAAAACTAAATGTATTAAATTCACCTTGCCAAATGTAAAACAGGTCGAAAGTAATGTTATGGTGAGTGGGGAGGCTTTGGAGCTTGTTGAGTCTACAGTTTTTCTTGGTATAACAGTAGATTCCAAATTGCAGTGGGGCCCTCACATATGTAAGTTGGCTAGTAGGCTTAGCTCAGCAGCATACGCGGTTAAAAAAATAAGATTATATACAAATGAAAATACTGCTCGTTTCGTTTATTTTAGTTATTTTCATAGTGTAATGTCCTATGATATTTTATTATGGGGTAATGCTGCCGACGTTCAAATGATTTTTGTTCTACAGAAAAGAGCCATTCGAGCAATCTATAATATGCACCCAAGAGAATCCTTGAGGGACAAGTTTAAAGAAATAAATATTCTAACGTTTGCATCCCAATACATTTTAGAGAACGTAATGTTTGTAAGGAAAAATATTGATGATTTCCCCAAAGTTTCAGACTTGCACAACTTTAATACCCGGAACAAACACAAGCTTGCTTTACCAGCAACTCGTTTACGCAAAATTAATAAATCATTTGTGACTTTGTCGATATGCCTTTAGAACAAGATTCCGCTTAACGTTCAAAGTCTTAATACGCATACATTTAAAAAAGTTGTGAAAAATCGTTTGTGCAGTAAAGCTTATTATACAATTAGTGATTTTCTAGAGGACTGCACTAAGTGGGAATGAAGCTTTCGTTTTTAGGTCAAATATGTAACAAAAAATTGTAATATTGAGTTGAAAAGATTAAAAAAAACAGAAAAATAATACAAAAAAGACATGCCCGCTGAGTTTCTTGCCAGTTCTTCTCAGGACAGTGACTTTTTCTTTTTCCGAACTGGTGGTAGCCTTTTGACATCAACAAGCATGAAAATTTCATTAACGTTGAGAATAAATAATTTCATTTCATTTCATTTCATTTCATTTCATTTCATTTCATTTCATTTCATTTCATTTCATTTCATTTCATTTCATTTCATTTCATTTCATTTCATTTCATTTCATTTCATTTCATTTCATTTCATTTCATTTCATTTCATTTCATTTCATTTCATTTCATTTCATTTCATTTCATTTCATTTCATTTCATTTCATTTCATTTCATTTCATTTCATTTCATTTCATTTCATTTCATTTCATTTCATTTCATTTCATTTCATTTCATTTCATTTCATTTCATTTCATTTCATTTCATTTCATTTCATTTCATTTCATTTCATTTCATTTCATTTCATTTCATTTCATTTCATTTCATTTCATTTCATTTCATTTCATTTCATTTCATTTCATTTCATTTCATTTCATTTCATTTCATTTCATTTCATTTCATTTCATTTCATTTCATTTCATTTCATTTCATTTCATTTCATTTCATTTCATTTCATTTCATTTCATTTCATTTCATTTCATTTCATTTCATTTCATTTCATTTCATTTCATTTCATTTCATTTCATTTCATTTCATTTCATTTCATTTCATTTCATTTCATTTCATTTCATTTCATTTCATTTCATTTCATTTCATTTCATTTCATTTCATTTCATTTCATTTCATTTCATTTCATTTCATTTCATTTCATTTCATTTCATTTCATTTCATTTCATTTCATTTCATTTCATTTCATTTCATTTCATTTCATTTCATTTCATTTCATTTCATTTCATTTCATTTCATTTCATTTCATTTCATTTCATTTCATTTCATTTCATTTCATTTCATTTCATTTCATTTCATTTCATTTCATTTCATTTCATTTCATTTCATTTCATTTCATTTCATTTCATTTCATTTCATTTCATTTCATTTCATTTCATTTCATTTCATTTCATTTCATTTCATTTCATTTCATTTCATTTCATTTCATTTCATTTCATTTCATTTCATTTCATTTCATTTCATTTCATTTCATTTCATTTCATTTCATTTCATTTCATTTCATTTCATTTCATTTCATTTCATTTCATTTCATTTCATTTCATTTCATTTCATTTCATTTCATTTCATTTCATTTCATTTCATTTCATTTCATTTCATTTCATTTCATTTCATTTCATTTCATTTCATTTCATTTCATTTCATTTCATTTCATTTCATTTCATTTCATTTCATTTCATTTCATTTCATTTCATTTCATTTCATTTCATTTCATTTCATTTCATTTCATTTCATTTCATTTCATTTCATTTCATTTCATTTCATTTCATTTCATTTCATTTCATTTCATTTCATTTCATTTCATTTCATTTCATTTCATTTCATTTCATTTCATTTCATTTCATTTCATTTCATTTCATTTCATTTCATTTCATTTCATTTCATTTCATTTCATTTCATTTCATTTCATTTCATTTCATTTCATTTCATTTCATTTCATTTCATTTCATTTCATTTCATTTCATTTCATTTCATTTCATTTCATTTCATTTCATTTCATTTCATTTCATTTCATTTCATTTCATTTCATTTCATTTCATTTCATTTCATTTCATTTCATTTCATTTCATTTCATTTCATTTCATTTCATTTCATTTCATTTCATTTCATTTCATTTCATTTCATTTCATTTCATTTCATTTCATTTCATTTCATTTCATTTCATTTCATTTCATTTCATTTCATTTCATTTCATTTCATTTCATTTCATTTCATTTCATTTCATTTCATTTCATTTCATTTCATTTCATTTCATTTCATTTCATTTCATTTCATTTCATTTCATTTCATTTCATTTCATTTCATTTCATTTCATTTCATTTCATTTCATTTCATTTCATTTCATTTCATTTCATTTCATTTCATTTCATTTCATTTCATTTCATTTCATTTCATTTCATTTCATTTCATTTCATTTCATTTCATTTCATTTCATTTCATTTCATTTCATTTCATTTCATTTCATTTCATTTCATTTCATTTCATTTCATTTCATTTCATTTCATTTCATTTCATTTCATTTCATTTCATTTCATTTCATTTCATTTCATTTCATTTCATTTCATTTCATTTCATTTCATTTCATTTCATTTCATTTCATTTCATTTCATTTCATTTCATTTCATTTCATTTCATTTCATTTCATTTCATTTCATTTCATTTCATTTCATTTCATTTCATTTCATTTCATTTCATTTCATTTCATTTCATTTCATTTCATTTCATTTCATTTCATTTCATTTCATTTCATTTCATTTCATTTCATTTCATTTCATTTCATTTCATTTCATTTCATTTCATTTCATTTCATTTCATTTCATTTCATTTCATTTCATTTCATTTCATTTCATTTCATTTCATTTCATTTCATTTCATTTCATTTCATTTCATTTCATTTCATTTCATTTCATTTCATTTCATTTCATTTCATTTCATTTCATTTCATTTCATTTCATTTCATTTCATTTCATTTCATTTCATTTCATTTCATTTCATTTCATTTCATTTCATTTCATTTCATTTCATTTCATTTCATTTCATTTCATTTCATTTCATTTCATTTCATTTCATTTCATTTCATTTCATTTCATATGAATTCCGTAAATTTAAGGAAGAAATGGCTAGCATGCGGAATGAGTTGCGAGAGTGCCGGCGCGAGTTTAGTGACTTCCGTGAACTTTTCAAATCTTGCCACGAGAGGATGGACGCTTTCGAATGCAGACTTGAATCGATGGAGAAAAATGTTGCTGGTTTCTCTGCTTCGGACGCGGAGGCGCGTCTGGAGAAGTCAATCTTGGATCTGAAGTCGCAGGTGAACGAGCGTGATCAAGAGTTGCTTGCGAATGACATCATAATCGCGAATCTGCCTGAATTCCGCGACGAGAATCTGATTCCCTTAGTCCAATTAACTGCTACCACGCTTGGTGTAGAAATAGATCCGCGAGACATCGTTTCCGTGGAGCGCATAGGTTCCGTGATACGAAACAACACTGAAGGCAGTGAGCCAAATACTCGCTTATGCATGTTACGTGTGACGCGCAAGGAGGTGCACGCGCGACTAATCAGTGCTGCGAGAATCAGGAGAACAATAACTACTGCTAACTTGGGACTGACCGGACCGGTTAAAAACGTATACTTGAATGAACGTCTTACAAAACAAAACTGGAAATTATTTAAAACTGCGCGTGAGACTGGCAGGAAGAAAAACTGGAGATATGTTTGGACCAAGGATGGCAAAATTTTTGCTCGACAAACGGAAGGCACTCAAACCTTCCGTTTGAAATCTATGATTGATGTTAATCGTTATTTTGGTTAGAATCTCGTTTTTTATTTTTAAATATTTTTTTAGGGAAATTTGTGTAGTAGCTGTGTTTAATCTATGTTTCAGACATTTTGTCGTAAAAAATATTTTTTTATTTTTTCTTATTAAAATTGTAATGGTTCAGCTGATCGTAGGCTTGGTTTTTAGGCTACAACAGTATTATAATGTTAACACTTGTGGAAACTTATTGTTATTTAGTGTTAGTACAAATAAGACGGAATCACTTATTATATAATAAAGGGACGTTATTCTATAGCCATATAGTTGTGAAAGTTTTAATTCGAATCATACATGTATACATGAGCTTAAAAAGAGGTCAAATGTTTTTAAGTACCTTCTTCATTTTTGCTAATCGCTACGATATGATTTATATTATTTTGGTTACTTTTCTGGTAATGTTATTGTTCTGTAGTTTTTTGTTTTGTAACATTCGACAGAAATAAACTTAAGATTGGTTTGTTTAATGCTGGTTCTCTGAATACGGGACAGGATGAGTTTATTGCTGCCATGATGAACTTGAAGCCAGATGTAATGGCAATTAACGAAACTTGGTTAAAAATAGGTGAAGATGAAAATGCTCCAAGAGTTCCTGGATACCAATTACGACACAACCCACGCCCAATAAACATACGTGGAGGTCGCGGAGGGGGTGTCGGGTTCTATTGTAAGAAAATATTGAAAGACCACGTGTGTACTTGTCCACAAACCACCCCAGTTGAACAAATGTGGTTGCAGATCGGGAAGGACCTAGTAATTGGCACTGCATACAGACCACCGTGGCAGGATGTTGATACATTTTTTGATGCAGTGACAGACTCAGTTACCTATTTTTCTAAAGGTAACAAAATAATTCTTTCTGGAGACTTCAACATTAATCATCTTGATACGAGGAATAATAAAACTAAATTATTTAATCAATTCCTCTTGCATCTAGGTTTGCAACAGGTAATTTCTGAACCCACTCATTTTACCGACCATAGTCAAACGCTAATCGATGTTTTGTGTACTAACATAAAAATGAATAACGTGAAAGTGACTCATTCGCCTGATCTCGGCAACCATGCAATAATATCAGCAGAATTACACACAAAAAAAGAAAAACTACGGTCTCAAAAAATTACTTACAGATCGCTAAAAAATATATTGTCTGAATTATTTGCAAATGACCTGGACAGCGTGGATTGGACCCTATATCAGGACACTTCTTTAACATGTGACGTAAACAGACTTGTTGCAAACTTTACGAATCTGATCCTGTATATCTTTGACTTACATGCTCCGTCTAAAACTATTACAGTAAGGGGATCTCCTCATCCTTGGATTACTGACACTGTCAGGAAGATGATAAGGATTCGCGACGATTATCATGATGCTTACAAAATTAGTAAGGATACCCTGGTTGGAAAGTCTTACAAGGACATGAAGTTTTTAGTCAGTGCAGCTATTGAAAGTGAAAAGAAAGCTTTCTTCTCCCACCATATCAACAATAATATAAGTAATCCTAGAAAGCTATGGAAAAATCGAAAAGCGTCTGTATTAAGCGATAACAAGAAAGGCATAGAACTTCCTCCCCATTTCAGTGACCCTGATGCTATTAACTCACACTTCCTTAATATTCCAACTACTGACTCAGTCACATTGGAGGATCTTACTTACCTTGAATTTCATAGACACGGTTCTTCAATTTTTTCTCTGCGTCAGGTTAAGAGTTGTGATGTGCTTAAAATTATCAAGGATCTTAAATCTAATGCTCAAGGTGTGGATGGCATATCATTGAATATGTTGCTGATGACTTTTCCACAGTCCCTTGAAGCTATTACAACTATAATCAACACCTCTTTAATGACTGGATCATTTCCACAATTCTGGAAGACTTCTATTGTACGGCCTATCCCCAAAAATAATAATCCTCGGAAAATGCAGGATCTACGCCCGATTAGTCTGCTGCCTTGTCTATCGAAAGTGTTGGAGAGAGTTGTGGGAAACCAGCTAACGAAATACCTTGAGGAGACCAAGATTTTGCCGCAGGCCCAATCTGGATTTCGTAAGGGACATAGTACCGCTGGCGCTCTCCTAGATGTCACAGATAATTTGTTAACAGCTCAAGATAAAGGTATGAGTAGTCTTTTGTTGCTTCTTGACTTCTCTAGAGCTTTTGACTCTCTAAACATTCCTCTTCTACTCTCTAAACTGGCATACTTTGGTTGTGATTCTGCTGCTGTTCATTGGTTTCACAGCTACCTTACCGGTCGTCTACAATGTGTTGAACTCACTGACACTGCCGGGAGAAAAATGCGTTCTACTCCTGGATTAGTTCATTGTGGTGTACCCCAGGGCTCCATTTTAGGACCTATTCTTTTTATTTTATATAGTGTTGATATCGTGAAATGTATCCAACATTGCAAATATCACATCTACGCTGATGACTTGCAGCTTTACTATTCTTTCGCTAACTCAGATTTTGCGGCAGCTGTGGATAAAGTGAATGAGGATCTTTCCAATGTTAAGAACTGGTCAGATCGTAATTCTCTAGTACTTAATCCACAGAAAACAAAGTATATGATCATTGGTTCAAAAAGTAGTTTGAAAAAATATAAGGATACTTATTTTGATTTAAAGATAGCTAATGAGCCTATTGAAAGAGTTTCTATGGCGAAGAATTTGGGTCTTATAATTGATAGTAACTTGAGATTCGAGGAATATATATCGGAACATGTACGGAACTGCTTCTATCGACTCAAACTGTTGTATAAGATACGGTCTTTCCTTAGCGAGGGACTGAGAATCACTCTTTGTGAAACCCTAATTCTGTCACGTCTTAACTACTGTGACGTTGTGTATGGACCTTGTCTGCTGTCGAGGACTGAAAGACTGATCCAGCGAGTGCAGAATGCATGTGCCAGGTTTTGTTTTCAAATACCGCCTTTCACTCATGTTACACCGTATCTGAATAACGCAAATATGCTCAAAATGGCTGCACGCAGAAAGCTTCACCTGGCTGTTCTTATGTTTGGCGTAATAACCTCATCCTCTCCGAGTTATCTATATAGCAAAATTAAGTGGGAAAGTAATGATTCCAAATACTCTAGGAGAAGGAATGTGCCGAAGTTGTCAGTGCAACGACATAGAACAATGGCATTCCGTGGTTCCTTTAGGTATGCAGCATCTAAGTGTTGGAATAACCTACCGCCTCCTATGTTTGAACTTAAGAAGCATCTACTATCATCTCAATTATTACCTGTTTAATTTATGTTATTGCGATTGTTTTTTTTTTTTTTTGCTGTCGTTGCTGTGCGTTTAGTTGTATCTTGTGTATTTTTTTATTTTTTATTTTTTTATAGTTTTTTGGATTTCTTTTTGTTGTAAAGATAATATTATCTTGATTTTATTTTTGTTTTTATTATTTTTATTTTTTCTATTTTTATACTTTTATTTTATTTCACTGTTACAATATAAGAGCAAACTAGTATGTATATTGCTTGATGTGAATGTCTGCAATCATGTCGTGTGTGTGACGTCATTTGCCGGGCTCCACCAGAATACCAGCGCTGCAACTTTGTATGCAGCATAAAGCTGAGGTGGCTGCCCTTTGGACACACATATTCTATTTTTATCTTGTTATTCTAATTAATAATATGTATTGGATATGTGTGGCCAATAAATCATTTTCTTTCTTTCTTTCTTTCTTTCTTACTTCGTCCACAAGCCGCAACGCAGCGCGGTCTGGTCAAATCCTCATCGGCTTCACATCGGGTACACTCACTACGTCAACCTTCGTCAGCACAGCAGAGCACGTCTTTCCTGGTCAACACGTAGCATCGGCCCCGCACAGCAGCATCTCCGACTCACTGGAGCCCGTGCATCAGCAGCACAGTTCCGACTCACTGGGACTTTACACTGGCACTGGCGATTTTCGATTCACGCACACAAGACACAAGGGATGAATCGACCTCCGGCCTCCGAAGAGGAGTGTGTGGCGACCAATAGCGCGCGAGGTCCTGACTCGCGGTTACGACATTTGCAAGAATCTTCGCATATATACGACATCTCAAATCTACTACAGGGGCTTCGGCCTGACCGGGCATACACTACCTCACCCGGTTGGAGATCTCCCTTTGGCCATTAGTCCACTGAACCCACACTGTGGTTTCCTGAAGGGAAGGAGCGAACTTGTCCGGGCCTTCAGAGAGAGAATGCTTTTAATTCAAAATGCACCTCGATAGAATGCAAGCGCAATGTCACATTCTTGAGAAGGGCCATGTCCAGGATATCCGACCGATGCTGGTTATTGTACGGATAATGAGTCGGTTCGAGAGGGGCTACGATATCGAACTCCAGGACGTCAATCAGACTATCGAGATGTCGGCCGTTCGGGGTTGTGGTGAGGCAACCCCACCTAGCATGCTTGCAGTTGAAGTCCCCCGCCAGAATGACGGAGTTCCCCATACCGAGAAGCGCCTCGAGGTCGCTTTGCAAGATTGGTTAGTCGGGAGGGAGATAGACGGACGCAATGACGATGGACGAGTGACCCGTCAGTGCGATACGGCACACTGACGCTTACATGTTAACGAGCGCGGGGGGATCGAGCGGCACGCAATGCAACACTCTCCTGTAGTAGACGGCAGTCCCACCTCCGGATGAGGTGAGTCTGTCGTTCCCTATAATGACGTAGTTCGCGATTCGGGGGTCACGCGTCGAAGGATTGAGGAACGTTTCCTGCACTAAGAAAATATCAACTTGATGACTTCGTAAAAAGTCAGCAATTTGATCGCGTTGAGAGTAGAGACCGTCGGCGTTAAAAAGACCGACGTTGAGGGCGTGGGGCCTACTTCTTTGCGGTGTACTACCCATAATTAAAGTTAATTAATTTTAGGCACACGAGCGGATGTGCTGGAGACTGTGTTTTGGTTGTTATGGAGACCGGACGAGAAGGCCTGCCACACATCGATGTATGCCAGGAACACCTCCATATGGTCTCCCTCCGTGTTGCAGGCGTTATCCGCCTCAATAAACTCAAGGAAACGCTCGGGCGTTACCGACTTAAGCACGTGAAAGAACGCGGCGTTTTCTTTCAACAATCCGGAAGAGAGCGCCGGGCGCTGTGAGACGGGGGCGCGTGGCACCGGTTGTGCCAAGAGGGCGCGCGTGAAATTGACTGCGCTGCGGGTGCGCGAGAGGGACGGTTAGTGCCCGGAAGAGGCCACGCATTTGTCTTAGGCAGCGGTGCCGGGACGAACTTTTCCACCGGCGGCGGGGGGGCCCTAACCCGAGCGTTGGTGTGCGCGCACGACGAAGATGCTTGAACTTCCAATAGCTTCGGAGTTCCTGATTTCTGATGGCTTCGATCATCGATGGCTACTGACACTCGGCGAACTGGGCTGTCTGAACCTACGAGCTAACACGTATTTGACGCCGTTCAGTCTAAGTGTCCGATCGAGTGCCCATGCGGCCGTTTCATTTCGCTATTCTCCACTAGGCTGCGTTGTACACGACACGTTTTCGCGAAGTCTCGTTTCCAGATATGATTTTTACCTAAGTTTCTGATATAAGAGTTTTTACTATAAATTATGTATGATTATAAACCGAACACTAAATTTAAATAAAAAAAAAGATAACGCAATTCTACAATTTTAATAATAATACGAAATTACATTTAAATGATAATGATTAACTAATTACAAACAATTACACGAAAATTATAAGTGACCGCGAGGTAACAACGTCCGCCTATGTCTAACGATCGTAGAGAAGTGAGTGAGCTCCGCCAGCGCCCGCGCTCTCGTGGATCTGTGCCCCACCAGCTCCCTTCTCTCGCACGATATAGATGACGTCACGTGGCCACGCCCCTTCGAGGCCTGTTTATTTTCTTGAAGGCGCGTTTGCACCTTACTGTATGTTATATAAAGGAATTTAAAAATGTTTATTTATTATTATCATATCTGCATACGAGAGCTTTTACCGGGCTTATTCTGTCGTTCACAGAAGCAAGGAACAGTGATTAAGGTAAAGACAATCAAACCGTTCTGCAAAAGCTTCCAGGATGGTGTTGGCGCTGGCCCGCACCCGGCGCACCAGGGATGCACACCGCTTACGCATAGTTGCATAAAAACAATCACCTCGCGCCGCAGCGAACATACCCGATGCACATCAGAAACGTTTCAACCCCAACAGCGTTTTGAATGCATTGTTATACTGCATGCGCAGTGCATTGTACTGCTTCAGCGAATAATCAACCCACAGACTGCATGTATAGAACGATGTACAAAAGGCTCTAAATAATGTGATTTTAACAGTTTTGTTGCACCTAGCAAATCTACGGACTATCATATTTGCACGAACAGACAACGCCCTGCGCTTTCTCTCTATGTCTGCATTGTCCTTCAAGCCCGAGGTCACTAGATGCCTTAGATATTTAAATTTTTCAACCCTATTAAGTGGCTTTCCATTTAGCTTTATGGTAGGTTAACTGTCCAATTTTTTACCTCGAACTTGGAAGACCATGCATTCACTTTTTTTAACATTATAAGACAAACCGTGTCGATCTGCATACCTCAAGCAATTATCAAGCAGCTTCGACAGTCCACATACAGAAGCACTCAGAAGCAGCATATCGTCGGCATAGCTTATATTATTAAGACACACACCACCACCTTAAAGTTAGGTCGTAGGTAGTGACCCCTCAATGTCCTCTGACATTGCAGAGGTTCATATCATCCCGGATAAACACACATTCCCCGGTCTTCCGCACAAACATGTGTTCTAACACGTAACCGGGGTATGAGAGGTAAGATTTATCCATAGGGGGAGAAATCTGCGTCTGTCAAAAAGAAAAGGGCAGGCCGCGCCGTCTCAAGGTGGTGGTGGACGGCGTCAAGGTTACCGTGTAGTCCCCTGACATTGCAGAGGTCCACATGGAAAGTGGTACTTTCCGCCTGAGAAACCTTTTTCCTTTTATATTTGCACATCATTTATTTTAAAAAAAGAAACGGGTATTGAAGGGACAGAAGGGATGCACATCGTGTGGTCCAGTTGATGCCATGACGAAGATGCGATGCGTTGTGAGTGCACGGTGAACGATGCAAGAAACGAAGGGAGCTGGCACAGAGCACGGAAGGGCCCCTGGTCCTCCCTGCGTGCGACCGCCGGGTCCCACTCCGGTGTCCGACTCCGGCACGACGGCCACACGACAGGATTTTTCGCCGGTTGGTGGGACAGCCTCCCGGGGCGGAGTTTAGCGGTGTCACCCGAGTTCGGGTCCCCTACTGACCAGCAGGCGGCGGCGGAAACCGTTTCACCAGGACTCCCTGTACCCCATGACAGCCCCCAACGCCTCAGACACCGACCTCAACTCCGCTATCACAAAGGTCTCAACACCATCAGAACCTCGCAACAGCTTTAGGAAGGGAAGGGAAGGAGCGGGGAAAATAACTGGCTCTCCAATCTACTCGCCGGAACACAGCACTAAGCTGTTATTGCTGCGGACTCAAATTGGAGGGTGGTCGCAAGTCAGTCGGACGTAGTCCTACCACCGATTAGGTTTTTGGCTCCCGTTTTGCACCACCCAGGGGTCACCTGTAGGGAATCGAGGGTAAATCCTACGGAGGCGAGAAGCATCAACCCCCAGCGTTGCCTTCCAAAAACTACCAAAGTCACCCTTAGCATGATGCGAAGCCAACATATCCATTTTTATACGGTCCTCATCATTCTGACACCATCGCAAGCGAGACTTAAATATCTTTCTACTTGATTGCATCGTAATATGACTGACAGAAGCAGCTCGGCACAACGAAGTAACAATCTCACTATACAATTTATCAATAATCTTTCTATGGTCACCATTACAACATTTTATTGCACCACATTTCGTCAATTCAACAGGATAGTCAATTAATCTCAAATTGTCATTACAAAGTTTGTTATACATATAAATCAATTTGTTCCGCCTGTCTAATCCCCCACCGAATTTTATTACAATTATATTCTACATTAATCTCCTGATATCTGTAACATATAAAATTAAATCCTATATGTTACCCTAACCAGTAGCTGCTAGCGGGAACAGGAGACTCAAATACTACTCAGGGCGCCAATAAAAATATGTGTACAAGATATTATGAGTTTATTCAAGCACATAGGTACACGAGATATTTAATAAATGATTCTAGATACAATAAACTATGATGGCTGTACGATGGTAAAATGTATAAGTTATATAATACAAAAATAGGTTACGTAACTTGTGCTGTGATTATAAGGCAAGGCGCCTCAACCACTTCCTTCGGGTACAAGTTCACTCCAATTCCAGGACGACAAATCACGAACGTTCCGAGGATTGAGTTATGTAATACGATTACAATGAATAGTCTCGTATAACGGGACTCTTGGACCCTAAAACGAATTTAAATCACACGTATACTACACGTTATAGTTACACTATAAAGAAACAATCTAACATTTAAATACAGCCACAATTAAATATGATAAAAGCACTTACCAAAGTATCAAGCTTTGGGCACTTATAACAGAATGACTTTTAACATTCAATAAATACTGACTTCTGCACTACTGTCTCTCAAATAGATCAGATAATTCTTAAATTTAAAACTTGCCTTATAATGAAGGACAAGATCAAATGCTCAAGCTTAAGTACTTTAGACGAACAAAAGATGCATACATTTACCCGTCTTTGGTCGAATGTTATATCGAAATTACCCACATTTACAATAATTTTAGTGATGGGCTGCAAATTTAGTGTAGTGAAAAGGGTTCGCATTCGGTTTGCGAATGGTTTCGGGAAATTTTCGTAAATATTTAATTTTGATGTTACACAACCCCTTTCGCTACATAAAAAAAATAATTTAAATGTTTAATTTTTTTTTTTTTAACTATTCTAAGTTACAAAAACTTAAGCATACTTAAAATTAATTAACGTTAATGACTCTAAATTAAACAAAAAAATATATAAAGGCAAATTCAGTACTTAGGTACTATTTATGTTAAATTTAAACTTATCAACTACACTACACCACATGTTCATACACTTTCAACAATACAGAGATAATTACTCTAACAAAACAGTGAACTGCAACACAGCCTGAAAAAAGAAACAACTCCAGCCGAAGGGATAGATGGATGTTATGTGGAGTGTGCTGTATTATAAGTGTATGAATAGTGAAAAGAAACAGAAGAAGTCTGAATTCTTAGTAAAAGTGTTGTTAATATTTGAGGTTTCAAAATAAAATCAATACTGAAAATTATTAGCTTGCAAGACTAACTGGTGGCATACCTCAAGCCAAATAATCAGTTAGTCATTCGACAAAACACTTCCAAGTGTCCTAATAATTTTACAGTAATATGTACATATATATGTACTAATGAGGTTGAATACATAAACTACATGAATAGAACTCGGAGATAGGATAGTGTTCGGGACGACGACAGCGTTCCTTCCCGAGTCGTTGGATTGCAGAATTTCGACGCTGTAGCAAGCAGTTCAAGTGCCCTTGTACTTCACGGCGTGGCTCCAATAAAAATCCGGATGATTATAAAATCTTCATTTATTCGTCCATAAATACACTGTTATTATGGCGGTTCCAGATTGATGCTTGAGTTCGTTCCGTATGTCTGTTCCGTTTGAGAGCGAGCGCCGGACTGCGATTCAAAAGGCGTCCCGGTGGGCATCCATCCGCCAGCGGTGAGGAGCGTCGTATTCTTCTTACTGGAGAAGAAGGTCACGTGGCAGTTCCCTCATGTCCGCAGCTGGCCGACGGTATGGCGCTATCCCACGGAGGTGGTGAGTATTGTGCTCCATCGGCTCGCGCGAACATGTTGGAGCTCAGGCGTCGAACGAAGTCGGTCGGGTCTCCATGCGCAAGTCTCGCAGGATGACGTCGTTCCGCATGAAGCGTGTTGCGCCGACAATTGTACGCAACGCTTGCGACTGCTGCGAGCGGAGGCGTTGCCGACGTGGTTCGCTGGCTAGCTGAAACCAGGCCGGGGCAGCATAAGTGAGCCGCGAGCGCACGTACAACTTGTACACGCCGAGCTTCGCGCGGATCGGAATTGCGGACTCGAACACGGGGCGGAGGAGGCTGCGCGCCGCGCGCGCCTGTCCGACGACGTTGTTCACGTGGGGGCCTATGCTGAGACGACGGTCGATGGTCACGCCGAGGTACTTCGCCTGCGACGTCCAATCGATCTGCTCGCCGTTCAGCGTCAGCGCAGGCGGATTGCACAAGCCGCCCACGGAAATCGCCTGAGTCTTGGCCACGTTGACCTTCAGTCTCCAGTCTTCCAGCCACGCGGGAAGGGCATCCAGGGATCGCTGCATCTTCACTGCAGCGTGAGGTGAGTTGAGGGAGGTCGTCACGAGGGCTGCGTCATCGGCGTAGAGCGCCAGCATGGCACCTCCGGCGACTGGTATGTCGTCGGTGTACCACGCGTAGCACAACGGCGAGAGGCAGCTCCCCTGGGGTACGCCGGCTCGTACTGGACGTGGAGAGGAGAGGGTGTTTTCGACGGCGACCTGGATACGCCTGTCCTGGAGAAAGCTGCCCACAGTCTTCACTACTCGGCGAGGAGTAGCAGACGTGGACAGCTTGTACAACAGGCCGTCGTGCCAGACGCGGTCGAACGCCTTCTCCATGTCCAGGAACACGGCAATGACTCTCTCCTTCTTGTTGCGCGCTGCAGTGATGTGATGCAGCACGCGAGTCACCTGGAACGACGTTGAGTGTTCGGCTCTGAAGCCGAACTGCTCGTCGCGTGGCTGGAGGTGAGGCGTCATATGCAACAGCAGCAACTTCTCGAAGACTTTCGAGATAGTGGGCAGAAGCGTTATTGGCCGGTAGCTTCCCGGCAGCAGGATGTTTTTCCTGGGTTTCGGAAGCATGATGACCCGTCCGAGCTTCCACGAAGACGGGAAATGCCCAGTGCGGAGGATGCCGTTGAAGAGGCGCGTCATCGTCGCGATGGCTCGCGAAGGCAGGTGACGCAGCGCTTCGTTCGTGACACCGTCCGCGCCGGGGGCTTTTCGCAGTTTAGTCCGGAGGATCATCCGCTGGACCTGACCAGGGGAGAACACCACGGGGTCTTCTGTCGGAGCTAACGGCGGCTCGAGGTATTCGAGCACGTGCTGCTCCACTGCTGCTGCGTGTTGCATACTCGCAGTCGGGTTCGGTGTGAACTGCGTCTCCAGGAAGTCGGCGAATATCTCGGCCCTGTCCTCAGTACGGTAGCGGGGGTTCCCGTCACTGGCGAGCAGGGGCCGGATCGGCGGCGGCTTCCCGGAGAGACGGCGGCAGAGGCGGTGGATGCCCGTCCAATCTTCGCCGGCTGTCTCGATGGTCCGTTGCCAAGATTCTGTCGCAACCGTCTCCAGTGCAGACGAGATCTTGGCGGCCAGAGCGTTCAGCCGGGACTTCATGGTTGGGCACCTGGTGCGCTGCCACTGTCTTCGCAGTTTCCTCTTCTCCTCGATCATCTTCAGGATCCGGGCGGGGAGCTGGGGCGGTCGACTTCGGGGGACAGCGGCGTCGATCCTGGACTCCTCGAGCGCAGACGTAATGACGGCGCCGAGGTCCAGAGCCAATCGTTCGACGTCCGCTGGGTTCTCCACCCGGAAGGACGGCACCCGAGACTCCACGTCGTTGGCGAATTTTCGCCAATCCTGCCGGTGTCGAGGAGGAGGGAGCTTCCTCGCGGTGATGGGAAGCGTCAGCGCCATGTGGACTGCGTGGTGGTCGGAAATCAAATGGTCGTCCAAGACGTCGATCGACGCGGCGGCAATGTTGCCGCGGAACACGGCGATGTCGATGACGTCCGGAGCGTGGGCTGCACAGTACGGGTAGTGAGTCGGGACCTCTGGTCCTAACACCCTGTAGCCGTAGCGGTCTGCGTCATCCAGGAGGCGTCTGCCATCTGGGGAGATCGTGAGGACCGAGTTCCACGCCGTGTGCTTCGCGTTGAAGTCGCCAGCGATGACCGTCGGCAGCTCCGAGTCCACAAGCGTGTGTAGTACGCGAAGACACGTGTGGGTTGGCCGTCGATGCAGACCTCTACGCCCAGGACGTACGACGTCAGCAGTTGTGGTACTGGCAGCAGTTGGTGAATGATGTTCCGACGCACCAGGATCGCCAATCCCCGGTAGGCGACCCCGAACGGCGAGCTGTGGTCAGTCCGGTAGACCAGGTATCCGGGAACCTTCAACCTGTTCTCCGGCCTGAGGTGAGTCTCGCTGATCAGGCCGATGTCCACACGGCGCTGAGAGAGCAGCAGCTTCAGGAGGCGGGCCTTTTGAGGTGAAAGCCCGTCGGCGTTCCAAAAGATGATCGTCGTCGTCGTCGTCGCTTGGGTGGTCACGGCGGAGCTGGACGCGGGATGCGCGCTCAAGCCGTCCGGAACAGATCCGACAGCGCCGCTAGGATCAGCGGGGTAGGATCCCGCTTTTCCTGCAGCGAGGTCAGGACCTTGTGCAGGAGGCTGAGACACGCCATGCGCATCCGCTCGACCTCCGTCTGCGGGTGGTAAGCTAGGGCTTCCTCCTCCCTCCTGGGAGGAGCCTTCGCTCTCCTCGTCCTCCGGGACGTCCTGGGCTGCTGCACCGCTTCCACCGCTGGAGTCGTAGCTCGAGCGGGAGCCGGTATCCGGGTCTACGTGCGTGGCTGGGCCGCAGCTGAGGTTCGAGGTCGGGCAGGGGCCGGGGTTCGAGTACGAGCCGGTGCCGGAGCCCTGGCCACGGTGCGAGCCGGGGCTGGCTGCGGAGGAGGCACTGGCGCTGCATCGCCAGCGGGAATTCCGTCGGGGACCGACGCGGGAGCAGTCGCGGCAGGAGAACGGCCGCGTTTCCTCCCGCGTCCTCGCTTGCCGCGTCTCGTTCGTCTGTCGCCAGGATGGTGCGCTCCCGACCGCTGCTTTGGCAGGTTGGCTTCTGCCATAAGCGTGGCGGTGGCGTCTCGCTCTCCTCCGGCGTCCTGGACGGACTGTCTCGCGGGCAGCGTGGTGGCTCTCGATGTCCTGCTGGGCTGAGTCGTCGCGACGGTCCCTGCTCGCCGGCTCCGGAGCTCCCGCCGGAACACAGGGCAGTTCGCGTTATTCGCGGTATGCGCTCCTCCGCAGTTGGCGCAGGTGGGTTGGTCGGAGAGGGGGCGCGGGCAGTCTTGGGCGTGGTGTCTTGCGCCGCACCGCACACAGGCCACCGGTCTGTGGCAGTTGTGCGACGAGTGCCGGAAGCCTTGGCACCTGTGGCACTGGGCAGGTCCCTTCCTGCCGCGCCACACCTCCACAACCACGCCGGGCATGCACAGGAGCTCGTGCACCTCATAGATGGCCGGCACGGTCTCGGGCGTCGTCTGCAGCTGCGCAAACATTAGGCAGCCCGGGCGTCCAGGCCTAGCCGGAATCGGCCGGACATGCTCCGGGACGAAGCCGAGTCCGCACAGCTCCTCCGCCACTAGTTGGGGGTCGGTCCCGACGGGTAGGCCTCGTATGGCCACCTTGGTGCTCCTTTCGGAGTCCAGCTGGTAAGAGTACCAGGATAGTCCCGACTTCTGGTTCCGCTCGACCAGGTATCGTTGGACCACCCTGTACTCCTCGTCGGACTTTGGCAGAAATCGCACACCCCGTTGGTACGGTCTGCCGTTCGGGTTATGGCCGAGGAGGTCCCGCAGCTGCCGGAAATGCACCGGCCAATCCGGCCAGGTCTCAACCACAAGTGGGGGCGGATGGTTCGCCCTCGCGGTGGGAGCTCCTGGAGCGGCGGCGGCGGTGGCGGCAGGGCCGGAGGCTGAGGACGTCGACGGCAAGGTCTGTCCGGTGGTGGTGGTGGGCGTCAAAGTCGGTAAGGTGAAGGCAGCGGTCCACGACGGCCAAGCGGCGACATCTGCGTAGGTAGTCGCGGGTGGCGCCGCCGGGTCCGTGGATGTCGTCGCGACCTCCATCGACGTCTGCAGCGGAGGCATGGAGGGGCCTCGCTGCGCGAAAGGTGGTGGGCCCGCTCCTGTCGCTCGCGTCGGCGAGGGAAACCGCGCCGCAATGATGTGCGGCTGCGGCTGCGGCAGCGACGGTGAAGGTGGGCGCTTGCGTAGGTCGCTCGGCGGCGATTGCCTAGGGGCAGGGGTGGGGGCGGTAGCAGTGGCGGGCGCTCCAGTAGGGCGGGCGGCCCCGGCAGGTGGGGCGACTACGGCTGGTTTGGCCGCGAGGCGACGATAATGCAGCGATGGTGGTGGTTTCGGCATCAGGTCGAGGCAGTCCGCCTACGCGGTCCTAAATGGACGCGTAGGCGGACTGCCTCGACCTGTACGCTCCGTCGTACTATAATTCACTTCATTTTTATTAAGTGTACGGCTGTTGTATGCGAAGGGATGTTCCACGCCTTCGTGAGATTGCGTAAGAACAGCCCCGATCGCATACGCAGATGCATCCGTGTGAATAGAAAATGGAAGTGAAAAATCAGGACATTTTAAAATAGGAGCAGAGATAAGAGCAGTTTTTAATTTACCAAATGATTCTTCTGCCTCATCATTCCATGAGAAGTTCACATTTTTACTAGTTAATTTAGTTAATGGCCTCGATATTTTTGAAAAAAATTTAATAAATCTCCTATACCAACCCGCCATACCGATGAACCGTTTTACATCTTTAGCAGTTTGAGGAGTTGGATAGTTAACGATTTTATCAACTTTCCCGGGATCCGTATGTAAACCGTGCCTGTCAACAACATAACCTAAATACTTCAACTCTTCTCTAAAGAATTGAGATTTTTCTAAGTTTATAGTTAAATTAGCTGATTTTAATTTTTCATACACCTGATTTAAAAGATTAATATGTTCGTGGAACGTAGATGAAATAATAATAATGTCATCTTGAAAACAAAACACTTTATTGTTATACTCTGGACCAAATAAGTTATCCATGAGTCTTTGCATCGTTGAGCTTGCTCCAGATAAACCAAATGACATTCGATTAAAACAAAATAATCCACGTCGTGGAACCGTAAAAGCCGTCTTCTCTGCAGAAGACTCATCATGGGGTATCTGCCAGTATGCCGATGTTAGGTCTATTGATGATAGGTATTTAGCGTCACGTAAATTGTCTAATATTTGACTAATATACGGCAAAGGATATGCATCCGTTTTCGTGACCTCATTTAGCTTACGGCTATCTAAGCAGAGTCTAATTGCGCCTGATGGTTTTTGAACCATAACAACGGGTGAATTCCACGGGGATTGTGAATGCGAAACAACTTTCAATTCTAGCATTCGGTCTAGTTCTTCTTCTAGAAGCTTTTGTTTATACGGTGACAAAGGATAGTACCGTTGCTTGATCGGCTTACTGTCACCCGTGTCGATCGTATGATGTATTAAAGTTGTACGATCTAGACAGACTAATTCTGAACTTATGCTATTAAATTTATTTTTAGTTTGACTAGCGATTTCAAGCTGCTTTGTGTCAAGTGACTTATAATCAATCAAGCCGTTGTCCAGTTGTAAAGAATTAACACCAGACAAAAAATTACTTTGATTAAATTTTTTACAGACGACTTGATTCAAATTTAATTTAAATTGATTAATAAAATCCATACCTTAAATAATTGGAGTTAGTATTCGTTGCACAATATTAAATTTAATAATTTTACATTCGTTATTATATTGAATGGGTAACAACATGTAACCGTTCGACACAACTAATGAGCCATCAGCTGTTACCACATCTTGACTTATTTTTATTTATTTTAAAACCTAACTGATTAAATATTTTATGGCTATCTTTACCAAGTATTGAAATGGACGCTCCGGTGTCCAGTAAAGATACCGCTTCTAAATCATTTACTTTTATTTGTATATACGGTCTAAGGTCATTGCTAGTATTTTTAAACAGGACTAACGCATTATTAATGACTTTTCTATTACGAGAGCCCTGATTCACTCGTTTTTTGAAAAATTATTACAAGACGGGCAATTAGTCGTTTTAACACCTTTCTTTCCACATTTATAACAGACTACCTCGCGCTTGTGACAATAATAACTTACATGTTCCGTAGAACCGCATTTAAAACACACGATTTGAGACTGTGTATTTAATTTACTATTTTGTATCGTGTTAACTGTTTTAAAATGTTTCTTATTAAGATTTGTTTTTTCTTTATGCATATCTGTCGTAAGTTGATAATTATTTAAATTAGGTTCTTTAAAACTATCGGCTTTCGCCTTTGCTATTTCTAATCGTTTTAAAATACATTTTAATTGAGAAATGGACGTTATGTCAACTAAAGCCAATTCTTTAATATACTCGGGACGAATATTGTGCAATAAAATTTCTAACTTCCGTAGGACTCCTCCGAAACCGGTTTGTGCAGTCTCGCTTGCATGATAGAAAAATATGCTACCGCCGTTTCGTGTTTAAACTGAGTTCGTTGGGGGCCCCCCGTTGCTGACGCCCGTGGGCTCGACCACCTTCTGTGAAGGCTGACCCCGCACGTGGTCCCCGGGTGGTGCCAAAGCAGCAACGGGAGAGCGGCCGTTAGGTTGGGTGCCCGGGAGTAATCGCACTGGTGCGATTACTCCCTCCAACCTCTCGGTGAGTGATGGACGTTGAGTCCATCACCGAAGCCCGCACAGGGGTAGGCGACCAGGCCCCTGTGATGGAGAATGCCACTGGCGTAGGGTCGGGGCGGGCATCACGCGCGAGTACTGTCGCGAGTGATGCCCGCTCTGTCGAGCAGGGTGGGAGGGGCCGGCGCAAGCGGAAGACCGCGACGCGCCGGACCTCGGAAAGCACTGGGCCTTCGTCCGCCTCCTCTGAAGAGGAGACGCCGCGAGGACCCACGAGGCGAGCCACTACCACCACTGCAGAGACTAACAAGGATCCGAGGAAGACCTCCGCCTCACCGGCGCCTTCAGTAGGATCGTTCGTCTCGGCTCAGGCGACTGACGGGGAGCTCTCGGAGAGCCCCGTCGTCGTCCTGGAGACGATAAGGCGCCAGGCCGCTGCTGCGGCCTTAACCAGGACCATAAGGCTGCGCCCGACCTACGCACGGTGGTGGCGGCAGGTGGCCGATGAGACCGAGAGGATCATGCCTGCGGTCTCAGCGGCCATCAGTCGGGACGCGGCGCAGCGCACAGAACTGGAGAGGTCGAGGGCAGAAGTGGCTCTCCTCAAGGAGAAGTTGACGGCCCTCGAGACCCAGGGACCGGGGACTAGTGCGGCAGCAAGCGGCTCGCGGAGAGCGCGGCCCCTGCCACCGCCTGCACAGAAGGATGGCGCTAGAGCCAAAAAGTCGCAGACCAGCGACGAGTGGCTGCCACCGCGACGTCTTGCGTCGCCACGGGCCAGAGCGCAGCAGACGGAGACCCGGGAGGAGCTGGTTGCCTGCATCAGGCGGGAGTTGGCGGAGGAGTTCGGCAAACAAATTGCCGAACTCAAGGGGACCGTGGCGGCACTGAGTGGTGCTGCCCCGCCCGCACCGCCCTCTCCTCCTCCCGCTGCTCCTGCCTCCCCGGCTAAACCTGCGGGTCGGGATACGGCCCCGACACGCGGAAAAAAGCAGAAGAAGAATGGCGGCGGGACACCGGCTCCGGTGCCAGCGCCTCAGCCCCGCCCGCTTCCTCCGCCCCCATCCAATATGGATGAGGGATGGACTGAGGTGGTTAAGCGGGGCGCAAAGAGGGCTAGGGTTGTGGCCACTCCAACCCAACCACCACCACCGAACGCGACGAGGGCAGCGGTCAAGGCGACTCCTTAACCGGGGAGAGCTCCGACCACTGCCCAAAACAGGAACGTGACTCCGGCGGTCGTGGCTGCTCCCCAACCGGGTCGAGCGCCCGCCGCCGGAAAGAAGAAGAAAAAGAGCCAGAAGGCCAAGAAGAAGCCGCGCGCGCCGCGGCAGGCTGCAGTGGTGGTCACCCTGCTGCCTGCCGGCCAGGCGAAGGGGTTGACGTACCCCGACGTCATGGCGAAGGCGCGCGCGGCAGTAGACCTCAGAGAGATCGGGGCGGAGGATGGCCTCCGCATCCGGCATACGGCCAATGGGGCCCGACTCCTGGAGTGTCCCGGCGCTGACAGTGACAGCGTCGCGGACCGTCTGGTGTCGGGTCTGCGGGTCGTATGGCCGGAGGAGGAGGTCAAGGTGCACAGGCCGGTCAAGATGGCTGAGCTGCGTGTGACCGGCCTGGATGACTGCACCACCAGGGAGGAGGTGGTGGCGGCCATCGCCGCCCAGGGCAAGTGCGCCCCGGAAAATGTAACCGTAGGCGAACTTCGCCAAGGTTACACCGGGGCCAGCTCGGTGTGGGTACGGTGCCCGGTCGGGGCCGCCACCTCCCTGGCCACTCCTCCGCCCGGAAGGCCGGCTGGGGACCCTGGCAGGCTGCGCGTGGGCTGGGTTGCAGCCCACGTGCGGCTGCTGGAGTCACGCGCCTGGCGATGCCTCAAGTGCTTCGGCACGGGGCACAGCGTCGCCAGGTGCACCAGCACTGTAGACCGCAGCGGATTGTGCTTTCGCTGCGGTCAAACCGGACACAAAGCGGCCGTTGTGCGGTCGCAGGGCCGATCACCGGGCGGGGGGCAAGGCTTGCTCCCCGTCCGGTGGAAACACCGAACGTAACAGGCGCCGCAAAATGAAGCGGCGCCAACAGAAGAAGTCGGCCGGGGGAGTACCGGGGGACCCCGCCGTGGCGCCTAGTGCGCCCGCTGGCAGGGGCCGATGGAGGAGGGGAGGGAGCGATGGATGTAGTTCAGTAATGGACTGCACCCGTCGCTTCCTCCAAGGAAATTTGAACCACTCCGCCAGGGCTCAGGACATGTTGGTCCAGAGCATGGCGGAGTGGTCCATTGACGTAGCGGTGGTCGCGGAGCCGTACTTTGTTCCCCCGGCAGATGAGTGCTGGTTCGGGGACGAGTGCGGCTTGGCGGCCATCCACGTAAGGAGAGCCGCGGCGATCCCGCCCTTGGTAATGGTGGCCAAGGGACCAGGGTTCGTCGCGGCGATGATGGAAGATACCGTCGTGATCGGGGCGTATTTCTCTCCAAATCGACCTATTCTCGAGTTCGAGCAGTTCCTGGACGGGCTCGGAGCGATTACTCAGCGCTCCGCTCCCCGTCCTGTGATACTGGCGGGGGACCTCAATGCGAAGTCAGTCGCTTGGGGTTGCCCCCGCACCGAACCTCGGGGTAGGCGATTGGAGGAGTGGGCGGTCGCGGCCGGACTCTGTGTCCTGAACAGAGGGTCGGTCGCGACTTGCGTGCGGTGGCGGGGCGAGTCCATCGTGGACGTCACGTTCGCGAGCCCTGTCATCGCACAACGCATCCGCGGTTGGGAGGTGCTGGTGGGGGCGGAATCGTTATCGGATCACCGGTATATCCGGTTTGATCTTTCCGCCCCCACGACAACCGCGGTCGCCCGCGGAACTGCGCCCCGGTCATTCCCCAGGTGGGCATTGAAGCTCCTGGACAAGGAGCGCTTGGTGGAAGCCTCCACGGTGGCGGCGTGGACGCCTATGCGTCCACACCCAGTGGACGTGGAGGTCGAGGCGCAATGGCTCCGGGACACGATGCATCGCATTAGTGATGCTTCGATGCCCCGGGTCGGCCCTCGGCCTCCTAACAGGTCGGCGTACTGGTGGTCGCCCGAGATAGCGCAGCTTCGTGCTGTATGCGTCCGGGCGAGGCGCCGGTGCGCCAGACATCGCCGCCGCATCCTCGCGCGCCGTGACGATCCCGTCGCGTTCGCGGAGGAGGAGGCCCGGCTGTATGGCGAGTACGCTGAAGCGAGGAGCGCCATGCAGCTGGCCATCAAGCAGGCCAAGGAGAGGTACATGGAGTCACTCTTGGGGACGCTCGACGATGATCCGTGGGGGCGCCCGTATAAAGCGGTGCGCGGCAAGCTGCGCCCGTGGGCGCCTCCCCTGACCGAGCGTCTCCCACCTCAGCAGCTGCGGGACATCGTTTCGGCGTTGTTCCCGCAGGAGCAGGACGGATTTATTCCGCCTGCTATGGGTGAACTGCCGGATCACACCGGCGGTGAAGCCACTGCTGAGGTGCCTCACATCACGAAGGATGAGCTCGAAAGGACGAAGGACGAAAGATGATGCTGACCGGGCACGGGTGCTTCGGGAGGTATCTGCACCGCATTCAGGTGGAGCCGACGACGAGGTGCCATCACTGTATAGGATGTGACCAGGACACATCGGAGCATACGCTCGCTGTCTGCCCCGCATGGGAGCAGCAGCGGTGTGTCCTGGTCCGACAAATAGGACCGGACTTGTCGCTCCCGGGCGTCGTGGCGTCGATGCTCGAGAGTGGCGAGTCCTGGAAGGCGATGCTCGACTTCTGCGAGTCCACCATCTCGCAGAAGAGGGTGGCGGGGAGTGCGAGGGAGAGAATTTATTCTTCTCTCCGCCCCGCAACAACCCGCCGCCGTCGAGCAAGGGGCCGGAACCGGGATCTCGCCCGGAATCTGGCCCCTTAAGAGTTTCGGGTCCCCAACGCATGTGAGTGCGAGCGGGGACGGAAAAGTGTGCCGAGAGCGTTACGCGTCGCGCCGTCCCACAAAACCCCGTGCTGGGTTCTGGCCTCAGCCGGGGTTCGGACGCTGAGTGTGAGCGGTTGGAGGTTTTAGTGAGGTTCAACTCCCACATACCCCGCCCGCGGGGCGGGCGGGGATCCGGTCATTTCCTCCAACTGAAAAAAAAAAAAAAAAAAAAAAAAAACTGAGTTCGTTGACGAATCTCATTTAATAATTTAAAATCGTAATCAGGTGTATCAAAATCAGTCTTTAAATCGTCTAATAATATTTTTAATGACGTAAAAATATCTTTATTTGCCCTGAACCAAAATAACGGGGCTTTTTCTAATAAATCGGTGAAACCCTTAATTAATTGCGAATCTGAAATATTTCTTGCAGATTGCAATTTTAAAACACGTTCAAGAAAAGCACGCACGCATGACGAACCATCATATTTAATGTTAAATGAATTTAAATTTACACTTTTATCTAAAAGAACGGTAGAAACCGGGCCATCACCTCGAGGATACCCTTCAGTCCTCTATTTAGCCGGACTGACAAAACTCTCTTGCTCAGACTCCGAGTTAGAGGGGTTCTTTTCAAATTTGTGGCGCCGATTGATTTATTTTGCACTTTTTTAAAAAAGTTTTATTTTCGGACTTTTTTTGATGTAATTCTATTGACATTATCATAATTATAAGGAATTTATGGAAGGGAACGAGATTTAGACAAAATTGAATGAAATACAGCGTTTCAAAAAAATGGTCTCACAGGTTAAAGTGAAAGTATGCAGGTAAATGAGAAAACCTTATTAGAATACATAGAAACAAACTATTTTCTGAAAGAATAAACAATGTAATCGTAGAAAATGGAATTTCGGGACGTTTCTCGCTATTTACCTGCAATTTCTTCAAATTGAGAAGGTTAAAGAAAGAAAAAATAATAATTTTAATTACTTTTTGTAGCACTCCTGAATACCTTTACATTATATTATTATCATCATTATATTATTATCATCATTATTATTTTATAGACGTCCACTGTTGGACATATGCTTCCCTCAAATTTCACCATAACGACTGATCTTGCCCCATTTTGTGCCCAACCAACTCCAAGTTTTTCCGGCTCCATTCAGCATCAGCTGCCACACTACCACTTCAGAGTCAGGATCTTAATGTTATAAACTTATTCAAATACTTGCGGTTTTCTTCATATTATTTCAATTATTTTGGTTCTTCAGCAGATCTTTTAATTTCTGATGCGATCTCGCAGTTAAACTAGAAGCTTAACCCATTCCATTGCATTCCATTCCATTTTAGAGTGACTCGAAGCCACTCGGTTAGATTCACTGTGAGCGTGAAGTCTTATGTAGTATGTAAGTCATCACTGTGAACACACATTAGTCTTGAATTGCGGTATTGAATTTTAAAAAATCCCAATCGAGTGAGAACAAATAAGAAGGAAACAAAAAGGCGACATAAACATTTCAAATGATTCTTCTTTTCCTCGTTATTTTAAGGCCCACTTCCAAATAAAGAAGAAGAGAGACAGGTTAATGAGAAAACGTGGGAAAATATTGAATAACATTTAAATGGGTCGGTTGTTTAATATACTACTTAAGGGATCATAAATAGATACTAAATGTCACATTTGTACGTATGAATTGTTAAATATTTTCATACACAAACTAAAAAAAATGCGCCAGGACATAGATAACATACCGGTTACAAAATCCGATTTTGATGTCTCGATGTATATGGTAGGAAAACGGTCAGGATTATAGTACTTCTTTCTTTACAAACGTGTAACTAGATACTGTAACTATATTTTGCACTGGAACGGGGTATCATAACTTACAATACAATAGTTTTATTATAAAGTTAATTAGTTTGCGAGAACAGAATATTGAGAAAAAGTCCCCGGACAAAATTTGATCATGAATAGCTCCAAGACTATTTAAACTTACAAGCCGTACTCTAAACAGTCTAAACTATCATGTTATCAAGAGTTGAATTTAATTTTTTTAACTGCCTATTGGAAGTATTGAATTTTTTATTTCAGTTCAAAGTCAGACACATAGCGTTCGGACACGACAAGTTACTGAGAAAACGACCTTACAATGTTGTTTTGTACAAAACCTATCACTTTAAACTTCTTGTTATTACCAGGCCTCCCTTAGAAAAGTCTCTTTAAATACAATCACGCTCAGAACTGTACGAGCTACCTTAAAAAAAAATGTAATATCGACCAAAAACTGCCTGACAGGTTACGGCGCCACAAATATGAAAAATGGTCAGAGGACATTTCATCATCACTGAGAGCTGTCGAGATCCTAACTAACCTAGTTTTTAAACCTATCACAGACACATCCTTCAATCTTTCACACCTGTGTAGAATGTACTTAGCTCGTTCCTTCTTGCGAAGTTTGCACGATCCTTCTGGAACTTCCTCCTTCTCCAGATCGCATTCCAACTCAGCTACTTTGCCAGACAGCACCTCGAGATCGTCAGATGACCTCTGCTCGACCTTCAGGCTACCTCGTTTCTGAAGACGAAGTGCCTGTTTCAGCTGCTTTCAAAGTGCATCACGGGACGTCTCTGGATCGCTGGAAATGCCAAGATGACTCATTTCAAAAATGATTTCATCTTTTAATAAATGAAATACTGGCAACCTGTATGAAGACATGGTGTAATGAACTAAGTACAAATGAAATAAAATAAAAAAAACTAAGTTAAAATTAAAAAATGTGCTTGAATAACTCGTCAAGTCTGTTGCTATGCGGCTGTCGGCTCGCCACGTTTCCGATCTCGGTGACGCCGCACTATTACACTAATTTATTTAATGTCGGCTTCGCAGTTGGGGGCCAATTTTGTAACATATTAAATTAAATCCTATATGTTACCCTAACCAGTAGCTGCTAGCGGGAACAGGAGACTCAAATACTACTCAGGGCGCCAATAAAAATATGTGTACGAGATATTATGAGTTTATTCAAGCACATAGGTACACGAGATATTTAATAAATGATTTTAGATACAATAAACTATGATGGCTGTACGATGGTAAAATGTATAAGTTATATGTACATTTCATATTCAAATCATATTAATTTACGACACTCCATCTATAACATCCATACATTATTTATATTACATCCACATTTGCATATTCAGTATATTATAAGTCATCGCTAATTACACGCATATACAGGGTGGATCTGTAACCTTGGACATACCGAAGCGGGGTGAATGTCCTATCGAAATACAACCCGGGAAAAATATAAAAAAAAATATCGGTTGAACTTTTTTTTTAAGTATTAAATATTAGCCCGCAGTACAAAACGCAGGAATCGCAGTGGCTCGTTTAAAAAAGACAATATAGCGGCCGGAACCTTGATTAACCTCTTTCTAATCAGTACAACGACACGACAGGGTGGTTGATATGTTTTACACACTTTTATAAGGTAACACAAAGTGTACGTTAAGGAAAATAACTCGCCATAGTAAAATTGTCGATCCGATTCGAAATCCAGTTAAATAGCACTTATAAAATCTCAAATAAGTTATTACACTGTTACTACCGTTAGTTTCAGCAGAAAATGTTTCTTTTATCTAAATGGTAATAGCATTGAACACCTTGACACTTGAACACTTGAACTTTGAACACAATCAACTCATTTTGTTTTAAAACCTATTGAATTAAAATGAGTTTTGTCTAGTTAACACAGCAAATATGCAAAATAACATCTGTTTTCCACAAGTCATCACAACACACGCGAACTAACGCGACAGCGCAACTAATGACCTCAAGTAAACCTTTTAGCATGACCATTTAGACAAAACTGAATAAAATAGTAAGACAGACAGGAGTGCAGCCGCCTCCTCGCCCCGCGACCCCTTCCCCGGGGCCCCACACCGAAGTAGAAAGAAATATCATATTTCGAAAAGAAATGTTATGTTCGATAAGTTTTATGAATTTTTACTATGTTTTATGATATTTATAATTTGAAAGTATTGAAGTTTCCTTTATTTCACTGATTAAAAAAATAAAATTTCCTAAATATTTTATGAACACAATGCCATCTATCCGAAAGACGTAAAACTAAAAGCATTTTATTAGTAAATCTAAGTTCATCAATTTATATTTTTTACGCCATCTATCGTGCTATTGTTAACTTCCCTTATTTATTTTTGCAATGAAATTTCTGATTTCCTAAACAAACGAAAGTTTAAAGAAAAGTTTGTTTTACGTTAATAATTACTTGTTAATTAACACTTTATCTGATTTAGTAAATTAAATAAAAACGATAACCGAGATATTAATTGTGTCGTGCCTCACAAAACATAACAATTATTCTAAAACAAGAAGTTCTTCATTTCTATGAGGCCGATTGACAATATCATAGCTATTTATTTATTTATGATAATCCAACAGCGTGTTTACAAAATATTTTATTAAAGTATTAACATCAATAAAGCCAATAAGGATTACACAGTTATGCAGATTGTATACAATTCTACTAATAGGTATTAATTATGTATTCTAGTTATATAAACTTATCAGTAGATTACAAAGTTGAGTTATTAAGGTGATTGTGTGGGAGTGTGTGTGTGTGTGTGTGTGTGTGCGTGTGCGTGTGTGTTTGTGTCTGCGAGTGAGTGAATGATATTATTATAAACTGAATAAAGAGAAATATACTTTGAAATTCATTGAATGTGGTATTAAAACAGTTCACCGAGTACTTATCTTACTATTTTTATGTTTTTTCATTTATATTACCTGTTAAACTTCTGATTTTATTTCTTAACGCGTTTCTTGACAGGCAGAAAAGGTCTAATTCAGAAAATTGATTATTATATGTACGTGTAGCACGATATAGTACTGAATTTTTTCCGTATTTTCGCTTTGCATAGGGGACGTGTAATAACGGTGTATGGCGTGTCCTGTAACGGGGGGCTACCAGCGACAAAAACGACAGTAATTCAGTGTTATCGATTTTACCATTGAGTATATCATACAAAAGAAGTATTTCGTATTGCTTGCGTCTGTCTTCGGGAGAACCGATATTGAAATGTTCGCATGCATCTGGATATGAGTTAAAGTTGTAATGGGATTTAAAACATAGGTATTTTACGAATTTACGTTGGATAGATTCAATTTTTTTAATGTGTACAGCATAAACCGGAGACCAAATATTACAAGCATATTCCAAAATCGATCGAACATACGTAAAATTTATAACAGTTTAATGCAGCTAATATCATCAAAACTATTACAGACCCGAAGTATATATTTATAGAATAGAAGTTTATAGAATATTACAAAGCCTAGCTGACTATATGTTTTATTAACAATTATCTCCGTGTGCTCCACCAAAGTCAAAAACAATGTTGAATCATTGAACTTATTTATTGTAGTTTAATTTAAAATACAATTACCTTAACACATTTTATGATGCGGACAGCGACGTATTCATTGCGTTTTATACTCGTGATAGTAATATATCTCCACGAAATGTCCCATTGGAATAAAACAAAAAGTATTTTACTTCCACATTAATACCATTGATAACATAGCGCTTAAATTGGATATGTGCTAATTTCAAACAAACAAACTGCAGCTTTATAAATTTAGTAGTTTAAAAATATTTTAGGATTTGTTAGCGCGTGAGAATATTAATAATATGAATTTATTGTGAACTAGATGACCCCCGCAACTTCGTCTGCGTTACAAAGGGGTTCAAACAGTACTCGCAATGTTGTTATTTGCGCGGATCGCGTTGGGTATATTTTTTTGCGTTTTATACTCGTCATAACTTCTCAACGAAAAGTCCGATTGGAATAAAACAAAAAGTAATTTACTTCTACATGAATAATTTTGATAACATAATACTTAATTTGTATAAGGATTAATATAACGATACTATTTTAACGATTTTTATCTTCGGACGATTTTTTTTTTCGTGAACCGCTTTTATAGCGGTTATTGTGACTAAACTATGATAGTTAGATATATGCCCTCGCGGACTTTTTTTTAGATCTTCCTATGACCTAAAAACCCGTAGTACATCATATTTTTCTATTCTCAATAGTTTTTGCAGCGTACGCATAAATAGGTTTTCGATTATATACCTTGTGTTACAAATTCGATATTTTCATACGGATCCCTAATTTTTTTCAAAATAAAATATAGCCTATAACCTTCCTTCGTCATAAATGGACTTTCCAACAGTGAAAGAATTTTTGAAATCGGTTCAGTAGTTCCTGAGATTAGCGCGTTTGTTTTCCCGACGTTGCTAGCTCTCGTACTAATAAAAAATGCTTCCACATGTAATTTGACTTGAATGCCGATAGATCGACAGCAGCAAAGAACAAGAAGACATCTGCATTTTTCCGAATTTAACTTTTATGGATATTTAAATCCAGAATTCTTTATTTTATCTGGTATTTTTTTTTTTTCAAACAAAAAGTGTTTTTTTATGTGTTTTTTGTTGCGTAAATAAAGACATATACACTATTTTTTAAAAAAAAAAAACGAAGTACACCCGCACATCTACCGGATAACCGTGTTTGCGTCGTACAATTTAGCAAGCCACTTAGTATAAACAAAGATATCAGTTAGAAAAAACGTTTGCTGTAGGTTCTTTACCTTCTTTATTCGATTGGTATGATGTTGATGGAAATGGTGTGAAATTATATTTCGCGATCTGGATGCGTTCTTCACTTTTTACTTCTTTTCTAAGGAAAAAGCCTTACGTAGAAACGAATACATGGCAGTTGACTCATCTTATTTATTTTTCTATGCGATGTAGAAAAAGACATCTGCAGTAATACAAAAAAAAACAATAATTTATTTAAAATATGTCGCTATCTGCTGCGAAACATTATTTTATTTACACATTCCAAATTTGAAAAACCTGGCATTCTTATAGTAAAAGTTATCAAACTTTCTCACAAAAAACGCTCTCCTGGAAACTAACGATTTTGTAGATATCTGTTTGTTCTTTGCTGCTGTCGAGATGTCGTTGCTCTAAAATTGTTTAATGAAATTTATTATTTTTATAACCCGTTCCTCGGACATGATAGCACTATAATATATAGCCTATGTGTTGACCCGACTTCTAAGCAATATTCTTGCCAAATTTCAAGTACATCGGTGCAGCAGTTTTCGAGTTTATCGCGCACAAAGCTGACTGACTAAATGTATGGATTCTGAATCGCGCCATCAAAATGTTCAACGGTTGTTAGACTTGGGGGAGTGGATTTTATTAAAAGTATAGATATTATTTTATGAATTTTTATGTACCGTCACTAAAACACATTAGAAAAACTACAACGAAATCAAAACATTCATCCAGCAAATATAAAAGTACCATTTCCACATTATGTTTAAACACAAAAACTGAAAGTTAAACTGGCCACACAGTTGTTAAGTCAGTCCATAGCTATTGCCATTGAAGTCAAACAACAAAATTATATTAGCAAATACATTCGTTTATTTTTTAATAAGATAAAATGGGAGATTTCAAAATTTTGGTTGGTAACCCTTTGAAATTTAATTATATCAACGTTACGAAATGTCAAGTGTCAGTTAAGAATACGTTAAATTTTTAAAACAATAAGAATTGTTTTATTAACTTTATAAAATGGAAAATTGTTAATACCTACTTGTGGAAAGTGATTCTGTGACGCTTATTGTGTGTTGTTGAGTGGTTTCTGCAGAAGCTTACAACGCAGGAAGACATGATTCAATCTTGTCTCAACTATAGTCTCAACAGGTATTTTATGTTAATACTGTCAAATAAACGTCATAGGCATTTTAACATGTGTATGTACACGACTGGCACGACTTGGCTAAACTTCACCAACTTTGTTCCCCATGTACGTTCCTGAGGTAATAATTCTATGTTTAAAAAAAATGAGTTGATTGTGTTCAAAGTTCAAGTGTTCAAGTGTCCAGGTGTTCAATGCTATTACCATTTAGATAAAAGAAACATTTTCTGATGAAACTAACGGTAGTAACAGTGTAATAACTTATTTGAGATTTTATAATTGCTATTTAACTGGATTTCGAATCGGATCGACAATTTTACAATGGTGAGTTATTTTCCTTAACGTTCACTTTGTGTTACCTAATAAAAGTGTGTAAAACATATCAACCACCCTGTCGTGTCGTTGTACTGATTAGAAAGAGGTTAATCAAGGTTCCGGCCGCTATATTGTCTTTTTTAAACAAGCCACTGCGATCGCGCGCGCTGCATTGCGCGGCGATTCCTGCGTTTTGTACTGCGTGCTAATATTTAATACTTAAAAAAAAGTTCAACCGATATTTTTTTTATATATTTTTCCCGGGTTATATTTCGATAGGACATTCACCCCGCTTCGGTATGTCCAAGGTTACAGATCCACCCTGTATAGAACATAATACACTGCGAACCAGCTGATCGCGAACCGCGTGAAGCTAGTTGCGAGTGACGTCACAATCGCGCCTGTGTTCACGGCGCGGCGCACGCGCAACTTTCATTCACCAGTGCGAACCAATCGCATTCATTTCACAAGGTCATTCACAACCACGTCCAATGACCGCGTGCGCGATCGAATGATTCGTTCGTAGGCAATTTATTTATTAATATTCTCGAGCCATTCATTCGCTCTTCCATTGAACCGATTTCCGAGATTAACTGCCTTTTTTGTTTTAATATAACTCCTGTTTTATCCCGCTTGTTTCTATCGAACTGGTTTGTGTGCTAATTTCATGTGTATCGCTTTCTGCCTCTTTGTGTTGTGCTCAATTCTCCTTCGTTTCTTTGTGCTGTTGACTGTATCTGTTGTGCTTGTAATAAACTGTACGTGCTGTCTAATTGTGTTCATCTTTCTCCTGCCTGAAGAACCCGTGACTATCGTACTACCAGCTAAGTACTATATTGCGTTAACATAATAGCAGAGATTAGTCCGTAGACCACTATCTAACAGCTAAAATAGGAATGTCAGAAAGAGTAGCACTTCTTAAATAAAAATTTGGACATCTTTTAATATCAATAATTCAAGTATATGCACCAACAGATAAATCAAGTGATGAGGAAATAAATAAATTCTATACCGATTTAGAACATGCTCACTCTTTAACAGAAGATAAAGTCATCGCAATGGGTGACTTTAATGCCAAAATAGGCCAACCTAGAAAAGAGTATAATCTAATCATGGGTCAATATTTGAAGATTTGGAATTTGCAACGAAAGAGGTGAGAGATTATTAAATTATGCTTTGCAATACAAACTAGCAATTATGAATACATTCTTTAAGGAAAGACCAAACCGTAGATGGACTTGGACATCACCAGATCAAAAAACAAGAAATAAAATTGATTTTATTTTGACAAATAATCCAAAATTATTCAAAAATGTTGAAGTTTTAAACAATTTACACTTTCCTTCAGACCATAGATTATTGAGAGTTACTTTAAGACTAAGATTACCTAAAAAAAAGTAGAAAATCCTTCAATCACACTATGTCTATACCTAAAACACATGAATAAATTGATTGTTTTGTTCGAATATAAGCTTAAAATAAATAAAAGACATTTAATGATAAAAATAGTTTTATTTTATTAAAGAATCTTGCAAGTTAATTAAACTACAAGCTGTTAGTACAATATCATTTATGATTATGATTGATGGCAAGTTATTGTTATCAAATGGTGTATACAAAGAAATATCACTATCGGAGTGCTCTTCCTGAATCAATACATTTCTTATAATTTTGGTCGATTGGAGACTGAAGAATAAGATTTTTAATGGTCATTTGGGGGTATCACTTATAGCGGAAGAGAATCCCTGTATAAATTACTTGTATATCTCATTAATAGATACCATTGAATTAAAATGAACAACTGACTCTAGTTATCATTATTTATTGACAATGAATATGATTACAATAATGTGTGAACGCAAGTGTACGCTTTGCTGATTACGGAACGACTGAGGAGTCGCGCCACGCACTGCACTTATATATTGCTGCTTGTATAAAAAAGTGCATGCGTCCCTACAGTACACCCTTCCTAAAATTTTGGTTATACAATACAAAATTTTTCACGAAAAACAAAATAAAATAAAATAAAACTAAGTACTGTTAAAACTTTTGTTTCCGGCTGTACCGTATTAGGGTAGGTACTTGAGATATACTTCGAATGCGCTTTATCGTTAAGCAACAGTCGAAGTTTTTTACTCGCTACTCATAAATCAATCATTTCCTACTTGAAACCATTTCACCTTAAATCGTTTAAAACTTTAGATACAACGAACGCTCGAATTGTTGACTCGGTGTTTTCTCACACTTATAACAAAGTACTTATAACAAATCATTGCATTTTGTAATGAAATATTACCAGAACTCTAACTTATTCCACTTAGATTTTTAAATATTACTTTCGTTAAGTGCTTCTCATTGCCATAAATCCATGATACGAATCAAAGTATATTTAATCTTTTACACATAACATTAATGATTCAAATTTTGTTAAAACATATTACAATTTTCACTTCATAAACATGACATTATTTCATACAAAGTTGAAACTAGTATTCATTTCTAAGTCAATTAAGATGGTTTTATCCCTTTACTTAATTACTTTAAAGAATCTTATTGCGATGCTAAACATAGTTCAATTATTTCCAATAAGAGTGTGACAAATTAATAAAAACACAAAAATACTTGAATGTAAAACATTAAAATAAACAAACTAAAAATAATGCAAAAGGCAATACAGGAATGCAAATATCGCTGTCACGTCGCCTCTTAATCGCAAAACGTGAATGTTGGCATCAAGTTATATATTCACACGTTAAGTTATGGAGAATGAAGTAGAATATTGGACCACGACTTGACTTGTCCATCGTTTCTAAAGCTCTCCTCGACTTCTTCTCGACATAATATCTCTCGACCAAGTATGTCTCTCACCATAATATGTGGCGATCTCGACGGCATTTCCTCTGGGTATGCTTTTCTCCCGAAAATCCTTGGGTGCTCTCCCACGTGTCATCTCTTCCGGATCAATGGTAGTGGCTGGTTTTGCTCGTTATACCATCCGGTGTTCCGATGTTTACAATGCTGGAGTTACGACGTTTCCCTTGGTCATCGCTTATCGATTACTATGACTGAATCTCATTACTTGTCCTCCAATACAGCGTTGCTCTTGTTCCTGTGCCATATCTGCTCTTAACTGTCCTATATGTTTTGTAAACTTCTTTCTAATATCCGATTTGTTTTAAATCTTGTTGCTTTTACCTGCAGTCGATGTGAGTAACTTGCAGGGAGTCGTCCGTTCAGCAGCCTACGTATTTAACCTACACTATTCTTCATAATTTCACAGCTCCACGTATATTTCATAACTAATTACTTGTGTGTTCTCCCCTTCCCCGTCTTGTGTGCTTGAATCGCCAATGCCAGTGAAAGAAGTCCCAGTGAGTCGGAACTGTTCTGCTGACGCACGGGCTCCAGTGAGTCGGACATGCTGCCGTGCGGGGCCGATGCTACTGATGACCAGGAGAGATATGCTCTGCTTTGCTGACCGGTCCTTGTAGTCAGTGTGCCCAATGTCAAGCCGATGAGGGTTCAACCAGGCCGCGCAGCGTTGCGGCTAGTGGACGAAGTACTCAAATAGGCTGAAGCTGGCTGGCGCGATGCGTGTGTGATGATCTTGAAGGAGACGTGTTCTTGTCGGAGGTCACCACTTTGGGGGTATCACTTATAGCGGAAGAGAATCCCTGTATAAATTACTTGTATATCTCATTAATAGATACCATTGAATTAAAATGAACAACTGACTCTAGTTATCATTATTTATTGACAATGAATATGATTACAATAATGTGTGAACGCAAGTGTACGCTTTGCTGATTACGGAACGACTGAGGAGTCGCGCCACGCACTGCACTTATATATTGCTGCTTGTATAAAAAAGTGCATGCGTCCCTACAGTCACAACTTTAAATGGAGATGTGTAACTAGACACCAGGGATTGCTTCAACGGTTATGATCATTAGTTTTCATAATATTGGTCCGAAGTGCTTCACTTCTGAATTTGTTTGTAATTAATGGTTGAACTGATTTATCTCCTTTCTATTCAAATATTCAGGCTCTTTGTTTAAATATTTGTAAATCTGTAAAATAAATGCAAGTTATTAATTTTGTAATGATGGTTAACTAGAAATTTAATTATCAAAATAATTTGTGTTATTTATTTATTTGGGAAACAAACAGTCATAAAGTTACAGATAGTCTTATGAATAATAATAATACAGAGACCAACAAAGTTTCCACAAATTAAAGTGACTAATAAATTTATACAGCGCAACTAATATGGTTCCAATCAATTATTAAGGTTACATATAAGTAGATTAATCTAAGAAAGTCGCAAGTAAAGTTAAAGCGAAAACAAGAAAAAAAAACGATCGTACTTAGAGATTATTGTTATGTAAATACAAAGTAATATTTGCTTTAAATGTATGTATTGAAGACTCAAATACATCAAATTTATCAAAGTGATTGTTATAAGTTGAGCAAGATCTTATAATTTTAGGGTATCTCTTATAGCGCAGAAAAGAGTATCCCTTTATTACGCATTGCGTCCCTACATAATAAATCTATTTCTTGCATAATTACTTTTGCACGAAGGCATGCTAAATAAATCCCGCTTCCGCGTGTTTCGGGTAGAACATCTCAAACTAATATTACGTAACAAATATTGTGAATACAGTAAAATCTTTGAATGTGTAATAATTTCAAATAAGTCATTGATATATACGTTGAAAAGAAGAGGACTTAAATGAGAGCCCTGAGGGACGCCTGAAGTGACTGGTAAAAATGATGAACAAAACCCCTTGACCGTAACAGCTTGACTACGTTCCCGAATGTAACTATCAATCCACCGAAGCAGATTGCCGTGTACACCGATGTTCTCGATTTTCTTAACCAACATGTTATGATTTAATTTATCAAAAGCTTTAGAGAAATCCGTGTACACAGCATCAACCTGAAAACCTCCATCCATTTCCGAAAGGGTAAAGTCGAGTAGTTCACACAGATTACTTTCAGTAGATTTTTTCTTAATGAACCCGTGCTGAAATTCAGTGATAGCTGGCCTCAACACTGGATACAAAGTATCAAATATAATTAATTCGAAAACTTTGGGTATTATAGATAGTTTAGCGATTCCTCTATAATTGGAGATATCGTGCTTATCACCACTTTTATGTATGGGAACAATGTAAGATTGTTTCCAAACAGCTGGAAATATACCAGTTTTTAATGATAAGTTAAATAAAAGGGAAAGTGGATAAGACAGTGGGCCACAGAGACGATTTATGAAAATTGAATGCAAGCCATCAGGACCAGCACTCTTATGAGGATTAATATTTTTTAAATATTTACAAACTTTAGCAGCGTCAATTGATACATGGTTAATACTAGAAAGGGAAATCGAAGATTCCGAGGTAGATAAGTAGGTAACCAAACACAGAATGGAAATATTCATTATAAAGAGAAGCAATGTCGTCACCCTGAGATACGGACCTGCTACCAAGGAACATCGTATCAGGCAGTTCATTGAACCCCTTCTTAGACTTAACAAAAGACCAAAAATATTTAGAATTCGAATTAATTAATATTTCTGCTTCTTTGATATATTTACCGTAACATTCGGACGCCAACCGTTTTTGCAAAGATCTAAGTGAAGAAAATTCGTCATAATAAAAAATATTATTAGTATTTTTCCATTTCTTGTGAAGTTTAAGTTTCCGTTTTATGATTTTAATCAATTCCTTACTATACCATATCGGGTATTTACTATTGTTAAAAACTTTCTTAATAGGCACGAAGCGCTCAATTAAGTCGTTCAAAATATTATAGAAAATGTTTACACCCTCGTTTACATCACTTACATCCAGAAGTAGATCCCATTCAATATTATTTAAAATTAATTCAATATTAGAATAATCAGCAATATGAAAAGCGCGCGCAATACGTACCGGTGGCTGAATAACCAAGCTACACGTGAGAAGTGGGCACACAGTCAACGCCGGATGGTGACTGTCCTCGGGGACCAGCGGTGACGTGCAGCGAGACACGTTGCAGTGACAGCTAGCAATAACCAGGTCAAGACACCGGTCGTTTAAATTACGAACGGTGTTATACTGTTGAAAACTAGTAAAAGATAGAAAAGCAGAAAGAGATAATACTAAGGGGCTACTATCACTTACTAATTCAGCCGAAAGTTTATTAGGATAATGTGAATTCCACACAGCATTTGGAATATTAAAGTCCCCTAGTAGCAAAAATATATTCTCGGGATAAGAAATAAATAAATCTGATATAAATTCATAAAATTTTAGTTGTGCATCATATTGATCTGCTCCCTGAGGAAAGTAAACACAATATATTCTCAGGCATTGCATACACGGTGATTTACCCACATCAACGCTCACATGGACTATCTCGGCTCCCGGAATGGAAGGAGGAATAAAGGTATTGTTCGGTGGTAAAATTCTATGTTGACGCTTGATACCAATCAAAACGCCGCCCGAGTTTTAAATGATGTTAGCAGAACATCGTAACTCATCATGATAAAAGAAATCGTATTACTACCACTACTGTTATTATTACCACTCACTATGAACTGAGTTTGACGACCATTACTCAGAAAAAGAAGAATGAAAGAAATAAAATGAAACAAGTGTTCAAACGGTTCCACAGACGCGACGCTGGTAGAAGAGTTTAAATTCAGGATTTCTAGTCGCAGCTCCAGACGACACCAAGTATTTGCAAACGACTTCAACAGATTGAATAACGCAGAGGTATTTATTTATGCTGATGACGTGGCTGTGGTGGTTACGGCTTCAGTGCTGCAAAACTTAAAGCCAAAAATCAGAGAAACCTTAAGAGCACTGGAACGTTGGTTTAAAATTAACGGTTTGGCCCTTAATCATGATAAAACTTGTTACCTTATGTTCCACTTAGGTGGTGGAAACTCTGCTCTAAAAGACGACACTGACGTTGGCGTAAAACAGGTACAGACTGTTAAACTACTTCTGTTACTACACGCAATGTGAATGTTATGCTCACCTGTAACTAGTGTAGTCGCTTAAAATGTTATAATTAAGATATTGTTATTATGAATGTTATTACTGTAACTGCATTGTTGGTTAGCTTAATAGTAAATAAATAAATCAAGGTACTTGAAATCAAATATTATTTCATTCTAGTTAAACAATAATAAAACAAATTTTGAGTTAAATATTTTTTATTGCATTAGACAAATCTTAAATTAGATATCAATATAAATATGATGACAAATTTTCAGGTTCCTTATCAAAGCAGCCATGGCGGAAAGTCGTCTTCTCAATTATATTCCGGATCTGGGATACATGCCAGCGTCAATCTGATGTGCCCGTGGCATCTTCGCTATACACGTCATCAAATTATATCTTCTTATAAGATATAGAGACGAATCTGTGGAAGGTCCATAAATATTAAAATAATAAGAACATAGAGAACATATTTTGTACATTTCATTTGTAATTAATGTTAATATGTTATTTATGTAACTTGAATTATCACAATTTGTATTACTTGTCATTCCGTAACTATCTTAATAGCATAAAAATGTTAAATAATAAAGTTGTTTTAAAATAATGTAAAATTTTTGTTTTAGTATTATTTTAAGACTAGGTGACCTGCGTAACTTTGTCTGTGTCACATAGAGATACAACATAGCCTATAGACTTCCTCAATAAAGCACTTTCCAACAATTAAAGAATTTTTCAAATCTGACCTTTAGTTCCTGAGATTAGCGCGTTTAAACAAACAAACAAACTCTGCAGCTTTATAATATTGATGAAGTATAGATATTATGGAACACCTTGGACAGTTTTTTGCTAAATAATATTTAAAAAAACTGTAGTGGATATATTGAAATTGTTACCTTTTCTCTTATTGATCCATCAGTCAAGTTTGCAGACTCCTTAAATATTGGTTTTCACTCGTCACACAGGTTCAGAGTCTATTGTCTAATAGGCGTATAAACTTCACTTTTTCCAAGAGAAATTGGTCCGCTAGAACGTAATTCGAGTCTGTTTTCCGTTTTAGCTGAATTTCCAAGCTAATTACTCGCGAAAAGTCGAAACCGAGTCATTTCATCAGACGTCTGTAAAATAAGGTTATTTCTGTATTTATTTATGAATTTACTAAGATTTACTGTAATTTACGTTTCAATACTTACTTTTCCTCCATATGTTTTATGAAATTGACAACTTATTCTTATTAAAACACTATATTTCAGAGAACTATTCAGTTTACGATAGTAAAGTAGTAACTTTTATAGAATCGCTAATTTTGACAGAATAGCTACTCAGTGTAGGTTCTAAAAAGAGGTCATGGTACGGATTATAGCGCAATTGAACGAATGAATTAAAAATGGCGGTGTAACTTCACTCTTGAATCGCTATACGAGAATTGACAGTAAAGTCAATCGCAATTTAGACGTTGTGGTACGAAATAACAAAACAATTCAGTTTAGGTCCTAAATTGGATGGCAATAAGAGGTCGTGGTAGGCCCCCTGAACTTGTATGAAGAGTATCTCTATAGGCAACTAGAACAATTAAACAAGTGGGTTAGCACTATAAATTTAAGAAAATATTGTACAAATCGTAACAAAATGCCTAACCTCAACTAGTTTGTTATTGTATTGAATAGTGATATTTTTGAGGAAAATATGTTCATTTTTTAAACGGTTTTATTTAGCTCACCCCGTTTGTTTTATTCTTTATTATTATTTATTATTTATTCTTCCGTCAAATCTAGTAATTCAAATTTCACCCTCTTCCTTTCAACCGATTAATCTTAAATTTTGTATACACTTTGGGTTTTGGTGACAATACAATAATGTTTATTCATTATCATTATAAATCCAAGATGGCGGCCGCTACAAAATGGCGGATAACGTAGGGTTTATCAATCCCATCAATATGGGTATCAAATGAAAGGGCTCAACAAGCAGAATGCAATATACTATAAAAAATTGAAATCCAACATGGCCCTCGCTACCAAATGGCTGATAACAATTTTTTATCAAACTAAAAACTAGAAAATAAAAATAGGTAAAAAACTTTTTAAGTTAAACGGTTTTATGTTAAACATACATTACATTGCAATGTTTAAGATAAATGTACTAAAAACCAAAAAATAATAAAACAGATACAGTCGTGGGAATTATAAAACCGTTGGGTACATCAATTTACTACAATCGTTGTTGTCTTAATTATAATGTAACATTACAAAACAAACATTTTAATCAGCGATTGTAGACAATTCACGTGCCCAACGGTTTTATAATTCCCACGACTGTATCTGTTTTATTATTTTTTGTTTTTTAGTACATTTATCTTAAACATTGCAATGTATGTTTAACATAAAACCGTTTAACTCAAAAAGTTTTTTACCTATTTTTATTTTAAATTTACATAAATAAGATTATACTGTGTCAAATACTCACATCAAAATGATCTTCACAAAAACAAATTCTTGATTTGGTTGATAAACATTGCCCCTTGCGAGCGTTAGGCACTTTCATCGTGTTTTTGAATCGTTTGGAACATAACTAAATAATTTGTGTGTCGTATTTATACTTGTGCTTGTACACAGGGGCACTACGCAGTTCAATACCCTCGTATTATTATTATATTTATTTTAATTTAAAAACACATTAAAAACACTGACAACTAGGGGTGTGCGATAAATTCGAAGTTACGAATTATTTGTTCCGAATCAAATATTAATATTCGATCCGAAACTCGTATCGAACTATTCGAAATTCGACGAATATTCGAAAACTTTCGAATAATTCGAAAAGTTTCGAATAATCCGAATTTTCGAATAGTATCGAATAGTATAGAAGGCAAGAATTTGTATTTTTGAGATAATATCTTGAATGGGCTAGATGTCAGATTTTGTGAAGTTGATCGTGATATTATTTTTAAGAAGAGCACTTTTCGGGATCCCCGGTACAAAAATTATTTTTACAAAGAACAGGAAGTAAAAGAAATTGAAGAAGATATTAAGCTCCAAATTGGGAGATTCTTGATGCCAAATGATGATTCTCAAGAACTTAATGTTTTGACCAGAGAACGTAAGTTTTAACAATCACACAAAAAAAACACAAAATCTGACATCTAGCCCATTCAAGATAATATTATCTACAAAGTACAAATTCTTATCCTATTTCCGATGCATCGTCGTAGTCAAATTCGATACTATTCGATATCGAACATATTCGAATATATTCGAACGTTATTCGCACACCCCTACTGACAATGCCTTACACAAACACACTTGTTTGCCACAGTATGACGTCACGCAAGACGCCATGATGGTTTGGAGCGTTTCAGTGTAGGTATTATTTTTATTTTTTAAAATGCAAAATACATATGGTAAATGTAAGTTTTTTCCAAAATATAGGTGTTTCGGGATAATATAAACCCTAAGCTGTATTATTAATCAATTTTTAAAATTTAGTAAACTACCCAATTAAACATGCAACAACATTTTATAGGGAGCTGTACAGTTACAAAGATAAAATCAAAATAATTGATGAAACATTAGATGATAGTCCAATAAATATTACAATAGATCCGTTCAGTGAAGATGAAATTTTGAAATGTATAAATTTACATTTTTTTTTTTTTGACGGGAGGAAATCGCCGAACTTCCACTCGCCCCGCGAGTGGGGTATGTGGGTGTTGAACCGCACTAAAACCTCCCGCTAATCGCGCTCGACATCCGATTATGTGGGGGTGACAGGACGCGTTCGCGATTGTCGCTCACGTATCGCCCCGTCACCCCCGGACGTCGAACCGGCAGCCGTCGGTGAAACGACCACCGGCTCGCTCGGTAGGCGGGCTAGTTAAAGCCCGCCGAGATGGGGCCGCGTAATGGAGGGTCCTCGGCTCAGGCCGGGTCGAAACCAGCCCGAGTCGGGGAGCGCAGCTGACCATCCCCCGGTAGATATTACGGAGGGTGCGCGCTGAAGCCTAGCGCAGCACCCCTCGGGTCCGGTGTTGTTGGACCCGGTACTCTTAGGGGGCCAGATCCCGGGACACCTCCCGAGGCCGGCCCCCCGCTCGACGTCGGCGGCGACGGGGTCGGTCGGGGAGGGAAGAGCTCTCCCTCTCCCGCCCCGCCGCCTCCTTTGAGATGGTGGACTCGCAAAAGTCGAGCATCGCTTTCCAGGACTCGTCGTCGAGCATCGATGCCACGACGCCCGGCAAGACAAGTCCCGCCCTACTTGTGCGACCAGGACACGGCGCTGCTCCTCCCATGCGGGGCAGACAGCGAGCGTATGCTCTGCCGTGTCCAGGTCGCTCGTACAATGATGACTGACACCTCGTCGTCGGCTCAACCTGTATCCGATGCAGGTACTTCCCGAAGCAACCATGCCCGGTCAGCACCTGCACCAGACAAAAGGTGAGACGTCCCTCGCCGCGACTCACCCAGTCCTCCAGGACAGGGCAAATCGCCTCGACGGTCCTTAGGCCCCAGCTGGGGTTGGCCAAGCGCCTTGACCAAAGTCAAAGTCAAGTCAAAGTCAAATCATTTATTTCAAATTAGATGTGGACACACATACATTTTGAATGTCAAAATTAAAATTAAAATCAAAAGTTCTACCACCAGTTCGCTAAAATTACGCCTCCGTCCTGAGAAGAACCGGCGCAAGAAACTCAGCGGGCATGTCTTTTTTTAATTTAATATGTTTTTTTTTTTTTTTTTTTTTTTTTCCTTTTTTTTAAATATTGTTTTACAATATTTTTGTTTTTAACAAATGTATCAATTGAAATGGCCCGGGACGAGCACCTCATTCCCATTTTGTGCAGTCATTTATATAATCATTAAGTTTATAATATGCTTTACTGCATAGCCGTTCTTTGATAACTCTCTTAAACCTATTTAAAGGCAATGTTTGAACGGCCTCTGGGATTTTGTTATAAAGCTTTACAGACAAACCCTGGAAAGAATGGCTTATTTTATGTAATCTAGATGCTGACAACGCAAGCTTGTGTTTGTTCCTAGTGTTAAAATTATGAATATCCGAGACTTTAGGAAATTCATGAATATTTTTCATAAATGTATTGGGACGCTAAAATTAGAATCCTAATTTCCTTGAATTTGTCCCGCAAAGACTCCCTTGAGTTCATATTATAGATTGCACGAACAGCTCTTTTCTGCAGAATAAATATTGTTTCTACGTCGGCAGCATTGTCCCATAACAGAATACCATAAGACATAAACTATGAAAATAACTAAAATACACAAGGCGAGCTGTGTCCACATCAGTGTATGTTCTTATCTTTTTAACCGCGTAAGCTGCAGAACTGAGCCTTCCCGCCAACCTAGTAATATGGGGGCCCCACTGGAGCTTGGAATCCACCGTTATACCAAGAAAGACAGTTGACTCAACAAGCTCCAATGTTTCACCACTAATCATAACATTACTCTTAACTTGTTTAACGTTAGGTAACGTAAATTTTATGCATTTAGTTTTCTTACTATTTAATAACAAATTGTTAACACTAAACCAATGAACTACACGCGAGATGGCATCATTCACATCGTCATAGTCAAGTTCTTGACGTTTAAGTCTAAATAATAAAGATGTATCATCTGCAAACAATACAATCTCGTGACGTGCTTCTACCAAGCTAGGTAAATCATTTATATAAACTAAGAACAAGAAGGGACCCAAGATAGATCCTTGAGGGACACCCATTTTAAGCATGACACCGCCGGATCTCTTTCCATTAACATCGACTTTTTGTATCCGTCCTGATAAATAAGAGGTTATAAGATCTAACGAAGCGTCCCTTATACCATAAAAGTGTAACTTCCTTACTAATGTATCATGATCAACACAGTCGAAGGCTTTGGATAGATCACAAAACACACCAAGTGCATCACGTGATTTCTCCCATGCCTGAAATATATTTTTAACTAAATTTACACCCGCATCAGTAGTGGAACAACCCCTAGTAAAACCAAATTGTTTATTATGAAGCAGGTTATTCTTATTAAAATGAGTTAGAAGTTGGTTAAGGATTATTTTTTCAAAAATTTTACTTAGCGCAGGTAGCACAGAAATAGGCCTAAAATTTGAGGGGTCTGATGTACCACCTGATTTAAATAAAGGTATTACTTTACTGTGTTTCATTAGGTCCGGAAATACACCAGTTTTAATACATTCATTGAAAATTTCAGTGAGAAACGGTGCAATTACGTCTATTATATGATTAATAACCTTAATTGATATTCCCCATAAGTCAGGAGTTTTTTTAACATTAATAGTTTTAAAACTTTTTATGATATCACTTGTATTAATCTGGCTAAAATTAAAATTGACTTTACATTTATCAACATGATTTTCTAATAGTGATTCAGCGATGGCAGGAGACGAAATCAAGGACTTGGTTGTGGAAGATGGAATATCTGCAAAAAAGTCTTCAAAAATACTAGCTATCTCTTGTTGAGAATTTATAACTTTATTATTAATTTGCAGTGTAAATTCAGAGTCATTCTGTATTACTCTTCCAGCCTCCCTATTGATAATGTTCCAAGTCATTTTAATTTTGTGTGGTGCATTTTTTATTTGCCTAGATAAGTGTAGTGATTTTGCCGCAGCACAGACTTTTTTGAATATTTTTGAATACTTTCGGACATACTGTTGGAATGATTCACTATGATTATATGACTTTTCATAATACAAGTCGTAAAGTCTTTCCCTGCTTCTATAAATTCCAATAGTAGCCCATTCACAAAAACTCTTTTTATTTTTTAACTTGAATAACTTAGGCACAAATACATCATTAAATTCTTTATTAATCAAGTCAAAAAAATCGTTATACAAGGTATTGGGGTCCTTGCTGCTGCTCAAATTACACACTTTTGTTGATACATTTCTCCTGACTTTTTCTATACGGTGACAATTTATAGGAAAAAACTCAAGTATTTTTACATTATTATAATCTGATTTACTTTTAAAAGATAAAAATTGACCACAGTGATCAGAAGGTAAATTATTAATAATGTATTTTTGCAAAGGTTTAGTGTTTGTGAAAATATTGTCAATACATGTTGCCGTTGATTGAGTAATTCTTGTTGATTCATTGAATACATTTACAAAATTATATGATTTGAACAATGTTCTGAGTCTAACGGTGGTGTTACTATTTTCTAATAAGTTGATATTGAAATCACCACAGATAAAAATAGGTTTATTAGATTCAGAAAGTCTTATTAAAACATTCTCCATTATTTCTTCAAATAAATCATATAATGAATTTGGGGGTCTGTAAAGACTTACCACAATGAAGCGCTCTAGTTCTACGGACGCAATTTCAATAGTCCTTTCCACCGAGAGTTCCACTATATCCTTGCGAACTTTACATTTCAAACTTTTATTAACAAGGATTAGTGAACCTCCATGAACCGCTATCTCTCTGCAAAAAGAACTTAACATTTGATGATCCTTAAAATTAAACATCAATTGTGAACTTTTAAGCCAGTGCTCAGTCACACATAAAATGTCAACATTGTGAGACTGTAAGAATAATTCTACAATTAGTTCTTTACCCAACATTCCTTGTAAGTTTTGGTGTACTATATTAATAACATTATTTTTACCATTTTGAGTTGGGTTTTTATCAATTATTTTATTACTTTTATTGATGCAAGAGTCTAACTCTTTTGTCTTAAAGTTTAATTTAAATAAGGTCATGGAACGGATTCCAAATTATTGTATAATGTCATATTTGTTTTCTGCTCAATAGAAGCAGTAGGTATTCTAGCTAATTTCAACATTGCTAATTGTAAACAATAATGTAGCGAATGTGCTACTTGTCTAAAGTCAGATTTAATTAATTTATACATGTCATATTTTATTGTTATCAAGTATCTATTTTTAACAAATTTATTAACATCAATTAGTTTAAATTGTATGTTTGAAGATGTTAAAATACTATTATTATTGTCAAACATATTGTATAAACAGTTATTGATGTTAAATCTTATTTTATTTTCTGCTGGCAAACTGTTAATATATGGAAAAGTAAACATAATAGTATTTTTTTATATTTAACAAAGTGATTCTTTCAATATAGTTTACTATTTGTTTTTGACTTAAACCTTCTCTCCTCCCAATCATAATAACTAGGATTGTTTTTTCACAATGACTTGTGGTCAGGATCTTGTCGAATATTAATGCAGGGTTAACACCTGGCATACAATGATTTATCACGGTCTGTCCCAAACACAAGTCATGTAAGGCTACACCCATATCTTTTCCGAACTCATCACTGTATATTTTTATTACATATTTAGTAGTAGAAGAAGCGGATGGCTTTGCAGTGATCAGAGGTATGGGGGCAGTCACCGATACTGACTTTATAATATCATCATTCCCAAGGTTATTCTGTTTTATCTCAGAGGTATTGGATGTAACCCTTTGAGCATGTGGTAACACTGGAAAACCTGATGCAGAGCATTTGCAATCAGCATACTGCATTGTCAACGATTCAAAGCACTGTCGATTAAAATCACAGGCACCAATCAAGTCATCCATTGCCAAGACATGCTCACTTATATCCCTCTGTGCTAATTCATAATTTAATGTTATTTTTTCTAAACTTAACTTTAAAGTGTTTATCTGATTTGTTAAATATTCTATCTCTTCATTGTGCTTCTGATGAACTTCTTCACTATCTTTAGTCATTGAGGCTAGCTTATGCGACAATGAACTTCTTTGTTTACAGATAGATTTAATGTGGCTCTCAGACTTGTAGTTCCTTAACTTTTGTTGTGTCTTATGTATTAATTTACTAACTTTTACATATTTTTTAAGCTTATTCTTGCTAAATACTAACTGAGAGTGAGCCGTAGCATCTGCATCACTACCAGTCAGATCAATTGTAGTTATGTCAAGGTTAAAGGCAGGTGTTGCAGGTACCAAAGCCGGTTCACTCTCAATCAGTTCCGAGTACAATGTTTGTGTTTGCCGAGCCCCAAGATTAGATATCTCTGACCGCAGGTCAGAGACACAATCCTCAGCCTCAGCCAACCTACGTTTCAACTCAGCATTGTGATCTACCAAATCAAAATACTCATTGCTGCATTGAGAGAAGGTGTCAACGGTACTCTGCAATTGTTTATTTGTATCAAGAACTTCATTATGCTCAATGAAGACCTGAGACAACTGTTTTTTAAGCTGAGTGTTATTGTTAATGACTTGTAGTATTTCAACTTCGTTTTCTTTTAATTCTGTTTCTAGTTGATCGCATTTTTCGCGTGAAATTTTTAATTGTTGAAGAGTCAGTTGGAGCTGATCTTCAACCTGACGGCTTTTGATACTGCGAGTCATCATTTTGTTTGTGTAAAATATGTAAAATACGAAATAACAATTAAAGTTTTGTCGGTTAGGTTACCCGCTATTTACAAAAAAATTAAAACACTCACCGACCAGAAAGACTACTAAAACAAAGTTTATCACACTATTTAATAATAACACTTAACTAACACACTTAATACACTACTTTAATGTATATTCGATGATAGTATGAAGTTTTTGTTTATTTTTATTTAAATATTTACGGGAGCAGAGAATTTGACGTTTAAGCGCTAGGAGTGTTGCCAGCAAAAAAAAAAAAAAAAACATTTTTAAATCTTTCACCTCATGAAAGACATTCATTCATTAAACATAAAGGAATTTGTTATAATTGTTTGCAATCGGGACATAACGTAAATAAATGTAAGTCGAATTATGTTTACCGAACTTGTCAAAGGCGACATCACAGTTTAATTCATTTAGATAGTCAAGCTTGTGTTGTTACGAGTGAATTAACCAATACTGCGGTTTCTGTTACGGAAGCTAAAATAAACTTAAAGAAAATAGTGTTAGGTGAATCGAATATTATACGGCTTCTGACTGTTGACATGAGCAGACGTGTGTTCAGAGCTTTGTCGATATTCGATTGATTTTATTAATTGTCATTTACGTGAAGTGATACTTATTGCAACAAAGTTAAAGTGCAGTTTTGATTTCGCGTTTCAAGCCAACATCACTGCATCGCTGCATTATTGAAGCGCCCCGCACCACCTCGGCAAAAAGAGACAGTTGCTATTTTTCTTCACACTCTTGCAATTTGAAACAACGACACCACATACTATAACAATGAATGTACAACGATCGCCAACAAGAAGCACCGGTCTTCCGATAAGCGACAGCGGTAGCACAAGCGGGTCCGCTCCTAATTTGACTGGAGTCGGTTTGGAATATATCAACATTCGAAAAAGAAAAGAACGCTCTGATGAAATGGACTACAGAAATGATCTTGCTAGCTTTCGCACAGACATAATGAGTTTTCTTGAAGATTTTGCAAATTCCCAAAATAAGAATATATCGAAAATAATGGAACAAACGACGGAAATTAAAGCAGAAATGGCGACAGTCAAAACAACAACGGAAAAATTATCCATACAACTAAGTGGATTAAAAAGTGAAATAAAAACAATCAAGTCGAACAACACAAAAACACAAGAAAAAATAAAAAATATAGAAACAGATATACAAGAATTAAAAACCATAAAAAACAGCAGTGAGTCTACGCCATCAACATCTTCACTTAATCAAGAAAACCTACTTTATGAGCTAAAAAATCGTTGCGATCGCGAAAAAAATATTGTGATCGTAGGAATACCGGAAAAGATTGATAAAAATTTCGTTACAAGACAAAAATACGACTATGAAGAAGTCACTAAATTTATTATACGTATATATGAACAGTGTCCACAACCCTTAAGATGTATGAGACTGGGAAAATACGTTCCAAATAAGAACCGTCCTCTTAAAGTATGTTTCAATGATACAACAACACCAAAGAAATTGTTGCGAAACAAATCAAAATCACCAGAAGGAATCTTGATCTACTGCGACCTAACTCCAGCCCAAAAACAATATTTACAAGCATTACGAGAAGAAATACAGACTCGAGAAAAAAATGGAGAAAAAAACCTGACCATCAAGTACATTAACGGAAATCCCAAGATAGTGCAACGCAACACAGACCAAAAAAACTAATTCAGCATACTATACAAAATAAAAATCAGCAATCAATGAGAACAAAGAAATTAAATCACTACCTAGTCAATACATATGAAGATATACCATTAACTCCTTCCTCATTGCGATTTCTTTATGCAAATCTACGAAGTATACGAACAGCTGGCAAGTTAGATGAACTACAGTGTATCGTCAAAGCAATACCAAGCACCACCCATATTATGATATTTACTGAGACTTGGATCACATCGGAGGAGGATGGTGAACTATACCAACTACCTAACTATACTCATATATACAACTACAGACCAAACAGTAAAGGAGGAGGTGTTTCGATTTATGTACACAAAAGTATAAAATTTGAAATAACTGAAAACATATACGAAAGTGGAAATCATTATTTATGGATTTATATTGAGAAGCTTTCCCTAAATATAGGTGGTATTTATAAGCCCGGAGAAACAAACATTAAAAATTTCCTAGAAATATACTGTTCGCAGCTTGAAAAACGACGTCGAGCTGTGGTATTTGGTGATTTCAATATCGACTTATTAAGTAAACAAAATTATGTGAAACAATACGTTAGTGAAATTAAAGAAACTGGATATACTATACTAAATAAACTCACACAAGCATATAATACTCGAGAAACTACTTGTACGAAAACTATTTTAGATCACGTTCACACTAACGTCGATAATCATTCATTTGGTTTGTCTATTATTGAATCATCGTTATCGGATCACAAACAGATATACTTAGAAATATCTAAATTAGCTCCTGAAAAAACAAAAAAACAGTACTATCAAGCTTTAGACTACACCGGTCTCAAAGAAAGTATACTAAATACACCCTACTGTAATAAAAATGATGACTATGGTTATTTTGCAGAATTTATTCGTGAACAAGTACTGAAAAATAAAATTAATAAGATTAAGATTTTAAATCCATTAAAGAAAGGCTGGATCAATAAAAGTATAATAGATTCAATAAATACAAGAAATATTCTATGGAAACAAATGAAACAGAATTTTAATGATGAAAATGTTAAAAATAAGTTTCGCGACGAACAAGACAAAGTGGACTTGATGATTAAGACGCATAAGAAGAACTACTATTATGAATTATTTCACAATAGTGAGGGTGATTCAAAAAATATTTGGAAGTTGATTAATGATTTGGCGCGTAACAAAGTTAGCGATAGCTGTGTTCCTCCAAAATTAATGACGAATCGAGGTCTTGTCACGGATGGGAACCTAGTGTGTGAAGCTTTTAATACCTTTTTCGCGACTATTGGTGCAGAACTTGCTAACAAAATACCGAAGAAATATCACATCCAGTCAGGTAACACCTTAATGTACGACAACACTTACACACATAAAACTATTCTTAACAAACTAACACCCTGTACCGAAGACGAAATTTGTAAAATCATCGATGACCTTGATAGTAACACCAGTACAGGTATTGATGGAATAACTACAAAAACTTACAAATGTCTCAAAAATATAATTGCTTTGAGACTCGCCATCTGTATAAACAAGTCCCTAGAGATGGGTTTTTTTTCGGACGCCCTCAAAATTGCAAAAGTTAGTCCAATTTATAAATCCGGTGATAAAACTGACCCTAGTAATTATAGACCAATATCAGTCTTACCAGTGGCTTCTAAAATATTTGAAAGAATTCTATTTACTCGATTGCATCAGTATTTAAATGATAAAGGTTTTCTAATAGAACAACAATACGGATTTCGCTCGCAATCAAGTACACTTACCGCCGTTAATGATTTAGTTACGAAAATTAAATTAAACATTGATCAAAAGAATATTGCTTTGGGAGTGTTTATAGATCTAAAAAAGGCATTTGATACGGTAAGTCATAAAAAATTACTTGAAAAACTTAGTAATATAGGTATCACGGATAGGGCCTTAATGGTTTTCGAATCATATTTACACAATCGAAAACAAATTGTAAAAATTGAAAACTATCAAAGTTCACCTCAAAATATTGCTTGTGGAGTACCCCAAGGATCGATATTGGGGCCTCTTCTCTTTTTAATTTATATTAATAATATTAGTAAAATAGGTTTGAGTGGACATCTTACGCTGTACGCGGATGACACATGTATTTTTTACTTTGGCGAATCGATCCATGATTTGATAACCATAGCTCAGAAAGACATTAATATTTTAAACGATTGGCTTTCCTTCAATTTGTTAACTATAAATACCGGCAAAACTTCATTTATGTTATTTGCTGCGAAAAACAAAAAGATACCAACTTTTTCACCACTTACTATAAATAATATCTGTATAACACAATCACACGAAGAAAAATATTTGGGACTATGGATAGATGACAAAATGACCTGGAATACTCATATTAATCACGTCAGAACTAAACTAATATCTATCTTGGGTGCATTACGTAAAGTGTCCTATTGCATTCCACTTAGCGCAAGATTAATTATTTACAACTCATTGATAAATTCACACCTCAATTATCTCATTGAAATATGGGGATCAGCTTCAAAAACAAATATAAACCCACTCCAGAGAACACAAAATAAAGTTATTAAGGTACTTTTTCACATGCACTATTTGACACCAACCAAAGAAGTTTACGAAAAAACTAAACTTTACAATCTAACCCAATTATATACATATAACACATGCATTCTCATAAAAAAACTTCTTGATGGATCAGTGCATTCCAACATAAATATATCACATAAAGAAAATATATATAACAGAAGAAACAAACATAAAATAAGCTTAATATCTGCACGAACTAACTACGCCAAGAAAACAATATTATTTGAAGGAGCACAGCTATACAACAACTTGCCTAATGAAATTAAGGAATGTGAAAAACTAAATTTATATAAAACGAAACTTAAATCTTATGTATTTACTATAAAATGATATGTCTATGTCAGAAGTTATTAATTAAGCATGTTATGTAACAAAATATTATGTAAATCTCATTGTAAATGAACAATCTTTGTTAGTTCGTATGAGAATAAAGTTCTTTAAACCTAATATCGTAAATGATGAAGTTTATAAAATCAAAATATATTTAAATCCAATCCAACTTTCCTTTAGCTCGTTTGACATCGACAAAATATTATTAAATGTTAAGGACTCGGAGTCTTCCCCTGGAAAGCGGAGTTACGCTCCCGACGAAGTATTATGTGAATCCTTTCTCCGAAAGACGCATAATGCAATTGATTTAGGGCGACACGAACTTGTGAATAAGAATTCATTTAATAATGAACAATCAATTTCTCAAACCGGTTTTGTAACATCAGTTTCTCATGGTGAGCGGCCGGTGGTTCCTTCCGTCACTCATATGACGAATCGTACTGGTGTACCGAGCCTCGGTTGGCATCGTAATCCAAGTTGGACGTGGAATAAGTTGGTACTGTTTCTAACAGATATTTTATTTTCTCGTACCATTTTTTACAAACGACTTACGTCTTCATTGCTTAATAAAAATAAAATTCGTAAAAAGTTTGTTTGTCAAATAATGTTGAAATTTTTTTGTACTTCATATTTTCATTTCTTTTATGTAAAGCAATATGAAGTGTACTGAATATTAGTTGATTGAGAGCAAAACATTGTTACGGTGCACGTCGATGGCCTTCTCCACTCCAGTGGACGCTCGCGCACATCCTAAACTCACACCCTAAACCTAATTATGTGATTTGGGGTGTAGTTCTTAAATTGTTTTTTAAATTTTAATGTGTTTCTGTTTGTTTTTTATTGGAACGAAGTTCCTTATTTTTTTTTGTTCTTGCTAAATACGTTTTTTCTATAATTTTGTTTTGCTGTATGCTTAGATGTATGCGATAATTTTATTTATCTATTTTTTATTTATTTTGGTTCGTAGAAATTTGGAATTCGTCTGAGTTCATTGTAAAGACACCTACGGATCTTTAAGGCGAGCGGTATGTTCCGTACTGGAACAGACATCGTGTCCACAAGTTTTACCTTTAATTAAATTTTCTTGTTTTCTTTCTTGTGTCGTAATACTGAGCTGCAATATTGCACACACACACACACACAAGATATACTTTTATTGGAGTATGATTTCCGTGAGTTGTGGACAAACCGTTTGTTCCGGTAACCCGGGGCTTCGTACGCCGCGCGCCCATTGGCTGTCGCAAACACCAATAAGGACAGACTTCATGTTTGAACGCGCAAGCAACAGCTGAATTTGCTACCGTTGTAATTATTATCTGACGCAAAGGTTCACATTACTCCTGTTAGTGCAAAAACTACACATCTAAGATTTCACCAGCGACCTGTGGACTGTGTGATATATTCCACGGAATTTGTGAGGGCTTCACCAACGACGGCGACCACAGCTTCGCTTCGCGGACGGGCCGACCGACGAACGGTAAGTCTTTCAGCTCCACGGAATGTCATACACCGGTCTTTGTGGGGCGAGGGCGATGGGCACGGCCATCCCGCCACGGGTGCCCGAGGCACCGCGGGCCGGTGAAGCTCGTCAACGGCCGCAACCCCAACCGTAGACTCAAACGCGGCCCCAAACTCAGCCCCGTCCTCAACCAGGACCAAGTGCCCCTCGGCAAATTGAGGGAGAAACGAGGTGGAAGGGGAAAGGGAAAGGGAAAAAGTCCCGCCCTGCTCCCCCACCTCCCTCGGCCCCGAATCAGGTCCCCGCAGACCCCCAAGCCACGACACTCATGGCTGAGGCTAACCCTCCCCGTGAGCAAAGGCCGCCCAGACCCAGGCCCCGTCAGAGGGTGGCGGCTGATGCCCAGGCTGTTCAGTCAGCCCCTTCTACTTCTTCTTCTGCTGCTCCACCGGTGCAGGAGGCCGCCCCTGCACCGGCGAAGAGCACCAATAATAAAAAAAAGAAGAAGAAAAAGAAGAAAAAGAAGGCTAAAGGCAGCAAAGCTGTTACGACGTCCGCAGGGCCCACATAGCCCACGACCGCGGCGGATGCGTCCTCCCTGCCCTCCCGGCCTATTAGAGCCGGTGAGAGGAGAATGCTGGGGGCTGTTGCCCCTCCGCAGTCTACCCGGCACGAGCCGATGGAGGTGGGTATCGAGCAGATTCCAGCGGCAGGTCCGTCGGCTGCCGTCCCACCTCCTCGGCCCACGGTCCAGCCTCGAGCCTGACCACAGCCTCAGCGACGCGACGGGGGGGCGGCCTTAGGGCCTCTCCGCTCCGACGCAACGCTGCTGGAGCTGTGGGAGAGAGTGTCGGAGGCGATCCGCGAATTTATTCGTGCGATCTCCTCCGTCATGGCCCCCTTTGGGGGACTAATATCGGGAGCAAACCCATTTGGCCCGCAGCATGGATAGGGAGGAGCTGCGGGTCATATATTGGAACCCCGGGGGGGCCATGGCTCACAGGCTGGACCTCATCCGCCTCGCCCAGGAGTACAGGCCGCATGTCATGCTCCTGGGCGAGACAAAACTTAGGCCGATCACGAGATTCGTGGTGCCTAACTACATCGTGTACCGAAGGGACGAACTGACCCCTGCTGGGCTCCCGTTCAGGGGAACGGCGGCGCTCGTCAGGAGGGATGTTGTGCACGATCAGTTAGAGCTGCTTGACTTAACCAACACCAAAACGGTGGCAGTGAGGGTGCAAGTCCTGGGGGTAGAAATGCGGATTTATGCCGCATATCGGCCCCCGGGCCCGAATCTCGTTCCGGCCGACATTAGACGGGTCCTGAACTATGACCGTCAACCGACGCTGATCCTGGGAGACCTCAACGCGAAACATACCTCGTGGGGCTCCCGGGCCATATCGGCGGCGGGGAGGCGGTTGTTCGATGATGCCGAGAAGGGGGACTACTGTGTGGTTGGCCCCAATGAACCAACGCACGTCCCGACCTTGCCGAGATTTCGGCCTGATGTACTGGACGTGTGTGTTCATAAGGGGTTACGGCGCCCAATAACTATCGAGGCGCTGTACGACATGGGTACCGCTCACTTGCCAATCTTGGTCACGGCAGGTTTGGGGATCGCCCATGTCGTGGCCCCCTCTTCGAGGCCCAGGGTCGACTGGGAGGCCTTTCCGGCCTCGCTAGCCGACCAATCACCGATTCAGGATCTGTCTACCCCTGGTGACGTCGACGAGGCGGCCGTCCGCCTCACCGATTCCATCAGGGGAGCCATCGACCAAGCGACGACCATGGTGCCCAGTGGCGGGCCCAGATGCAAACTCCCGGCGCACATTGCGGCATTGATCCGCCGCAAAAATCGTCTGCGGAAGCTCTGGGCGACCACCAGGTGTCCCAGGATCAAGCGCGAGCTTAATGCGTTGGAGGAGGAGGTAAAGACAAGGGTCCGCACCTTCCGGGGAGAAACCTGGGAGGAGTATATGAGGGAGGCAGGTTATGACCGCACCATGGCCTCCCTCCACAGGATCTGTCGGCGCCTCTCCTCCAAACCTAGCCCTGTATGTCCACTAGTAGACGAGCGGGGCAACAGGTGCTTTACGCCGCAGGCTCGCGCCAAAGTCCTGGCTAGCTCACTGGAAGGGCAGTTCACTCCAAACGCCTCGGTCCCGGAGATGGCCGACTTCCATTGTGTCTTGGAAGAGGGGGTTACCCAATCCCTAAGCCCTCATCTCCCGATGCCTGCGCTTGACGATGATCAGCTGATTACGCCTCGAGAGGTGTATAAGCTGATCAAGACGCTCAAGCGTCGCAAGGCTCCTGGGGATGACGGCATCCCTCCTATGGCACTTCACTCAATCCCTTCCAATGTTCTGGCAAATCTATCAGAACTCTTTAATTCTATTCTCCGCACGGGTCACTACCCACGGACCTGGAAAGTGGGCAAGATTATTGTCTTGCCCAAGCCCGGCAAGGATAGGCGTCAACCTTCCAGCTACAGACCCATCACCCTGCTCTCGCACGTCGGCAAGTTGTTTGAGCGGCTACTCCTGAGGAGGATATCTTCGCATATCCACCTCAAACCGGAACAGTTCGGTTTTAGACTCCACTCGACGACTTTACAGCTAGTCCGTGTATTGCATCATCTTGCAGACCAACGAAACTCCGACCGGTACACGGTCGCAGTCTTTCTCGATATCGAGAAGGCCTTCGACCGGGTATGGCACGGGGGGTTGGTCAGTAATTTGCATTCCACTGGCCTACCTCATGCCTACTGGCGACTGCTGGGGTCATGGCTGGAGGGGAGAACCTTCTTTGTCGCGGTCGAGGGATGCAAATCGTCTGTGCGCCCCATAAGGGCCGGGGTACCACAGGGTAGTGTCCTGTCCTATACACCCTCTACACCAATGACATTCCCACCCTGGAGGGGCATCTCCGCTGGTGGGAGGAGGATGTGAAGCTGGCCCTCTTCGCAGACGATTCGGCCTACTTTGCATCCTCCCGAAGTATCATACTTGCCGTTTCCAGGATGCAGAGGACGGTCAGCCTCTGCTAAGAAGCGTGAGCCCGCTCCAACTACGCCACACAAGGACGACAATAAGCCTCAGCTCTTCAGCTTGAGTCCGCTCCAGCCACTTCACACTCGACGACAACGAAGGACGACGGTCAGCCTCAGGCCACACGTATCCTGAGCCCGCTCCAATCGTATCCTCCAGGTCTGACTCACCACAGCCAGCCCAGAAATTCCCAAGCCAACCGTGGGAACATCTCCAGTCACCGCGCTCCACCTGTAACACGACTCCGGCGCCGCTTCGCATGACGTCAATGCAGGTGCTATACGGACTATTACTGTGAGTTTTCTGTGCTTTTTGAAAACCTAATCTCAGTGTTTACTAGCAAATCGTGTCTACTCAAAATCTACATCTAAATCTTAATTACCTAATTCTAATTATAAGTACCAAATCATATATTCTCTTCATTCTCTTAAAATATTTAATTGTAATTTTTACTACATTTTATCGCTATATTACTTTATTGAATTAATTATAACTTATATCTTAACCTAATGTCACTCAAAGCAGAACCAACTAAGAAAAGCGAAATGTCTGAAAAGATCACCTTATCATTTTTAACAACATTTATAAAAACTTATAATGGCGATCGAGAGTCACTCCCCGCATTCCTTACTAACTGTGAAAATGCAATGTCCCTAGCGACAATAGAACAACAGCCGATCCTTTGCAAATTTATAATCTCACAACTTGAAGGGAAGGCTCAAGTCGCGTGTAGCTTAAAAACATTCACAAGATGGTCAGAATTAAAATCATTTTAAGATCAACATTTGGAGAAAAGAAACATGCCACACACTTATTATCAGATTTGCAACATTCAAAACAATTGCCTAACGAGGACGTCACAAAATATTCCCTCAGAGTAGAACACATCTTAACACGCATCCAATCGGATATACATTATAGCTGCAAAAACGAAAATGAACTCCCAGGTAGAGTTGCAGCGATGGAAGATCTCGCTTTAAATTCATTTTTACTAGGGTTAAATCCTCCCACCCGGTGGTCCCGCCTTGTCGTGGCGGTGGGCTTGAGCGTGCACCCTCGCACCCCGCAGGGTGTTTTGTTGGCCAGAGGGTGCCGCGACTAAGCGGACCACAAGAAGCTCCTCTCCCCACACCGCTTGTTAAGCAAGCGGTGCCCTCGGGGACGAGGAGGGTGGCTGGTGGGCCACCGGAGGAGGACGCCGAACCGCAGGCGGCGGGTAACCTGCACCCAGGCGATCGCGAGCCTTGGGGGACTAAATCCCCCCCAGAAAGTGCGACCACACCACCTTGGGTAAGTGGTGTGAGTAATCACCCAAAGGATAAAGTTGAAATCATGAAAAGTTCTAATGCGAAGGATGCCTTGCCGGACGATCCGGCCCCAGGCACCCGGCGCTCGCGGGTATCCGGGCCCGCGAGTGTGAAGATATCCACCGATGCCCGCGTAGGGGTAGGCGACCAGGCCCCTACGACGGATGGAGCCACTGGAAGGCGCTCGCAGGTAGCCGGGCCTGCGAGTGACACGGCAACCGATGCCCGGGCCCAGATCGTCCCGTTCTCTTAGGCGGACGAGATGGGCTCGGAGGCGGAAGAGGGAATGGATGCTGGACCAGAGCCGACATCGCTGGCGAGCACCGCCGCGAGCGATGTCGGCTCTGGAGAGCAAGGTGCAAGGGTCCTCCGCAAACGGAAGTCCGTTGCGCGGAGGACCTCGGGGAGCCGAACGTCCTCCGGCGGTGAGGAGCCGCGGAGGACGAGACGGTCCGGGAGGATGGCCGTCAAGGGTGGCAACAAGGGGCCCGCGGCGTCCGCGGCCTCTGCTCCGAGTGGCGGAGAGCTCTCTGAGAGCCCTTCGGCCGTTCTCGAGGGCATGAGGCGCGCGGCGCTTTACATGTCGAACCGGGCCCCAGTAAAGGCGGAAGCGCAGAGGCTGCGAGGAATCGGCAGCGGCCCCCTTCCAACAAGCGAAGACGCGGGCGGTGGCAGCCCAGGCTCCCCAGAAGGGTAGAGCGCCTGCCACCCCCACCAACCGGACTACGACGCGGGCGGTGGCAGAAGCTCCCCAGCAGGGTCGAGCACCTGCCACCCCCAACAACCGGACTACGACCGCGGCGGCCGTGGTTGCTCCCCAGCAGGGTCGAGCACCGGCCGCCAAGAACAAGAAGGGGAAGAAGAAGAAGGGGCCGCGCGCGCCGAAGTCGGCGGCAGTAGTGGTGACGCTGCTGCCAGCCGGCGAAGCCAAGGGCATGACATACCCTAATGTCATGACCCAGGCGCGCGCGGCTATGGATCTGGAGGAGATCGGAGCGGGGGAGGGCCTCCGCTTCCGCACGACCGCCAACGGGGCTCGTCTATTGGAGTGTCCCGGTGCCGAAAGTTCCGGCATCGCGGACCGTCTGATGGCGGGCCTCCGGGCGGTCTGGCCGGAAGAGGTGGTGCGTGTCCACAGGCCGGTGAAAATGGCGGAGATCAGGATCACCGGCCTGGACGACTGCGCCACCAAGGAGGAGGTGGCGGCGGCTATCGCGGCCCAGGGCGGATGCGCCCCGGAGAACGTTGTCGTGGGCGAACTTCGCCCCGGCTTTTCCGGGGCCAGCTCGGTGTGGGCGCGATGCCCTATAGAGACGGCCACCTCCCTGGCCGCTCCCCCGCCGGGCAGACCGGCAAATCACCCTGGAAGGTTGCGCGTGGGCTGGATTGCGGCCCACGTGCGCCTGCTGGAGTCACGCGCCTGGCGGTGCCTCCGGTGCTTCGGCACCGGACACAGCATCGCCAGGTGCACGAGTACGGTTGACCGCAGGGAACTTTGCTTCCGCTGCGGTCAACCTGGACACAAGGCGGCCATGTGCTCGGCCGCATCGCACTGCGCTTTGTGCGCGGCGGCCGGGCGCAAGGCTGATCACCGGGCGGGGGGCAAAGCTTGCTCCCCGTCCGGCTCCAACACGGAGCGGAACAGGCGCCGCAAACAAAAGCGGCGCCTAAAGAAGAAGTCGGCCGGAGGAGCACCGGCCGGCGTTTCGGCCCCCGCTGTGGCGTCTCAGACGCCCGATAGCGGGGGCGATGGAGGTGGTTCGACCTTAATGGACCACACCCTTCGCCTCCTCCAAGGTAACTTGAACCACTCCGTCAGAGCTCAGGACATGTTGCTCCAGAGCATGGCGGAGTGGACAATTGATGTTGCCGTGGTCGCCGAACCGTATTTCGTTCCCCCAGCCGACGATTGTTGGTTTGGGGACGACTGCGGCTTGGCGGCCATACATGTCAGAAGGGCCGCGGCGATCCCGCCCTTGGTAATGGTGACCAAGGGTTCTGGGTTCGTCGCGGTATCGATGCTAGACACCGTCGTGATCGGGGCGTATTTCTCTCCGAGCCGGCCTATTGTCGAGTTTGAGCAGTTCCTGGACGGGCTCGAGGCGATTACTCACCGCTTCGCCCCCCGTCCAGTGATACTCGCGGGGGACCTCAATGCGAAATCTGTCGCTTGGGGCTCCCCCCGCTCTACAGCTCACGGTAGGCTGCTGGAGGAGTGGGCGGTCGCGACCGGCCACTGTGTACTCAACAGGGGTTCGGTCGCGACTTTCGTGCGATGGCAGGGCGAGTCCATCGTGGACGTTACGTTCGCGAGCTCTGCCATCGCGGATCGCATCCGTGGCTGGAGAGTGCTGGTGGGGGCGGAATCATTGTCGGATCACCGATACATTCGGTTTGATCTTTCCGCCCCCACGCCGGCTGCGGACGCCCGCGGGAGTACGCCCCGATCATTCCCCAGATGGGCATTGAAGCTCCTGAATAAGGAGCTCTTGATGGAAGCCTATACGGTGGCGGCGTGGACGCCCATGCGTCCACACCCCGTGGACGTGGAGGGATTCATCCCTCCTGCTATGGGTGAGCCGCCGGATGTCACCGGTGGTGAGGCCCCTGCTGAAGTGCCCCACATCACCGGGGCCGGCTCCGCGTGGCCGTAGTCAGGATGAGTGCCAAAGACACGGCACCCGGACCGGACGGCATCCATGGTCGGGTCCTGGCCTTCGCCATCAATGCCCTAGGGGACCGACTCTTGAGGCTTTACGACTCTTGCCTCGAGTCGGGACGGTTTCCCTCGCTGTGGCGGGAGGGTAGACTCGTCCTTCTTCGGAAGGAGGGGCGCCCGGCGGATACAGCCGCCGGTTACCGTCCTATCGTGCTGCTGGACGAGGTGGGCAAATTGCTGGAACGCATTCTGGCTGCCCGCATCGTCCAGCACCTGGTCGGGGTGGGACCCGACCTGTCGGCGGAGCAGTACGGCTTCAGAGAGGGCCGCTCAACCGTGGACGCGATCCTTCGCGTGCGGACCCTCTCAAATGAAGCCGTATCACAGGGCGGGGTGGCTTTGGCGGTGTCGCTCGACATCGCCAATGCATTCAACACCTTGCCCTGGTCCGTGATAGGGGGGGCACTCGAGAGGCATGGAGTTCCCCCTACCTCCGCCGGCTGGTCGGCTCCTACTTGGAGGCCAGGTCGGTAGTATGCACCGGGCACGATGGGACCGTTTACCGGTTTCCGGTCGTATGCGGGGTTCCTCAGGGGTCGATCCTCGGACCTCTCCTTTGGAATGTCGGGTACGACTGGGTGCTGAGAGGCGCCCTGCTCCCGGGCCTGAGCGTAATTTGTTACGCTGATGACACGTTGGTCATGGCCCGGGGGCAAGACTTCAGGGAGGCTACCCGTCTCGCCACAGCGGGGGTGGCCCTCGTCGTCGGCCGTATTAGAAGATTGGGCCCCGCGGTGGCGCTCAATAAATCCCAGGCCCTGTGGTTCCACAAGGCTGGGGTGACGCCACCTGTAGGGGCCCAGATCGTAGTTGGAGGCGTCCCAATAGAGGTCGGGGTGCGACTGAAGTACCTCGGCCTCATATTGGACAGCCGTTGGACCTTCCGGACCCACTTTATGGAACTCGTCCCCCGATTGATGAGGACAGCCGGCGCATTGAGCCGGTTGCTCCCGAATATTGGGGGACCAAACCGTGTTGTGCGCCGCCTCTATGCGGGGGTGGTGCGTTCGATGGCCCTGTACGGCGCGCCCGTTTGGGCCGGACCAGGAAACCGGACAACAACCGTTGTCCGGCGCCTGCGCCGGCCACAGCGCGTCGTAGCTATCAGGGCCATCCGCGGATACCGCACCGTCTCCTTTGAGGCGGCGTGTGCACTGGCGGGGAAGCCGCCCTGGGAGCTGGAGGCGGAGGCGCTCGCCGACGATTACCGTTGGAGCTGCGACCTCCGCGCTCGGGGCGTTGTGCGTCCCCTCAGAGCTGCGGTTCGGGACCGGAAGGCCCAATCTCGGCGGTCCGTGCTAGAGACCTGGTCAAGGCGCTTGGCCAACCCCGACTGGGGCCTAAGGACCGTCGAGGCGATTCGCCCCGTCCTCAGGGACTCGGTGAGTCGCGGCGAGGGACGCCTCACCTTCCGTCTGGTGCAGGTGCTGACCGGGCATGGTTGCTTCGGGAAGTACCTGCATCGGATACAGGTTGAGCCGACGACGAGGTGCCATCATTGCACGAGCGACCTGGACACGGCAGAGCATACGCTCGCTGTCTGCCCCGCATGGGAGGAGCAGCGCCGTGTCCTGGTCGCACAAGTAGGACGGGACTTGTCGCTGCCGGGCATCGTGGCATCGATGCTCGACAGCGACGAGTCCTGGAAGGCGATGCTCGACTTCTGCGAGTCCACCATCTCGCAGAAGGAGGCGGCGGGGCGGGTGAGGGAGAGCTCTTCCCTTCCCGACCGACCTCGTCGCGGCCGAGGTCGAGCGGGGGGCCGGCCCCGGGATGTGTCCCGGGATCTGGCCCCCTAAGTGTACAGGATCCACTAACACCGGACCCGAGGGGTGCTGCGCTAGGCATCAGCGCGCACCCTCCGCAACATCTACCGGGGGATGGTCAGCCGCGCTCCCCGACTCGGGCTGGTTCTGAGCTGGCCTGAGCCGTGGGAGATCCACCATCACGCGGCCCCATATCGGCGGGCGTTGATCGGCCCGCCTACCGAGTGAGTCGGTAGTCGCCGTTCGTGACGGCTGCCGGTTCGGCATCCGGGGGTGACGGGGCGATACGTGAGCGTCGATCGCGAACGCGTCCTGTCACCCCTATTCCATCGGATGTCGAGCGCGATTGGCGGGAGGTTTTAGTGCGGTTCAACCCCCACATACCCCACTCGCGGGGCGAGTGGAAGTCCGGCGATTTCCTCCCGTCAACCAAAAAAAAAAAAAAAAAGAGTTAAATCCTGCTATAGCAACTATTATTAGATGTAAAAATCCATTAACCTTGAACGATGCAGTACAATATGCTATTGACGAAGAAAAAATATTTAATCTATCGAGATCATTTAATAATAGGCCACAGAGACAATGTTCAATATGTCATAAACCAGGTCATAGTTCTTCAGAATGTTACCGAAACAATAATCGCGAACTTTCACGAAAATCATACCATGTTAACCCTCAAAATAATTTGAAGGGTCCTAACCCAAATTTCGGTGGTAGCCCAAATGCAGAATATTATCGTAATGCTAATTTCAACAACGGAAATTATAACACAAAATCATGCAATTACTGTAAGAAGATGGGACACACCATCGCGGAATGTCTTAAACGATAATATAACATGCAGCGTCGCGAAAACGGGAGTTACGAAAATAACAACCAAAACTTGCAGCGCACAAATTTCAATAACATTCCGGTGCAAGTATGCGAAACCGAAAATCAAGTTAATGAAATCGATGAAGAAAATTTAAACTAACTCGGATTTTGGTACCGTGTCTGCCAAAATCCAACAAAAAACTTAAGGACACAAATTATACTAACTCTAACTCTAAATCTAATTTTTATATTTCTAAATCATGCAGGATGAACTGCGAATATAACAAAAATCAAATACAAAATCCTAAATCAAACTCTTATATCTCTAAATCATGCAGGATGAACTGCGAATATAACAAAAATCAAACACAAAATCCTAAATCAAACTCATACACTTCTAAATCTAAAAATTTAATACAAAACTCTAATCTAAATCTTAAATCAAACTCATATACCTCTAAATCTAAAAATTTAATTCAAAACTCTAATCTAAATCTTAAATCAAACTCTTACATTCCTAAATATTTTTTTAAAATACAAAACCCTAAACCAAACAAACAATTTACAAACTCTGATTCATCACCTCAGTCACTTGCGCTGAATCATACTAACTCATATGAAAAGAGAAATTACAACCAACAAAATATTAATATGAGGGTCAGCATTCCTAAATCTAACTCTAACTATCATAAGCCCATTACACAAGATATAAAAAATGAAAGTTACAGCAATGTTGTGAAATACGGCAACAGAATTAATCAACCTAAACTTAACTCGAACCGAATCGAAACAAATGATCAATCTACTAAAAATGAACCGACTCATCATACTCCAAGCACTAAAGAATGTGATAACATTACAAAAACAAACTCTAAACTAATATATGAAATAAATAATTACAGTAACAAAGTATCTCTACCTCACATTTATTTATGTTCTAAATACGCTTCTAAAAAATTATGCTTCCTTATCGACACAGGGTCATCAATAAGTATTGTAAAAAAATCTAGCTTACTCCAAACTCCTAACCTCTCTAACTTAGTCGTCAAACTGAAAGGGATCAATAGTTCTGAAAATCCAGTCGAAACCTTAGGAACATTCGAAATGTTATTTAGTATATCCAACGACACTTTTCATTTTAGATTCCATGTAACAACTGACGATATAAATCTAAAATATTACGACGGGATCATCGGTAGCGATTTTTGTAGCAACTTTAGATCTAATATTGACTATTCCTCAAAAATGTTATCTATAAGAAACCATTTAATTCCTATTGTGTATACTCGACCGACATACATTATCCCGGCCCGTTCCGAAGCCGTTATCGAATGCATCGTATCAAATTACTCGCCTGAACTTTATTATAATGACGAAGCTCTTGTTTTAAATCACACCTTAAGCGAAGGTGTTTACGTCGCTAATTGTATTGTAAAAATTAAACAAAACAAAAGAATAAACATTTCTATTTTAAACACAATAGAAACCGATGTCGAAGTCAAAGATTATTGTGTAGAACTGACACCGCTTGACCGCGAGTGTTCTGATGCCCACCTTTGTTATAATATTGACCCTTCTACTACTTCCAAATCAGATCGAATACATAAAGTACTAAATCAAATTCGGTGCTCTCATCTTAACAATGAAGAGAAAAAAGTTCTATTAGAATGCTGTTCTGAATTCACAGATATTTTCCATTTAGAAGGCGAACCTCTAACATACACTAACGCAATTGAACACATCATAAACACAGGTGATGCGTTAAATCGTACCGCTTCCCTGAATGCCATAAGGAAGAAGTAGACTCTCAAATTCGTAAAATGTTAGAACAAAATATCATCCGACCCTCTGTTTCGCCTTGGAGTGCCCCAGTGTGGGTTGTCCCCAAAAAAATGGACGCGTCTGGTAAGATAAAATGGAGAATCGTTATAGATTATCGTAGACTCAATGATGTTACCGTTTCAGAATCTTAACCTTTGCCACTCATTTCGGATATTCTCGATCAATTAGGTCATTCTAAATACGTTAGCACTCTAGATCTTGCAAGCGGTTTTCACCAAATAAAAACTTCACCTCAAGATGCCCCTAAGACAGGCTTTACGATTAGCACTAACTCAAGTATATCCGGACATTATGAATTTACTAGAATGCCTTTTGGAGTAAAAAGCGGACCTGTAACGTTTCAGAGACTCATGAACGCCGTTTTATCAGGCCTACAAGGTCTCCACTGTTATGTTTATCTAGACAACTGCATTGTGTATAGCCAAAATTTACAAGATCATATGTTAAAACTACGACTCGTATTTGACCGATTTCGCGAACACAATCTCAAACTTCAACCAGACAAATGCGAATTCCTTAGGCACGAAGTTACATACCTCGGTCACATCATCACCGACAAAGGTGTATTTCCAAATCCTGAAAAAGTCAAAGCCGTATCAGAATTTCCAGTCCCTACGCACCTAAAGAAATAAAATCAATTCAAGGTCTTATTGGTTATTATCGTAGATTCATAGAAAACTTCTCTAAGATCACTAAACCACTAATCTCATTATTGAAGAAAGACACTATTTTTCATTGGGATAAAGAACAACAACACGTATTCAAATTTTTAAAAGAAAAGTTAGTTACTGCTCCTCTACTTCAGTACCCAGACTTCTCTCAACCTTTCAACGTCACTACCGACGCCAGTAATTACGCCGTAGGTGCGATTTTATCTCAAGGCCCCATTGGTAAAAATAAACCGATAGCATATGTGTCCCGCACACTTAACAAACCTGAAGGCAATTATTCAACTACTGAAAAAGAACTCTTAGCCATTTTGGTCGCTGTAAAAACGTTTAGACCATACTTATACGGAAATAAATTTAAAATAGTAACTGATCATAGACCTCTCGTATGGTTATTTAATGTCAAAGATCCAGGTAGTAGACTCATCCGTTGGCGTCTCAAACTCGAAGAATACGACTATGAAATTGTTTATAAACAAGACAGCTTAAATTCCAACGCCGACGCTCTATCTCGTTGTCCAGTTAACGCTATCAACGTAAATAATTTAAATAATTCTTCTTATGAAAAATATTTCAAGGATCAATTCACAAAAAATATTCCCCCCTCTGATACCTCTATCGAAGAATGCAATCAAAGTTTACTGTTTGCAATGAAACATAAATGATTTTTGTGACAATCTTTTTATTGTATTTAATAACAATTACTCTAAATTTGATATACTTTGGTTGATCGGATCTCAAACGTGACCGGTCTCTGCGCGTGTGTCAGCCTCGGTGTCGTCGACGGAAAAGAGAAAGGGCGCCGCTCGTGCTGTCGTATTTATAGACTGTGGGCGGGGCATCGCCCCTGCTGCGGGCGACGGGGCTTCCAGCTGTGATCATGCTTTGCACGCGTGAACATACTCCAGCCCTTGGAAGCCAAGCTTTCTACTGGAATTGCTGCACTTGTAGTCAGGTTAAGGAGCTGTGGGGAGAACACACATTTTATTTATGGCACGCCTGATTGTGCCTCTATTTGTAAGAACGTCTGCCACTCGTGTGACACCGTCTGATCCTGGATACAGACGACTTATGCGAGCTAGTCGCCATTGGAGCGGAGGTGTAGATCCCTCCTTTAAGACTACTAGGTCTCCTATTTGAATTTCTGTTTTTTGATGACGCCATTTTGTGCGCGTCTGCAACTCTGCTACAAATTCTAAATTCCATCTTTTCCAAAAATGTTGACGCAATTGCTCGATGAGCTGGTATCTTGTCGGATGCTTGCTTGTAATCGCCCTCGAAGGGACTGAAGCCAGCGGCCGCCCAATAAGAAAGTGCCCAGGAGTTAAAGGAGTCACATCGGTAGGGTCAGATGATAAGGGAGATAGAGGGCGCGAATTTAGGATAGCTTCAATTTGCGTGAATAACGTAGCTAGCTCTTCGAATGTCAGAGAAGCATTCCCAGCTACCCGACCCAAGTGGTACTTAGCTGATTTTACTCCTGCCTCCCAAATTCCTCCAAAATGAGGTGAATAGGCTGGACTAAAGATAAATTTGAAACCTTCATCGTTGGCAAAACTATGGACTGGCTCGCGACTGGATCTGAGTATTCCATTTATTTCATTGCAAGCTCCCTTGAAATTAGTACCATTATCACAATAAATTATATTTGGTATTCCGCGTCTTGAAACAAATCTTCTTAAACACAATATAAATGCATCGGTGCTCAAATCACTGACTAATTCTAAATGCACAGCCTTTGTCGATAGGCATACAAATAAACATAAGTAACATTTTGATATTCTACTACCTCTCCCTCCTCTCTACTAACTCTTCATATTTTAAGGTTCCATCAAATTTGTCAACCTTGTTTTTACAATTTTATTTTAATTACAAATTAATTTTAATTTATTATTTATAAAGCGAAGCACATAGGCGTAAATGTTCTTAATTCTTTTGAAGCTTGAATGCCTTTCGAAGTGTTCTTAATTTCTTTACTGAAATTACAATTGATTTTATTCGGTGTGTTTTGACTGTTGTTCCCTAGTGGGCCACCTATCAGCCATCCAAACATGGACACCTGAAGTACTGGTTTATTTTCGCCTAATTTAATTAAGTTTGATTTAATTACGTCCCAGTACACGTCAGCACCTAATAGTATGTCTATTTCTCTTGAGCAATGATAGTTGGGATCTGCTAACTCGATATCTTTTGGTAATTTAAAGGCGTTAGTGTCTATATTTGAGCTAGGTACCATGTCTGTAATTCTAGGTACGACTAAACATCTTATGGTTTTGTTGAATTTATTATCTTTATTCGATTTGATGTTAACATAACAAGTGTCATTGCTTTTGCATAGAGTATTATTAATTCCGTATACATTTGTTTGTTGTGTTGTAAATGTTGGTATGCCTACCTTAGTTTTGTAGGATTCCGTTATGAATGACGATTGACTACCTGTATCTAACAGCGCTCGGGCTGAATATATTTTATTATTAACTTGTACATTTATTATCGCGGTAGGCAATAGCACTTGATCACTTGAGGTGGCGGATAAAGTGACAGATAGCGAGGTTGTAGCAGATTTGTCCGCATCCACTTGTGGACTGTCTTGGCTTGTTTCTATGTGCAAAAGAGTGTTATGCTTTTTATTGCAATGTCGGCAAACTGCCTTTAATGAACATTGATATGCCATGTGACCTTGGCGTAAATAATTTTTACAAAGTTTTAAATCTCTTGTTAAATTTAACCTACTTTCAAGTTGCATTGCTTTGAATTTAAAACATTCATGTACAGGGTGTGAATGCCTTTTGCAAACGATACATGATTTATTTTTTAATTGATTTTCATTGTATGACAATACAAAGCTTTTAGTTTGTGCATTTTGTTTAAACCGATCATTTTGTACGATCATGCGATTATTACTGTTGTTTGCGAAAGCAGTTTCTAATATATCTGCGCGACTTCGTAAAAAATTGTAAAAATGTTTTACCGTGGGCAATTCTGTGAAAGTACTTTTATGTTCTTCCCATTTTCTGGAAGTGTTTGTATCTAATTTATTTGAAATTGTAAAAATTATTAAAATGTCCCAACTACTTGTGGGGAGGTCTAACGATTCGAGTGCCCGCAAATGTTTAGATAGGTGATCAATTATAAATCTAAGTGATTTGAATGATTCACGTTGCATGTTTTCAATGCTGAATAATGCTTTTAAATGATTGTTGATTAAAATGTTTTTGTTGTCGAATCTTTCACATAAAATATTCCATGCTATTTTATAATTCCTAGCGCTAAATTCTATTGATTTAAGAACTACTGATGCACTTCCACTTAGTGCAGAACGTAAATAATGGAATTTATTTATTTCAGGTATATTTGGATTGCTATCTGTAACCGATTGAAAAGTATCTTTGAATTCTATCCATTGTAAATAGTCACCATCAAACGTAGGTAACTTGATTGTCGGCAACTTAATGTTATTTAACTTATTTGAGTTGCAACTACTGAAACTGTTTGCATCGTCGCTATCAGTGTTTTTGCTACTAAATTTGTCTAATATTTCTTGACTACGAGAAATTAAATTTGCGAATAAATTTTCTACATAGTCCCTTTCATCTATTTGTTCGTTGGTATCGCTATGTAATATTTCTATTCTACTCTGAATTGTTTCGAACTCGGTAACCACCGCTTGCAGTTTACTTATTTTTATCTCCAATTCCTTGGCCTTAACTGAGGAGAATTCCTTTAAGCATTCTAATGTATTCACATATTCAGTGAATTTTGTTAATCTACCTTTAATTATGCCACGTTGTTTAATTAATGACGATAAGTCAGCTTTGAGCTCCGATTCACTCATATTGTTGCCCTATGTATAAAATATTTTGCCAAACAATGAAACAAATTGTGCACTCAAACCCGTTCGATGACACGTAGCTCAGATCCAGTCGCTCACGCAGGCTGCAGACCGACGTGACGCGCTGGCACGTGGCACGTCGAGTCGCAGCTTAGGCCGGCAATATGATGCAGGGATAAGCGTGCAGCGAAGATTCAGCGACGCGAAGCGGGAAGCAGGAGCTGAAACAGGTCGGCAGTCGACATGTAGTTGGCCTTTCAAGCATAAGCGTACCTTATAATGAAAAGGCACCTTAGAAATAACTAGGCAGGAAGGCGTCGTGCAGCAGAATTGACAACTAGTAGGCATACAATTACGCTGGCCCTTCAAGCATAAGCGTACCTTTTAACAGTAAGGCACCTTAGAAATAACTAGGCAGGAAGGCACCACTGCAGCAGAATCGGCAACTAGTAGGCTTACAATTACGCTGGCCCTTCAAGCATAAGCGTACCTTTTAACAGTAAGGCACCTTAGAAATAACTAGGCAAGAAGGCACCACGTGGCAAATTTATGAAAAAACGTGCATTGAATATTGCTATAGTTCTATTGCGCTATAGGGTAGCTGGGAAGCTGTGCTTTTGTTAAATTAGACATAATTAATTCAAATCAAATTGCCTCGTTGGCATATTTCTCAAAGTGAACACGCAGAATGAGCTTATGGGAATATAAATTAAAGGAAATGGGCTTACTTCCCTTGGGCAAACCTTCAATGATGGTACGTGGCACGCTGGCTCCCGGCTCCCGGCGCTCGGCGTGGAATGCGCGACACGTGGCGTACTTCGTGGCTCCCGGCTCCCGGCGCTCGTCTTGGAATGCGCGATACGTGGCGTGCTCCGCCCTGCTCCCGGCTCCCGATGGTCCTCCTGTTGGTTGTTGACTCGCAGCCCCGGTGACGCGCTCGCAGTGGTCCCGGCGGCTTGGCGATTTTGTCCAAAAAATGCGCTCGGCGTGGAATGCGCGATACGTGGCGTGCTTCGCCCTGCTCCCGGCTCCCGGTGGCCCTCCCGTTGGTTGTTGACTCGCAGCCCCGGTGACGCGCTCGCAGTGGTCCCGGCGGCTTGGCGATTTTTTCCAAAAATTGCGCCCGGCTTGCTTTACACGTCGACGATGATGCCGTGCCGTCGCTGCCGGTCGCTGGGATCCACTGTAACACGTAACACGGGTCTTGTCAATGACCTCGTGGCACCGCTTCGCTACGACCGGTCACGTTTTGCAGGATTGTCTTGTCAATACGGTCGCCACTTTATGTTTGCAAATGAAACATAAATGTTTTGTGACAATCTTTTATTGTATTCAATAACAATTACTCTAAATTTGATATACTTTGGTTGATCGGATCTCAAACGTGACCGGTCTCTGCGCGTGTGTCAGCCTCGGTGTCGTCGACGGAAAAGAGAAAGGGCGCCGCTCGTGCTGTCGTATTTATAGACTGTGGGCGGGGCATCGCCCCTGCTGCGGGCGACGGGGCTTCCAGCTGTGATCATGCTTTGCACGCATGAACATTTACATTTGACAAAATCAAATACAATTGCATGTCCCGTCTCTTTAGACTTTGACTACTCTATACCGTATTGCGAAGAAATACTTTCTCAACTAGATGATTCAGCTGATTTACTAAACTCTGATCGCGAACCATTTACGATACGTCATATTAATTGTAGAAATAAGGATTACTACTTTTTATTCACTAAGGTGTATCACTACGAACAAACTAACTTCAGAGATATTTATAATTCACTAATTAAACTTAGAAATATTTTGATTGACTGTCCTAACGTTAACACTCTTGCATTACCAGACTTTTCTGACCCTCTCTCAAAAAATATTACTTATACTAAGATTTACAACATGATTTCATATATCTTTCACAATACAAATGTTAAAATCCAAATTTACAAGAACCAACTCATCTACCCAACTCCTACTGAAGTTCCAAAAATACTAAAGGAGAACCACGACTCTCCTATCGCTGGTCACCTAGGATCACAACGAATGTACAAGAGAATTAAAGCCAGTTATTATTGGAAAGGAATGCGTTCTGATATAGAAACCTACGTTAAGAAATGCAAACTATGCCAAATTAATAAACCTCTAAGAAAATCGAATAAAGCTCCTGTGGAAATCACATCTACTTCTACAAGGCCATTTGAAAAGTTAGCTCTAGATATTGTAGGTCCCTTGCCCGACGCCGGTTTCCAAATATTCAAATTCATCTTAACCTTACAAGACGACTTAACGAAATTTACTAGTGCCTATCCCATGGTCTCTGCAACTAGTGAAGAAATAGCCCGAAATCTCGTGCACTTTATGTCACTATTCGGCTTTCCTAAAACAATTCTAACCGACCTAGGCACCTGTTTTACATCTGACTTGTTTAAACAACTAACAGAAATTTTAAAAGTTAAAGCTTTATTCACAACTCCTTACCATCCTCAAACAAACGGAGCCCTTGAGCGCTCACATGCTACCTTGAAAGAATATCTCAAATCATTTGTAAACGAAAATCAAAACAACTGGCACTGCTATCTATTTACTGCGATATTATCTTACAATACAACGCCTCATTGTACAACTAACTACACACCTCACGAATTATTATTCGGTTATAAACCTTCTATCCCGAGCTCGCTTTACGAGACTCCCAACAACACCACTTATAACAAACACGGGTGGTGTTTGCAGTATAGGATGCGATTTAGTCGCGAAAAAGCTATCGAAAATATAATTAGTAGTAAAGAAAAATCGAAACAATACTATGATACTAACTCACGTGAAACTACATATAAGGTAGGAGATCTGGTGTACATAAGACACCATCATAGATTACGCAAGGCTCTATCGCCGATTTGGAAAGGCCCATACTAAATTGTCAAAATACACAACAAACATAACGTCACTTTATTAGTAGGTCGCAAAAACATTAAATATCATACTAATGAAATCAAACCAGCCACTTCTTAATTTATCATAATATCTAAAATCTAAATAAAATGTTGTTATAATTATCATAAAATAAATTAAACCAACGATTAAACTTAAATCAAATTCCAATCATGCAAAAACTCTTTCCCACATACGTAACTTCATTTCGCTGTAAATCAACGCTGACTTATTAAATATTTCTTTCCAGAATGCTGTGTTGTCATGGCATCGCTTGCCGCAGCCACGCCGACTCGAATATCATTCATATTTCTCAGTCCAGGAATTTATTTTGAACCAACTACGCATACATCTTTTTATAACGATAATTGGAAAATCGTAACACACATTGAACTAGTATCATTACAACCCTATCTCGATAAAATAATAAATCTTTTGCAAAATACTCTCCAACTCTGCAATAAGATCCAGTTACAGGATCTAAGCTCCTGCAAAGATATCTCGACATCTATCGAAGTTTTAATTCAATCTGACTACGTTAAACTACAGTCTCTACCACACATTATTGCAGAACGACCAACGATTAAAGTAAAAAGATCCTTAGAGTTCGGAGGTGAAATTTTAAAGTTTTTCTTCGGTACATTAGACGCAGATGACGCGAGAAAATATGATGCTGCTATAGAATCTTGTAAGAAAAGTGAATCGGAAATGTTCCATCTAATGAGAGACAACATTCACGTCGTAAAATCTACTATTAATATATAATTTTAACACAACGATCTCGAAACTAAATCAAAATGAAATCAAACTCAATTCTCAAATAAATAAAATTAACGAAATATTCTCATAAATATCAAAAACTGATAATATCTTAACCTACACGTCTCATTTAAATATTTTACTTAACATTATAGAAGGCTCATTATTAACGATTTCTAATATATTAGATACCACTCTGAATTCTATCTTATTTTCTAAGGTAAATGGTAAATGTCTTACACCCTAGCGTAATGAGTCCCTTAAACCTTTATAATGAATTATTCAAACATAGTTATCAAATTAATAAAAAACAAGATTTTCCTATTCCCTTAGACATTCAAACTATACATAATTTAATTGACATGTCAGACCTTAGCTCTTACTATTATAATAATAAAATCATTTTCGTATTACAAATACCCTTAATAACACCTGACATGTTCACGGTCTATAAAAACATTCCATTGCCTACACCACATGATGAGTCACACAGCACTTTTGCGCTGATTCAACCTTCATATTCATACATCGCTCTGAGTGACGATAGATTACGATATGTTATGTTAGACAATCTTGGCGATCCGCCCCGTCCTAAAGGATTGGGTGGGTCGTGGCGAAGGACGCCTCACCTTTTGGGCGGTGCAGATGCTGACCGGGCACGGATGCTTCGGGCGGTATCTGCACCGCATTCAGATGGAGCCGACGACGAGGTGCCATCACTGTGTAGGATGTGACCAGGACACACCGGAGCATACGCTCGCTGTCTGCCCCGCATGGGAGCAGCAGCGGTGTGTCCTGGTCCAACAAATAGGACCGGACTTGTCGCTCCCGGGCGACGCCCGTCGATGCTCGAGAGCGACGAGTCCTGGAAGGCGATGCTCGACTTCTGCGAGTACACCATCTCGCAGAAGAGGGTGGCGGGGAGTGCGAGGAAGAGAATTTATTCTTCTCTCCGTCCCGCAATAACCCGCCGCCGTCGAGCAAGGGGCCGGAACCGGGATCTCGCCCGGAATCTGGCCCCTTAAGAGTTTCGGGTCCCCAACGCATGTGAGTGCGAGCGGGGACCCAAGAAGGTGTCGTGTCTCGCTCAGCACGCCCTTGCGTCAGAGCATCCGGGGGATGGCGGACCGCGCTCCCCGACCCACGCTGGTTCTGACCCAGCGGGGTATTCCGTGGGAGGGTGACACGTGGTCCAGCCATCTTGGCGGGCTTCGGATAGCCCGCCGACCGAGAGAGCCGGTGGCCGTATCGCCGGCGGCTGCCGGTTCGGCGTCCGGGGGCGGCGCGACGGAAAAGTGTGCCGAGAGCGTTACGCGTCGCGCCGTCCCTCGAAACCCCGTGCTGGGTTCTGGCCTCAGCCGGGGTTCGGACGCTGAGTGTGAGCGGTTGGAGGTTTTAGTGCGGTTCAGCGGGGATCCAGTGATTTCCTCCAACTGAAAAAAAAAAAAAAAAAAAAAAATGTTAGACAATCTTGATAAATGTAAAATTATAAACAAAAACTATTCTATTTATGAATTAATTACGATATACTCTTGTATAAGTAATCCAAGCTGTGAATCTAAATTATTAACTGAAGTAACATTGTCGTTACCCCAAGAATGTAATACCAAAATACTGTATGGCGATATTGATATTTGGCAAAAATTAAAGAATAATAAGTGGATATTTGTACAATCACATATAAACAAACTAACTGTCCGATATGACGATGACGTAACTGATTATTCAATTGTACAGGAATCGTAAAGTTAACGCCGAATTGTATCGGCTATGCAAAAACAATTCAATTAATACCAACTAGCTCTTATTCGTTTAAGATAAAATCTCCTCTAGATATAAGTTTCGATATTACTTCTGATGACTGTTGTAAAAAGAACATATTCAATAAAAGTTTACCATTATTATCACCGATCTCTTTAAGTAAAATCAATTTGGATTCTTTGAAATATGTAACTCATCAAATGGACAATTTAGAACAAGAGTTAAATAACTTAGAACAACAATCGCATTTTATTAAATATGGACCTTACTATTCTTCATTTACGATCTTTATAATCACTTGTATATTCATATATTTTATCTATAAAGCTTATAATTATTTTGTTTGTAAAAATCAAAGGAACTCAGAATGTTGTGTCCAGATATTCAATAAATGTTATTACAATAAATCTATAAAAAATAAATCTAAAATGTCGACATCCATAGAAATGACCGAGATGTCGTCCTCAGAAGACGACAATGTATCAAGACGATCTCTAGCGATCCGTCACAACAACTATAAATCTACAGAACTTCAGAAGGATCAATTCCCTTCCAGTAGAAATTTAAACTTTTAATAATTAAGATAAATTTAATTAACACTTAAATATTATTGCTATTAAGTCCTTATTTTATAAAAAAAAAAGAAAATAAAAAAAAAGTTATGTACTAGATTAGAATTACCTTTACTTCTAATGTTTAATTCAAATCGATCTTATTTTATCATAATTTTAACTTTAATATGTTACAATGACATCGTTTAATAATTTCTAAATCTTTTGTGCTTGATTTCAGACTCTTCTATTATTTGTATAAACTTTAATTATTTTTTAACTTAAATTCTTTTGAGATACTAATTCGAATTTAATAATTATTTTAATATCCAAATTCAATTAAAATATAATCAATTGTACTATTAACCTTTTATGTTATCTTTATAATTTGTAATACACTTAGGAAATTATTGTAAATGGCCTCTTAGCATCCAGAAATATTTAAATCACTACGCTTCATCTTAACGAGATGAAGCTTCGTCAAAAAGGGGGAGTTGTTACAACCCTATAATCAAAGCTTAAATTGCAATGTATACAAATTTCATTTGAACGGAGTTTTCCAGTGAATTCGCAACACGACATGTAAAAGCGAATTCACTGGACAGTAAGTTAGTTAGTCATAATCTGGAAGTCTAAGGAGTCATACAAATTAGTAAAAGTGTAGTGTGAATTGTGAATCGCGTTTTTTTTTAAAAAAGACTTTGGGGTTAGCCGCATAACAGTTCGCATTGCCGATCAGGACTAAGCTCGCCATCTCCATACGTATATTCGCCCACGTATTACGTACTGCCGTCCCAGCGGAAGAGGTTACAGGCCCAGCAGAACCTTTCCCTCCGAGTCATCGTCGGAGCAGGCCGTTACGTGCGCAACGACGTAATAGCCCGGGACCTAAAAGTAGAGATGTTCGGGGAGTTCATCGCTCGGCTCGCTCGTAATATGTACGAGAGGGCCGATAGGGGACCCCACGAGCACCTCCGCAATATAGCTCCGTTGCACGCAAGACCGCACGAAGGCGCGGCGTTGCCTCGTGAACTATTGGGTCCCCCGAGATTCCTCGGAGTAAATTATCCTACGGCGTAACAGCGTGGTAGGATATATGCGTGCCCCCCTACGGGAACTGAGATTTTTGTGTCGTCCAGTCCCGCATGTTACTCTGTCCCAGGATGGAGCCCACGGGGGCTACCATCACCCTTCCAGTAGGGAGGTGCGACCCCGCTCCCCGTCCGGGAGCTGTTCCCCCTTATGGGGACCCCCACCGTTTTGTGGGGGTTTGGTCCAGACCTTAAAGCTTGGGGCCCCTTTTAGGGGCTTGTATATATTGTATATATCCTTAGTTTATTTTTTTTTATTTTTATATTGCCTTGTAGGCAGACGAGCTAACGGGTCACCTGACCGTAAGCGGTTACCGTTGCTCATGGACCTCTGCAATGTCAGCGGACACTGCGGGGCCGCTACCTACGGCCTACCTTTTAAGGACTTTCTTTAAGCCTCGTTTGAAGAAGGACAAGTCATAGCGCTTGGGAAACACCGAAGAGGGGAGCTCATTCCACAGTCGGATGGATATTTTTCTTAGTCCCCCCTAAGGGGTCAGAGTCTCCCGGCGCTTGGCTGGGGTCTCTTAGTTGGGGCTGAGGTCCCGGGACGGGTCTTCGGACTGGCTCCGGAGTACCTTCTTGGAGCCTCGGCCGCCATCTCCCCCTAAGGGAGTTATTATTCCCTTTTTCTGGGAACCCCCACGTTAAAAGTGGGGGTTTCTGTTAGCTTTGTGTGCCCATCTTGGGGCGCGGGTCCCCCCTCAGGGGATTGGGTCTCCCAGCGCTGGTCTGGGGACCCCTAATGTTGGAGTCTGGGGTCGCGGGACGGAACACTGGATTCGTCCGATGGCTCTCTCCTGCGACTCCAAGTCCCACTCCCCTTAAGGGAGGAGATCTCGACGGTCGAGACTGCCCCACCTAACGGTGGAGCATTCTGTTAGGGATTTGCGCCCCCCTAAGGGGCTGTCCCCCCCTTCTGGGGGAAGGGTCTCCAAAAAAGGAGACTCTTTTGGCAAAACAGACGATCTGCCGTCTGTCGGCCCGCTCCCAATATGGGAGCAGCCAGCCGTGGTGCCGGCCCTTCCCCCCTCCCATGCTTAGTGGCGCTGTCGTCTGGGGAGGTGAGGGGCTGGTGCGGGCGGGACTCTGTGTGCCCTTTATATGTTTTGTGCCGTTTTTAAATATTGTAAATATGAACTCTTAATAAATAAAGGTTATATCCCCACCCTTAAAAGGGGAAAAAGAGTTAGGGCCCTCACTTCTTCGCAGCGGTTGGCCATATTCGACTTCGGTGCGGACTATAGGGAAGGACTGCGCGGAGAACGCAAACCAAGGCATCAGTCAGTCATTTAACCCCAAGATGGGAAACATGCACAGCGCCACAACGCACTCTCACCTCCGTCCAGAGAGACGGATAGAATGAGCCCGGGCAGCGGGGGTTGCCCCCAGGCCCGTCCGTGTCCCCCTGCGGGGGACACGACGACCCCATGACTGACTGACTGACTGCTATCGTTGTGCTCAACCACACAAGAGAGAGGAGTGCAGCCTAACAGAAGACAAGTCAACTTGTCTGTTCTGCTCTGGTCCACACTTCTCAACCAACAATAAATGCCCAGAACAGTCTAGACAAAGAGGTATAAAAATGGTTATGTCTGAGGAAAATCTACCCTACAATGAAGCTTGTCTCAGATTTCCAACTCCGCTTTATAAGCGGTTTGCGGATATCGCTGGAGCAGAATCTCAATCAAATAATTATCCTATTCCCTCCACGGCCTCCAGACTTACTCCCCCATCTTCCCAGCCCAAAACTACAACCACCACACAGAGCTCATATAAAAAAACTATTTTTATCCCAAGACCCTCAAAACCTACTCTCGATAAAAGCTACAATAGAATTGCTCACAATTATATTGTATCAACTCCTCTTTCCTCAACTCAAAATGGCTGCGCTCTAGCTGCAAGGTCTACCCTTGACCAAGAACTCATTACTCCAAACGACAACCTATTCGACCTTCTGTCATCTCTACTCATCAACATTGTAAGTAAATTCTGGACTCATAATATCCTGGACTCACTTAATCTTATCTTTGCATCCTGAATAACGGTACGCCGACTCGCAGAGTGCATCCATCCCAAAACCCTAGTGCTATCGACATCACTATTTGCTCTCCTTCTCTCAGTTCTCTTCTAAGTTGGAACCCACTGGTAAGTTCACATGGAAGTGATCATTTCCCAATCCTCATATCTGCTCCTTCCCGAAATGATACTGAAAGTATTCCCACCATGTTCAGATTCAAACTGGATAAAGCTAACTGGTCCATTTACAGGAATAACCTTGATCATCATATTTCTTCAGTTCCTCCACCGTCACCATCCAACCTTTTCTCTGTCTATGATAAATTTGTAGATGCAATTCTATCCGCTGCCAACTGTTCTGTCCCTCAAAAATCTAATGTTCCTGGACCATAAAATGGTCAGCGGTGCGTTCGGCCTCAAGTGTTGAGGTCGAAATATATAGATGCGGAAAAATATGCGAGTCGTAGGACCAAACAATGAACATGCGATGCGGTGCAACCTCAAGCGTGGAGGTCGCCATGTGTGGATGCGAAATAATATGCGGTGCGTTTGACCCTTAGTGGGTCGAAAATTATATGCGAGATAAGATGATTAGTGGACTGTATTTTTGGCGTGGTGCGAAGAAATAATGCGAAGAAAATATAGCCAGAACAATGTCTTTGTGCGTTGCGAAATGGCGGAAACCTATACGTGCTGTCAGATTCCTGGTGCGTGGCGTCTTGGCAAGTAAATTGAGACGATTTACCTTAGATCGCAGCTCCAAAAGGGCACACACTTCACTGGTTATGACACTGTCCAAGTTATATTGTTCGTAGAGGTTTGTTGAGTTCACATTAACGGTCGCCGTGGGCAGTAGCGGTGAGAATGAATGCGGAATGCGTGCGCGCTCTCGGAAGGCGAATATGAACTGAGCGGTGGTTGAGGTGTAAGTATGAGCGCCACTTGCGCGTGCGATCCGAGACTGCGATGACAGTTCGCCGCCTCTCTCTATCTTACCAAGACTAAGCAAGCGAGAACGAGACAGCAAGCTACGTCGAAAACCGCGTAACCATAACTCCCCGCCAAGCCCAGTCCTGGGCTTTACAAAGCACAAAGTTATGTGTAATAAGCAAAGGATGCAGTATGTGTCAATAAATGATACATAAATAAAAATATGCGTGTGATGTTGTGTGAGTAAGTTTAAACATTATATAGTATACAAAGAACCACGGAGCGATTATTTTAAATGCGTATGATAATATAAATGCGAGCGCAGCTAACTTATGACTAAATAGCTATAAAGTAAAAAACTAACCTAAATGCGAAATATTCATTAAATCATTACATACTACGATTGATGCGATGCGAGGAGACCTCAAGCGTTGAGGTCGCAATATAAGTATGCGAAAACAAAATTGTTAAATTAAAGTTAAGTAAGTAAGGAAAACGAACTTTGGGCGGGGCAGGGTGCATCCTGAATTATACGGAAAGAGGTTAGGATGGACACTGGCCTGTCACCTACTGTCGGTCCGACGGAGGTATCGGCGAATGGTTATAGGGGAAGTGCAACAGTCACGATAACACCTCTATAACAAGACTAGTTGTTGGTGAATGTGTCGAGCGACAGCGCCGTGCGCAGGTTAAAATTTGCACACACACGTGTACAGAGTACACAATGTACCACTCTGGTGCAGCCCTCTGTGCACGGCGCTCTCGCTCGGGGCACGCACCTTCCTTCCCGAGGTTGCCGCCCGTTATTGGTTCAATTCCCTCAGAAATGAACGTAACTGAAACAACTAGTCGTCGTCCCATTGAATTTCCCACCTTTCCTTTCCTTATCATTCCCATCTAAATTCAGCTGTGATATCTTTGTGGTCGTGTTATTACGGCCCCTTCAACACAAATAATGATGTTGAAGGGGGGGGGGGGTTACGACCACCTGCGTGTTTGTGCCGTGCGCGGTGACCCGTACCGGGGGATGAAGGAATCCTGGCAGTTGAGCAGACGGTGGCCGGCGGTTGATGTCACCCTATGCAACACACTGCTTCGGACTGGATTTCCCTTCAAACGGGCGGTCGGAATGTAGCCAGTTCCGATCAATCGGCTGCGGTGTCCGGTCAGACGGCCACCAGGCGAGTCTCCTTGTGCAGGGGGCCTGACGACGGGGCTGCTAAATCTCAGAAGTGGGGTCTTCTGGGAGGAGGTGGTCCTTAGTTGCTCAGGTTTTCTGCATGGGGGGGCTATACCTTGTTCGGTAGCCCTGGTGCTTTAAAGCATCCCCATAATGAGGGCTCGGTGGAGGGTGGGGAGCCGAACGGGTGATTTTTTTTTTTTTTTTTTTTTTTTTTTTTTTATTGCCTTGTAGGCAGACGAGCCAACGGCCCACCTGATAGTAAGTGGTTACCGTCGCTCATGAACCTCTGCAATGTCAGGGGACACTGACGGGTCGCTACCTACGACCTAACTTTAAGGACCCTCCTCAAGCCTCGTTTGAAGAAGGACAAGTCATAGCGCTCAGGGAATACCGAGGAGGGGAGTTCATTCCATAGCCGGATGGTGCGTGGCAAAAAAGTGTTCCTGAAACGAACCGTGGATGACCGCGGTGGTTCCATATAGTAGGGATGAACTCCACCTCGACGCCGAGTGGTACGATGATAAAAGGGAGATGTTGGAATCATCTCAAATAATTCCTCGGAGCACTCCCCGTGGAACAGCCGGTATAAGATGCAAAGAGACCCGAAGTCTCTTCGCAGACCCAAGGGTTCCAGGTGGTCCGTGAGCCTGGGATCGTCAACGATACGAACAGCTCTGCCCTGCACGGAGTCAAGTGGATGCAGCTGGTATTTGGGAGCACCAGCCCAGAGGTGGGAGCAGTACTCCACGCGAGGCCGTACCTGTGCCTTGTAGAGCACAAGCCTTGTAGAGCCAAGCCAAGAATTGTAAACAGAAGTAAAGTATGGACAAACATATTAAACAAACGCCCAAAAAAATTGCTCTTCTTGCAAAAGGAGAGGACAAAGTCTTGTCGCAAGGCAAGAAAACAGGTCGAGGGGAAAGAGCGACTGGTGAGCCAGCACGGTCTTCTGGGCTTCCGCAAGGAACTCAGGATACTAGCAGCGACCGGTTAGTACTACCCCAGCTCACTCGAGCTACCCAACGGGGAGTCGGGGAACGAGTGGAGGGGAGTGCAAGTCGGAAAACAGATCCTCGCAAGAGGGCCCTGCTTACTGGCAGCACACTCAACACTCTACCCCACACCTCTAGGGAAGGTAGAACGAAGGAAGCAAGCGGTGATGCTAGGCCAACTGGGCCTCCGAAAGGAGTCCAGACGCTAGGCGACTCGCGGGCAACCACGTCTGCCAACCCGAAGGTGCACCCGTTGGGTGCTGAAGCTGACAGCGGTGATGCAACGGCGACTGAGACCGGGACGACGAGGCCACCCTTGACGACCGGTAGCGGCGCCCGAACACTGACCGCTGCAGCATTGGCCAGGAAAATGGCTAGAAAGATGACGGGAGCAGAGAGGAAGAGAAGGGCTAAGCTCCGTCGTCAGAAAGGAGAGGACGACACGAAAGTGGAGGGCCCTCAAAAGCGCATCAGGGATCAAGTCAGCGACGACACCGTCCCTTCCACTAGCACCGCAAAGATGCCTAGACTAGGCTCTTACAAGGAGGCACTAGCGGGAAGGAGAATGGCAGTAGTTGCTGAGGAACATCCGAAGGAGTCACTATCGGCCAAGGGGGCGAAGGTTGTGCACGGCATGATCTTCAAGCAGATGCTTGCCGAAGGCAAGAAACCCCGTAAGCCAGTAGTGAACGTAGGCAGCTTCGTTACCGGTGCCCTGCACATTATCTGTCCTGATGACGAGGCTGTAAGATGGCTGGAGTTTCTCAACGGCAAGACCGCGGAGGGATCCACCCTAAAGGTAGTGGAAGCGTGTGATCTTCCGAAGCCAATCAAGATGGCATGGAGAACACGCACCATTATCGACGTAGACGGAAGCGAGGCCTTGCAGCTGCTGCAAATGGTGAACCCAGAACTAAACACCGAGTGCTGGAAGATTGTAGCAGCCCAGATTGATGAAACCTACACCAGGTACATCATCATGATGGACAAGGACTCTGCTGAGGTTATTAAGAAGGCACAGTACAAGTTGCACGCTGGTACTGACTACAGTGTCTTCAAACTGATGGAAGAGGAGGAGCCGATGGCGACAGACATTAAAGTTGACGCTGCGGTCTACTCAAAGGCGCAACCAAACACAATGACGGTGGCGTGTACAGGACCAAGAGAGGAGATACCTACCAACACCGAAGAGGACGCTCTCATAGCGTTAGAGAAGGAGCTCATGGAGGATGAAAACATACCCATGAGCTCGGACACGGAAGGAGAGGCCATAGGATTGGATGCGCTGTACCTGGAGGACCACCCGTGCAGGGGCGATTCGGATTATTCTGAACCGCCTCTGTCACCTCGATAGCAGCAGCCACAATGGTATTAAGGTGTGTACAGATAAATTTACAACACAATAAGGCTGCCACGGCCCTTTTGGCTCGTGAGCTGCAAAAAGATAAGTTTGACATAGCTCTAATTCAAGAACCTTATGTTTATAAAAATGTAATTAGAGGACTAGGGAGCTGCAATGGTATCATCCACTATGACAGCTCCACGGATAAAGCAAGAACATGCATATTTGTAAGGAATGGCATCGATGCCATCCCTGTTTCTGCTTTATGTTTCAGGGACCTCACGGCAGTGAAGGTCCACTTAGAGGAGGGGAGCGGCCGAAAAACCATCATAATGGCCTCTGCCTACCTACCGTACGAGGAGAAGGACCCGGTATCTCCAATATTGCAGGACCTGGTCAACATAGGTATGAAAAACAGAACAGAAATTGTTATAGGGTGTGACGCTAATGCCCACCATACAGTGTGGGGTAGCTCAAACACCAATAAAAGGGGAGAACAACTTCTAGAATATGTGGTAAGTTCTTCTTTACAGATTATCAACAAAGGCAATAGACCGACCTTCGTCACTGCTAGAAGAAGAGAGGTCATTGACATCACGCTAGCGTCGAATGATGCGAGCAAAAGGATCAAGGATTGGATCACCTCTGAGGAGATCACACTATCAGATCACAGGTATATTTGTTTCAATTATGACACTATACACAAAGTTAAAAACACTTGCAAAAGGAATCCAAGGAACACCAATTGGGCCGCCTTCAAAAGCGACCTAAAAAGGGAACTCGGTGACCCAAAGTGCAAACTGAACTCTGTACTTGATATAGAGTTCGAAGCAGATAGGATTGCATATGCAATCAACAAGGCTTGGACACAAAATTGTCCCATAAAGGTGAGGTCTGAAAAGAAAGTTCCCTGGTGGACCACAGAGCTAGCCAGCCTGCGGAAGGAAACCAGGAAAGCTTTCAATAGGGCATAGAAAACTAAGGACTTTGGACCATATACAAACAGTCTTACGAAGTTTAACACAGTCCTTCGGAAGACTAAACGAAGGTAATGGAGGCAACACTGCGAAAGTATCGAAACTCTCCCTGAGAGTATGAGACTAACGAAGGCAATAGCTGCGATAAAGGCCAATCCTCTAACAGTAGTAAGAGATGAAAAGGGTAAATTAACAGAATCCGGGAAAGAAACTCTAAACGTCATGTTCAGAACCCACTTCCCTGACTGTATTATGGATAATAATATCGGAAAAGTTGCCGATGATCCCATCACTTATTGTGAAGCAAAACTACAAACAACAAAATATGATTGGGACACGGCGAAAAAGATAGTGGATCCAAATAAGGTCAAATGGGCACTAAACAGGTTCGGATCGTTTAAGACACCAGGGCCAGATGAGATCTATCCTATCATGTTACAGGAGGGTACCACTATCCTCAATCCGCATCTATGCAAAATATATAGGGCCTGCATCGCCTTTGGTTACACACCGCATGCATGGAGACAGGTTAAGGTAATCTTCATTCCAAAACCAGGAAAAGATGATTACGAACAGGTAAAATCATACAGACCAATAAGTCTATCGTCCTTCATCCTCAAGGGCCTGGAGAAGATGATCGATAGATACATTAGAGAGGGACCACTTAAGAAGTTCCCTCTTCACAGGTTTCAGTGCGCCTACCAGCAAGGCAAATCAACTGAAACGGCGCTACATCATGTGGTAACAAAGGCCGAAACTGCACTGGATCAGAAGGAACTCTGCCTAGCAACATTTATTGACATTGAAGGTGCATTTGATCGCACCACCTTCAAATCCATAGATGCAGCAGCTCAGGAGCATGGGATTAATAAAACCCTTCGTAAATGGATCGGGAACATGCTCAAAGGAAGAATGGTCACCTCCAGTCTGCTGAGCGAAGGGATAAGAGCACTCACCACTAAAGTCCACAGGGTGGAGTTATTTCTCCGCTCCTGTGGTGCCTAGTGGTGGACTCACTTCTGAAGGAATTCAGCAGTGGACCATACCATACCATAGGATACGCCGATGATGTGGCGATCATGGTGTCAGGCAAATTTGCTAACACTGTATCGGCTCATGCAAGAAGCTCTACAAGTTGTAGAGAAATGGTGTAACAACAACCAACTCTCTGTCAATCCAAAGAAAACAACAGTAATACCATTTACGAGAAAGAGGAACCTAACAGATCTTAAACCTTTAAGTATGTTCGGAACCGTATTGGCGGTCTCAGAGGAGGTAAAATATCTTGGAGTATTTATTATTAAGAGAGGGGGGAGCGATGGGCACAGGTAGCCCATCAGGTCACTGCGACCCTTGCGGATCTATTGTAACCGTCCCCCTATGTTACAAATCTGCGCCAAGACTCAGGTCCAGCATGAACTGGACTATTTTCCTGGGGCAGATGTCCCTAATATCTTCAGGGAACAAGATATGTCCCCCGAAGACATGGGATCTAATGCTGTTAACAGCAGGGCATTCGCAGAGCAAGTGAAGAGGAGTTTCCTCCTCCTCCTCACATAGTCTGCAAGTAGGGTCCACCACAAGACCAAGCCTCCACATGTGCCTGTTCAGCTTGCAGTGTCCTGTTAAGGTTCTGATGAGAATCCTTAACTGATTGCGTCCCATAGAGAGGGCATCCCGGGTGAGCCGAGCGTCGTAGCCCTCTATAAGGGCTTTAGCATGTTTCTTTCCTGGGGAGTTATGCCAGTGCAACTTGCTCTGTTGGAACCCCCAGGATCTCAATTCAGATGAGATAGTATTTTTGGGCAAAGCACAGACGGGCTCGGGACCTAAAAATGGTAGCTCAGCACCTTTTCTAGCCTTAAGAGCCTTAAGAGCCTTAAGAGCGGCCTGGCTATCAGAAAAGATGTAGATATTCTGATGAGTGAAGTCTCTTCGCAGGATCTCTAGAGCGCAGCCTAAGATGGCGTACGTCTCTGCCTGAAAGACACTGGCGTACTGTCCAAGGCTAATGTAAATATTAGCCCTGGGTCTCTCGCCATAAATCCCGGCCCCCGCACAGGCCGTTGTCTTGGAGCCATCAGTGTACCACACGTGACTACCAGGAGGAGTGATGATTGGGTTAGATAGCTCCCAATCTGTCCTCCTCTTAATTACTACGGAGAACAGTTTTTTAAAACTGTATTCCAAGTTCATCCAGTCGGTGGGCATGCCCAGGACTGGATTCGTTTCTATCTCTCTAAGGAACTTACAACCTGCGTTAGAGAGCGAAGTCCTACTCCTAGATGTTCTAAGCATCGCAGCCCTGGCCTCTCTCCGAACATGAATAAAGAGAGGTTCAAGGCTGAGGAGTGCCTCCATTGCGGATAGAGGAGTAGTAGACATAGCACCTGTAGCGGCAATACAACCCAGTCTTTGAAGACTGTTGAGTGCCGTCTGACAGGTGCTTTGCAGGGTTTTCTTGTGCCACGCGACGCACCCATAAGTTACCAAAGGCCTTACTATGGATGTGTATATCCAAAGAGCGGCCTTTGGATGGATGCCCCAATTAATCCCTGCTAAACGGTAGCATGTACCCAGTGCAATCTTGGCCCTGCGTATTACATGCTCAAGGTGTTTATTCCATGTGAGTCTCTGATCTAGGAATACTCCAAGAAATTTGACCTCGCTGGAAAAACTCACAGTTGACCCAAAGAGCTTTGGTGGCCTTAGCCTAACCAAATTCCTTCTTCGAGTGAATGGAACTATGACCGTTTTATTGGCGTTGACCGTGAGTTGGTTGCGGCAACACCAGCGCTCCACTACCCCCAGGGCCTGTTGCATGAGGTAGGAGACCAGTTCAGGAAAGCCCCCCACAATGCAAATGGCCAGATCGTCGGCATACCCCTGGGCGTAGAAATGCGCTTCCTCCAGTTCCCATAGTAAGCCGTCCACAACAACAGACCACTCGAGGGGTGATAGAACACCCCCCTGAGGACAGCCCCTTGTTATCCCGACTTCAATGGTTTTGTCCATAAGTGATGTCCTAGCCGTTCTATTAGTCAAGGCAGCCCCTAGCCACCTTAGAGTCGTTTCCTCGACAGCTCGGCTACGCATACAACTTAGGATCACATCAATAGGGGTGTTATCAAAAGCACCCTCTATATCTAAGAAGGCACAGAGGGTAATGTCTTTCTCCTCCTGAGCCTTCTCCACCTTGTCAACCAGCTCTGCTAGTGCGGTTTCGGTGGACTTACCTTTCTGATAGGCATGTTGATTCACATGAAGAGGATTTCGAGCCAAGGAAGTCACTCTTATGTGCATGTCAATCACCTTTTCCATTGTCTTGAGTAGGAAGGAGGTGAGGCTGATTGGTCTATATGATTTAGGTTGGGATTTGTCCCTATCCCCTGTCTTTGGGATAAAAATGACCCTTACCTTTGACCAACCGCTCGGAATTACTCCCCAAGCAAAGCTAGCTCTAAAGATTTTCGTTAGAATGGGGAGTATCAAGTCCAGGCTATTTTGGAGCATGGCTGGGAAGATTCCATCCTCCCCTGCAGATTTGTAGGGTTTATGGGATGAGATGGCCCATTCGATCTGCCTAGGCCTGAAAATATCTGTGGCTAACCTCCAGTCCTCCGGCTTGGGCCACGAGACCGTTGTCGGAGCAACCTGTTCAACCACTGTTTTAAGTACCACCGAGCCAGGGAAGTGCACACTGGCTAGTAATTCCAGCGTCTCCTCCGCTGATTCGGTGAAACTACCATCAGGCCTCTTTAGTAGTCCTAGATGGTTAGCGGGCGTTTTGGCCATAATTTTGTGGATTCTGCTCACGTGTGGAATGCTTTTAATATCTGAGCAGAATTTTCTCCACGACCTACGTTTAGCCCTCCTTAGCTCCTTATTAAATTCCGTAAGGGCTTTTCTATACGATTCCCAGTCCTTATTGCATTTCGCCTTGTTAAAAGTAAAGACAAGTTTGAAAGTAGGCCTTGACTTACCTGATCCTTAAAACTGGCCCAGTCTGTGTTCCTAGGATTCCGATAACTGACTGATTGACCGACTCCTGCAAAATCAATTGTAAAAATCAGGTGTCTATGGTCGGACATGGACGCTTCCTTGGATACGTACCAGTCTTTGATCCGGTTGGCAATCAGAGATGTTGCAACCGTAATGTCTAAAACCTCATGGCGGGCCCTGGTGACAAAAGTTGATTGACACCCGCGATTAATGATGGTTAGTAAGTTAGCAAGAAGGAAGTCGTATAAGTGCTCACCTCTGCTATTGGTATCCGTGCTGCCCCACACCGTGTGATGGGCGTTGCAGTCGCTTCCGAGCAGTAGCTGAGCCTTTTGTTCCTTGCAGTATTCCACAATAGGGCCCAGCAGTGTTGTCGGATCGCGCAATTCTCCTGGCAGGTAGGCTGAGCCCCAGGTGGGCATTGAAGCTCCTGGACAAGGAGCGCTTGATGGAAGCCTCTACGGTGGCGGCGTGGACGCCTATGCGTCCACATCCAGTGGATGTGGAGGTCGAGGCGCAATGGCTCCGGGACACGATGCATCGCATTAGTGATGCTTCGATGCCCCGGGTCGGCCCTCGGCCTCCCAGGAAGTCGGCGTACTGGTGGTCGCCCGAGATAGCGCAGCTTCGTGCTGTATGCGTCCGGGCGAGGCGCCGGTGCGCCCGTACAAAACGGTGCGCGGGAAACTGCGCCCGTGGGCGCCTCCCATGACTGAGCGTCTCCCACCTCAGCAGCTGCGGGACATCGTCTCGACGCTGTTCCCGCAGGAGCAGGACGGATTCATTCCGCCTGCTATGGGTGACCCGCCGGATCACACCGGCGGTGAAGCCACTGCTGAGGTGCCTCACATTACGAGGGATGAGCTCCATGTGGCCGTGGTCAGAATGAGTGCGAGAGACACGGCCCCCGGCCCGGACGGCATCCACGGCCGGGTCCTGGCCTTGGCCATCGATGCCCTAGGGGACCGACTCCTGAGGCTGTTTAACTCATGCCTGGAGTCGGGACGGTTTCCCTCGCTCTGGAGGACGGGCAGACTAGTCCTCTTGCGGAAAGAGGGGCGCCCGGCGGACTCAGCCGCCGGTTACCGTCCCATCGTGCTGCTGGACGAGGTGGGCAAACTGCTGGAACGCGTTCTGGCTGCCCGCATCGTTCAGCACCTGGTCGGGGTTGGACCCGATCTGTCGGCGGAGCAGTACGGCTTCCGGGAGGGTCGTTCGACCGTAGATGCAATTCTGCGTGTCCGGGCCCTCTCGGAGGAGGCCGTCTCCCAGGGTGGGGTGGCTTTGGCGGTGTCGCTTGACATCGCCAACGCCTTTAACACCCTGCCCTGGTCCGTGATTGGGGGGGCACTGGAGAGGCACGGAGTGCCCCTCTATCTCCGCCGGCTGATCGGCTCCTACCTGGAGGCCAGGTCGGTCGTATGTACCGGGTACGGTGGGACCTTGCACCGGTTCCAGGTCGTGCGCGGTGTTCCACAGGGGTCCGTTCTTGGACCCCTCCTGTGGAATATCGGGTACGACTGGGTGCTGAGGGGCGCCCACCTCCCGGGCCTTAGCGTAATCTGTTACGCGGACGACACGTTGGTCGTGGCCCGGGGGGATGACTACAGAGAGTCTGCCCGTCTTGCCACAGCGGGGGTGGCACTCGTCGTCGGCAAGATAAGGAGGTTGGGCCTCGACGTGGCGCTACACAAGTCCCAGGCCCTGTGTTTTTGCAGGGGCAGGACAGCGCCACCGGTCGACGCCCACATCATGGTTGGAGGCGTCCGGATCGAGGTCGGGGTGCATCTTAAGTACCTCGGCCTCGTGTTGGACGGCCGTTGGACCTTCCGACAGCATTTCGAGGACCTGGTTCCCCGACTGGTAAGGACGGCCGGCCACCTTGGTCGGCTGCTCCCGAACGTCGGGGGACCCAGTGACGCGGTGCGCCGCCTCTACGCGGGGGTAGTGCGCTCGATGGCCCTGTACGGTGCGCCCGTTTGGGCCGAGCCTCGTATCCGTGCATTTTATGCCGGGTACCTGCGCCGGCCACAGCGCATCGTAGCCATCAGGGCCATCCGCGGATACCGCACCATCGCGTTTGAGGCGGCGTGTGTTCTGGCGGGGACGCCGCCCTGGGAACTGGAGGCGGAGGCGCTCGCCGACGATTATCGTTGGCGATGCGACCTTCGCTCCCGGGGCGTGGTGCGTCCTCTGCCGGAAGCGGTCCGAGATCGGAAGGTTCAATCTCGGCGGTCCGTCATGGAGTCGTGGGAACGACGACTCGCCAACCCCACTTGGGGTCTACGGACCGTCGAGGCGATCCGCCCCGTCCTCAGGGATTGGGTGGGTCGTGGCAAGGGACGCCTCACCTATTGGATGGTGCAGATGCTGACCGGGCACGGGTGCTTCGGGAGGGATACCTCTTCCTGGATCCGGTGCAGATATGCACCGGATCCAGGTAGAGCCGACGGCGAGATGCCATCACTGTGTGAGTTGCGACCAGGACACGCCAGAGCATACGCTCGCGCTCTGCCCCGCATGGGAGCGGCAGCGTTGTGTCCTGGTCGGGAAAATAGGACCGGACTTGTCGCTCCCGGGCGTCGCGGCGTCGATGCTCAGGAGCGACGAGTCCTGGAAGGCGATGCTCGACTTCTGCGAGTCCACCATCTCGCAGAAGAGGGTGGCGGGGGGTGCGAGGGAGCGATTGTACGCTTCCCTCCGCCCAGCGACAGCAACCCGCCGCCGTCGAGCAGGGGGCCGGAACCGGGATCTCGCCCGGAATCTGGCCCCCTAAGAGTTTCGGGTCCCCAACGCATGTGAGTGCGAGCGGGGACCCAAGAAGGCGTCGTGTCTCGCTCAGCACGCGCCTTAAGCAAGAGCGACCGGGGGATGGTCGACCGCGCTCCCCGACCCACGCTGGTTCTGACCCAGCGGGGTATTCCGTGGGAGGGTGGCACGCGGTCCCATCTTGGCGGGCTTCGGAAAGCCCGCCGACCGAGAGAGCCGGTGGCCGTATTCGCCGGCGGCTACCGGTTCGGCGTCCGGGGACGGAGCGACGGGAAAGTGTGCCGATGGCGTAACGCGTCGCGCCGTCCCTCCAAACCCCGTGCTGGGTTCTGGCCTCAGCCGGGGTTCGGACGCTGAGTGTGAGCGGTTGGAGGTTTTAGTGCGGTTCAACTCCCACATACCCCGCCCGCGGGGCGGGCGGGGATCCGGTGATTTCCTCCAACTGAAAAAAAAAAAAAAAAAAAAAAAAAAAGGTAGGCTGAGCACACTACTGTCTTTGTGTTGTGTGCACCTGGCAGAGAGACATAGGCCGCTACCAGGTCATCATTGCAGATACCTGGAATCGGCAAAAAGTCAATATTTTTACGAAAAATAAGACAACTTCTAGGTTTCAATCCACTAGTATTGTAACAAATCTTACCTGCGAGGTTGAGACCTAAAACCGTGTTTTTGTTTATCCACGGTCCTGTATCAAGGCCACATCAAAGCCCTCATCCTGAAACGTTTTGACCATAGCAGCAGTTGCTGCTTTGGAGTGTTGCAGGTTGGCCTGAATGATCTTGATCATGTTCTTTGTGTTAGGAGAGGAAGAGGAAGGGAAGAAAGGAGAAGAACTAGGGAAAAAGAGTAAGGATTAAAGGTACTGTGGAAGTGGAGAGAGGTTAAGGAAGAGGTAAGGCTTTTTTAGAGGCCTTCTTGCTGGAGTGCTCCCGAGCGAGAGACGGCAGTTGGACTGGCCGTCTCCCCCGGGGACCCCGCTGGCCTCTAGTGCTGCGAGGAGGACGAGCTGTGCCCCTATAGGAGCCTCGTCCTACCCCCCTAGCACTGGTACCCGCCAGAGCCATGTTGGCTGCCGATGTGCTTGCACCAGCAAGCAACACCTGCCGCGGCCCAGGCGGTTGTCTGATGGCAGAACTCAGCGGCACTGCAGCGGTTTCTGTACTCGGTCCAGCCACAGGTTGCAGTAATGCTGTGGCTGTCCTAGCGAGTCCAGTCGCCGCCGCTCCGACCGTTCCACTGGCGGAACCAATATTGGTACCAGCCCCGCCGGAGCTTTGCGGCCGTGCAGTGTCCGCAGAGTCAGACTTAACGCGGAGAACGAAGGGGTTCACGCCATAAAACATCATGAACCCCCTCCTCCGCAGAAACTGGAAGGCATCATCGTGACATATCGCCTAATTCGTCATCAGGTCTGTTTTTTATGTTGAGGTTTTCTAAAGGCTTGTGATCTGTGTAAACAGTAAAATGGTTTCCAATTAACCAATGTTGCCAAAATTTTATACTCTCTTTTATGGCTAAGCATTCCAAAAATATAGCTTTTTTATTTTTTTGTGAAATATTTAATTTTTTTGAAAAATATGCTACTGGCTTTTCTTGACCATCGTGCTGAATTTGTTTTAAAACCGCTCCTATTCCTATGACACTAGCATCTGTATAAATTAATATTGGGGCTTGTGGATCATAAATAGCTAGTATTGGCTTGGAACATAAATAGTTTTTAACTTTTTGGAATGCATCCTCACACTGTTCTGTCCAAGTAAATTTCTGATCTTTTTTTAGCAATGTATGTAATGGGTTAAGAACTATTGAGACATTTGGAATGTATTTTCCATAAAAATTGATTTTTCCTAAAAATTGGCGTATTTGTTTTCTATTTTGAGGAGCAGGGAAATCTTTTATTGATTTTAAATTGTCTTTTAAAGGTGTAATCGTATTTCTTTGTATTATATGACCTAAGTACTTAACAGAATCACATGCAAATTTACATTTTGTTAATTTTAGCCTAAAACCTTCTTCTTGAATGGCATCTAGCAATTTTCTTAAATGTGTTATATGTTCATCAAATGTCTTAGAAAAAATCAATATATCGTCAATAAAATTCACTGCAAATCCTGTAAGACCATTCTTCCTTATAATATTTCCCAAAATCCGTTGAAATATGGCTGGTGATGTCTTAAGACCGAAGGGTAAACAAGTCCATTGGTAATGTCCGTCTTGGGTAACAAAGGCAGTTTTGTGTCGGTCTGTAATTCTTAAAGGAATGGACCAAAAAGCTGAATTTATATCAAGATTTGTATAATACTTACAATTTATTGTCCTTGTTATTAAATCTTCTATGAGAGGAAATGGTTGTGATTGAGGTATTATTATTTTATTTAAGTCTCTGAAGTCTATGCATAGTCTGCTTTTTTTACCTTCATCCCTCTTAAAAGCTAACGTAACAGGTGCTGCAAAAGGACTGCAAGATTCTTCAATTAATTCATGTTTTAACAGTTGTACAATTTGATCTTCTATTTCTATCTTGTCTTGAAGTGAACATCTATATGGTCTTTTATAGCAATATTTTTCTACTTGCAAATCTATACAGGCTTCATGCTTCTTCACTTTTCCAGTATCATATTTATTTTTAGCAAAAATTTCTGTGTAGCTGTTCAATAATATGTTTATCTGTTTTCTTTGGTCAATGTTTAAGTATTCTGTATCTATACTAAATTTGTTTGTATCTATCCCTTCATTAAAGTTTACTTCATATTCTCTATCTTCCATATTTGTTTCCATATTTTTAATCTCTTTGCTTTCATTTTTATCATTCATTGTGAAGTTATGTAATTTCTGTACATGAATATTCAAATTCTCATCATGAGTTAATCCAAATTTATGTATTGAATCTAGTCCTAGTATTAGATCATACTCAAAATTTTCATTTTCAAAGATAAATGTATTTATTTTAGTCTTCTTGTGTAATAATTCTGCATCTAGTGTAATAAAACCTTTAGTTTTACCTCCTCCACTTATTGTTTTTATTCTGTTATAACAGTAATTTGGCTTCATATCTGTCACCTGAACTAATTTTGAGTTTATTAAAGATATGCGTAAACCAGGATCATATAACCCCTTAACTTCTAATGTATTGTTTAACAACACCGCAATCTCAATTAGTGGAGGGAATTTTAGTTTTTTGGATCTTCATCACTTAGTTCAACTTGTAATATTGAATTAGAATTAAGGTTTTTATCATTATTTGTCTTCTTCTCATAGCTATACCAGCAAACATTCTCTGGATGAAATCTATTTAATTTTCCTTTATTTTCACAAATCCTGCATGCTGTTTTGTCACTTCTCTTAATTTCCTGTTTGTAGTATTTTTTTTTCTGTGCTAAAGTTTTTCTTTGTCTCAATTTTTCTTGTTAGACTTTCTAGTCCTCTTATGCAGTTATATAAGTCATTTACTTCTTGAAGATCTTCTCGGTCTATTCTATCCATAATGAAGTTCGGTAGACCAACGGCAATCAAATAAATCAGGGTTTGTGTATATATTGATTTGTTTATCTCTAGTAGGAGTCTCTCTTTTTTAAGAGCATATTCCAACATTGATCCTTGTATGTATTTAAAATTCATAGCGTACCTTATTGGTGACCAGCTTTTATCGACAAATGTTTCAATTAAACTTTTCTTCCATACAAGCCAATCTGAATCTATAGTATATTTGATAATCATTGAAGTGTACCAATCGGTGCAACTATCTTCCAAAAGTAATCTTAAAATTTCTACTTTTTGTAAGTCTGTATCTATTTGTAAACGTGTACATTCACTTTCAAAATTATCTAACCATTGTTTAACATTCGTTGTATTTCTTGAAAATTTCTGTATTGTGAATTCTGTAGCCAATTTTGTCTTATTTTCTGTTTTTCTTGACATTGTTGGTTCCGTTGATGAAGACTCATAACTTTGTTCTAATTTTTCAAGTAAAAATCCATCAAATTGTAGGTTATCATTATCTAAATATGTGGATTTCATTTCCTTGGTTAATGTTATCCAAACCTGTCTCTTGTCATGCCTTTTCTGGAGAGATTTTTTTATTTTTTCAAATATTTCATGTTTTATTATTTCTTTGTGTAAATGCACTGCTTGATATTCTCTAGGCACCACAAAAGTTTGGTTTTGTGTATCCGTAATAGAGGTTATAGCATAAATATTTGTCTTATTATCTTCTGGTTTTGCTCTTACAATAAACTCAAATCGTAATTTCTCCATTTTATAGGTTAACCGCGTGTTTGTTTCTGCACGTGCATAAATTGTCGATTTATAAGATCAGGTATTCTTATAAAGCATAACACAATGTGATTCATCTAAAACAGAGTTTATTTATTAAACACAAATCAGTTTCACATAAAAAAAATTACAACTAAAATAAAATAATGAAAATGTGACTAACCTAAAACAGAGAATCGACAATTAAATGTTCATGCCTTACTCTTCTTATTATATCACTATAATCGTCTTTTGCATATTAAACTTTATTAAACCTTTATTTAGACTAGACTAGACTTTATATTTTAAACAAAAATAAACGACAACGTTTTTTTACATGACTTCCATTTTCTCTTCCTTGTGGCTCCCTCTTGTGTCCGCAAGTTATTAGTGTGCTAATTATTAGTGTCAGTGTCAATGTCATTAATTGTCATTGTCATCGTCACAAAGCTTTCATCTATATAATATAATTGTATATTTATATTTATTGTCACATTATTTTGTAAAAGATTTTTTTTGTTCATTAGTATGATATCCGACAATTAATCATTCTACTCTGCTAACGAATTCGATGTCTCTGATGGTGATAGTTTTTGCTCGGTTGAGGAATCGCTTGGTGTCTCTTTGAATAAAAAAATTTGCTCTAAACTTTTTAACGTGTGTCACATAAACGCCCAGAGCATACCTGGTCACTATGGTGAATTGTACGACACTTTTCGTGACACTAATGCCCATGCCATTTTGATCTCCGAAACATGGCTTAAACCGAACCTTCTGTCCACTTCTTACTCCATTCCAGGTTTCATTTTGATCCGGGAAGACAGGGTCGCCGGGAGAGGGGGAGGTGTTGCCATTTTCCTTCGTAGTGATCTATTTTTTAGAAAATTAACGGGTGAGTAAGGTAAGAAAGTGAGTTCGGAGTACGACCATCATATCATTATGGGTGACTTTAACACAAACCTTCTTTCCCGGGACTCCTTTAGATCACGCAGGCTCCTACATATAACTGTTTCGGCCAGTCTGCATTTGTTACCACTACAAGCCACACACCTTAATACTGTTGGTGATGATACCTGGCTTGACTTAATGTTTACTTCAAATCCTCGTCTAGTATCTTCTCATGGTCAACTTCCTGCTCCTGGCTTTTCACACCATGACCTTATTTTCTTAACTTATGTCCTTAAACCTCCCAAACCAAACCTTAAGTTTATGTATAGACGGAATTTTGCTCGTATGGATGTTCAAAAGCTTCACAAAGACGCAACTAAAATTGATTGGACTACATTAAACAATGCTCCAACAGTTGACAGCAAAGTTGAAATCTTTAATAGGGAGGTAATTAACTTATACGACATTCATGCTCCAGTAAAAAAAGTTAAATTTAAGAGCTTACCTGCTCCGTGGATGAATGAAGGTGTGAGAATGGCGATGCGTAGACGAAATCGTGCTTTCTTAAAATATAAAAAAGAACGAACAGCAGAAAACTGGACCGTCTTTAAAGTTGCCAGGAACCGTTGTAACCAGTTCGTACGCAATGCCAAACGCAAATATGTTTTGACCAACATTGCCTCGTCTTCTTCTGCTGATGTATGGAAGGTTCTTGGAACGTTGGGTGTTGGTAAGTCACGCCACGCTGACATCCCCCCTAACATTAACTTGAACGATCTCAATCAGCACTTTTCGGTGGTACCTGGGATGGATCTGGAACGCAAAAATAGCACTTTGGCTCATTTATCTAACTTAGATGTGCCAAATATTAAACCTTTTGAATTTTACACACTATCTCCCGTCGAAATTAAGAAAGTTATTTTCTCTATCAAGTCTGATGCGGTTGGATATGATTGCATATCTCGTCGTATGATCATTGGTGTTCTTGACTTTATTCTTCCCGCCATTTCGCATATCATTAATTTCTCTCTCTGCTCCGGGCAATTTCCTTCTGTGTGGCGCAGAGCTTATGTCCGTGCTTTGCCTAAAACATCTAATTCTCTCCTCACGCACTTTCGCCCCATTTCTATTTTGCCATTTCTCTCCAAAGTTCTTGAGGCTTGTGCTCAGAAACAGCTTTCGCAATTTATTTTCTGCAATTCTCTTGTGAGCCCTCTTCAATCTGGTTTTAGACCTGGTCATAGCACTACTTCTGCTCTCTTAAAAGTAACAGCTGACATTAGATCGGGATTAGATGATTCTAAATTTACAATATTGGTTTTAGTTGATTTTTCGAACGCATTTAACACCGTCAACCACGATATACTACTGTCCATTCTCGCGTCTCTTAGAATCTCAAACATTGCACTTAATTGGTTTTCCTCCTACCTCTGTGGTCGTCAACAAGCTGTTCGTGATGGTGATCAATCATCTGATTGGTGTACCCTTGAGACCGGCGTTCCACAGGGTGGTATTCTTTCTCCCTTATTATTTTCTATATTCATAAATTTTCTGACTTCCGAACTACATTCTATGTATCACCTTTACGCTGATGATCTTCAACTCTACAGAACTTTTAATTTTGAACATCTTTTCGACGCTATTAATCTCATAAATAGCGACCTAGAGGCTTTAAAGAGTTGGTCTAATAGTTTCGGTCTGGCCGTCAATCCCAAAAAATGTCAGGCGATAATTGTGGGTAGTCAGCGAAACATTAGTAAACTCAAAGATATCACATTACCTCCAGTAGTCTTTGATAGCGTGCAAATACCTTTCACTAGTACTGTGAAAAATCTGGGACTAATCTTAGATAACACTTTTTCGTGGAAACCTCAGATTGCTGCCGTGAGTCGAAGGGTTACGAACACTTTACGTTCTCTTTATCGCCTTAAGAATACTCTTCCGAGGAATGTTAAGGCTTTGCTCGTACAGGCCTTAATACTCCCTATAATAGACTACGGAGATGTTTGTTATTATGACCTGAATTCTGATTTACTCAACAAGTTAGATCGTCTCCTAAACAATTGCATTCGGTTTGTATGTAACCTAAGAAAGTATGATCACATTTCCGACCACCGATCTCGTTTAAAGTGGTTGCCGATACGCCAACGCAGGGAGTTGCGAGCATTGACCACCTTATTCTCTTTTCTTTCCTCTTCTACTCCACCGTCCTACTTAACGCCTCACTTCGTATACCTTGATTCCAGTCATGAGCGAAGCTTGAGGTCTTCAGGCAATCGTCTTTTAATGTGTCCTTCTCACCGTTCTCAATTTATTCATGCTTCATTTTTCGTACAATCCATTCTTCTTTGGAACTCACTCCCCAAGGAAATAAGGCTAATCACCAATCGAGCAACGTTTAAACTTAAAATAAAATCATATTTATTAAAAAAGTTAGCAGTTATTTCTGAACATTGATCGATTTATAATATTATTATGTGTGGTATATATGTATGTATGTATTGTGTATTGTATGATTCCAGTATGTATGTGAATATTTATGTATTTGTAGTATGTATATTGTATGTGTATATTGTATTGTTACTCATATTTATATAATCTTAATTTTAGCAAGTTTTCTTTTAAATTTTTAAGCTTTAAAGCTCGCATTTTTTTTTATTTTTTATATTTCCAATAGACTTGTTTTGCCTACCTTCAAACATCTCTCCATGACCTAAAGGTAGACTGGTAGAGAATGCTTATGGCATTAAGTCCGCCTATGTACACTCTTTTGTGCATGAAGTTTAAATAAATAAATAAATAGTTGGAATTGTGATGTTTTCTCCAAAATAACGAGTTCTGTTGAATTAAATACCTTTAAAATAAATCGTTGTACATTTCAACAAAAGTTTGTAGATTTGTCTTTATGTCCCTAGCAATATTATATATATTATATATTATACCGAATAGTTCTTTTTTTAAATTAAATAATATGATCATGCCGATATTTTGTTATAACGTAGAAAAAAAAACAATAAACTTTGGGCGGTAGTAAGATAAACACGTATCATCAGGTGGGTGAAGACTAGTATGCTTTCCTTGCAAAAAAAAATGTATCCTGTTTAGAATGTGATTTTTGTCCCGTGTATTATTACAATATTATTATTCTATGATACAGGAAGTGACTAGCCGGCTTAAGTCTTTAGTTGTTGGTGTAGGTCAGTACGGTAGGGTTGATCACGCACCAATTCACACGGAGTTTTGATTAGTTATAACTTATGATATATTATGCCTAGAAAACCCAAAGTTGGTGGATGGCTTCTACATCAAGTATACTATTTGCTGTGAAAATATTGTTTCATCGGACTATAACACCCTGTATAACTCATTCAATTTGCGTTTTGCGCCTATAAAGTTGGTTCCATTATCGGAGTAAATACAAGAAACTGGCCCTCGTCTAGCTAAAAAACGTTTAAGAGCGTCTAAAAAGGTTTCAGTGCTCAAGTCAGATGCAATTTCGATGTGTATGGCCTTCGTCGTCAAACAGACGAAGAGACAAATGTACGCCTTTTGGCTACGCACTCCTCGTCTACGCGTCATGGTTATGTCTATGAGTCCGGCATAATCGACTCCAGTATGCGAGAAGGCTTTAGCTTCTTGGACACGCGCTGATGGTAGGTCTGCCATCATAGGAGCGAGACGAGTAGGTGCGACCTTGAAACAAAAATTACATTGACGAACGCGTTGCCTTATAATATTTCGGGCTGATAGAATCCAATAACATTGTCTTAATAAAGACATTAATAAATGCGAACCAGTGTAACAATTAAAGAAATGGAAGTCGTCGATCAAGAGTTCAACAATATGATGTCGTCGCGGTAAAAGGAGCGGATGACGATTTACAAACGGTAAATTTGCGTTTGACAACCGACCACCCACTCGGAGTAATCCGTTGTCGTCCACGAATGGGTTAAGTTTTCGCAGCGGCGGCGAGGGTAAAGTACCTCGTTTAATGTGTTCCAATTCTTTGGAAAAGTGTTGAGTTTGTGATTCGCGGATGATAAACTGTTCAGGGGTTTCGAGGTCCGAAGTTTGGATTATCGGCGAATGAGTCAATTTTCGAGCGAAACGTAAGACGTATACAGTTATGCGTAACAATTTCTTCCAGGAAGAAACACGAAGCGACAATTCAAGTAGCGGAAATACATCCACGTTGGATGTAGTGGCAACAGCGATTACATTGGTCGCCTCAGGTATAGGACCTTCGACGAGCGATGAGCTGAATGGTTCCATAGGCCATGCAGCAATTGGAGGACGAATCCATTCTGGACCGTACCACCAAAGCGGGTGCGTTATGATTTGAGAAGGCAGTAATCCTCTCGACAAACAGTCAGCGGGGTTTTCCTTTCCGTTTATGTGAAAGAAACGGTCCGAAGACAAGTTTTCTTGTATTTTAGTTACGCGATTAGCAACAAAAATTTTCCATCGATGTGGTGAAGAATTGATCCTTGACAAAGCGATCATGGAGTCACTGAAGGCAAATGTCTCAGTGATGTCATAGCGGTTGTGAAAAACCGCGTATACTTGTTTACCTAAATTTGATAATATTAAAGCGGCACAAAGTTCCAACCTAGCAAGTGACACCGTTTTTAGTGGAGCTACTTTTGACTTAGCTCCAACTAATTCAACCGATATGTCATCGTTAGGATGCGTAACGTGTAGGTATATGACGCAGCCGTAAGCCTTGAGACTAGCGTCAGCAAAGGCCAATAGTCTCACTACACAACCTGCCCCAACGCCCAAATGGCGAGGACCGCGCAAGTCCGAGAGCAGAGGCAACTCGGTTTTGAATTTAACGAAGCGATTGATAATAACCTCTGGTGGTTCATCATCCCAACCTACCTTGGTAAGCCAAAGATCCTGTATTAGGAGCTTGGCGTAGAGAATAACTGGTGCGACGAAGCCCAAAACGTCAAAAAGGCGAGCGATAGTAAATAATATAGATCGTTTAGTATTAACAGAGGGTGGAGGAGACGTGGTAAAAGTGAACACGTCCGTCTGAGGTAACCACTTCAGCGTATCGCTATGGTCGGTGAATTCGATCGGCACCCGGCATGCCTCAGGCAAATGATTGAGTAACTCAAGTGAGTTACTGGCCCACTTGACCAAGTCAAAACCTCCTTCAGCGAATAAAGCGCGTAATTCATCCGATAAGCGTATGCCATCCTCTATGGAACTGACAGAGGTGGTCAAGTCATCCATGTAAAATTCCCTACTGGCTACTTCTGCAGCAAGAGGGAAGCGTGCACGATTATCTTCGGCCAGCTGGTGAACCGTACGCATGGCCAAGAATGGACTACAGCGAAGTCCGAAAGCTAAAGAATTCAATTGAAAAATGCGATGATCCTCAGTATTATTAAAGCGATAAATTATTTTCTGAAATTTGCGATTCTCTTCTCTTACTTAAATTCTAAGATACATCTGTCTTATATCTGCGGTAATAGCGAATTTAAAATATCTAAAATTTAACAATAGCGAAAATAAATCTGTTTGTAAATTTGGTCCCGGATGAAGAATATCATTCAAAGAAATACTATTCGATGTTTTTGAACTAGCGTCAAGAACAACGCGCGTTTTAGTTGATAATTTTTCAGGACGTTGTACAGGGTGATGCGGAACGAAATAACCCTCATTTAAAACCGACGGAGTGCGGGGTATTTCGGATAAATAGCCTTGTTCAATGTAATCCCTGATGACGTCATTATAAGCTTGTCGTAATTCCGGAATAGCGTTAAATTTTCGCTCTAACGTCGAAAAGCGACGTTGAGCTGTAGCATAAGAATCACCCAAGATCGTGGAATCACCCTTGATGCAAATTTCTAGTTATTGTAGATTTGTAAAATTCCTCACAGTGGTTATCATCTGAGGTTAAACTACCTGCAGAAGGTATCTCTTCTAATTCTCAAAATTTTGACATTGTCTTATTTAAATTTTCTATGAGAGGCCCAAATGACCAAGTAGAATTACATACATTTTCATAAGAGGTCTCCCCCATAATGATATATCCAAGCGTTGTATTAAATGCGTGTGGATGAGAGCGAGTCATTACAGAAGTAGGCTGTAAAATATTAGCCATCATGGAAGTGCCCAAAATGATTTCAATGTTTCCAGGCACATACCAGCTATCATCCGCTAGAGACAAATGATTAAAATTATTTAAATGTGAAATCTCAACTCGTTGAGTTAGCAAGTATGATATATGATCAATGACTAATAAATTTAAAGTATATTGAACATTAGAAAATTGAGAATGTATAGTGAGTGTGACCTGACCTTTAATAGGTACATAAATATTTCCTACTGAATGTAATGATGATTTAAGTGGTTTAATAACTAATTTTAATTTTTGACAACAGTCATATGTTATTATATTATTTTGTGAGCCGCTGTCAATTAAGCACCTAACTAAGAAACGTTTACTATTTTCATAGACAATGACCTTTGCAGTAGGTAATATAGATGTACATTTAGGTTGAGTATTTAAACTAGAATGCATACAAATATTTTCAATAGATGAAGAATGTTCAGGTTTATTCTCAGAGTTTTGATTCTGATCTAAATGCAGCAAAGTATGATGTTTCTTGTGACAATGTTTACATTTGTTTAAAGAAGCACAAGCTAAAACAATTTATGCATAAATTTTTAGATTTTATAATGTTAAAGCGATCATTAGTTGATAAGTTTTTAAAGTCTGGAAACTCATAAAGATGTATGTGAATTGTTTTGTTACAATAATTGCAAGATAATTTATTTACTTTATTAAGACTTTCAGTAACTAAAAATGTGCGGCTAGATTTATTAAGTTTATGAGGTGTATCTTGATGAAATATACCAGATCTTTCAAATACCTTCACTCGATGTTTCAAATGACTTATTAAACTGTCACTATTTGGAAGCGAGTCATGTTTAAGTGATGTTTCAAAACTTTCAATTATTTTTGTATCTAATTTTTTAAGTATTATATGTGTAAAAATGAAATCATCTAAATTTTTAATATTCAGCAATTTAAGCGCTGCCCATGAAGATGTTATTTATTCGATAAAGGTATTTAAATGCAAAGAGGTGTCAGAAACCGGTTTTATATCTAAGATTTTGTTAAAATACAAAGATCCCAACATTCGCTTGTCTTGGTATTTATCTATTAATGATTTCCAGATGATGGAATAATTTTCCTCCGTTGGTATCAATCCAGCAAAGATTCTTCGAGCACTACCAGTCAATTTTGAGATTAAATATTGTATGCGTTGACCATCTGTCAAAGATTCATTTTGGTGAACGTTAGTTTTAAAACTTTCATAAAATTGCGGCCACTCTTTTAGCGAACCATTAAAATTCACTAATTCTAATGGAGGTATTACAGTAGTTTCGTGGAGAGGATTTCAAAGCAGTAGACTCAACAGGTCGTAACAATGATGAACGAGTGTGGTTTATTTTTGCGTACAGAGTTTCAAAGGCATCCCATTCACTGAAGTTCAGTTGACAATCTGGATTTTCGTCTAAAAGTAATTCATTATGTTTATCACATAATTCATTAAATTGAGAATATAATTTTTCTATGTTAGCTGATGTTGACAAAAAGTCTTCCTTTGTTCTCGTATCAAAGGTACCTACTTTCTTAGATTTCTGATATATCTTAGCGATAATAATTTTAATTTTGCGATCGGGAGCCATGTTGAAAAGTTTTAACAATGAAGAACAAAGAAAGTGTAATAATGATGCAAATATCGTTATTTCGTAAAAATATTACGGTTTAAGATATTTATTTTCCCCAAAGATTACAAAAAATCACTTATAGAGAAAACACAAGAATAAACTTAAAATTAAAACCAACTATAGTAGTGAGTTGGGTAGATTTAAAAAATATTGAATTCAGTTAAAATAACATTATAACTATGATCGTAAAGCGGACTTGTTTGTTAAGGCTTATGACATAGTGATTATTTTTTATTGATATTTAAATTAAAGTAATGAACTATAATCATACTAATGCTATGGATCCGACTGTGCGAAAGACAGAAATTATTAATGTTATATAAACCTAGTCTACTTATTCCTAATTAGTTTTTTTTTTTTTTTTTCAAATTAACTTTAATCATTTTATTATATGAGAATTATGTTTTGCATTAACATTTGCAAAAGATTTATACATACACATATATATATATATATATATATTTTCATTTCGTACAATTTAAAGTGCACTTGTTGAAAAATCCCCCAAAATATGGCTTTTCAGTAGGTTCTTAAATGTAGTTAACTTTTTAGTTTCTTTTATAATTTTAGGCAACTTATTATAAATTTCAGCCCCCTCCGACATAATACTCTTTCTTCCGTAGTTTGTTCTGGTAGGTCCCAGATAAATGTTATTGGCCTGTCTAGTCATTCGTTTGTGGTGTTCAAATTTAGTAGTAAAATTTAGTTGCGTATGGATGTTATTAGTCATTATTTTATTGATAAGTAGACAAGTATTATATTTGTAAATCTGGATAAGGTTCATCAATCCTGTTTCTTTGTAAATTTTTGTTGTAGGTGTGATTACAAAGAAATACGCGGATTTGTAAAATCAGCAATGTTTTTGCGGTGTGTGAAAAATATATGTAAAAATGTGTAAATAAGCGCGTTAATAACTTAATCAGTACTTAAATTTAATGCGATGCGTTGTCCGGTTCAATACGGATCAAACTATGCGTTACCCGGCCCGATACGGATCAAACTATGGATCATACAATGGTCAGCGGTGCGTTCGACCTCAAGCGTTGAGGTCGAAATATATAGATGCGGAAAAATATGCGAGTTGTAGGACCAAACAATGAACATGCAATGCGGTGCAACCTCAAGCGTGGAGGTCGCAATGTGTGGATGCGAAATAATATGCGGTGCGATTGACCCTTAGTGGGTCGAAAATTATATGCGAGATAAGATGATTAGTGGACTGTATTTTTGGCGTGGTGCGAAGAAATAATGCGAAGAAAATATAGCCAGAACAATGTCTTTGTGCGTTGCAAAATGGCGGAAAGCTATACGAGCTGTCAGATTCCTGGTGCGTGGCGTCTTGGCAAGTAAATTGAGACGATTTACCTTAGATCGCAGCTCCAAAAGGGCACACACTTCACTGGTTATGACACTGTCCAAGTTATATTGTTCGTAGAGGTTTGTTGAGTTCACATTAACGGTCGACCGTGGCCAGTAGCGGTGAGAATGAATGCGGAATGCGTGCGCGCTTTCGGAAGGCGAATATGAACTGAGCGGTGGTTGCGGTGTAAGTATGAGCGCCACTTGCGCGTGCGATCCGAGACTGCGATGACAGTTCGCCGCCTCTCTCTATCTTACCAAGACTAAGCAAGCGAGAACGAGACAGCAAGCTACGTCAAAAACCGCGTAACCAGTTCCCTCTCAAAGAAAGTCCCCACCGTGGTGGGACTCTGAGTGCTCAGAAATCATTAAACAGCGGGAAGATATAGAACAACGTTATAAACGAAATATATCAGAAGAGAACTTCATATCTTGCCAACAAATAACTGCCCACACAACTCGAACCCTAGCATCAAAAAAGAAAGCTGGATGGCAATCTTTCTGCGAAAGTCTCTCTCCTCGTAGTGATTCGTCTGAGGTATGGAGAAAGGTGAATGCATTCCACCGAGGCTTCGATAACTCCTACAATATTACTTCCAACAACTCTTCAGTTCGGATCGAAGGATTCACTAATAGATTGGCTCCACCCTTTGTACCTTCTAAAGAACATGTTTCTATTGAAATTCCACTTATTTCGACAGGTAAAATGGACTCTCCATTTTCATTTGAAGAGCTACATAATACCCTCGTTAAACTTAAAGATTCTGCCCCCGGTTGTGATAATATTCCTTACTCATTTATCACTAAGGCATCTCCAAAATCCCTACTGTTCTTCTTGGAAATCCTTAATAACATCTTGGAAATCCTTAATAACATCTTCCTCTCCCCTCTTGGACTCCGACAGTAACGGACGTGTTCGTAGTTGACCGTGCTAGCTAATTAAATTTTTGTTAAAAATTGTAGCGTTGCTTTTTTGACTCCCTTAACAGATGGCGACACCAGGACTTCCGATTAAAAATTCAAAAAAAGCCCGCCATTAAGATAGTCATTTTATCATATATCTGACGTCTTCTACGAATGGCGAGGGGCGCCGATAGGGATTGTTTCACCGGCTGGTTTGTCAAATTTCAGAGGGAAACTCCTTCATTAATGCTAATTAACCAAACTCATCTACAAAACAGTAGCTTTACAATTTTTATGGAGGGAGACATTGATCTTAATATTGGGCTGTTTGGATGGAATAGCCTTTTTTTTTTTTTGGACGGGAGGAAATCGCCGGACTTCCACTCGCCCCGCGAGTGGGGTATGTGGGTGTCGAACCGCACCAAAACCTCCCGCCTCTCACGCTCGACATCCGATGTGGTAGGGGTGACAGGACGCGTTCGCGATTGTCGCTTACGTATCGCCCCGTCACCCCCGGACGTCGAACCGGCAGCCGTCGGTGAAACGACCACCGGCTCACTCGGTGGACGGGCCAATTAAGGCCCGCCAAGATGGGGCCTTGTGGTGTAGGGTCTCCCTCGGCCCAGGCCGGCCCAGGGCCAGCCCGGGTCGGGGAGCACGGCTTGCCATCCCCCGTACAGATGGCACGGAGGGTGCGCGCTGATGCCTAGCGCAGCATCCCTCGGGTCCGATGTTGGTGGACCCGGTAGTCTTAGGGGGCCAGGTCCCGGGACAACTCCCGAGGTCGGCCCCCCGCTCGACGTCGGCGACGACGGGGTTGGTCGGGGAGGGAAGAGCTCTCCCTCTCCCGCCCCGCCGCCTCCTTCTGCGAGATGGTGGACTCGCAGAAGTCGAGCATAGCTTTCCAGGACTCGTCGTCGTCGAGCATCGATGCCACGACGCCCGGCAACGACAAGTCCTGCCCTACTTGTGCGACCAGGACACGGCGCTGCTCCTCCCATGCGGGGCAGACAGCGAGCGTATGCTCTGCCGTGTCCAGGTCGCTTGTGCAATGATGGCACCTCGTCGTCGGCTCGACCTGTATCCGGTGCAGGTACTTCCCGAAGCAACCATGCCCGGTCAGCACCTGCACCAGACGAAAGGTGAGACGTCCCTCGCCACGACTCACCCAGTCCCTCAGGACAGGGCGAATCGCCTCGACGGTCCTTAGACCCCAGCTGGGGTTGGCCAAGCGCCTTGACCAAGCCTCCAGCACGGACCGCCGAGATTGGGCCTTCCGGTCCCGTACCGCGGCTCTGATGGGACGCACCACACCCAGAGCACGGAGGTCGCAGCGCCAACGATAGTCGTCGGCGAGCGCCTCCGCCTCCAGGTCCCAAGGTGGCGTCCCAGCCAGCACGCACGTCGCCTCAAAGGAGACGGTGCGGTATCCGCGGATGACCCTGATAGCTACGACGCGCTGCGGCCGGTACAGGAGCCGGACAACAGTTGCTGTCCGGTTTCCCGGTCCGGCCCAAACGGGCGCGCCGTACAGGGCCATCGAACGCACCACCCCCGCGTAGAGGCGGCGCACGACACGGTTTGGTCCCCCGAGATTCGGAAGCAGCCGGCTCAGAGCGCCGGCCGTCCTCATCAGTCGGGGGACGAGCTCCTTAAAGTGGGCCCGGAAGGTCCAACGGCTGTCCAGTATGAGGCCGAGGTACTTCAATCGCACCCCGACCTCTATTGGGACGCCTCCAACCACGATTTGGGCCCCTGCAGGTGGCGTCACCCCAGCCCTGTGGAACCACAGGGCCTGGGATTTATTGAGCGCCACCGCGAGGCCCAATCTCCTAATACGACCGACGACGAGGGCCACCCCCGCTGTGGCGAGATGGGTAGCCTCTCTGAAGTCTTGACCCCGGGCCATGACGAGCGTGTCGTCAGCGTAACAAATCACGCTCAGGCCCGGGGTCAGGGCGCCTCTCAGCACCCAGTCGTACCCGACATTCCAAAGGAGAGGTCCGAGGACCGACCCCTGAGGAACCCCGCATACGACCGGAAACCGGTAAACGGTCCCATCGTGCCCGGTGCATACTACCGACCTGGCCTCCAAGTAGGAGCCGACCAGCCGGCGGAGGTAGGGGGGAACTCCATGTCTCTCGAGTGCCCCCCTATCACGGACCAGGGCAAGGTGTTAAATGCGTTGGCGATGTCAAGCGACACCGCCAAGGCCACCCCGCCCTGTGATACGGCTTCATTTGAGAGGGCCCGCACGCGAAGGATCGCGTCCACGGTTGAGCGGCCCTCTCTGAAGCCGTACTGCTCCGCCGACAAGTCGGGTCCCACCCCGACCAGGTGCTGGACGATGCGGGCAGCCAGAATGCGTTCCAGCAATTTGCCCACCTCGTCCAGCAGCACGATAGGACGGTAACCGGCGGCTGTATCCGCCGGGCGCCCCTCCTTCCTGAGAAGGACGAGTCTACCCTCTCGCCACAGCGAGGGAAACCGTCCCGACTCGAGGCAAGAATCGTAAAGCCTCAAGAGTCGGTCCCCTAGGGCATTGAGGGCCAAGGCCAGGACCCGGCCATGGATGCCATCCGGGCCGGGTGCCGTGTCTTTAGCACTCATCCTGACTACGGCCACACGAAGCTCCTCCCCGGTGATGTGGGGAACCTCAGCAGGGGCCTCGCCGCCGGTATCCTCCGGCGGCTCGCCCATAGCAGGGGGGATAAATCCCTCCTGCTCCTGCGGGAACAATGTCGTGACAATGTCCCGCAGCTGCTGAGGCGGTAGACGCTCGGTTATGGGGGGCGCCCATGGGCGCACCTTGCCGCGCACCATCTTGTATGGGCGCCCCCAAGGGTCGTCATCGAGCGTCTCCAAAAGGCGCTCCGTGTGCTGCTCCTTGGCCATCTTGATGGCCAGCCGCATGGCTCCCCTCGCCTCCTTGTACAAGCCATGCAGCCGGGCCTCCTCCTCCGCGAATGCAACGGGGTCGTTGCTACGCGGAAGGCGGCGACGGCGGTGCCGAGCGCACTAGCGCCTCGCCCGGACGCATACAGTTCTCAACTGCGCTATCTCGGGCGACCACCAGTACGTCGACCTCGTGGGAGACCAAGGGCCGACCCGGGGCATCGAAGCGTCGCTAATGCGACGCATCGCGCCCCGGAGCCAGAGTGCCTCGGCCTCCACGTCTACTGGGTGTGGACAAATGGGCGTCCTCGCCGCCACCGTAGAGGCTTCCATCAAGAGCTCCTTGTTCAGGAGCTTCAATGCCCATCTGGGGAATGACCGGGTCGTACTCCCGCGGGCGTCCGCAGCCGGCGTGGGGACGGAAAGATCAAACCGAATGTAGCGGTGATCTGATAACGATTCCGCCCCCACCAACACTCTCCAGCCGCGGATGCGATCCGCGATGGCAGAGCTCGCGAACGTAACGTCCACGATGGACTCGCCCTGCCATCGCACGCAAGTCGCGACCGAACCCCTGTTAAGTAAACAGAGGCCAGTCGCGACCGCCCACTCCTCCAGCAGCCTACCGCGAATTGTAGAGCAGGGGGAGCCCCAAGCGACGGATTTCGCATTGAGGTCCCCCGCGAGTATCACTGGACAGGGGGCGAGGCGGTGAGTAATCGCCTCGAGCCCGTCCAGGAACTGCTCAAACTCGACGGTAGGCCGGCTCGGAGAGAAGTACGCCCCGATCACGACGGTATCCATAACCGATACCGCGACGAACCCAGAACCCTTGGCCACCATTACCAAGGGCGGGATCGCCGCGGCCCTCCTAATATGTATGGCCGCCAAGCCGCAATCGTCCCCGAACCAACAATCGTCGGCTGGGGGAACGAAGTACGGCTCGGCGACCACGGCAACGTCAATTGACCACTCCGCCATGCTCTGGAGCAACATGTCCTGAGCCCTGGCGGAGTGGTTCAAGTTACCTTGGAGGAGGCGAAGGGTGTGGTCCATTAAGATCGAACCACCTCCATCGCCTCCTCCCTTCCTCCATCGCTCCCGCTATCGGGCGTCTGAGACGCCACAGCGGGGGCCGAAACGCCGGCCGGTGCTCCTCCGGCCGACTTCTTCTTCAGGCGCCGCTTCTGCTTGCGGCGCCTGTTGCGCTCCGTGTTGGAGCCGGACGGGGAGCAAGCCTTGCCCCCCGCCCGGTGATCAGCCTTGCGCCCGGCCGCCGCGCACAAAGCGCAGTGCGGTGCGGCCGAGCACATGGCCGCCTTGTGTCCCGGTTGACCGCAGCGGAAACAGAGTTCCCTGCGGTCAACCGTACTCGTGCACCTGGCGATGCTGTGTCCGGTGCCGAAGCACCGGAGGCACCGCCAGGCGCGCGACTCTAGCAGGCGCACGTGGGCCGCTATCCAGCCCACGCGCAACCTGCCAGGGTGTCCAGCCGGTCGTCCCGGCGGGGGAGTGGCCAGGGAGGTGGCCGCCTCAACGGGGCATCGCGCCCACGCCGATCTGGCCCCGAAGTAGCCGGGGCGAGTTCGCCCACGACTATGTTCTCCAGGGCGCATTTGCCCTGGGCAGCGATTGCTGCTGCCACCTCCTCCTTGGTGGCGCAGTCGTCCAGACCGGTGATTCTGACTTCCGCCATCTTCACCGGCCTGTGGACTCGCACCACCTCCTCCGGCCAGACCGCCCGGAGACCCGCCATCAGGAGGTCCGCGATGCCGGAACTATCGGCACCGGGACACTCCAGCAGACGAGCCCCGTTGGCGGTCGTCCGGAAGCGGAGGCCCTCCCCCGCTCCTATCTCGCCCAAGTCGATGGCCGCGCGCGCCTGGGCCATGACGTTAGGGTACGTCATGCCCTTTTCCTCGCCGGCTGGCAGCAGTGTTACCACCACTGCCGCCGACTTCGGCGCGCGCGGGCCCTTCTTCTTGGGCTTCTTCTTTTTCTTGTTCTTGGCGGCCGGTGCTCGACCCTCCTGGGGAGCAGTCACGGCCGCCGTAGTCGTAGTCCGGTTGGTGGGGGTGGCGGGCGCTCTACCCCTCTGGGGAGCTTCCGCCACCGCCCGCGTCGCAGTCCGGTTGGTGGGGGTGGCAGGCGCTCGACCCCTCTGGGGAGCTTCTGCCACCGCCCGCGTCTTCGCCTGTGGGGGGGCTGCAGGCCCTCCAGGTGGTGAGGCCTCCGCCGCCACCGAAGGGGCCGCAACCCTGGCCCTTTTATTGCCCCGCCGCACCACCTCCGTCCAAGCGTCGTCCATATTGGACGGCGCTGGCGGCAGTGGACGGGGCTTCGGTGCTGGGGCAACCGCCGCGCCAGCACCGCGTCCCTTCTTGGGGGTTGGGGTTGGCCCCGCAGGGGGCCGACGAGCCGACCGCCGAGTAGTGGGACCAGACGGGGTGGTGGAGGGTGGCGCCGCGTCAGCAGCTGCAGGTGCAGCTGCGGCCGACGCAGCACCACGCAGGGCAGCGACTTCTGCCCTGAGTTCGGCAATCTCCTTGCCGAACTCCTCCATCAGTTCCCGCCTGATGCGCCCCTCCAACTCGGTCGCCTCCCGGATCTCCGCCCTCGAGCGGGGCGAAGGGTGGCGCCTGGGCCCAGCCGCCTCCTCGGGAGGGGGCAAGGCTGGCTGCTTATCGCTGGTTAGAACAGAAGGGGACCGATGCGCTGCTGCAGCATCCCCCGGGCTAGGGCCTGGTGTGGGCGTGCGCCGCTCCCTACGGAACGAGCGCGATGCCCCCTTCCGCTCCAACACCGCCAGCCTCACTTTGAGGGCGGCGATCTCCTCCGTCTGCCGAGCGTTCTCTTTACGAGACCGCTCGGCCTCCGCCTCCAGCGCCGATGCTCGGCTGATAGCCGCCGAGAACACCGGCACTAGTTTGCGGGCATCGGAGGCGATCGCTCGCAACCTCTGCCCTTCCTCCCTGGCCCCTTTCCCCGAGGCCCGGCTGGACGCATAAAGCGCCCTGCGCCCCAGGCTCTCGAGGATGGCCGAATGCTCGTCCAGCTCCTTCTGAGCCGGCCGAGACGAGGAGCCTTGGCTGGGCCCGGCGCCACCACTCTTGGCGGCCAGCCTCCCCGAGCGTCTCGTTCTCTGCGGCCCCTCACCGCGAGAGGACGAGTCGCCCCCCGAGGTCCTCCGCGCAGCGGACTTCCGCTTGCGGAGGACCCTCCCCGCTTGTTGCTCTCCGGAGTCGACATCACTGGGGGTGGTACTACATGTCGGCTCCGGTCCCGCATCAATAAGCTCTTCTTCCTCCGAGCCCATCTCGTCCGCCCAAGAGAACGGGACGATCTGGGCCCGGGCATCGGTTTCGTTGCCAATCGCAGGCCCGGCTACCTGCGAGTGCCTTCCAGGGTCTACATCCATCGTAGGGGCCTGGTCGCCTACCCCTACGTGGGCATCGGTGGGCGTCTTCACACCCGCGGGCCCGGATACCCGCGGGCGCCGGGTGCCTGGGGCCGGATCGTCCGGCAAGGCATTCATATTAGTCCGACTTTCCATTTTTTTACGATTTAAATGGGGATTACTCGCACCGCTTTCCCAAGGCGGTGCGGTCGCACTTTCTGGGGGGGATTTAGTCCCCCAAGGCTCGCGATCGCCTGGGTGCAGGTTACCCGCCGCCTGCGGTTCGGCGTCCTCCTCCGGTGGCCCACTAGCCACCCTCCTCGTCCCCGAGGGCACCGCTTGCTTAACAAGCGGTGTGGGGAGAGGAGCTCCGTGTGGTCCTCTTGGTCGCGGCACCCTCTTGCCAATTAAACACCTTGCGGGGTGCGAGGGTGCACGCTCCAGCCCACCGCCACGACAAGGCGGGACCACCGGGTGGGGATGGAATAGCCTTAGCGATAATCTATAGAAAAAATTTAAAGATGGCGTATGGTGGATGACAGATGACATATAAACTGTCACGGATTAGCGTTTGTCAATGTCAAAAAAGTCTTTTCCTGGATGATTTGGCAAAAAAGATCGTTGGCTTTTGGAATTTTATGCAGATTTTGCCTCGTAATTGTTGTGATCTACGCTATTTAACCAATTTGGAAAAGTCTGTTCAAGGAAACTAATACGTAGCATTGTTATTCTCGATAATAATCAGTGTCGGTGGCCTGGAGGCAGAGTAACGGTTTTTTTTCTCATGTGAAAGTGTTTTAGTTTGGCAAACTTGTTGAAAATTATAGAACAAGAATTGGAAGTGTTTTGCATAGCATTGCGGCATTGAAAAACTCGCAATAACTCGGCTAATTGCAAATGCTAGTCGTCCCTTGTTTGCCATCAGTTTGTCTTAACTCCCAGAGAGTTGCAGGAGGAATTGCATTGCATTTAAAACTATTTTTTCTATTTTCAGTTTGATTTTGCTTCTTTGAGATCACATTAAGTGCATTGGTGGTGGAGGGGGTTCTGCCAGCTTTTCCGTTCAGCGGATATTATTATAAGTGTATGAAAATAACTTGACACACTTGATGATGTTGTTTTGTATTTCTTTTTAAATAAAAAAGACTGTTGACTCTCGCAGTTTCTCTTTTCATTATTTTTCTTTGGCAAATTAGACATATTAGCATATATATATATATCTTTTTTGTAGTTAGAAGACGCATAGTTTCCTTGCTCGCTAGTTGTATTGTTGATTTTGCTCAACATATATAGATTTGGTAGATTAATTTGTTTGCTTTTAAAGTGTATTGCTTGTTTGTTGGGAATAGGAGCTATTCTAGCTCCCATATTTATTTCTTTATATCGTTAGATACAATTTTTATTGGCTTTTTAATTAAAGTAAAAGGTCTGATATTCTAATGATAGTATAGTAGCTATCAAGTATTGATTATCATATATTGACAAGATTTCATATCTTGTTTAGAGACAGACCTCTGGGTATAATTTTTATTAGCTGTTAATTAAAGCAGAAAGTCTGATATTTTAACTGTAGTATTGTAGCTATCAAGTATTGTTTATCATGCATTGACAAGATTTCATATCTTGTTTAGAGACAGACCTTTTGGTATAATTTTTATTGGCTTTTAATTAAAGTAAAAGGTCTGATATTCTAATGATAGTATTGTGGCTGGCAAGTGTTGGTTTTACTTTCATATCTTGTTTAGAGACAGACCTTTAAATACATTTTTATTGGCTTTTAATTAAAGTGAAAGCTCTGATCTGCTAATGATAGTATTGTATTCATTTAAGCTGGTTAAATTACAAAACAAGGTGAATTTATAGTAGTGTATGATATTTTCTTTTGAGAAACTAGTAGGGAGACTACATTCTAAGTCTTAGCTTTTTATTAATATTATTTTTTTTAATATTGTTAATACTGCCAGGCATATTTGGGCTGGCTTCACTTTAGTATACTAGCACTTTGAGGTGTTAGTTTGTTTTATTAATATTGTCTTTTTTAATATTGTTAATGCTGCCAGGCATATTTGGGCTGGCTTCACTTTTGTATGCTAGCACTTTTGAGGTGCTTTCTGTTAGTTTATTTTATTAATATTGTTAATACTGCCAGGTATATTTGGACTGGCTTCACTTTTGTATACTAGCACTTTTCAGGGGTTACCTGTTAATTTACATGAAATAAAAGATATCTTATAGTACTACCACTGTATTTATTGAGTAGTTGGATACTTTCTGAAGTTCCAATAAAAAAAGAAACTTGTAGTTGATTGAAGAAGCCTGGGTTGGTGCACATAGAAATATACTGTTCCATATTTCAGGAATAAGTTTTCTTTTGATTTTCTCTGATCCAGGTAGAAATATAGCTACAATCTGGCGCCCGAACTTAAAATATCTGCTTCAGGTTAGGAGTACACCGTGCAATAATTGACCGGTGATATAAATTTTTATTTTGTTAATTTTTTCCTTTTTTTTTGAACCTGAAACGAATTGAATTAGAGTATATAGTCACTTATTATATAATATTTCTTTTATACAATGGAAGAAAGGCCCATTTGTTTTAATTTACTCCATAAAGATGAATTGGTATATGAAGTATGCATTCGTGGTGGTCACCCCACAGACACTGTCACTGAATTGAGGTCACAAATTCGAATTCTCTCAAAGGAAGTACCTTCTGATGAAATCAGTGACTTTGATGGAGATGTCTCTAAAGAGCTGCAGCTGGTTTCTGCAAAGTTGGATGAGTTGGTTCAGTTAATTTCTAGCAAAACTCTTATTTTAAAATCCTTAAAAAGAGTTCAGTCTCTAAACAATCACATATTTCATAGACTTTCTCGTCTGCATCCCACCACTTCTAGTGACACCTCTAATTTAAGGCTGTTGAATTCCCGCCTGGAGGATGCTACCAAAAAGGTAGACAACTTGTTCAATCTTTACAAAAGTTCACAAAGCGATGAAACATTTCTTTCTCCAGTCGATGATATCACGGTTCCGCCGTCTGTTCAGATTTCTTGTGATAGATTTAAAGGTGTTCACTCTCTGAACTTGAAATATAACGGGAAAACCTGTGTTATCGCTTTTCTGCAGAGATTAGAGGAATTGTCAGTGTCCAGAGGGATTTCCTTTGACAGGTTGTATCTGTCAGCGGTCGAATTGTTTACAGACGAAGCTTTATTTTGGTACAGAGCTGTTAAAACTGAAGTTACTTGTTGGTCAGAACTAAAGAAGGCGCTCCTTAAAGAATATTTGCCACTTGATTATAACGAAAGATTATTAAGAGAAATTCGCGATAGAACTCAGGGCGTTGACGAAACAATCTCGGATTATCTTAACATAATGCGAAACTATTTCAGTAGACTCACCGATCCAATAAGCGAATCCCATAAATTAGGAATTGTGCGTTACAATATTAGACCGTACTACACGAATCAATTGGCTCTGGTTAAAATAGAAACATGGTCAGATTTAAGTGATTATTGTCGTTTATTGGAAGATGCAAAAAAACGCGCATCATCTTTTGCTGAGCCACCTAGAAATTTTACCAATAACTTAGCGCCGGAGTTGGCGTACAAACATGCTCGCTCAATTAATAATAACCTGAACGTTGGTGGTAAGGTTTGTGAGGTTGTGCAGGGTCCAATAAGTAATTTTTGTGTACGTTGTCGCAGAGAAGGGCACTCACTATCAAATTGCAAGGCGCCTTTCACATTAAATTGTAATAAATGTGGCGAAAAAGGTGTCACTGCTAGAAATTGTCAGCATTGTGTGAAGAAATTTAATGAAAATCCAAAAAACTCGAAGTATTGAACCAACGAAACTCAAATACTAATTGTGCAGACGCCACCAATGGCACGGACTTTGCACCTCTTGCGAATTGTTTAGCGCCTGTTATGTGTAGAAGCAGTGCGTTCTCTTCGTTGGTTCAGGAAAATGAATCAGTTTGCGATAATCGTCCATACTTAACTTTCAGTACATTTAATAACCAGTACCAAGGGTTACTAGATTCAGGCTCTGAGATTTCTATTATCGGTGGCGATACGATAGATAAATTAAATAATTCTTGCAGAGTTTATCAATCAGATTTACATAACATTATCACAGCGAATGGAGCGTCCTCGCCTGTTTCAGGTTACATTTTGCTGCCCGTTAATGCCAAGGGAATCACAGCAACAGTCAAATTTTATATTGTACCGAGTATAACTAGTAAAATAATTTTAGGTATTAACTTTTGGAAACAATTTAATGTAGCACCAAACATCTTTGATTCTACTAACTATCGGGTGGAACCATTAACGTCGGTTAACACGCTCGAGCCTTCGAAACACTCGGACAGCTTGCATCTGCACTCTTTTGATTCTCTTTCTGTTCAGCAGCAAGAACAGGCTGAGGATATAATAGCTAATTTTAAAAGTATATCGGCAGAACACAAGGGTCTCGGTTCTACTGACCTTATAACGCATACAATAGACACGGGTGACGCTAAACCCATCAAACAAAGGTACTACATTTTGTCACAGGAGAAATTAACTGAGTTAAATCGACAGGTAGATGATATGTTAAAGGAGGGAGTGATAGAGGAAAGTTGTTCTTCTTGGAATAATCCCGTGATTATGACCAAGAAATCAGATGGTTCTTGGCGTTTCTGTTTAGACTGTAGAAAACTCAACTCAGTCACAAAACAGGATGCTTATCCGTTGCCTTATATATCAACAATTCTTGATAGTTTGCGTGATGCCCGCTATTTGTCATCTGTCGATCTCAAGTCCTCTTTCTGGCAAATACCACTGAGCCAAGATTCTAAAGAAAAGACTGCCTTCACGGTGCCTGGCAGAGCCTTTTATCATTTTCGAAGATTACCTTATGGAACTTGTGGTGGCTCGGCAACGCAACAACGATTGATGGATAGGCTTTTTGGTCCCCGTTTCGATGGAAGATTGTTCATATATTTAGATGATATAATATGTGTCTCAGCTACATTTGAGGAACATTTGAAATTATTAAAAGAAATTTACGAAAAGCTCAGTGGAGCTGGTTTAACGATCAATCTCTCTAAAAGTCATTTCTTTAAAAACGAATTAAAGTACTTAGGTTATGTCGTTGATATCAATGGTCTCCATACCGATCCCGATAAAGTGAAAGCAATGGTTGATTACCCGGCCCCGACAAATCGGAAGGAGGTGAAACGCTTCTTAGGTACCGCATCGTACTACAGAAGGTTTATTAGAAACTTTAGCAACATAGCAGGTCCGTTGAATAAACTTACGTCGACACGAAAAGACGCCCCTCCATTTCGTTGGTTGGAACCAGAGGAAAATGCGTTTAAGGAGTTAAAGAATGCGTTGATAACTTCGCCGGTATTGGCTTGCCCTGATTTCTCTCAGCCTTTCAGCGTTCATTGTGATGCCTCCAATTATGGCATAGGGGGTGCTCTCACTCAAAATATCAAACTACAAGAACATCCCATTGCCTACTGTAGTCGTTCGTTGACTCCGCAAGAACAGAACTACTCCGCCACAGAGCGAGAAGCGTTAGCAGTTATTTACGTGGTCGAACATTTTCGTCCGTATTTAGAAGGACAAAAACAGTTTAAAATAATTACAGATCACTCCAGTTTAAAATGGTTTTAGTAATAACTGACATGTCCCTCTTTAAACGAGGTTTAAGAAAAGTCCTGTATCGGTAGGCGATAGATAACAGCCCCTCATTGCCCTGGCTTTGCAGAGGTTCATGAGCGACGGTGACCGCTTACCATCAGGTGGGCCGTAGGCTCGTTTATCTATCACGCAATAAAAAAAAATAAAAAAAAAAAAATCTAAAAAATCCTACTGGCCGTCTTGAAAGGTGGGGTTGTCGTTTGTCTTCCTACAATTTCATTATTGAACACAGGGCTGGATCTAAAAATGTGGTTCCGGATGCTTTATCTCGTTCAGTCAAGGTAGAAGTCATACAGTCTGACACGCTTACGTCAGACTCTTGGTACAATAATATTTATAAAAAATTAGCCAGACAACACTCTTGTCCTAATTACAAGTTATCAGATAATAAATTGTATAGATTTTTTAAAGAGAATAACAAATTGTTACACGAATTCCAGTGGAAAGAAGTTGTACCTTTAGAAATTAGGGACTCGGTGATCCTCGATAATCATTCGAATCCATTGGCAGCGCATCAAGGGCTTATTAAAACATATAAACGCATAAAATTGAGATATTTTTGGCCGAAAATGTTTCACGACGTCAAAGCATTCATTGACGGATGTGAGACATGCAAAGCTTATAAACATACAAACTTAGCTACCCCTGGCTTGCTGGGAAACCCGAAAGTCGTTTCGCGCCCCTTTCAGTGTTTAAGTATAGATTTGGTCGGCCCTTTGCCAGCATCGAGAAATTTAAACACTTATCTCCTCGTTGCAGTTTGCTGCTTTTCAAAGTATTGCTTGCTCTTTCCGATAAGGCGCGCTACGGGCAAGGTTATCGCGCAGCGTTTGGAGGATAACATATTCTTAATACATGGCATACCACAAACGATTATCTCTGATAATGGTTCTCAATTTACCGGGGCAGAAGTACAGTCTTTATTTTCAAAATATAACATTCCACGTATCCACCTGGGTCCCGTCTATACACCACAAGTCAACACAGTGGAAAGATACAGTCGTACGATATTGACAGCGATTTCCTCCTTAATAGGAGATGATCATAGAAAATGGGATATTAATATACACAAAATTCAGTTTGCCATGAATACTGCGAGAAATGAGTCGACAACGTTCACACCCTACTTTTTGATCCATGGAAGGGAGGCGATCGTTGACGGGAGCGTTTATAATAATCCGACAGACGATATCGATGAATTGATTTTCGGTTCACGTTTGGAAATGTCCGAACGTCTAGGCGAGTTAAAAAATATCTTCTCTGTAGTGAAATCAGAGTTAAAAAAGGCTCATGATAGAAATATTAAAACATACAATAAAAAACGTCGAGAATTGAATTTTGAGAGCGGCGACTGGGTTTGGAAACGTTCTTACAAGCAAAGCGATGCTAAAAAGTACTTCAGTAGTAAATTATCACCGAAATATGAAAAATGTAAGATCATTAAAAAGTTATCTCCCCTCGTTTACGAAATAGAAGACGAGTCGGGAAAATACTTAGGCAAGTGGCACATCAAGGATTTCAAAGAGGACTAACAAACACGTTCAATTTCGTATTATAGTTCACATACATTAAACAGCCACATTTATTGTTATATACATATGGAAGTGAGTAGGTGAATTGATTGGTTCTGCGTTGTCTTGGTGTTCAGGTATCACATAACATACCAGAGTCCTCAGACAAAATGGTCAAAGGATCTTGCGCCTGTAAATAGTCACTAGACTAGTGCTATTTACAGGGGGGATACGGGTTTGCGATCCCGACCACCTTAGCTGCTGTAGAGGGCAAACTCTCCACCTCAACAGTATCTTCAATTGTATCCCATCCCCCGAACATTCCCACCTAACTAGTTTTTTTTTAGCCCCTTAAGTTTTTTTTTATCACAATCACCGTGTAGAGGTTTTTAATGAAACCACACGCGAAGATTTTATAAGAGATTGAATGCTGAATTAACATCCCTTCAATCATACATAATTTAAAAAGGGTTTCTTCCTTTGAAGCCTTCTTTTTAACAAAACCATGTTAAGTTAATCATTTTAAATCAATCAACTTTCTTTGAAAGTTATCTGTTTGTTGTGTAGTGAACGCCCGAGGGCGGTCGTGGAATTCAAGGGTTGAATTCCCGTTTGGTAAGGGGATATTGTAGCGTTGCTTTTTTGACTCCCTTAACAGATGGCGACACCAGGACTTCCGATTAAAAATTCAAAAAAAGCCCGCCATTAAGATAGTCATTTTATCATATATCTCACGTCTTCTAGGAATGGCGAGGGGCGCCGATAGGGATTGTTTCACCGGCTGGTTTGTCAAATTTCAGAGGGAAACTCCTTCATTAATGCTAATTAACCAAACTCATCTACAAAACAGTAGCTTTTCAATTTTTATGGAGGGAGACATTGATCTTAATATTGGGCTGTTTGGATGGAATAGCCTTAGCGATAATCTATAGAAAAAATTTAAAGATGGCGTATGGTGGATGACAGATGACATATAAACTGTCACGGATTAGCGTTTGTCAATGTCAAAAAAGTCTTTTCCTGGATGATTTGGCAAAAAAGATCGTTGGCTTTTGGAATTTTATGCAGATTTTGCCTCGTAATTGTTGTGATCTACGCTATTTAACCAATTTGGAAAAGTCTGTTCAAGGAAACTAATACGTAGCATTGTTATTCTCGATAATAATCAGTGTCGGTGGCCTGGAGGCAGAGTAACGGTTTTTTTTCTCATGTGAAAGTGTTTTAGTTTGGCAAACTTGTTGAAAATTATAGAACAAGAATTGGAAGTGTTTTGCATAGCATTGCGGCATTGAAAAACTCGCAATAACTCGGCTAATTGCAAATGCTAGTCGTCCCTTGTTTGCCATCAGTTTGTCTTAACTCCCAGAGAGTTGCAGGAGGAATTGCATTGCATTTAAAACTATTTTTTCTATTTTCAGTTTGATTTTGCTTCTTTGAGATCGCATTAAGTGCATTGGTGGTGGAGGGGGTTCTGCCAGCTTTTCCGTTCAGCGGATATTATTATAAGTGTATGAAAATAACTTGACACACTTGATGATGTTGTTTTGTATTTCTTTTTAAATAAAAAAGACTGTTGACTCTCGGAGTTTCTCTTTTCATTATTTTTCTTTGGCAAATTAGACATATTAGCATATATATATATATCTTTTTTGTAGTTAGAAGACGCATAGTTTCCTTGCTCGCTAGTTGTATTGTTGATTTTGCTCAACATATATAGATTTGGTAGATTAATTTGTTTGCTTTTAAAGTGTATTGCTTGTTTGTTGGGAATAGGAGCTATTCTAGCTCCCATATTTATTTCTTTATATCGTTAGATACAATTTTTATTGGCTTTTTAATTAAAGTAAAAGGTCTGATATTCTAATGATAGTATAGTAGCTATCAAGTATTGATTATCATATATTGACAAGATTTCATATCTTGTTTAGAGACAGACCTCTGGGTATAATTTTTATTAGCTGTTAATTAAAGCAGAAAGTCTGATATTTTAACTGTAGTATTGTAGCTATCAAGTATTGTTTATCATGCATTGACAAGATTTCATATCTTGTTTAGAGACAGACCTTTTGGTATAATTTTTATTGGCTTTTAATTAAAGTAAAAGGTCTGATATTCTAATGATAGTATTGTGGCTGGCAAGTGTTGGTTTTACTTTCATATCTTGTTTAGAGACAGACCTTTAAATACATTTTTATTGGCTTTTAATTAAAGTGAAAGCTCTGATCTGCTAATGATAGTATTGTATTCATTTAAGCTGGTTAAATTACAAAACAAGGTGAATTTATAGTAGTGTATGATATTTTCTTTTGAGAAACTAGTAGGGAGACTACATTCTAAGTCTTAGCTTTTTATTAATATTGTTTTTTTTTAATATTGTTAATACTGCCAGGCATATTTGGGCTGGCTTCACTTTAGTATACTAGCACTTTGAGGTGTTAGTTGTAAAATACAACAGTAATATGGAAAAGAGAAGGAGAAAAGATATTGTTGCCCGGGTGGAAGCTGTGCGAACAGTCTTTGCGAGAAGACAGTACAGGTTCCAATCTGCTAATATTTATAATAAAACTAGCTGACTCGCGCAACTTCGTCTACGCCGAAAAAAAAATTAGGGGTGGACTACCCCTAACATTTAGGGGATGAAAAATAGATGTTGGCCGATTCTCATAGGTACCGGATAAGCACAAAAAATTTCATCAAAATCGGTCGAGCCGTTTCGGAGGAGTTCAAGTTCGAACACCGTGACACGACAATTTTATATATTAGAGATAAGTGCTTATTTAGTAATATCTTTATTATTTAGTAATTCTAGTAAGTCTTATTAAGTAATAGAAGGCACGCCGGCAGGCGATCAGCTGGTCACTCCAGGGGTTGTCAGTCCGGTGAGTGCTGCAACCCACCGCTCGGCGAGGTCGAACCCACCGAGACAAAAGGCGTCCCGGCGGGCATCCGTCCGCCAGCGGTGAGGAGCGTCGTATTCTTCTTACTGAAGAAGAAGGTCACGTGGCAGTTCCCTCATGTCCGCAGCTGGCCGACGGTATGGCGCTATCCCACGAAGGTGGTGAGATTGCGCTCCATCGGCTCGCGCGAACATGTTGGAGCTCAGGCGTCGAACGAAGTCGTCCAGGGTCTCCATGCGCAAGTCTCGCAGGATGACGTCGTTCCGCACGAAGCGTGTTGCGCCGACAATTGTACGCAACGCTTGTGACTGCTGCGAGCGGAGGCGTTGCCGACGTGGTTCGCTGGCTAGCTGAAACCAGGCCGGGGCAGCATAAGTGAGCCGCGAGTGCACGTACAACTTGTACACGCCGAGCTTCGTGCGGATCGGAATTGCGGACTCGAACACGGGACGGAGGAGGCTGCGCGCCGCGCGCGCCTGTCCGACGACGTTGTTCACGTGGGGGCCCATGCTGAGACGGCGGTCGATGGTCACGCCGAGGTACTTCGCCTACGACGTCCAATCGATTTGCTCGCCGTTCAGCGTCAGCGCAGGCGGATTGCACAAGCCGCCCACGGAAATCGCCTGAGTCTTGGCCACGTTGACCTTCAGTCTCCAGTCTTCCAGCCACGCGGGAAGGGCATCCAGGGATCGCTGCATCTTCACTGCAGCGTGGAGTGAGTTGAGGGAGGTCGTCACGAGGGCTGCGTCATCGGCGTAGAGTGCCAGCATGGCACCTCCGGCGACTGGTATGTCGTCGGTGTACCACGCGTAGCACAACGGCGAGAGGCAGCTCCCCTGGGGTACGCCGGCTCGTACTGGACGTGGAGAAGAGAGGGCGTTTTCGACGGCGACCTGGAAACGCCTGTCCTGGAGAAAGCTGCCCACAGTCTTCACTACTCGGCGAGGAGTAGCAGACGTGGACAGCTTGTACAACAGGCCGTCATGCCAGACGCGGTCGAACGCCTTCTCCATGTCCAGGAACACGGCGATGACTCTCTCCTTCTTGTTGCGCGCTGCAGTGATGTGATGCAGCACGCGAGTCACCTGGAGCGACGTTGAGTGTTCGGCTCTGGAGCCGAACTGCTCGTCGCGTGGCTGGAGGTGAGGCGTCATATGCAACAGCAGCAACTTCTCGAAGACTTTCGAGATAGTGGGCAGCAGCGTCATCGGCCGGTAGCTTCCCGGCAGCAGGATGTTCTTCCTGGGTTTCGGCAGCATGATGACCCGTCCGAGCTTCCACGAAGACGGGAAATGCCCGGTGCGGAGGATGCCATTGAAGAGGCGCGTCATCGTCGCGATGGCTCGCGAAGGCAGATGACGCAGCGCTTCGTTCGTGACACCATCCGCGCCGGGGGCTTTTCGCAGTTTAGTCCGGAGGATCATCCGCTGGACCTGACCAGGGGAGAACACCACGGGGTCTTCTGTCGGAGCTAACGGCGGCTCGAGGTATTCGAGCACGTGCTGCTCCACTGCTGCTGCGTGTTGCATACTCGCAGTCGGGTTCGGTGAGAACTGCGTCTCCAGGAAGTCGGCGAATATCTCGGCCCTGTCCTCAGCACGGTAGCGGGGGTTCCCGTCACTGGCGAGCAGGGGCCGGACCGGCGGCGGCTTCCCGGAGAGATGGCGGCAGAGGCGGTGGATGCCCGTCCAATCTTCGCCGGCTGTCTCGATGGTCCGTTGCCAAGATTCTTTCGCAACCGTCTCCAGTGCAGACGAGATCTTGGCGGCCAGAGCGTTCAGCCGGGACTTCATGGTTGGGCACCTGGTGCGTTGCCACTGTCTTCGCAGTTTCCTCTTCTCCTCGATCATCTTCAGGATGCGGGCGGGGATCTGGGGCGGTCGACTTCGGGGGGCAGCGGCGTCGATCCTGGACTCCTCGAGCGCAGACGTAATGACGGCGCCGAGGTCCAGAGCTAATCGTTCGACGTCCACTGGGTTCTCCACCCGGAAGGACGGCACCCGAGACTCCACGTCGTTGGCGAACTTTCGCCAATCCTGCCGGTGTCGAGGAGGAGGGAGCTTCCTCGCGGTGATGGGAAGCGTCAGCACCATATGGACTGCCTGGTGGTCGGAAATCAAGTGGTCGTCCAAGACGTCGATCGACGCGGCGGCAATGTTGCCGGGGAGCACGGCGATGTCGATGACGTCCGGAGCGTGCGTCTGCGTCATCCAGGAGGCGTCTGCCATCTGGAGAAATCGTGAGGGAGTTCTACGCCGTGTGCTTCGCGTTGAAGTCGCCAGCGATGACCGTCGGCAGGTTCGAGTCCACAAGCGTGTGAATGTCGGACACCGCCAGACGGTTCCGCGGTGGCTTGTAGTACGCGAAGACACGTGTGGGTTGGCCGTCGATGCAGACCTCCACGCCCAGGGCGTACGACGTCAGCAGTTGTGGTACTGGCAGCAGTTGGTGAATGATGTTCCGACGCACCAGGATCGCCAATCCCCGGTAGGCGACCCCGAACGGCGAGCTGTGGTCAGTCCGGTAGACCAGGTATCCGGGAACCTTCAACCTGTTCTCCGGTCTGAGGTGAGTCTCGCTGATCAGGCTGATGTCCACACGGCGCTGAGAGAGCAGCAGCTTCAGGAGGCGGGCCTATTGAGGTGAAAGCTCGTCGGCGTTCCAAAAGACGATCGTCGTCGTCGTCGTCGTCGCTTGGGAGGTCACGGCGGAGCTGGACGCGGGATGCGCGCTCATGCCGTCCGGAACAGATCCGCCAGCGCCGCTAGGATCCCGCTTCTCCTGCAGCGCGGTCAGGACCTTGTGCAGGACGCTGAGACACGCCATGCGCATCCGCTCGACCTCCGTCTCCGGGTGGTAAGCTAGGGCTTCCTCCTCCTGCCTGGGAGGAGCCTTCGCTCTCCTCGTCCTCCGGGACGTCCTGGGCTGCTGCACCGCTTTCACCGCTGGAGTCGTAGCTCGAGCGGGAGCCGGTATCCGGGTCCGCGTGCGTGGCTGGGCCGCAGCTGAGGTTCGAGGCCGGGCAGGGGCCGGAGCCTTGGCTACGGTGCGAGCTGGGGCTGGCTGCGGAGGAGGCACTGGCGCTGCATCGCCAGCGGGAATTCTGTCGGGGACCGCCGACGCGGAGGCAGTCGCGGCAGGAGAACGGCCGCGTTTCCTCCCGCGTCCTCGCTTGCCGCGACTCGTCCGTCTGTCGCCAGGATGGTGCGCGCCCGACCGCTGCTTTGGCTGGTTGGCTTCTGCCATAAGCGTGGCGGTGGCGTCTCGCTCTCCTCCGGCGTCCTGGACGGACGGTCTCGCGGGCAGCGTGGTGGCTCTCGACGTCCTGTTGGGCGGCTGAGTCGTCGCGACGGTCCCCACTCGCCGGTTCTGGAACTCCCGCCGGAACACAGGGCAGTTCGCGTCGTTCGCGGTATGCGCTCCTCCGCAGTTGGCGCAGGTGGGTTGGTCGGAGAGGGGGCGCGGGCAGTCTTGGGCGTGGTGCCTTGCGCCGCACCGCACACAGGCCACCGGTCTGTGGCAGTTGTGCGACGAATGCCGGAAGCACTGGGCAGGTCCTTTCCTGCCGCGCCACGCCTCCACAACCACGCCGGGCATGCACAGGAGCTCGTGCACCTCGTAGATGGCCGGCACGGTCTCGGGCGTCGTCTGCAGCTGCGCAAACATTAGGCAGCCCGGGCGTCCAGGCCTAGCCGGAATCGGCCGGACATGCTCCGGGACGAAGCCGAGTCCGCGCAGCTCCTCCGCCACTAGTTGGGGGTCGGTCCCGACGGGTAGGCCTCGTATGGCCACCTTGGTGCTCCTTTCGGAGTCCAACTGGTAGGAGTACCAGGATAGTCCCGACTCCTGGTTCCGCTCGACCAGGTATCGTTGGACCACCCTGTACTCCTCGTTGGACTTTGGCAGAAATCGCACCCCCCGTTGGTACGGTCTGCCGTTCGGGTTATGGTCGAGCAGATTCCGCAGCTGCCGGTAATGCACCGGCCAATCCGGCCAGGTCTCAACCACAAGAGGGGGCGGATGTTTCGCCCTCGCGGTGGGAGCTCCTGGAGCGGCGGCGGCGGTGGCGGCAGGGCCGGAGGCTGAGGACGTCGACGGCAAGGTCTGTCCGGTGGTGGTGGTGGGCGTCGAAGTCGGTGAGGTGAAGGCCGCGGTCCACGACGGCCAAGCGGCGACATCCGCGTAGGTAGTCGCGGGTGGTGCCGCCGGGTCCGGGGATGTCGTCGCGACCTCCATCGGCGTCTGCAGCGGAGGCATGGAGGGGCCTCGCTGCGCGAAAGGTGGTGGGCCCGCTCCTGTCGCTCGCGGCGGCGAGGGAAACCGCGCCGCAATGATGTGCGGCTGCGGCTGCGGCAGCGACGGCGAGGGTGGGCGCTTGCGTAGGTCGCTCGGCGGCGATTGCCTAGGGGCAGGGGTGGGGGCGGTAGCAGTGGCGGGCGCTCCAGTAGGGCGGGCGGCCCCGGCAGGTGGGGCGACTACGGCTGGTTTGGCAGTCGGTGTTGTCGTAGGGCGGACGGCTCCTGCGCGGCGGGCGGCTTCTGCAGGGCGGGGAACACCTACAGAGCGCTCAGCCTCGGCGGGGTGAGCAGCCGCGGCAGAGCGGGCAGCACCGGCAGGGCGGGCGGCCCCGGTGGGGGCAGTTCCTGCAGGGCGGGCGGCTCCAGCGGAGTAGTGGACGCCGGCTGAGCGGTAAGCCAGCGTCAGGTCGGCGGTGAGGTCGCTTGTCGAGCGAGCAATTCCGAGGGGGCGAGCGCGCGCCGAGCGCGAGGCCCCTCCAGGGATGGTGTCATGGTCAGCGGTGGGGCGGGCGGCTCCAGCCGACCCGGCGGGGTCAAATGACGCGGCGGGGCGGGCGGGATCCGATGGGCGGCCCGACTCGGACAGGTCCAGGGTCTCATCCATGAGGCGGGCGTCGTCGCTCGCTGAACGTGCGGCAGCGTCCGTTGAGGTAGCGGCGGCCGGCGGGAACGCAGGAGGCTCCGGCGTCGGCGTCGGCGTGGGCGTCAGGGAGAGTGGGCTGGCGGAAAACCAGTCCTCTCCGGCTGACGTCGAGGATGTTGATGGTAGTGGTGGTGGGCGAGGGCGGGCGGCGACAGTCGCCTGGCCCGCAGCAATTGCCGAGGCGATTGCTCCGGCGGATGCGGGTGCAACGCCGCCGACGCGACCGCGCACATACGTCTTACGACGGTAGGGCTCCGGCCGCGTCGCGCGACGCTGCGTCGGGTGTGTCGGCGTGTTCGGCATTGAAAAATGCCCCGACATTCCGACGATAATGCAGCGATGGTGGTGGTTTCGGCAGCAGGTCGAGGCAGTCCGCCTGCGCGGTCCTAAATGGACCATCCGGCGCGCCGAGACCCGCCGACCGCTCTCCGGGGCTTGCCGCTGGTGGCAGACCGGAGAGGTAAGCCGACGGGTGCGACGCGTTGTTCCGAATGGGCCAATAGGGGCGCAGTGTTGGGACCCGAGCGTTGGTGTGCGCACGACGAAGATTCTTCAGATCAAATCTTTCAATGGCTGCTGACACTCGGCGAACTGGGCTGTCCATGAGAAATTAATGTGTGCGTTCGGTTTTTATACCCTTGGAGACAATAGGATGCAGCATATATTCATAACTATGTACCAGTTTAGTGAGGAGACACGGAACCTAGTGAAGCAGAAAGGGTATCGATAATCGATATCGATAAAATTGTGTAATTAAATTAAAATATAAAAAAAATATGTTACAAAATCTTAGAACACCTTCTCAAGAACCGCCTAGAGTGGATAATTGAAAGTAGACAAATCCTCCCAGCGTCACAATATGGATTCCGAAAGGGTTTGGGTACCATGGACAGTTTAAGTTCATTCATCACAGAGGTAAGGACTACATTTACTAAAAATGAACATGTAGTAGCAGTATTCCTTGACATTCACGCTGCTTACGATAATGTAGATCTCCCCATACTCAGGCAGAAAATGCAAAATCTGAATATCCCGGCGAGATTAACGCATGTCATAATATGCAACCTATTATCTGAACGCAATATAACTGTCAGACACCAAGGATCACTCCTCCAGCCCAAACATGTCTGGAAAGGTCTACCTCAAGGATCTGTACTAAGTTCAATATTATATAACTTATACACATATGATTTAGCCAGCACAGTTGAATCCTTTTGTAGAATTTTACAATATGCAGATGACCTAGTTTTGTATTTTCCCTCTGAATGTTTTAGTACTGCTAGTAACCTTTTGAACTTGGCATTACGTTATCTCTCTACATGGCTCACAGACCATGGCCTTAGCCTATCTGTAAACAAAAGCCAAGTTATTACCTTCAGTAGAAAAAGGACCCTGCCTGATCTTCAGATTGAAATTGATAACCACCCTATTCCTAATTCCACAAATGTAAAGTTCCTCGGCTTAACCTCAGATAACAAACTATCCTTCGTCCCCCACTTCAACAACATAGTTAACAAATGTGAGAAAAATATAAATATAATCAGATCCCTATCAGGTGTCTGGTGGGGCTCTCATCCCTATTGCCAAAAATTAATTTATAATTCCCTAATCCGCAGCCACTTAGACTACGGATCGTTTTTATTTGAACCATGCAGTAAAATTTTCCTTTCCAAATTAGACCTAATCCAAAATAAATGCCTTCGAATCATTACAGGAGCAATGAAATCCTCACCCATCAATGCCCTCCAAGTGGAGTGCGTGGATCCACCTCTATCACTTCGAAGGCAATACCTATCGGATCGTTTTATTAGTAAAGTCCTTAAAAACTACAATCACCCTCTTATTAAGAATTTAGAAAATATAATCCCCCTTACAGTATCCTCTCCGTTTTGGAGTAATAAACAACTCACTCCCATATTTAAATCTTTTACTAGCTACTTAAATTTCCAAAACTGTATTGCACAGTTACCCATAAATCCTTTATTCACTGTCTCATATGAAGCCCTAATATACCACCCTAAAATTGTCCTTGACCTAAATATCAACAAAGACAATCCCGGTGCAAATGCTACTTTCAACTCAGCAGTGGAGGAAACATGGCCAGGCTGGTTGTCAATTTTTACAGACGCGTCCAAAACGCCCACTTCTGACTGGGTTGATGCTGCTGTGTGGATTCCTCACTATAAAATCATCCTTAGCTTTAAGTGCCCCCCCAGCTACGGTTTTCACTGGAGAGTCGCTAGCAATCCTAGAAGCCCTTTCGTATGTGGTATCACATAAGCTCTCTAACTCCGTGATATTTTTTCCTAAGTTGTCTGCTAGAGATCTCTAACATCTCTTCCCAGTCCAAAAGCATATCCTTACTAAACCTCAAGTCCACGGCATTGCTCTATGAGTGTCACCAGCGGAGCATCAATGTGGTTTTAGTGTGGATCCCGGGACACTGCGGAATTACCGGCCATGAGTCTGTTGATCTGTTTGCAAGAGAAGCTATTGAAGTGGGTATAAACCACAATAACGTATATCCCGAAGATATAAAGACATTATCTAAGACTACCTTATACAACGAATGGGACAAGTCCTGGAAAATTTCCAAGACTATCAAAGGCAAAAATTATGGCAATATACAAACAGAACTCCAAAAACGTCCATGGTTCTTTAAATGGAAAAACATAAAGAAAAGAGTAATATCTACAGTTATTCGAATGCGTTTGGGTCACATTACTTCACCAGTGTTCCTTGCGAAGTTAAGGGTACGGGATCACTCTATTTGTGAATGTGGTTTGGAGAAGGGTACTACAGACCATATATTTTTCAACTGCCCGAAACTTACAAGATCATTTTACGACTTGCTCCCAGAAGATATCCCGAAACCCATCAATATGTCCTATCTCCTCACTTTGTGTGACACTCCCTTTATTTTTAAAGTAATGAAATTTATAAAAAAGTAATGATATCAAACTTTAACTTTCTCCCAAATAAGAAAGAAAGAAGACTAGTTACCTATAACATAGCATATCTATACTTATAATAAAATCGTAGAGAGGTCAATTCTGTACATTGAAAATATAAAAAAAAAAACTAGCAACTGTGTTTGGTTATCGATTCTGATGCCAAAAATGCAATTAGAATTTTTTTTGTCTGTTTGTCTGTTTGTCTGTTTGTCTGTTTATCTGTTTATCTGTTTGTCTGTTTGTTTGTATCTTTGTGCACGCTAATCTCCGAACCGGTTGAACCAATTTAGTTGGGGTTTTTTGTAATGTATTATGGCAAGTCTCACTTAACATTTAGTCTTTGTTTTATCAAAATCGGTTCAGTATTAAAAAAGTTATAAGTGAAATAACGTCGATGGGTATTACGTTTTCTTGGCCAACATAAAGAGATCTCCAATTTATATGGTGAATCGTCGCAACTGGAGCTCTGACTAAAGTGGCCGGCGGAACCAGTGATATTGAGTAATTCGTATTTCGACTGGAAAGAGTGCCGAGCGCGTAACGCGTCGCGCCGTCCCTACAAACCCCGTGTTGGGTTCTGGCCTCAGCCGGGATTTGGACGATGAGTGTGAGCGGTTGGAGGTTTTAGTGTGGTTCAACTCCCACATATCCGGTGATTTCCTACAACTGAAAAAAAAAAAGTTAGTCTTTATTACATAAGCTCGGCCATTGAAAGTCCCATCCAAATCGACCCAGCCAATCATGTTTAGGCTCTACTGAAGCGTCCTGATGAGATCTTTGTGTAGAGGATGAATGTCAAGGTCTGATGTTGGAGCTGGAAGGTGGCTATGGGAACTCCGTCAATAAGCAAGATAACCTCATCGTGTTTAGGCTCTAATGAAGCGTCCTGATGAGATCTTTGTGTAGAGGATGAATGTCAAGGTCTGATGATGTAGCTGGAAGGTGGCTATGGGAACTCCGTCATTAACCAAGATAACCTCATCGTGTTTAGGCTCTAATGAAGCGTCTTGATGAGATCTTTGCGTAGAGGATAAATGTCAAGGTCTGATGATGGAGCTGGAAGGTGGCTATGGGAACTCCGTCATTAACCAAGATAACCTCATCGTGTTTAGGCTCTAATGAAGCGTCCTGATGAGATCTTTGCGTAGAGGATGAATGTCAAGGTCTGATGATGGAGCTGGAAGGTGGCTATGGGAACTCCGTCAATAAGCAAGATAACCTCATCGTGTTTAGGCTCTAATGAAGCGTCCTGATGAGATCTTTGTGTAGAGGATGAATGTCAAGGTCTGATGATGGAGCTGGAAGGTGGCTATGGGAACTCCGTCAATAAGCAAGATAACCTCATCGTGTTTAGGCTCTAATGAAGCGTCCTGATGAGATCTTTGCGTAGAGGATGAATGTCAAGGTCTGATGATGGAGCTGGAAGGTGGTTATGGGAACTCCGTCAATAAGCAAGATAACCTCATCGTGTTTAGGCTCTAATGAAGCGTCCTGATGAGATCTTTGTGTAGAGGATGAATGTCAAGGTCTGATGATGGAGCTGGAAGGTGGCTATGGGAACTCCGTCATTAACCAAGATAACCTCATCGTGTTTAGGCTCTAATGAAGCATTCTGATGAGATCTTTGCGTAGAGGATGAATGTCAAGGTCTGATGATGGAGCTGGAAGGTGGCTATGGGAACTCCGTCATTAAGAAAGATAACCTCATCGTGTTTAGGCTCTAATGAAGCGTCTTGATGAGTTCTTTGCGTAGAGCATGGATGTCAAGGTCTGATGATGGAGCTGTAAGGTGGCTATGGGAACTCCATCATTAAGCAAGATAACCTCATCGTGTTCAGGCTCTAATGAAGCGTCCTGATGAGATCTTTGCGTAGAGGATGAATGTCAAGGTCTGATGATGGAGCTGGTAGGTGGCTATGGGAACTCCGTCATTAAGCAAGATAACCTCATCGTGTTCAGGCTCTAATGAAGCGTCCTGATTAGATCTTTGCGTAAAGGATGAATGTCAAGGTCTGATGATGGAGCTGGAAGATGGCTATGGGAACTCTGTCAATAAGCAAGATAACCTCATCGCGTTTAGACTCTAATGAAGCGTCTTTATGAGTTCTTTGCGTAGACGATGAATGTCAAGGTCTGATGATGGAGCTGGAAGGTGGCCACTGTCTGTCTGGCTAATCTCTGGAATGGCTAGACCGATTCGGATTTCAATGACTGATAGTTTATGTTATAAGGAGTAACTTAGGCTATATTTATTTTAGAAATTGTTGTTTTTTTAAATTCTCGATGAAGTTCAAGGATGGTATTTACAGCGAGAAAAAAATCGAATAGTTGACATTGAATTGAGATTGGCGCAGACGAAGTTGCGCGGGGCAGCTAGTATAACATATTACTATCTATTATTTGTGAATTGTGTATTCTGTACATATTGTGAATGTCCTGTGATTGTGTTGTGTCCGTTTTTTGAGATCTGGAAACTGAACATTATTTGGGAAAATTCGGGCAAAAAACGTGTGTATACTTCTCACTTGACACTGGCGAATCATCCCCGGGGATGGGTCCATGAACAAAAGAAGAAAAAGAAGAAGTGATTTAAGTTTTATCTAATTTTGTTATATTCTATTGGATTTAATGTATTTATCAGGATTTATACATTTTTGGAGATTTCTTCGTTTCTAAATGACAAGACATATTTACCGTGACAAATAATTACAAAGCTTTTATACACACAACCTGAAACAAAAACACACAGAAAAAATACAAAAATACATACCTCTAGCAGACGAGATTAAGCAAATGTGGCACCAGGATACTGTCACTATCGTACCCATAATCATCTCATCAACTGGTTTGATACCTAAAACATTACACAACGCACTAAAAACGTTAAAACTACCACCTACCACATACATACCAATACAGAAGTCCGTCGTATTAGACACATGCTCTATAGTACGAAGATTCCTTAATCCTACGACACTTTCATTTCAAAACAGTATACACTTAAATACAGATACTTCCTCTAATTAACACATCAAAAAACACATTACATTGGAACCAGCAAACTTGGCGTACGCCCGTTTCTGGTCCGTGTCTGGTGGTAATAATAATAATAATAATAATAATAATAATAATAATAATAATAATAATAATAATAATAATAATAATAATAATAATAATAATAATAATAAATTGGTTCACTATTTCCAGAAACTGAAGGCTTTATGATTGCAATACAGGATCAGGTAATAAAAACTAAAAACTATAGAAAATTTATAATCAAAGAAAGAAACAGCCAAAATGACAACTGTAGAAAATGCCACCGTGGATCTGAAACTATTCAGCATATCACTAGTGCGTGCCCTTCATTAGCTCAAACAGATTATACACATAGACACAATCAAATAGCCCACATCATACATCAGAAATTAGCCATCAAACATAATCTTTTACAAGCGAAAGCAACACCATATTACCAATATAAACCAAAACCAGTGCTGGAGAACCAGAGTCACAAGATATATTTCGACAGAGCAATTTTAACGGACAAAACTGTACACAACAATAGACCAGATATTACACTCATTGATAAAATTAACAAACAAACTTATTTAATAGATATAGCCGTACCCAATACACATAATCTACAGAAAACTATCACCGAGAAAATACACAAATACACCGAATTAAAAGAAGAAATCACGCGACTATGGAACATGAACCGTGTATATATTGTGCCCCTGGTGATCTCTAGTACTGGCGTTGTCCCAAAGCATTTACAACACTATTTACAACAAATAAAATTAAATAAAAACATTTTTACAACAATGCAAAAAGCTGCAATATTAAATACATGCAGAATTGTTCGGAAGTTTCTGCAAGACGACACCTCCATCGAAAACACTCCATTGAATGAACTTCACTTGGCCTAGGCCCGTGACTTTCATTATTTTACCGGAACTTTCCTCAAAAGTTTCGAGAAGGTAGTCCTTACTGATGTAAATAATAATAATAATGTCGTGGTGGGGCTTGCGTGCTACAGTGATCATCTAAGCTATAGCGGTAGAGCCACTCATGCCGGCAAGGTTAGATGTGAGGAGCCAGACAAAGCAAGACACTGCTTCTGATCCACTCCCAGATCAGAAGTATTCCTTATTCCCTCCAATCCCCCCTCCTACTATCCATTTCCATCCTTCAAATCCCATACACCCCATCCTTCCTTTTCCTACTCCAAGCTAAGGTGGAACAGCATACGCCGAGAGCTGCATGGCTAAGGGAGAGCTTAGTCGCTAGTATGCGAACTCGAGAGACCAGGGGAAATCTCGTTTTACCCTACCCTTCCCGCGGTGAACGCAGGGCTCTGCCGCGGGTGACCACTAGTCCCTAGCTACTCGTGGGAATACGATGAATACTCGATTAAAAAATAAAAAACTTAAATGCAACACAGTTGCAACAAACGGTCCAATACAGGCCGAACACACCTCTTCACGATCACCAACATCATCACCAATAGCATCATCATTATCATCGCACAGTCTCTTCTCATCCCCTACCTCATCATCACAATCATCTTTGTCAATGAATGTTACGCAAGATGCATATGCTACATCTCTTGTGTCCATCAATGACAATACTGACTCTAATCGCAATACAGAAAGAGTAATTCTCTTACATCTTATAGTACACAGCGATAGAGTCAATTTACACGATCAGACTGACAACAGAAACTCACCCTTGAGAAGTGTTTTGCAGGCTATAAAACCAGCAACCACTCTTACGGGCAAAACTAGGCAACGAATGAAGTGGACAGATGATATTAACAAAGAACTACTCCGTTGCTACTACATCGTCACACAATGTGAAACAAATATGACTGCATACAGACCTCAGCTCTACAAAACATTCGCAGATAAATACCCTGAACTTAATAACCTCACAGAACAACGATTGGCAGATCAAATTAGAGTTATACACAGAAATAATCGAATTTCATTAGCAGAGAGGGATAAAATAAAAGAAACAATACTTAAATCATTGCAAAACTCATCAGCTCAATCAAATTACAACTCATATGAACAAACAAACATCCCTGAAATTAGTAACTCTACTTATAATTATCAACCCACGATCACACAAACTGAAACACAACAAAAATCTCGATTTGATTCAAACTTAATTCATTCACACACCATTTTTGAAAGTTCCAGTATAATAAATGACTCACAGGTAAATAACGATCAATGTTTAATAAATCCGACACCACAAGAAATTATCCCGGGAAATACGCATTTACAAAATGATAATTCGACACATACTCTAGATCAACAAGAATTTCATTGACAAGTCAAAGATACGTTCACCGAAATGCTTATCAAATACTCAAATACCGATCCTACACTCCGACCAATAATCCACAAACCACAACTAACTAATTATGTAATCAAAATAGTCAACGAAATCAATGCAATATTAGATGTAAACTTGAAAAACACAGAATCACTATCATTTGAAAACGTCCACGAAGCAATATACTGTGCAGCAAAGACAGTCACAGAAATAAACTACAAACAATCCATAAATAAAACAACCATGAGCACAAGAAAACTACAATGGCAACTAAGATTAGAAAAAAAGATTTTAACATTAAGAAAACAAATAGGACTACAAACACAATATTTAAATGACAACTTATCCAGGAAAAAACAGAACAAAGTTAATCCAAACAACATAGGTAGAGAACTCATTATAGAACAACTAGATACGCACAAACAGAAACTACAAGCTTATTCAAAACGACTACTCCGATATAAAATAAGTAACCAAAGAAAAGCTGACAACAATTTGTTTTATTCAAACCAAAAAATCTTCTACAGGAAACTCGACTGTACTGATATAGAACTTATAGATACACCCAACATAACCGATATTCAACACTACTGGGAAAATATTTGGTCCAAACCTATACAACACACTCCAAATCCTGACTGGTGTAAAATAGAAGAACAATAAGCAAGCAGCATACAAGTAATGCCAGAATTAAATGTATGCATAGAAGACATACGTTTAGGTATAAAGAGGACTCTAAATTGGAAAGCACCAGGCCCCGACAAAATTCATAACTACTGGCTCAAGTATTTCACTTCAACACATAAATACATTGCACAATTCTTCAATCTCTTTTTAAATAATCCTGAACATACACCGCCCTTCTTAACCCAAGGCGTAACCTATTTAAAACCTAAAGATAATGATACAACTAACCCCGCTAAATACAGACCTATTACATGTTTGCCTACACTATACAAATTGGGGGCCTCCGTCGCTAGCGTCCGTGGGATTACCACCTCCCTAGGAGACTGACCCCACACGTGGCCCCCGGGTGGTGCTAAATTAGTGACGGGTGAGCAACCGCGAGACTGGGCGTGATCGCATTGATGCGATCATCCCCTCAGTCTCGCGGAGAGTGATGGACGAAGAGTCCATCACTGGGGTCCGCACAGGGGTTGGCGTTCAGGCCCCTGTGTCGGGAAATATTACTGACGCAGAACTGGAGCAGGCATCTTCTGATGACTGCTCCAGGGAATCCAAGGGGAGACTCCGGCGCAAGCGGAAATCCGCAGCGCGCCGGAGCTCAGAGACGGGCGATTCCTCGTCGGCCTCCGACGACGAGACGTCGCGGGGGGCGAGACACGCCCGGCGAGTGGCCGCCAAGGCTACCGCCAACAACACCGGATTGACAAGGGGAGGGCAGCCCAAGGTAACTGCTGTTGCCACGGCTATGCCCGCCCCAAAATCGAGGAGGACCGTCGTCTCGCCAGCGCGCTCGGCGACGTCATTCACGTCGGCGCGGGCGACTGAGGGGGAGCTCTCGGAGGGTCCCGTCGTCGTCCTCACGGAGAGCCCCGTCGCTGTCCTCGAGGGCTTGAGGAGGCGAGCTACCTCTGCCTCTAGCAGGTACAGCAGCAAGGGGTCCCGGGGTGTTTCGCGGGAGTGGCGCGAGGTGGCGGCCGAGACCAGCAGGATCATGCCTGCTATCTCGGCGGCCATCAGTCGGGACGCCGAGCTGCAGACCAAGCTGCAGAGGTCAACGGCTGAGGTGGCGCGCCTCAAGGAGAGGCTGGCGGCTCTCGAGGCGGAGAAGCCGTCGCCGCCGGCCCCGCGGGTCAGGGTGCGGCAGACCGTCGAGTCTCAGGCCGAGATGGCTGCCCGCATCCGGAAGGAGCTTGCGGCGGAGTTCGGCAATCAGATTGCCGAACTCAGAGCCGAACTCGCGGCTCTACGCGGTGCGGCGGCGGCGACGACGACGCCGCGTCCAGTCCTTCCGGGTCCGACACCAGCCGGTGCGACCCGGAAGAAGAAGAAGAAAGGGGGTGCTGGTGCTGGAGCTGTCGCACCACCCTCACAACCCTCACAGCCCCGCCCACTTCCTCCGCCCCCGTCCAATATGGATGAGGGCTGGACCGAAGTGGTGAAGCGGGGCGCCAAGAGGGCCAAGGTGACGGCCGCTCCGGCCCAACCACCACAGGCCGAGACAGGGGCAGTGTCTCAGGCGACCTCCCAGTCGGGAGGCGCGCCAACCGCTGCCCCCAAAAAGAAGGCGACTCCGGCGACGGCGGCTGCTCCCCAGCAGGGTCGAGCACCCGCCGCCGCCAAGAAGAAGAAGGACAAGGCCAGGAAGAAGCCGCGCGCGCCCCGGCAGGCTGCAGTGGTGCTCACGCTGCTGCCGGCCGGCCAGGCGAAGGGGTTGACGTACCCCGACGTCATGGCCAAGGCGCGTGCGGCCGTGAACCTGGCCGAGATCGGGGCGGAGGATGGCCTCCGCATCCGGCACACGGCCAATGGGGCCCGACTGCTGGAGTGTCCCGGCGGCGCCAACAGTGGCGACGTCGCGGACCGTCTGGCGTCGGGTCTCCGAGTAGTGTGGCCGGAGGAGGAGGTGAAGGTGCACAGGCCGGTCAAAATGGCCGAGTTGCGGGTGACCAGCCTGGACGACTGCACCACCAGGGAGGAGGTGGCGGCCGCCATTGCCGCCCAGGGCAAATGCGCCCCAGAGAACATAGCCGTCGGCGAGCTTCGCCGCGGCTATACTGGGGCCAGCTCCGTTTGGGTGCGGTGCCCTGTCGACACCGCCAACTCCCTGGCCACCCCTCCGCCCGGAAGGCCGGCGGGAGATCCGGGAAGGCTGCGCGTGGGCTGGGTAGCAGCCCACGTGCGGCTGCTGGAGCCACGCGCCTGGCGATGCCTCAAGTGCTTCGGCACGGGGCATAGCGTCGCCAGGTGCACCAGCACAGTGGACCGCAGCGGTCTATGCTTCCGCTGCGGTCAAAATGGGCATAAAGCGGCCGTGTGCTCGGCCGTGCCGCACTGCGCATTGTGCGCGGCGGCCGGGCGCAGGGCCGATCACCGGGCGGGAGGGAAAGCGTGCTCCCCGTCCGGTGCAAACACGGAGAGAAACAGGCGCCGCAAAACTAAGCGGCGCCAAAAGAAGAGATCGGCCGGGGGAGTACCGGCCGACATTTCAGACCCCGCCGTGGCGACCAGTTCGCCCGTAGGCGGGGGCGATAGAGGAGGGGAGGGAGCGATGGAGGTGGTCCAACCGTAATGGATCACACCCGTCGCTTCCTCCAAGGAAATTTGAACCACTCCGCCAGGGCTCAGGACATGCTGGCCCAGAGCATGGCGGAGTGGTCCATCGACGTGGCGGTGGTCGCTGAGCCGTACTTTGTCCCCCCGGCAGATGATTGCTGGTTCGGGGACGAGTGCGGCTCGGTGGCCATCCACATAAGAAGGGCCGCGGCGATCCCGCCCCTGGTAATGGTGGCCAGGGGACCAGGGTTCGTCGCGGTACGGATGGAAGATACCGTCGTGATCGGGGTGTACTTCTCTCCAAATCGACCTATTCTCGAGTTCCAACAGTTCCTGGACGGGCTCGGAGCGATCACTCAGCGCTCCGCTCCCCGTCCTGTGATACTGGCGGGGGACCTCAATGCGAAATCTGTCGCTTGGGGCTGCCCCCGCACGGAGCATCGGGGTAGGCGATTGGAGGAGTGGGCGAGCGCGGCCGGACTCTGTGTTATAAACAGAGGGTCGGTCGCGACTTGCGTGCGGTGGCAGGGCGAGTCCATCGTGGACGTCACGTTCGCGAGCCCTGCCATCGCACAACGCATCCGCGGTTGGGAGGTGTTGGTGGGGGCGGAGACCTTGTCGGATCATCGGTACATCCGGTTTGATCTCTCCGCCCCCGCGGCAACCGCGGTCGCCCGCGGAACTGCATCCCGGTCATTCCCCAGGTGGGCATTGAAGCTCCTGGACAAGGAGCGCTTGATGGAAGCCTCTACGGTGGCGGCGTGGACGCCTATGCGTCCACATCAAGTGGATGTGGAGGTCGAGGCGCAATGGCTCCGGGACACGATGCATCGCATTAGTGATGCTTCGATGCCCCGGGTCGGCCCTCGGCCTCCCAGGAAGTCGGCGTACTGGTGGTCGCCCGACATAGCGCAGCTTCGTGCTGTATGCGTCCGGGCGAGGCGCCGGTGCGCCCGACATCGCCGCCGTATCCTCGCGCGTCGCGACGATCCCGTCGCGTTCGCGGAGGAGGAGGCCCGGCTGTATGGCGAATACGCGGAGGCGAGGGACGCCATGCGGCTGGCCATCAAGCAGGCCAAGGAGAGGAACATGGAGGCTCTATTGGGGACGCTCGACGAGGACCCTTGGGGGCGCCCGTACAAAACGGTGCGCGGGAAGCTGCGCCCGTGGGCGCCTCCCATGACCGAGCGTCTCCCACCTCAGCAGCTGCGGGACATCGTCTCGACGCTGTTCCCGCAGGAGCAGGACGGATTCATTCCGCCTGCTATGGGTGACCCGCCGGATCACACCGGCGGTGAAGCCACTGCTGAGGTGCCTCACATTACGAGGGATGAGCTCCATGTGGCCGTGGTCAGAATGAGTGCGAGAGACACGGCCCCCGGCCCGGACGGCATCCACGGCCGGGTCCTGGCCTTGGCCATCAATGCCCTAGGGGACCGACTCCTGAGGCTGTTTAACTCATGCCTGGAGTCGGGACGGTTTCCCTCGCTCTGGAGGACGGGCAGACTAGTCCTCTTGCGGAAAGAGGGGCGCCCGGCGGACTCAGCCGCCGGTTACCGTCCCATCGTGCTGCTGGACGAGGTGGGCAAACTGCTGGAACGCGTTCTGGCTGCCCGCATCGTTCAGCACCTGGTCGGGGTTGGACCCGATCTGTCGGCGGAGCAGTACGGCTTCCGGGAGGGTCGTTCGACCGTAGATGCAATTCTACGTGTCCGGGCCCTCTCGGAGGAGGCCGTCTCCCAGGGTGGGGTGGCTTTGGCGGTGTCGCTTGACATCGCCAACGCCTTTAACACTCTGCCCTGGTCCGTGATTGGGGGGGCACTGGAGAGGCACGGAGTGCCCCTCTATCTCCGCCGACTGATCGGCTCCTACCTGGAGGCCAGGTCGGTCGTATGTACCGGGTACGGTGGGACCTTGCACCGGTTCCAGGTCGTGCGCGGTGTTCCACAGGGGTCCGTTCTTGGGCCCCTCCTGTGGAATATCGGGTACTGGTTCCCCGACTGGTAAGGACGGCCGGCCACCTTGGTCGGCTGCTCCCGAACGTCGGGGGACCCAGTGACGCGGTGCGCCGCCTCTACGCGAGGGTAGTGCGCTCGATGGCCCTGTACGGTGCGCCCGTTTGGGCCGAGCCTCGTATCCGTGCATTTTATGCCGGGTACCTGCGCCGGCCACAGCGCATCGTAGCCATCAGGGCCATCCGCGGATACCGCACCGTCGCGTTTGAGGCGGCGTGTGTTCTGGCGGGGACGCCGCCCTGGGAACTGGAGGCGGAGGCGCTCGCCGACGATTATCGTTGGCGATGCGACCTTCGCTCCCGGGGCGTGGTGCGTCCTCTGCCGGAAGCGGTCCGAGATCGGAAGGTTCAATCTCGGCGGTCCGTTATGGAGTCGTGGGAACGACGACTCGCCAACCCCACTTGGGGTCTACGGACCGTCGAGGCGATCCGCCCCGTCCTCAGGGATTGGGTGGGTCGTGGCAAGGGACGCCTCACCTATTGGATGGTGCAGATGCTGACCGGGCACGGGTGCTTCGGGAGGTATCTGCACCGGATCCAAGTGGAGCCGACGGCGAGATGCCATCACTGTGTGTATTGCGACCAGGACACGCCAGAGCATACGCTCGCGCTCTGCCCCGCATGGGAGCGGCAGCGTTGTGTCCTGGTCAGGAAAATAGGACCGGACTTGTCGCTCCCGAGCGTCGCGGCGTCGATGCTCGAGAGCGACGAGTCCTGGAAGGTGATGCTCGACTTCTGCGAGTCCACCATCTCGCAGAAGAGGGTGGCGGGGGGTGCGAGGGAGCGATTGTACGCTTCCCTCCGCCCAGCGACAGCAACCCGCCGCCGTCGAGCAGGGGGCCGGAACCGGGATCTCGCCCGGAATCTGGCCCCCTAAGAGTTTCGGGTCCCCAACGCATGTGAGTGCGAGCGGGGACCCAAGAAGGCGTCGTGTCTCGCTCAGCACGCGCCTTAAGCAAGAGCGACCGGGGGATGGTCGACCGCGCTCCCCGACCCACGCTGGTTCTGACCCAGCGGGGTATTCCGTGGGAGGGTGACACGCGGTCCCATCTTGGCGGGCTTCGGAAAGCCCGCCGACCGAGAGAGCCGGTGGCCGTATTCGCCGGCGGCTACCGGTTCGGCGTCCGGGGACGGAGCGACGGGAAAGTGTGCCGATGGCGTAACGCGTCGCGCCGTCCCTCCAAATCCCGTGCTGGGTTCTGGCCTCAGCCGGGGTTCGGACGCTGAGTGTGAGCGGTTGGAGGTTTTAGTGCGGTTCAACTCCCACATACCCCGCCCGCGGGGCGGGCGGGGATCCGGTGATTTCCTCCAACTAAAAAAAAAAAAAAAAAAAAAAACACTACAAATTAATGACATCTATAATTGCAGAAAAATTCAATTCGCATATAGTCCAAAATGAAATAATACCAGAAGAGCAGAAAGGTTGTTGTCGAGGTTCAAGAGGATGTAAAGAACAAGTTATAATAGATACAGAAATACATAACCAAGTTAAAAGGAAACACCGGAACCTATACTACGCCTACATAAACTACCAAAAAGCCTTCGACAGTGTACCACATTCCTGGTTTCTTGATATTTTGAGAATATATAAGATAAATGATAAACTAATAGAGTTTTTAAAATACACTATGACGAACTGGACTACAAAAATAACCCTTAGAACAAGCAAAAATACAATATCCACACCAACCATTAACATAGCACGTGGTATTTACCAAGGTGACTCTCTCAGTCCACTGTGGTTTTGCCTCGCTTTAAACCCTCTCTCTAGGATCTTAAATCAAACTGGTTACGGATATAAAATAGACAAAATTAACAACATAAAACTAAATCACTTACTCTACATGGATGACATTAAAATATACGCATCCAATAGACAAGAACTGAACGATCTCATTAAACTCACAGAATCATTTAGCACAGACATCAAAATGACCTTTGGAACAGACAAATGTAAAATAAATAGTATAATTAAAGGACAACACAGCAAAACTAGCATATACGAACTCGAAAATCAAAACGGAACGATAAACAGTTTAGATTACAAAGAAACCTATAAGTACCTAGGATATGAACAAAGTACATCGATAAATCATAGCCAAATAAAAAACATACTCAAAAACAAATATAAACAAAGACTGCACAAAATATTAAAAACTCAACTTTCTGCCAGAAATAAAACTAAAGCCATAAACACCTACGCCATCCCAATTTTGACCTACTCTTTCGGTATTATTAAGTGGTCAGACACTGAACTTGATAGTCTTAATATGACTACGAGAACAATGTGTAATAAATACAACATCCATCACATCCATTCCGCAATTCAACGTTTCACCCTCAGTCGCAAACTAGGTGGACGTGGATTTATAGACATCAAAAACCTACACTATACACAAATCAGCAACTTAAGAACTTATTTTTTAACTAAAGCGCCGAAAAGCAGTATACATCAAGCAATAGTAAATACATCTGATCACGGAACACCATTACAACTCAACAATACACTTTTTGATCCTAAATTAAAAATCTGCTCTATTGATGAGAAAATGGAAAACTGGAAAAAGAAAGCACTACATGGGAAATATCCATTTCTATTACAACAAGAACACATAGATCCATCCGCATCCACTGCATGGCTTACACGAGGTAATATATTTGCTGAAACAGAAGGATTTTTAATAGCAATACAGGACCAAATAATAAAGACACGTAACTATGCTAAATATATCCTAAAAGAAACATTAGAAACCGACAAATGTAGACTCTGCAACCAAGCCACTGAAACAATAGACCATATAACAGGAGGTTGCGGTATTTTAGCTAACAAAGATTATACTCACCGACATGATAATGTCGCCAAACACATTCACCAAATAATAGCCCTAAAATATAAACTAATTCAATCCCATACACCCTATTATAAATACAAACCAAATAACGTCCTGGAAAACAACACAGCTAAACTATACTGGAACAGAGATATCATCACCGACCGTACCATCCTCAGCAACAGACCGGACATAACGCTCACCCTGAAACAAACCAAAACAACCTACCTCATAGATATTGCAGTTCCCAATACACACAACCTGAAACAAAAACACACAGAAAAAATACAAAAATACATACCTCTAGCTGACGAGATTAAGCAAATGTGGCACCAGGATACTGTCACTATCGTACCCATAATCATCTCATCAACTGGTTTGATACCTAAAACATTACACAACGCACTAAAAACATGAAAACTACCACCTACCACTTACATACCAATACAGAAGTCTGTTTTATTAGACACTTGCTCCATAGTCCGAAGATTCCTTAATCCTACGACTCTTTCACTTCAAAACAGTGTGCAACTGAATACAGATACTTCTTCTAATTAACACACCAAATCAACTAAAAAACACACATTACATTGGAACCAGCAAACTTGGCCTATGCCCGTTTCTGGTCCAGTTTTAAGAAAATGCCAGCCTCTGGCTGAGTCCTAGTAAAACTAGATAATAATAATAATAATAATAATAATAATAATAATAATAATAATAATAATAATAATAATAATAATAATAATAATAATAATAATAATAATAATAATAATAATAATAATAATAATAATAATAATAATAATAATAATAATAATAATAATAAGACTGACGAAATAAATAGAGCTCTATTGCGTTGCTACTACTACGTCACCCAATGCGAGACAAACACAACTGCTTACAGACCTCAGATGCATAAAAATTTTTTAGAAATATACCCTGAATTAAACAACCTCACTGAACAACGCCTCGCAGATCAAATAAGAGTGATACACAAGAATAACAGACTTTGTCCAGCAGAAAGGCAAGAAATAAAACAGTCAGTGCAACAAACACTGAATAATCGAGTTGTCACAAACCAATTACCACTTATTTCAAACAACACTCAAGATTCCACGGGAAACCATGATGCAAATAATGACATTGAGCAAATTTTTTATATAAATGACACAGAACAAACAGCAACTATAACCCAGTCTGTTAATACATCTAACACGAATATCACACCACAAAATACCAACATCATCCTGTCCCCAACTACTACATTCGCACCGTCACAAACACAAATACAAACACAAGAACAAACATATTTACATAACCATAAAATAAATGAAGAAACAATAAAAAATACTTTTACAGAAATGATTATCAAATACACTAACACTGATCCTACACTTCGACCAATAATAATGAAACCTCAAATAAATAAACACGGATTAAAAATAATAAAAATAATCAATGGAATTATAGAAGATCACTTGAATAACTTAGAATACGCAGTCACGCTTGAAAAAATTCATGAAATTATATATTGTGCAGCAAAAACTGCTTCCGAGCTATTGAATCCCAAAGAGAAACAATCACACTGCAATCCAACACATAGCAACAGACCCAAAATAAACACAAACAAACCGCAATGGCAAACTAGAATTGAAAACAAAATCACAAATCTCAGAAAACAAATAGGATTATACACACAATACTTAACCGGAAATCTTAGTCAAAAGAAACAAAAAAAGATTAATCCAAACAACAACAATAGAGATACAATCACTGATCAGTTAGACTTATACAAACAGAAATTACAAGCCTACTCGAAACGGCTACGTCGTTACAAAGTAAGCAATCAAAGAAAAGCTGACAATAAAACCTTCAATTCTAATCAAAAGTTATTCTATCGAAACCTTGACTCCAATGACATAAAAATCACTGACGCTCCTAACACAACAGATCTTCAGCACTATTGGGAAAATATTTGGTCCAACCCAGTACAACACAACTCTAACGCTGCGTGGGCCACAATAGAAGAACATGAAGTGGAAAACATAGATCCGATGCCTCAAATAAACATAAGTAAAGAAGACATATCTCTAGTTCTAAAGAAAACTCTCAATTGGAAAGCTCCAGGTCCAGATAAAATCCAGAATTACTGGCTAAAATATTTCACAGCAACACACACACGCATCGCACAAACATTCAATCAAATCTTACACAACCCACAAGATACACCCGCGTTCTTAACCCAAGGAATTACTTACTTAAAACCAAAAGACACCAACACAAAGAATCCCTCAAATTACAGACCAATCACATGTCTCCCTACACTGTACAAATTATTAACATCCGTAATTTCTGAAAAATTAAACATACACATAACCAGAAACAAAATAATACCGGAAGAACAAAAAGGCTGCAGTAGAGGCTCGCGAGGATGTAAGGAACAGCTAGTAATTGATTCAGAAATCCATCATCAAGTTAAACAAAGACACCGAAATCTGTATTACGCTTATATTGATTATCAAAAAGCTTTCGACAGCGTGCCACATTCGTGGCTTCTGGATATTCTTAAAATATATAAAATAAATGACCCACTAATAAACTTTTTAAAATATGCAATGTCCAATTGGGCTACTAAACTAACTTTAAAAACAAACCATAGTACGTTATACACCCCCCTCATAAAAATCAGTCGTGGTATCTTCCAAGGTGACTCTCTCAGCCCACTTTGGTTTTGCTTGGCACTCAATCCGCTCTCTAGAATTTTAAATGACTCTGGTTTTGGATATAAAATTGACAGGGCAAATAACACCAAACTCTCGCACCTTTTATACATGGACGATATCAAACTGTATGCATCCAATAGACAAGAACTCGATCACCTCATAAAATTAACGGAAAACTTTAGCACAGATATCAAAATGACATTCGGGATAGACAAATGTAAAATTAACAGTATTGTAAAGGGACAACACAGTAAAACAAACTCTTATAACCTAAAGAGCCGTGAAGGAGAAATAGACAGTCTAGAGTATAAAGAAACATACAAATATCTCGGGTATCAACAAAGCTCATCACTTAATCATGCTGAAATAAAAAACACACTTAAAAGTAAATATTAAAATAGACTTCACAAAATCTTGAAAACACAACTATCCGCTAGAAATAAAACCAAAGCAATAAACACATATGCCATACCTATCTTAACATATTCTTTTGGGATTATCAAGTGGTCAGACACAGAGCTCGACGCACTTGATACAAGCACTAGAACAGCCTGTTATAAATATAATATCCACCACATTCATGCAGCAGTTCAACGTTTCACACTGAAACGATCATTAGGAGGAAGAGGATTTATTGATATAAAAAATTTGCACCACACTCAAATACATAACCTCCGAACATATTTCTTAAACAAAGCAACAAATAGTTCACTACATCAAGCAATAGTAAATCTTACCAACCATGGGACACCACTACAACTAAACAACACACAATTTGATCCGAATCACAAAATATGCACAGAGGAAATGAAAATTGAGAAATGGAAAAAGAAGGCACTACACGGAAAATATCCCTATCAATTACAACAAGACCACATAGACCAGACTGCATCATGTACATGGCTCACTAGAGGTAATATATTTGCCGAAACAGAGGGCTTCATGATGGCGATTCAGGACCAAATCATCAAAACCCGAAATTACGCAAAGTATATTTTGAAAGAATCAATAGAAACGGACAAATGCAGACTTTGCCATCAAACTACTGAAACCATAGATCATATTACAGGAGGTTGTAGTGTCCTCGCTAACAAGGAATACACACACCGGCATGATAATGTCGCAAAACATATACATCAGCAATTAGCCCTTAAACATAAATTAGTAGACTCACACACACCGTACTACAAATACAAACCAAAAAATGTCCTGGAAAATAATACTGCCAAACTATACTGGAACCGAGATATTATAACAGACCGCACGATCCTCAGCAATAGACCGGATATAACGCTCACCCTGAAAGAAACAAAAACAACCTACCTGATAGATGTCGCAGTCCCTAACTCACACAACCTGAAACAGAAACACACGGAAAAAATACAAAAGTACATACCTTTAGCTGATGAAATAAAACAAATGTGGCACCAGGACACCGTTACTATAGTACCTATTATCATCTCAGCTACTGGTATTGTACCTAAAACATTAAACTCAGCCCTAAGCACACTAACACTTCCAAGTACAACATACATTCCGTTACAAAAATCAATTATACTTGACACATGCTCCCTAGTTCGTCGATTTCTTAATCCCACCATGCTCTCACTCCATAACCCTACAGCCTAAACCATATCATACATTCATACATACATAAAAAACATAGTTGACTATCTGGTAACCAGTAAACTTGGTGATACCCGTTTCTGGACCAGTAAAAGTTTCCGACCTCGGTCGAGTATAAAATCGTTCGATTTTGATAATAATAATAATAGTCAACTCATCTAATCATAAAACACCTTTACAATTAAATAATAGACAATTCGACCCGAAACATAAAATATGCACAGATCAACAAAAACTAGAAAATTGGAAGAAAAAAGCTCTCCATGGCAAATATCCATTTCAACTACAGCAGGATCACATACATCAGAATGCCTCGACTACATGGCTAGCTAAAGGTAACCTTTTCGCAGAAACAGAAGGATTCATGATAGCAATACAAGACCAAATTATTAAAACTCGCAACTACTCTAAATTCATTTTAAAAGAAACAATAGAAACGGATAAATGTAGACTCTGTCACCAAAACACCGAAAACATAGATCATATCACAGGAGGCTGCGGTGTTCTTGCACACAAAGAGTACACGCACCGTCACGATAACGTTGCCAAACACATACACCAACAGTTAGCCCTGAAATATAAATTAGTCGATTCTTATACACCTTATTACAAATACAAACCTAAGAACGTTCTGGAAAATAATACAACTAAGCTTTACTGGAATCGTGATATTATCACAGACCGCACGATCCTCAGCAATAGACCGGATATTACACTCACCCTAAAACAAACAAAAATAACTTACCTTATAGATGTCGCAGTCCCCAATTCCCACAACCTGAAACAAAAACACACAGAAAAAATACAAAAATACATACCTCTAGCTGATGAGATTAAACAAATGTGGCACCAGGATACCGTTATTATCGTTCCGATCATCATTTCGTCAACCGGTTTAGTACCTAAAACGCTAATTAACGCATTAAAAACACTAAAACTGCCGACTACCACATACATACCCTTACAGAAATCTGTTATACTAGACACATGTTCCATAGTTCGACGATTCCTTAACCCTACAATGCTTTCATTCCAAAATCCTACAAGTACCGAAGCACTAAATTAAGACTCACATGACAAATTATCATCTGGACCAGTAAACTTGGCATACGCCCGTTGCTGGTCTTATTATAAAAATCCGGCCCCAGGCCGAGTCCTAGAGAATCTAGAATATAATAATAATAATAATAATAATAATAATAATAATAATAATAATAATAATAATAATAATAATAATAATAATAATAATAATAATAATAATAATAATAATAATAATAATAATAATAATAATAATAATAATAATAATAATAATAATAATAAAAAGAAAGCGAAAGTGATATATAAGTTACATTTAACAAAGCGCGTTTTTGTAATGGTAACGGACAAAGTTTTACCGTTGGGCGTTTAAAATGACCCGAAGCAGTGCGTACTAACGCCACGCGAGTGATCCCGTCTGTACCGGGATACACTTGCTCTATAATACCCGTGGGCCATTGAAGCGAAGGAACATCATCCTGATGTATAAGAACAAGAGTACCCACGGTAATGGGGTTGGAAGTTTTATTCCATTTGTGTCTAAGCTGTAGTGTGTGTAGATAATATACACGCCACTTCTTCCAGTAACTCTGTACTAAAGCATCGAGAAGTTTTTTCCTATTTGATAGGCTAGTCGACTCGTCAATCTCATAAGCTGGCAGTGCGAGTAATGGTGTAGTATTAAGAAAATGTGCTGGTGTTAAAATAGTGTGAGGCTGATTAGACAGTACCCCTTACGGTCGCGAATTTAAAATACATTCAATTTGATTTAAAACTGTCAATAATTCTTCATAACATAGCAATTGATTACCGATACAACGGAATAAATGAGTTTTTATGCATTTTATGTTACTTTCCCAAATTCCACCCATATGAGGAGCCCTCGGAGGAATCGTTCGCCAAGTTATTTTGTGATTGTTAAATTCATTTTGAAAAGCCAACGAAACTGACTGCGAATGTAAGAAGTTATATAACTCATTCAATTTGCGTTTTGCGCCTATGAAGTTGGTTCCATTATCGGAGTAAATACAAGAGACTGGCCCTCGTCTAGCTAAAAAACGTTTAAGAGCATCTAAAAAGGTTTCAGTGCTCAAGTCAGATGCAATTTCGATGTGTATGGCCTTAGTCGTCAAACAGACGAAGAGACAAATGTACGCCTTTTGGCTACGCACTCCTCGTCTACGCGTCATAGTTATGTCTATAGGTCCGGCATAATCGACTCCAGTATGCGAGAAGGCTTTAGCTTCTTGGACACGCGCTGATGGTAGGTCTGCCATCATAGGAGCGAGACGAGTAGGTGCGACCTTGAAACAAAAATTACATTGACGAACGCGTTGCCTAATAATATTTCGGGCTGATAAAATCCAATAACGTTGTCTTAATAAAGACATTAATAAATGCGAACCAGTGTGACAATTAAAGAAATGGAAGTCGTCGATCAAGAGTTCAACAATATGATGTCGTCGCGGTAAAAGGAGTGGATGACGATTTTCAAAAGGTAAATTTGCGTTTGACAACCGACCACCCACTCGGAGTAATCCGTTGTCGTCCACGAATGGGTTAAGTTTTCGAAGCGGCGGTGAGGGTAAAGTACCCCGTTTAATGTGTTCCAATTCATTGGAAAAGTATTGAGTTTGTAATTCGCGGATGATAAACTGTTCAGCGGTTTCAAGATCCGAGGTTTGGATTATTGGCGAATGAGTCAATTTTCGAGCGAAACGTAAGACGTATACAGTTATGCGTAATAATTTCTTCCAGGAAGAAACACGAAGCGACGATTCAAGTAGCGGAGATACATCCACATTGGATGTAGTGGCAACAGCGATTACATTCTTCGCCTCAGGTATAGGACCTTCGACGAGCGATGAGCTGAATGGTTTTATAGGCCATTCGGCAATTGGAGTACGAATCCATTCTGGACCGTACCACCAAAGCGGGTGCGTTATGATTTGAGAAGGCAGCAATCCTCTCGATAAACAGTCAGCGGGGTTTTCCTTTCCGTTTATGTGAAAGAAACGGTCCGGAGACAAGTTTTCTTGTATTTTAGTTACGCGATTAGCAACAAAAATTTTCCATCGATGTGGTGAAGAATTGATCCATGACAAAGCGATCATGGAGTCACTGAAGGCAAATGTCTCAGTGACGTGATAGCGGTTGTTAAAAACAGCGTATACTTGTTTAACTAAATTTGATAATATTAAAGCGGCACAAAGTTCTAACCTAGCAAGTGACACCGTTTTTAGTGGAGCTACCTTTGACTTAGCTCTAACAAATTCAACCGATATGTCATCGTTAGGATGCGTAACGTTAGGATGCGTAACAGCAAAGGCCAACAGTCTCACTACACAACCTGCCCCAACGCCCAAATGGCGAGGAACGCGCAAGTCCGAGAGCAGAGGCAACTCGGTTTTAAATTTAACGAAGCGATTGATGATAACCTCTGATGGTTCATCATCCCAACCTACCTTGGTAAGCCAAAGATCCTGTATTAGGAGCTTGGCGTAGAGAATAACTGGTGCGACGAAGCCCAAAACGTCAAAAAGGCGAGCGATAGTAGATAATATAGATCGTTTAGTATTAACAGAGGGTGGAGGAGACGTGGTAAAAGTGAACACATCCGTCTGAGGTAACCACTTCAGGCCTAACACCTTCAGCGTATCGCTATGGTCGGTGAATTCAATCGGCACCCGGCATGCCTCAGGCAAATGATTGAGTAACTCAAGTGAGTTACTGGCCCACTTGACCAAGTCAAAACCTCTTTCAGCGAATAAAGCGCGTAATTCATCCGATAAGCGGATGCCATCCTCTATGGAACTGACAGAGGTGGTCAAGTCATCCATGTAAAATTCCCTACTGGCTACTTCTGCAGCAAGAGGGAAGCGTGCACGATTATCTTCGGCCAGCTGGTGAACCGTACGCATGGCCAAGAATGGACTACAGCGAAGTCCGAAAGCTAAAGAATTAAATTGAAAAATGCGATGATCCTCAGTATTATTAAAGCGATAAATTATTTTCTGAAATTTGCGATCCTCTTCTCTTACTAAAATTCTAAGATACATCTGTCTTATATCCGCGGTAATAGCGATTTTAAAATATCTAAAATTTAACAATAGCGAAAATAAATCTTTTTGTAAATTTGGTCCCGGATAAAGAATATCATTCAAAGAAATACCATTAGATGTTTTTGAACTAGCGTCAAGAACAACGCGCGTTTTAGTTGATAATTTTTCAGGACGTTGTACAGGATGATGCGGAACGAAATAACCCTCATTTAAAACCGACGGAGTGCGGGGTATTTCGGATAAATAGCCTTGTTCAATGTAATCCCTGATGACGTCATCATAAGCTTGTCGTAATTCCGGAATAGCGTTAAATTTACCCTCTAACGTCGAAAAGCGACGCTGAGCTGTAGCATAAGAATCACCCAAGATCGTGGAATCACCCTTGAATGGCAGTGACACTAAATACCTACCATGTGAATTTTTAGTTATAGTGGATTTATAAAATTCCTCACAGTGGTTATCATCTGAGGTGAAAGTACCTGCAGAAGGTATCTCTTCCAGTTCCCAAAATTTTGCCATTGTTTTATTTAAGTTTTCTATGAGAGGTCCAAATGACCAAGTAGAATTACATAAATTTTCATAAGAGGTCTCCCCCATAATGATATATCCAAGCGTTGTATTAAATGCGTGTGGATGAGAGCGAGTCATTACAGAAGTAGGCTGTAAAATATTAGCCATCATGGAAGTGCCCAAAATGATTTCAATGTTTCCAGGCACATACCAGCTATCATCCGCTAGAGACAAATGATTAAAATTATTTAAATGTGAAATCTCAACTCGTTGAGTTGGCAAGTATGATATATGATCAATGATAATAAATTTAAAGTATATTGAAAATTAGAAAATTGAGAATGTATATTGAGTGTGACCTGACCTTTAATAGGTACAGAAATATTTCCTACTGAATTTAATGATGATTTAAGTGGTTTAATAACTAATTTTAATTTTTGACAACAGTCATATGTTATAATATTATTTTGTGAGCCGCTGTCAATTAAACACCTAACTAAGAAACGTTTATTATTTTCATAGACAATGACCTTTGCAGTAGGTAATATAGATGTACATTTAGGTTGAGTATTTAAACTAGAATGCATACAAACATTTTCAATAGATGAAGAATGTTCAGGTTTATTCTCAGAATTTTGATTCTGATCAAAATGTAACAAAGTATGATGTTTCTTGTGACAATGTTTACATTTGTTTAAAGAAGCACATTTTAAAGTATTGTGTTTAGAGCTAAAACAATTTATGCATAATTTTTTTGATTTTATAAAATTAAAGCGATCCTTAGTTGATAAGTTTTTAAAGTCTGGACACTCATAAAGATGTATGTGAATTGTTTTGTTACAATAATTGCAAGATAATTTCGCCGCTCCCACCGAATAGTATCGTAATCGACTATTACTATAGAAGTGTCTTTATTGGGAATTATTGTACTGGACGGTCGGATACACCTTGTGAATTTTTTTCGTAATATTCGTACGAGTACTTTTCGAGATAATGATTTTGTAATGACCATACCTGTACTGTTCGCTTAAAAATAAAAACACAGTTTTATGACGAATATCATCATATTAGGCAATTACTAACTTTAAAGTATCACACCTTCTACAGGAAACCGCTATTACAATCTTATTCGGGTACGAAAAAATAAATTAATTTTGGTAATGTATATTACAATATTATTCGGGTAATAATTCTCTTTTATTTTTACTGTAACGTTTTAATGCGATATTAGAACAAGAACAATTACAATAGTTATGTTGAATACTGCTTTACGCATGGCAACGGAAATAAAGCAATCTATCGAGCGATATTTCTTTGCGAGGATTTCGACAAGTATTGACAGGTTGCAACGCATCGCTCTCGCTTTATCGGGAAGTGTAAGAAAGTGATAGCCTTAGCCCCGCCTCCAGCTCGTGCTTCAAAGGTCAAGCGACGATTGTTTACAATAATCAGTCATAAATTTGTTTTCGTTAGACGTGCATACATAATTCAGAAGTTGCGAATTAAAATAGTTAAATAACGCGTATTATATTTTATAAGTGTTGTTTTAATTACACTTAGTGCCTAACTATTTAAAGATGAAAAAAATTGGTTTAAATAATTCGCGTGCAAGAAGAATGCTGAATTTGTTACCACCAAATGTCTGCGATGATGGTGATGGTAAGTTTATTATTTAATTAATACATTACTTATTTAATAGTTATAAAATTGAATACCTATTTTTGTTCTTTTACGAGAATGATATACCTACAAATATAATTTTTCCTAGAAATAACAGTTATAAGTAAGAAACTTACGACTTTCTATTGACATAAATTGGATGAAAGTAACTGTAAAATGTCGATGATAATTCATTTATTAGGTAATAATTACCTAATTTATACAGGTCGAAGAATCTAGTGTACCTTTATCTAGATGGGTACGTATTTGCCTAATTTAAAGCCTTCGTATTATGTTTCAGGAATTAAATGTTCAACCGATGACAAGGATAAAAATAACGAAGTTTGTGAAATTGACACTGCGATAACCCAAAAAAAAATGTCAGGTTTCGAAAGGTATGTTAATCTCTAATATCAATTAATGTTTAATTGACAGTCTGGCCTAATAGAACGATATTATGGTTAAGAATTTCTTCTATGGGGATAAGAGTTTCTCACGATGGTTACCCTTAAGTATGACGTAAATTACTTGAATAGTACGTAAAAATTCAATAATGTGAAATTTATATTGGCATTGCTCCGGCCGAAGTCAAACTCACACCTCATGATTTTGAGGTAGGTCCTTGTCATTGAGCTAATAGTTACAGTTTACTTACGTACTATTTACAATGGACCGCCTGACTGTTTCATTAGACCTGCGGCATTTATTTACGTTCAATCGTGTGATTGCGGGTTCGATTCCTAATTTAGACGTAATTTTAGGTAGGTACCTACGTATTATGTTTAATCATCTAGAGCTTGTTAGATCTAGTACTGTGTCCTATAAATGTCTACTGAATCTATATAAATTAGGTTCTGTAAAAAAGTACAAACACATTCTGATTAGGGTTGTATTTTAGATGATGGTTGTTCACAACAAGAACAAGAAAAAGAATTAGTTGATACTGTTACACCAATTGAAGAAAAACTTGTATCGGAAGTTATTATTGTAAAAAAATACAATACACGAGGTAATTATTTAACACTTTTAATTTATTTTAAAGATATTTTAATTACACAAAGTAGACACTACAGTATTAATTAGATACTTATTGTTACAGAGATTTTATCAAATAAAAATTACAATGAGCGTGACAATGATAATGATGATTTTTCACCAGAAACTTCAGAATATATACCAAGTCCTTACCGAGAAATCACACCTGGGACTCCAACCTCCAGTATCGGGGGAGATACCTTTTTTATAGATAAATTGATAAGTTCGAACAATATTCGTAGTCCGTCAACGATTTCTAATTTGTCTCTAATAATTGATAATGTAGACTTTGTTGCGTCTCCGTCTGCCATTTACAAAATTTCAAACAAAAAAATTAACAAAGAATATCCGCTACAACATGAAGGCGTAACTGAAAATGATAATATAAGTATTCAAAACTGTTCTGTTGAATTACAAAGTGTTGAGGGACAAGAACTACAGTCAAGGAATCTATCTACGACTTTCTCTCGATATAATATTTGTATAGACAATGATATAACATTGACACCAAACAGTATGAATATGACTCTGAAAGCAAGTAATACAACTATAGATTTTTCCGAAGCAACTAGTTTTGTAAGCAGCAGTAATGATAATATAGCACATGAAGCTAACCTACGCAATCAGAATACTACTCCTCCTCAAGATATAGTACCAATAAAATTAAGTGATGCAGAAAGTATACAAGGTCCACAAGACATTCATAACCAAATATTACAAGAATTCGATAGTAATATAGACCAAAATGAGGACTCAAGTTCAGATGATAAAAAACTTAGCAGAAAACGAATATCTAATAAAGACGAATGGCAGAATATTAAAAATAAACGTTTGAAAAACTCTGGTGAAGCTTATACAGGATGTCGTTCCAAGAAAAGCTATCCAGCAAAGACGATAGGTCCAGTGTGTTCGTGTAAAAAAAAATGCAGTGAAAAGTTTACGACTGAGCAAAGACAAAATTACTTCAACGCTTTTTACAGGCTTCAAAGCCATGAATTACAGTGGCAATATATTGCTAGACGAATCACTTCCAAACCAATAAAAAGATTAACGGTGGAGCGCAAAAACAATAGAACCCAAACACTTCTATACAGTTTTCCTTTAGATGGGTGCGATCAATCAGTATGCAAAGTATATTTCCTTAATACTTTGAGGATATCAGAACAAACAGTCTACACGGCTCTAGAAAAATTAAATAAAGATAAAAGCTTAACAGATGACAGAGGTACACATTTAAATAGGCCTCATAAAGTGGATGTTGCTACAAAGGAAATTATTATGAAACATATTAATCTATTTCCTGTTATTGATTCTCATTATGTTCGGAAGGAGTCAAAACGTCTATATTTATCAGAACAGCTTAACATTTCAAAAATGTATAGATTGTTCCTAGCTTGGTTCAAAAATCAAAATTATGCAATAGAAAATTTGCCTTCGCAGCGGCAGTATGTTACTATTTTTAATACTGAATACAACTATTCATTTTTTAGGCCTAAAAAGGATTTATGTGCAATTTGTTCTTTGTACGAGCAAGCTGAAAATACTAAAAAGGAATCTTTGGAAGAAAATTATAAGGAACACTTGGAGCGCAAAAATAAAGTAAGAGAAATAAAAAAAGAGGAAAAAGCTACGTTTAATGTAAAAAATACTACAGTTGCTGTTTTTGACTTGGAAAAAGTTCTCAGTATACCTCAATCTGAAGTAGGTATTTTCCATTATAAGCGCAAATATCCCATTTATAATTTTACAGTTTTTAACACACTTGATAAGTCAGGATATTGCTATGTCTGGCATCTATCTATTGCAAAAAGAGGATCAAACGAAATTGGAAGCTGTTTATTACAATTTATACAACAGGAAGCACAAAGAGGCATAAAACATATATCATTCTATTCCGATGGCTGTGCTGGTCAAAATAAAAACAGATTTATTTTTGCTATGTACCTTTACGCTTTAAAAACTTACGGGCTAGAAATTATAACACATCGTTTCTTTGAGACTGGCCATAGTCAGAGTGAAGGTGATAATATGCATTCGTGTGTTGAACGCGCCATGAAGAATAAAGTATTATTTACACCTGATCAGGTTTACAGCGTTATTATGAATGCTAAAATAAAAGGTGATAAATATATCGTTAAAGAAATGGAGCAAAGTAACTTTTATGACTTGAAATGTCTCATTAATGGAAAAAACTGGCTTAAGGATACACAAGGTAGAAAAATTTCATGGTCAAAGGTAATGGAAATTAGAGTATCCCCATGAAAGACCTTCTGTTTTACAATTAAAATACAATTTTGGGGATGAATATTTCGACTTAGACACTGACTTAGACCCTGCAAAATCAAAACGTGGACGACGAGGAAAAAATCCTGTAGGAAATACAGTTGTTGATAATTTGACACAGATTTGCCACCAACCAATTCCAATTCCGAAACCTCTGTATGATGATTTATTTGGATTGTGTGCAAGCGAAGCAATACCTAAACATTACCATGGTTTTTACAACTCTCTTGTATGTTGCGGAAATTCGGAAGAGCAAAACTTGGACGATTTCGACAGTTCGGACCAAGAGAATGCTTAGATTACGCTAAATAATCAATAAAAAATATCCTTTAATGTAAAATTAATAACGATCTTTTTTTAATATTATATCTCTTTCAGAAATTGATTAAAGTCAGATTAAAAAACGCTAAATAATGTTTTATTTTAGGTTTTCCTTCATATATTACCTTTTATTTTGCAATATAAACTTTCCGGTACTAGACTTTTACGACTATGGAACTTGTTTTGTTTATCATGGAATAAAACGTAAATAGATTGTACAATGATCTGATCAATTTGTTTATTCACCGAATATTATCGTAATATTTCATTACCGAGTTAGTTAACATTACTAAAAAACAGTGAATAATATCGCAATTAACTATTACTGTGTAGATCACTGTCAACAATTTACCCGAATAAAATCGTATCATTGCTTTACTAATGAATTTCAAATTTGGTAATATAAACTTTCGCTTATAACTGCAATCTTATACAAAAATATATTTTTTTAATTATACTGCTGTATTGAAGAAAAAATCAGCCATTTTTTGGTATATAAATTATTATTATATGTAAACCTGGTAAGGGGTTGTCCATTAATCACGTGAGGCTTGAAAGGGGGGGGAGGGGTTTGATAAAAATCACGAAAATAACACAAGGGGAGGGGGGGTGTAGTAAGATATCTCGTGTATTTATTTTTTCGTCAAACGCGCGATTTTTAAACAAATATTAAGCGGCACGGCGCGAAAATTTTAAGATTCGTTGTAGGTACTAAAAATACACGTGATGTTGAGAAGGGGGAGGGGGGGTGGTCTTAAACCTCACTACGTATCACCGATGGGGGAGGGGGGGTTAAAAAATGCTAAAAAAAGATCACGTGATTAATGGACAACCCCTAAGAAGTTATAAGCCAAAAATCGTTTTTTATTTTTCTTATAAAATTTTGATTTTTCGATTACGGTATTATTCGGTGGGAGCGGCGATTTATTTACTTTATTAAGATTTTCAGTGACTAAAAATGTGCGGCTAGATTTATTAAATTTATGAGTTGTATCTTGACGGAATATACCAGATCTTTCAAATACCTTCACACGATGTTTCAAATGACTTATTAAACTGTCACTATTTGGAAGCGAGTCATGTTTTAGTGATGTTTCAAAACTTTCAATTATTTTTGTGTCTAATTTTTTAAGTATTGTATGTGTAAAAATGAAATCATCTAAATTTTTAATATTGAGCAATTTAAGCGCTGACCATGAAGATGTAATTTGTTCAATAAAGGTATTTAACTGCAAAGAGGTGTCAGAAACCGGTTTTATGTCTAAGATTTTGTTCAAATACAAACATCCTAACATACGCTTGTCTTGGTATTTATCTATTAATGATTTCCAGATGATGGAATAATTTTCCTCTGTTGGTATCAATCCAGCAAAGATGCTTCGAGCACTACCAGTCAATTTTGAAATTAAATATTGTATGCGTTGACCATCTGTCAAAGATTCATTTTGGTGAACGTTAGTTTTAAAACTTTCATAAAATTGCGGCCACTCTTTTAGCGAACCATTAAAACTCACTCATTCTAATGGAGGTAAATTACAGTAGTTTCGTGGAGAAGATTTTAAAGCAGTAGACTCAACAGGTCGTAACAATAATGTACGAGTATGACTTATTTTTGCGTACAGAGTTTCAAAGGCATCCCATTCACTGAAGTTCAGTTGACAATCTGGATTTTCGTCTAAAAGTATTTCATTATGTTTATCACATAATTCATTAAATTGAGAATATAATTTTTCAATGTTAGCTGATGATGACAAAAAATCTTCCTTTGTTCTCGTATCAAAGGTACCTACTTTCTTAGATTTCTGATATATAGCATCAATATGAGCGAAGATACTTTGTTTCTTAGCGATAATAATTTAAATTTTGCGATCGGAAGCCATGTTGAAAAGTTTTAACAATGAAGAACAAAGAAAATGTAATAATGATGCAAATATCGTTATTTCGTAAAAATATTACGTTATATCTAAGCTAATGTATGTTTATTATAAGCTGCGCTTGTAAAAATACTACTATACGCACTGATTACAAAGAAATACGCGGATTTGTAAAATCAGCAATGTTTTGCGGTGTGTGAAAAATAAATGTTAAAATGTGTAAATAAGCGGTAATAAATTAATTAGTACTTAAAATAAATGCGATGCGTTGTCCCGTTCAATACGGATCAAAAATATGCGTTATCCGGCGATACGGATCAAACTATCCGGCTCGATAAGGACCAAACATATGGACCTTACAAAGGTCAGCGGTGCGTTCGAACTTAAGAGTTGAGGTCGAAATATATAGATGCGTAAAAAATATGCGAGTCGTATGACCAAACAATGAATATGCGATGCGGTGCAACCTCAAGCTTTGAGGTCGCAATGTGGTGCGTTCGACCCTTAGTGGGTCGAAAATTATATGCGAGTATAAGATAATAAGTGGACTGTATTTAGGCGTGGTACGAAGAAATAATGCGAAGAAAATATAGCCAGAACAATGTCTTTGTTCGTTGCAAATGGCGGAAAGCTATACGTGCTGTCAGATTCCTGGTGCGTGGCGTCTTGGCAAGTAAATGGAGACGACTTACCTTGGATCGCAGCTCCACACGGGCACACACTTCACTGGTTATGACACTGTCCAAGTTAAATTGTTCGTAAAGTTTTGTTGAGTTCACATTAACGGCCGGCCGTGGGCCAGTAGCGGTGAGAAGCAACGGGTGCGTGCGCGCTCTCGGAAGGCGAATATGAACTTCGCGGTGGTTGCGGTGTAAGTATGAGTTCATATAAAGGCAGACGAGGCCACCTTCTACCGATGCGAGCGATGTATTGAATGCGGGGTGCGGTCGCGATAAATGCGCGTGAGTCGTCTCAGACTATCAGAGTGCAACTGCCGGCGGCTGCGATGTGCGATGCCAGCGCCACTGCGTGTGCGACGTGAGAGACTGCGATGACAGTCGTCGCCTCCCTCTATCTTACCAAGACTAAGCAAGCGAGAACGAGACGGCAAGCTACGCTAAAAACCGCGTAACCACATAGTTCTTTCATCCACAGGTGTTATACCACAAACATTGCATACCAGTCTTTCATTACTAAACATTCATAAATTAACATACACTTTCCTACAAAAGGCAACCATACTAAACACATGCAGAATTGTAAGAAAATTTCTGTCACTAAACTAATTAAAAATTATATTACCTATACAGGGTGTTATAATCTGATGAAACAATATTTTCACAGCAAATAGTATACTTGATGTAGAAGCCATCCACCAAGTCTGGGTTTTCTAGGCATAATATATCATAAGTTATAACTAATCAAAACTCCGTGTGAATTGGTGCGTGATCAACCCTACCGTACTGACCTACACCAACAACTAAAGATTTAAGCCGGCTAGTCACCTCCTGTATCATAGAATATTGTAATAATACACGGGACAAAAATCACATTCTAAACAGGATACATTTTTTTTGCAAGGAAAGCATAGTAGTCTTCACCCACCTGTTGATAAGTGTTGATCTTACTACCGCCCAAAGTTTATTGTTTTTTTTTCTACGTTATTACAAAATATCGGCATTGTCATATTATTTAATTAAAAAAAAGTGTTAGGGGCATAAAGACAAATCTACAAACTTTTGTTGAAATGTACAACGATTTATTTTAAAGGTATTCAATTCAACAGAACCCGTTATTTTGGAGAAGACATCACAATTCCAACTATTTAAAACAATAAATTAGTTTTTAAATTGTATGAGCGCTTCTGAAATTACGATAATTTGTTAATAATAATACATATTTTTTTTTAATACTACCGACACATCTGTATGTGTTTATCCTATGCCTATTTTGATTTTCCGACTGCAAGTCCACGTGGACTGAGTCGGTTCCGTCAAACGAAATTTCGGCTTTCACAAAAGACAATAATACGAAGCGCTCTCATCCTATTGGAACGGTCTTATTTTTGTAAAATGCCGATTTTCTATGATAGGTTGATTAGAAAATGGTATCCGCCCATAAATAAATAAATATCTGCAAACAAATTTGAAAGTGGTTCCGTCGTATTTTTTTGTTTTATTTTTTGAAATTGGAATGAGTGAAATTAAAATAAATCATTCGATAATATTATGGGGTTCGAATAGCGCTCGACGAAAAAATTGAGCGAATATCAGTCACCCTAAAATTTTTACAACAAATAAAGTACTTTACCAAGTTACCAAAACATGTACCTACAGTACCTATTAGATTTTCATATGTAAGATGTGAATACAATTGTCAGTTAATAATATTATTTGTTAGCCACGCGAATTCATTTTCTATTTGTAGGTAGAGATTATTATAGTATCTACGGAACTCTAAAATTGCACCTTATGAAGTTTGCAGTACAAAGTAAAACTAAAACTCAAAAATCAGTCAGTAAACTCTTGCATTTCGTCCAAAGTAGTTTATGATAATTTTATTCCTGTCCTGTAATTTTCAATTCAAAAAATATGTCATCACCATACTTGAATGCCGAGTATTACGACACGCTTTTAAGTGTTGGAGCTGAGATGGAAGCTACCACGGCGGACGCGAACTTTACCGACAACGATACGTCGTTGGTAGACCGCCTTCCGAACAACGAAGACTTCCTTCTTATACGTGTTTTCGGAAGTGTGTAGTGCTAAAATGTGCTTAACAAACCTATCTGTGTAGTGCTAAAATTCGTTTCATAAGTGACAGTGTAACAATAAACTTTCCATAACGTTTGTTTGACCATTCATAATTTCTTCATCAACTGACTGAAACTGGGGGCCTCTGAATAAATGGCATAAACTATCATTATGAGTACTGAAAATTTAAACGCGAACATCGAAACCATCGACGGACTTAATATCTCAATAATACGGTACATACTTTTACATATATCTGTAGGTTAAATGTTAGTAGGCAATCTACTTTTTTGTAAAATTTTAATAAATTGTTATCATTTCTGTTTCTGTTTTATTTTCCACTTACTATGAATCGATAGGTAGGTAAGATTTAAAATTAAAGTACTGAAAGTTGGTACGGTGTGGTAGTTTTCACGATATGTTAGGTTATGCAAACACGGTTTCCTTTCTAATAAACTACTTATGATATTCTATTTCATTACCAACGCCTACTGATTGAACATAATTTGATAAGAACAAAACTTACTTATTTTATGTAATGAAGCGAAAGATGTAATACATTTTGTATTAGGTATATGACCAGAAAATGCCGCTTATTACTTTTAGGGACTTCTCAGTTCTTCAATTAAAAACCATACTTGTAATTTTACCACATGATTTTAGTACTTAACTAGGACTAGGACTAGATTATTGTTTAGTTTTACGGCTGCGGCCGTCGCTGAGTGCGATGACCTGAGTGTCATTTGTAAATATTGCGCTACGATCGGATGCGCTTGTGTGCGTGAATGTAGCACGCTAAATGTAGGTCAGGGTAGGGTTGTCAAAAATAATACAAAATAATAATTTTTCAACTTTGTATGGGAAAATAAAGTGATCATCTCCGTTTCAAAAGTATGTGTATATGATTTGAAATGTGAAATAGATTAAGCCCTTAAAGTATTGTTTCATCGGATTATAACACCCTGTATATATCCTTCTATTTTTTTTTTTTTTGATCCATGTTATTTTCATTATTTCTCCACCTCAAGCTTGGTCAAAAGCCCGCTGAGGTGGTAAACTCCAAATTGATTGGGAGTACATAGTTGATTTATACGTAAATAATAATAATAATAACCCCCCCATAGAATCACCTTGCCGCGGTGGGGGGGCTTACGGATACAGGCACTTATACGATCATAACACCTTACTATATATAGCTATAACACCTAAGCTATCACCTATCCAAAGTAACGATTCTAAACCCTAAAAAAATATATGAATACTAGCTGCCCCACGCAACTTCGTCTGCGTCGAAAAAATAAAAAAAAAATTAGGGGTGGACTACCCCTAACATTTAGGGGGATGAAAAATAGATGTTGGCCGATTCTCATAGATATCGGATAAGCACAAAAAATTTCAACAAAATCGGTCAAGCCGTTTTGGAGGAGTTCAAGTTCGAACACCGTGACACGAGAATTTTATATATTAGATGGAAAATAAAAGGTATAATTTAGGGTCGCCGGGGTGCATCTGGAGCCAACGCTGGGTGTCACAGTATGCGAACCGTTGGCGACGGGGGACTGAGCAGGCGGGTTCCCCTCGACAAAAATACTACAGCCGACCTATCATCTCATTCATCTCCTCCATCTTCACATATTTCATCAACTAAGTCATTATTCTCATCCATTCCTTCTTCACCTCTATCATCAAACCATCCAGTTGAGGATGTTGTACAAGAGGCAAGCGCCGCTAATATTGTTCCCACCAAGACTGCATCTCGTGCGCGAAAAAAATGGACAGAAGACATGAACATATTCATATTGCGCACATATTTCATTATCACAAAACTCGAAACCTTAAGTTTAAGATCGTACCTAACAGAATTACACCAAAAGTTTAATGATAAATATCCAGAAATGCAAGCTAGTCGCCAGCGCGGCAGCGTGTAGGTGATCAGCGCCGACCCATAATAAACGCCAAACTACTCTCTCCCGAAAAAATAGATATGATACGACAAGAAATTACACAGCAAATAGAGTCAAATCAAGTAATCACAACACAAACTTACAATATAAATACACCTAGTCAAAGAATGAAATGGTCAGATGAGGTTAACGAAAGCATTATGAGAAATTACTTTATAATAACAGATTTAGAAAGAAACAAAACAGGCTATAGACAACCCCTACACCGGTCAATAATATCTGAGTTCCCACATCTGTCCCATTTCTCTGAACAAAGAATAGCAGATCAACGCCAAGCCATTGTAAACCGAAAATTTATATCTGAAAGCAGAATGCAGGAAATTCGTGACGAAGTCTTACTGACTCAATCTAACAATACAGATCACAGTGTCTTTCAACCAACTACTAGTTCTTATTCAACACTATCTACTAAATTCGATGAATCAAATAACCCGCAGTCTGTTGAAATAGACAGTCATGAAGGAAATGAAAATCATACGCGACCACATGCCCACCCACAATACATTTTAGATGACGCTAAGCAAAAAGATATTGAAAAAACATTTAGGGAAACCTTGTAACATATTTTTTTATATATTTTAATTAAATACACAAACTTTATCGATATCGATTATCGACCCCTTTCTGCTTCACTAGGTTCCGTGTCTCCTCACTAAACCGGTACGTAGTTATAGATGTATGTTGCATTCTTTTGTCTCCGAAGGTATAAAATCCGAGCGCACACATTAATTTCTCATTCGAGATAATTTTTAAAATGGTTAAATAGTCTTCAGTATACACCCGTGATGGGTTGGTAAATTCAGTGTGCCCGTGGATCCTTCGGTGAGTTATTGTTTTATTATATATTTAACTGGCAGTATATTTAAAGTGTGTATTCAAATATGTGAGATGTACAACCATGTCATAATTTTATTTTAGGGTTCCACCCCTAGGTCTCACACTATACGAGACAAGTGTATTTGTGAATTGCCTTCCATGGAGCGTACGTGGACGTCCTGGAATGGATGATAAGATGTGAATTGTCTCGGGATCACACCATCCTGATCGTACCTATTAAGTTACGTATCATTTTTTTATTATGTAACCTATGACCATCTCACCATTTAATTTTATGAAGCCAGTTCCCTATTATAAGCGTATTTTAATATATTAATACCTTAATTTAACTCTTTATGTTAATCTAATTTTATAACTTGTGTGTGTATTCTTGAATATATGTGTATGGCCTGTTGCTAAGTGTGTTATTTTATAAACCCATTCCCTGAGCAGTCTCATTCTTCTTTACCCTGAGCCAGCTGGTGAAGTAACAGTAGCCACTGGCAAAAATTGTTACAAAATGGCGCCCATCTTCGAGGCTCGGTGACATGCCCTTGTGCAGGTCATGATCGCGTGATTCTCGCTTAGCAACACGGCTGCAATATTCAAGCGCACTTAATATTTTTTATTGTTTTATTTAATTTCTCAATTTTATAGCTTTGTATTTTTTATCTTCATCTACATCTCAATGCATTTTATTTAAATAATTTATTAATATGTATTTGGGTGTTTTCAGCGTAATTTTTGTGGCATATGGCCCAAACTCTGAACCCCATACATTTGTTGATGTGATGAAGATTGCCATCGGGATTGAGAAGCCGACGTCAAGGTCTACATCGGCGATGGCAGAGGGACTGGAGTATGGTCGTATTTTATCAAATACTCCACAAAAGTATGTATGGGTCTTTCGTGGAACGTATTTTAGGATTTCAGTTATCTGAATATATTCCTATGCGTTTTGTGAAAGTAACCCCATTCTTTTATACCGGTTACATAACGTAATAGGATGGTGTTATTTTTCTATTTGACGAAATAAGACTTTTTTAATTTTTTTATAATGTCATTCGTCAAAGGATTGAATATCGTTGTGTTTTTTTTTAACTTATTTTTTATTTTTTACATTTTAAAGCACAATGGTATATCAATCCAATTTATTAATTAACTTCAATATGTATTTCTTTTAATGCAGTATTTTAATCAAATCATTACAATTGTTCAAACTGCATTATTGTTATATAATGACCACGTTATTATTACTCGGTTCGATGTTTCGTTCGTTAAGTTGTTACGCGACGTCATATCGTACGAGTGGATATCAATTAGCGAGGGTAGATATTCCTCAAATACCACTCGTAGTGTCCACTTTAAAGCAACTTAACATCGTACTCGATGAAGGTCAAATATTTAATTTATATTCGCACACATTTTTTTATTATGTATTTGCTACTTAGTGTGCGTAATATTTTTTGTTTTGCATGGGATATATTCGGATAACTTTTGCGTCTAGGAATCCTAAAATCTGATGGATGAAGTGTTTGTGTGCATAATTTTGAAAGTATGTGAGAGTGGAAGAATGAAAGTACTATGGTATCTCTGTGTGGGAAGAATGAAAGAAGTTTTAAGGCGAAGGATGAAATAAGCGAAAGTGAAGGATGAAAGATGTACACGATCATTTCACATTATATAATCATCACACAATATGTATCCTAGATGTATGTATCTGTTTATTTTATTTATGCAATACATTTACGTATTAACTTTACAACGTATCTATTATTATATCTCGCTGTTTAAGTTTGAGGTTTTATATATATGTAGTTGCATATACATTCTGCTTTGTGTCGTTGAATGACCGGCAGATGTATTTTGTGCGTTCCTTTTTCTATAAGGCGCATCCGTTGACTTGTGCTTTTTAGGTCATTAGTTTTATAGGCATTCTGATGTGATCCATCAGATGTAATTTTTTTGTGTTCCTCTTATGAGGCACGCTAATGACCTATTTAGATTCGTGATCTTTTGAATAGTCACAATCGATTTTTTGCGTCGTTGACGTAAGCACAAGATTCCACGGGCTGGTGCATCTACAGTTATATGTGTCTACTATTTTATAGACACATGCCGATAGCTTCAGTGTAGATAAATAGAATACTTTTAACTTAGTCCCATTGCAAACTGATCGAGTCCTAATAAAGACCGTCAGATTAATTTAAACTTTTACATGTGATCTTTAAAATAGACACTTGAATTTTTTTGAAACATAATTTTTTAAAATTTTTTTATTAACTTAAATTCATTTAACTTTTTATTTCGTGTTCTATATTTAGACACGTAATTGTTTACCTTGTTCTTGGGTTACACGAACCCACCGATTTGAAAATCGGTTACTTATTATGCAGCCTGATGAGTCATTTGCATTGACCATCAGTTGTAATTTTTTGTTTATTGTGTTCTTTTCAAGACACGTATTTTTTTTATAAAATGTAGTGTATGTATCATTACTTTATTTGTATTTATTATTTACACACTACATTATTTATTTTTTATTTTTGAAAATTATCAGGATTACGGTTTTAATAACCGAGTGGTTTGTAAGCTGATAATTTTCAATATACATTTGTCTATTTATTTAGTCAAATTTATTTACGTATTTTATTAGACTATTCACCCTACAACAACACTCCACATGCCATTTCTTTGTCCCGAAGTTATCTTCGGTGCGGGCTGAGATTTCGGTTTCGAAATCTTGGTGGTAATTTATTGTGTAGGATGTTGCATTGTTATAATTAGTGTAATTTATATTGTTCATTTTTTTAATTTTAAATTTAACTTTAACCTACTGTTTTTTTTTTGTATAACTTATATGACGTAAGTTAGTTATTTTGTTTTGTATACCTAAGTTGAAATGACTTAGATTTAAAGTTTTCCTGTATTATTCTTAAGTTTGTAACTTATAATAAGCACAAAAAAAAAATAATTTAACGAATTAAATTATTTTTTTTTATATAGCGAAAGGGGTTGTGTAACATATTTTTTTATATATTTTAATTAAATACACAAACTTTATCGATATCGATTATCGACCCCTTTCTGCTTCACTAGGTTCCGTGTCTCCTCACTAAACCGGTACGTAGTTATAGATGTATGTTGCATTCTTTTGTCTCCGAAGGTATAAAATCCGAGCGCACACATTAATTTCTCATTCCGAGATAATTTTTAAAATGGTTAAATAGTCTTCAGTATACACCCGTGATGGGTTGGTAAATTCAGTGTGCCCGTGGATCCTTCGGTGAGTTATTGTTTTATTATATATTTAACTGGCAGTATATTTAAAGTGTGTATTCAAATATGTGAGATGTACAACCATGTCATAATTTTATTTTAGGGTTCCACCCCTAGGTCTCACACTATACGAGACAAGTGTATTTGTGAATTGCCTTCCATGGAGCGTACGTGGACGTCCTGGAATGGATGATAAGATGTGAATTGTCTCGGGATCACACCATCCTGATCGTACCTATTAAGTTACGTATCATTTTTTTATTATGTAACCTATGACCATCTCACCATTTAATTTTATGAAGCCAGTTCCCTATTATAAGCGTATTTTAATATATTAATACCTTAATTTAACTCTTTATGTTAATCTAATTTTATAACTTGTGTGTGTATTCTTGAATATATGTCTATGGCCTGTTGCTAAGTGTGTTATTTTATAAACCCATTCCCTGAGCAGTCTCATTCTTCTTTACCCTGAGCCAGCTGGTGAAGTAACAGTAGCCACTGGCAAAAATTGTTACAACCTTCGAAACGTATAAAACTACGGACCCCACTTCAAGACCTTTTCTGCTAAAGCAAAAAACATCTCGAAGATTAACAACAGTAGTACAATATATAAACGGTACAATTTTGCCAAAATTCGTGCCGATAGACTCTAGTTTTGAAACTACACAATTAGCAATTTACTGTTCAGCATATACAGCAATTATTCACAATGGTGGCAAAGTTATCCGAAATACAGAAAATGGCTGGTTGAAAGAGAAACAGATCCCGAACTGGCAGAAAAGACTTGAAAAGAGAATAGAAGATTTGAGAGTGAAAATTGGCAAGCTATCAGAATTTATCAAAGGTAACCGTAGTGAAAAACTAAAAAAATCTGTTGAAGAAATTAAATTAAGGCACAAAATACACTCCCGACATGAAAATGATAATACTCAATTATCACACTTATTAGATACACTAAAACAAAAGCTAAATGCTCTTTCGAGTAGACTACGCGGGTATAAACTGACCACAGAAAGAAAATCACAAAATTCTAAATTTATAAACAATGAAAAACATTTCTATATGTCTTTGAATAACCATGATAAAACAACTATACAAATCCAGCCAGATACACCAACAAAATTAATTGATTATATTGGCGTAATATTTGGTCTAATCCGATAACTCACAATAGTGAAGCTGAATGGATTCAAGATGACAGACAGAATCTTATAAACATACCCGATATGAAATACGACACATAACTAAATAAATTTTTGAAAAAGTAATAAGTAAATTACACAATTTGAAAGCTACAGGATCCGATAAAATCCATAACTACTGGTACAAAAAACTCACACACCTCCACCCAATTCTTCTAAAACATCTGAACTATTTCATAGATAACCCCCAAACTATACCACACTATTTTACACTTGGAACTACATACATGATACCTAAAGATAAAAGTGACTTAAACAACGCAAGTAAATATAGACCCATCACCTGTTTACAAACAATTTACAAAATCATAACATCTTGTTTAACTGAACTCATTTATAATAATAATCATAATAAATTTATTTATACTCAAAAGGTTACAAAAGGTAAGCTTATAGATAGACATCCATTACAAACAAACATTACGATACAAACACAAATAAAACTTAGTGAAGTAAAATTCAAACAGCAAAGAGTTGACCTCTGGTACCCAAGATAAGATCTAACTTGTGTTATGGGTACCAGGGCCCACCCGGTGGTCCCGCCTTGTCGTGGCGGTGGGCTGGAGCGTGCACCCTCGCACCCCGCAAGGTGTTTAGTTGGCAAGAGGGTGCCGCGACCAAGAGGACCACACGGAGCTCCTCTCCCCACACCGCTTGTTAAGCAAGCGGTGCCCTCGGGGACGAGGAGGGTGGCTAGTGGGCCACCGGAGGAGGACGCCGAACCTCAGGCGGCGTATAACCTGCACAAAGGCGATCGCGAGCCTTGGGGGACTAAATCCCCCCCAGAAAGTGCGACCGCATCGCCTTGGGAAAGCGATGCGAGTAATCCCCACTTTATAAACCGTAAAAATATGACAAGTCGAGATAATATGGATGCCTTGCCGGACCATCCGGCCCCAGGCACCCGGCGCCCGCGGGTATCCGGGCCCGCGGGTGTGAAGACGCCCACTGATGCCCACGTAGGGGTAGGCAACCAGGCCCCTACGATGGATGTAGACACTGGAAGGCACTCGCAGGTAGCCGGGCCTGCGAGTGGCAATGAAACCGATGCCCGGGCCCAGATCGTCCCGTTCTCTTGGGCGGACGAGATGGACTCGGAGGAGGATGCGGGACCAGAGCCGTTATCGAGTGATGCCGGCTCTGGAGAGCAATATAATGCGGAAAGGGTCCTCCGCAAAAGGAAGTCCTTTACGCGGAGGACCTCGGGGGGCGACTCGTCCTCTCGCGGTGAGGGGCCGCAGAGAACGAGACGCTCGGGGAGGCTGGCCGCCAAGGGCGCCGGGCCGGCTCAACCGGAGCTCGATGAGCACTCGCTCATCCTCCAGAGCCTGGGGCGCAGGGCGCTTTATGCGGCCAGCCGGGCCTCGGGAAGGGGGGCCAAGGAGGAGGGGCAGCGGCTGCGAGCGATCGCCTCCGATGCCCGCAAACTGGTGCCGGTGCTTTCGGCGGCTGTCAGCCGAGCATCGGCGCTGGAAGCGGAGGCCGAGCGGTCTCGTAAAGAGACCGCTTAGCAGTCGGAGGAGATCGCCGGTCTCAAGGCAAGGCTGGCGGCGCTGGAGAGGAAGGAGTCATCGCGCTCGCCGCGGAGGGAGCGGCGCACGCCACAACTGACCGCTCGGACGGGGGATGCGGCCGCGCATCGGACTCCTCCCGCTCCAACCACAGACGAACAGCCGGCCATGCCTCCTTCTGAGGCGACAGGGCCCAGACGCCGCCCCTCGCCCCGCACAAGGGCTGGGATACGAGAGACGACTGAGGTGGAGGACCGCATCAGACGGGAGCTGATGGAAGAGTTCGGCAAGGAGATTGCCGAACTCAGGGCAGAAATCGCTGCCCTGCGTGGTGCCGCATCAGCAGCGCCACCTTCTGTCACCCCATCGCGTCCCATCACTCGTCAGTCGGCCGGTCGGCCCCCTGCAGGGCCAACCCCAAAGGGACGCGGTGCTGGTGCCCCAGCACCGAAGCCCCGTCCGCTGCCGCCAGCGCCGTCCAATATGGACGACGCCTGGACGGAGGTAGTACGGCGGGGTAACTGTTATAGATGTAATAATAAAGGGTTATGTAGTATTACGTATTTATAAGTATGTATCGTACGTTCGGTGCGGCTGCGACCCGCCGCTAACATCAGTCGATAATACAAGTTCAATAGCACCAGTTGTTTCATTGTCGCTCACCTGTCACATTACGAAATAACATTGGCGACGAGGAAAACATTTTTTTTGAAGGCTACATATTTTAGTTTGTAATTAGTATGGCTAAAATATCTATTGGCAACCTCACCACCTTCAATCATGAAGTTCAGGAGTGGTCTATTTATAAAGAAAGGTTAGAACAATGGTTTCTAGCAAACGAATTGGAGGACTCCATGGACAAAGCGAAGTGCAAGCGTCGAGCCATTCTTCTGAGCAGTCTATCAGAAAATTCGTACAAGTTGCTGCGGGATCTAGCAGTCCCCTCTGACCTGGCAGTGACGTCATACGAAGTTCTTATTAAATTATTTGACGAGCATTTTAAAGTAACAAAATGTGGATTCGCAGAGAGGTTTAAATTTCACAGCGCGTCACAACAACTAGGCGAAAGTACAGCAGACTGGTCAGCCCGTGTTCGAAGTCTTGCCACCGATTGTAAATTCTCAGCAACGACCTTAGAAGAAGCATTACGGGATCGTTTTGTACTGGGAATGCTTCCCGGACCGGAGCGCGAGAAGCTATTCACCTTGAATCTGGAAGAGTTGACGTTGAGCAAGGCAGTGGACATAGCCGAAGCTATCCGTTGTGCTCGAGCTGGTGCTATGCAGACCATCACGGGAAGTACACATCATGACACACCGGGATCCAGCGTCCCGGTGCACAAACTGCAGGCCTCCAAGTCTACTACTCGTCAGACCTTCTCGGGGTCGCGGAAAGCTGCAGGACGCGACAATCTATCGACTCAGTGTTCGGCATGTGGATATACGGGACATCAAATGTCTATGTGTAGATTTGCTAAATACAAATGCACTAAATGTGGTGAAAAGGGACATTTACGACGAGTTTGTGCAGCAAAATCGATTTCTAATAATTTCGTCGAGTGTTGTGTCAATAGCGACGGGGAAGATGACGGTAAATATAAAATTATTTCTAACATAGTCACACATCAAGGGGAACCCTTGGTGGAATCTGTAGTGGTCAATGGTATTGAGTTATGTTTTGAATTGGACTGTGGATCGCCCATAACAATAATTCCACAAGAAATTTACAAAAAATATTTCCCACAACTACGTCTTAACGCTAACAAATCTATTTTATCTACATACACTGGTAGTAAAATTGAAACGCTCGGAACTGTAAAGTTCGTCATCTCTTCGCATTACGTGGCCATACCATCTGAGTCTGCTCTCCTTTAGTTTGTCTGATATAGGGGCCACCTTAAAAGAACCACGCACGTGCAAGTTTCGCACCTTATCCAGCTTAGTTACCCCTCCAGACCATCTCAACATTTTAAGTTCAGTGGACTCCAGTTTCTGCAGATGGGCCTACTTTATTGGCCAGAATTCGGTTCCGTACATCAGAGCCGGCCTCACAGCTGTCTTATAGACCTTGCCCTTGGTTTGAATTGGCATTCTGGGGTCACATAAGACTTCAATCAGTGATCACCATTTTTGCCACCCAACGTTAACGCGGTGAGTTAAGTCGGCTTCCACATTTCCACTGTCCATGATCACTGAACCTAAATATTTAAAATTTGTCGCCTTCGGTACAGGCATGCCATCTGGGTAATGTATCGTAGCGGGGCTATAACAACCACTGAACAGACATTCCAGGTGTTCTGTTTTCGGTCTACTAACTTTGAGGCCTGCCGCTTCAAGTGTTGTTATCCATTTTGTCAGTGCTGACTGTAGTTCGGCAGGCGTGTTGGATATCAACACAATATCATCTGCGTATAGGAGATTCCACGGTACAGGGGCTTGAATATATTTTGTGACGAGATCCATTACCAGATTGAAAAGCAGTAGGCTAAGAGCTGAACCCTGGTGTACTCCTACTTTCACTTCAAATTCATCACTCAATCCGACAGGGCTTTTGACTTTAGTTCTGACTTCACTATACATATCCTGGATGATCTGGACATACATTTCAGGCAATTGTTGCGCTCTTAAAGCTCTCCATACTAGCTTTCGCGGTACCCTGTCGAATGCTTTCTCAAGATCTATAAAAATGAAGTGTAAATCTTGTTTGTTCATTCGATGTTTCTCTGCCACTATCCTGACTGCTTGGATTGCGTCAGTTGTAGATTTTGCGGGTGTGAATCCAAACTGGTTAGGGCTTATAGTTGTAAGATGTCGAATACGATGATTTATTATTCGCTCCCACACCTTCAACGTGTGGGATGTTAACTTGACACCCCTGTAGTTACAGCATTCTGTAATATCGCCTTTATTTTTGTAAAAGGGAATAAGATAACTCAGACGCCAAGAATTTGGTACTTTTGAGTGTTGCAGTATCAAATTAAAAGGCCTTGTAAGCCATTCCAGTCTCAGGCCACCAAGTATTTCTATGTAACTATGGTTCGGCTGGAAATTCGTCTGGCCCAACGGCCTTTCCATTCTTCATATTTTTTACTGCTTGCCTTACTTCCTCAACTGTTACAGCATGTATAGGTCTTTCTACAGGTTCAAGGGTTTCCAGGTGTTGACTTTTTTTTTTTTTTCAGTTGGAGGAAATTACCGGATCTAAAACCTCCAACCGCTCACACTCAGCGTCCGAACCCCGGCTGAGGCCAGAACCCAGCACGGGGTTTGGAGGGACGGCGCGACGCGTCACGCCATCGGCATTCTATCCCGTCGCTCCGTCCCCGGACGCCGAACCGGTAGCCGCCGGCGAATACGGCCACCGGCTCTCTCGGTCGGCGGGCTTTCCGAAGCCCGCCAAGATGGGACCGCGTGTCACCCTCCCGCGGAATACCCCGCTGGGTCAGAACCAGCGTGGGTCGGGGAGCGCGGTCTACCATCCCCCGGATGCTCTTACGCTAAGGGCGTGCTGAGCGAGACACGACACCTTCTTCGAAACTCTTAGGGGGCCAGAATCCGGGCGAGATCCCGGTTCCAGCCCCCTGCTCGACGGCGGCGGGTTGGCAAGTTGAGAGCGGCATATAGCCTCTCTCTCTCAGCCCCCGCGACCTGCTTCTGCGAGATGGTGGACTCGCAGAAGTCGAGCCAGGTGTTGACTTGGAAACTTTTCATTCATGAGTTCCTGATAATACTCAAACCATCGTTCATTAATTGCTTCATTTGTTGTTAATAAGCTTTTGTCTTTGGATCTGATATATTTATTAATTTTGGTGTCCTGAGTTGATTTATGTCTTTTCTTTGCGGTGTTAAAGATCTCGTAGTCTGTTTTTGCATGTTCGATTTCATTGTAAAAGCTATCTCTTGCTTTAGCCTTAATCTGTGCTACGCACTTTTTTGTCTGTAATTTTGCAATGTTATATTTGTTCCGATCGTCATCGAGTCCAGATTTTTGCCAATTTTTAAACATAGTCTTTTTGTTTTCAATAACTGCTTTGATGTCGCTGTCCAACCACGATGGGTGTTTCCCAATATACAGCTTTCCTTTGGATACACCGAGTAGATCTCTGGCTTTGCTCAGGCATTCTTTCTCAAATTTAGACCACATTGTTTCTGGGCTATCGTACGCACATCCGCTTATATCTTTTGTTATATATCCTCGGAGTACTTTAAGGAAAGAAACACCTTTATGACTGGTTAGATCTTTCCATTTTATTCTAGGCGTTCTATCGACTGTTGTCTTGATCGGGTTTGTTAGTTTGTATATTCCTACCAGCATTCTATGCTGGGCGGCCAGAGGTTCTCCTGGTATAACCTTGCAGTCCTTAAAATGGTTTTTCAATATGTTGTCTGCCAAAATGAAATCGATCTGTGACATTCTCCCTCCACTCTTGTAAGTTATGAGATGCTCTTGTTTTTTTTTGAATTTTGTGTTAATTATTGACAACTCATGCCGTGCGGCAAATTCCAAACTATTCTCACCCTCTTTATTGAGATTTCCATAACCAAATCCTCCGTGCACATTGCGAAAAGTAAGACTGCGTTCGCCTACGTGTCCATTAAGGTCTCCCAACACCAACTTTTCCTCAGAAGGTACATTTCCAACAATCTCGTCCATGTCCTCCCAGAAGGCCTCCTTCTGACATTCACTACAGCCCACTTGTGGCGCATAGACACAGACAATATTTAATATTTTTTTGGTTTTCCATAGCCAGCTTTAGAGCTATTAGACGCCCGCTTCTTCTCTCTATATTAATGATTCTATTATTAAGATGGCTGTCTAGTATGATACCTACTCCATTCTGTTTGTTGTCGATTCCGTGGTAGACTAGCTTGTATCCTAAGCCTAAGTCTCTGGATTTTGATCCCTTCCAGCGTATTTCTTGAATACAGCAGATGTTTATGTTCCTCCTTTTCAGGGTCTCTGCTAGTTCTTGACTACGTCCAGTAAGGGATCCCAGATTCCATGTCGCTATTCTTATTATAGGTAGGGTTTTTTTGCGAACTTTTGTTCTTGTCATGAGGTGCGTCGCTTGAGGGGAACGCCCTAGTATTATTCGCATTAGTCTCAGTATTTTCGTCGCTTCCGGGGGACGCCCTAGTAGTATTAACCTTTTTATTTTTGCCTTTGTACTTCATGATTAGGAGTTTTATAATTGGCAGTTTATTTTTACAGCCGGTTGCCACCTGACGCTAAGTTTGTGACTCTCCTGGAGAGCCAGGGTGCCGCCGTTGACTATTAGTTCTTCCACCGCCAGCCCTTCTGAATCCCCCCACCTAGGAACTCAGTACACCAGTAGCCTTGACTCTAAATATGTCAGAGCAGCCTACTGGCGAGGTTTTATACGGAGTTTCCTTCTCCGGCCTTGTGGTTCGCGAGAGGTATTTTATTTCCCTCCTACCCATTGGACTGCTATACTCGTAAATATGCCAGCCCTCCGAGCGTTCCCCTATCCGCCACCCGGGGACGCGTTCTGTAGGGAATGAGGCTACCCCCAGAAAGCAAAGAACTTTTATATAAAATCAGTAAATTGCAGGAAGAATTACATTCAACGAATAAGGAAATAGACGATTTAAATTTTTAAAATAGTTTACTTAAGAAACAATTAGAAAAATCCAAAAAAACAGTAGATCTTTACAAACAGTTGGGGTGCAACAATAACACAAACATACATCGGGGATCATCCATAAAGAAAACAATAAACGGGACCACGCTACAAAAATACTCAAGGATTGCACACCAATGACGTCATTGAGCCTATCAGCAAACTTAAATAGTAAGGATAAGGAAAATGACAATAATTTTGAATGTAATACGGGTGGCTGCTGCTTAGTAGAAAATGATAATGAAGATGTAGAGGAACTGCAAGTTATAAACAGTGAACAGCAATGGATTCGAGATCTTCCCTCGACACGATCACGAATCCAACCGCCAACCACCCCATCGGTAATCAAATACGAAGAAACCTCAGAAAGGCCAAAGAACAGGGCAAAACGGTGAACCTTTACTGGGTTAGAGCGCATACCGGCACCATTGGCAACGAAAGGGCCGACCATCTGGCCAAGGAGGCGGGAAAAAAGAAGAAGGCGCCGGAATACGACAGTTGCCCACTGTCATTTGTTAAAAGATGGATACGTGGAGAATCCATCAACAAATGGGAGTGGACATACAGGGAGGGAACGACCGCCGGAGGAACAAAGATGTTCTTTCCTGAAGCCAGGGAGGCGTACAAGACCATCATGAACATCAACACTGATGGCCTAACAGGCCATGGTGGTTTTGGCGCGTACCTGAAACGCTTTCATAGGAGGGAATCCTCCGAATGCAGGTGTGACCCAGAAAAAGAGGAGACCGTGGAACACCTGATCGTGGAGTGCCCTGAATTCGAGGCCAGGAGGAACGACGCGCGCAACCTGATGAATTCGGAGATAAACAGAGAGGACCTTCAGCACCTAATAAGGAAAAAAGAAACAAGAAAAGATTTCCTGAAGTTCTGCAATACAATCCTAACAATAGTAATAAATAGAAACAAATAAAAAAGTAAATGTATAAAGTAAATAGTAAAATATAACGAAGCTTAAATTAGGTATAGTTGTTAAGTAGTATAAGACTAAAATAAATAATAACGAAAAAGGTGTAAGATGTAAATACTAGACTAACAGAGGAACTTACAATAACAATGTGTAAATAATATTTAGCAAGAAGTTCAATAAATGCATAATGTACTAATTACTTCAATAAAGAACCCCACATATTAGCATAGAATAGATATAGGCTGGCATCCCACCAGCGGAAAGTGTGAATGGGAAGGATGGATGTGAAGTATGCGGTATGTAAGTAGGACAGAAGCGAGAACTGGAATGAAAGAGTACACAAACTAAATTAGATTAAGAACATCCCCGATTATGTTGGGGGGATTTAGTTGTAAAAAAAAAACACCTTAATATTAGCTATTATCTTTTGTTGGTCCTTAAATATTTAGAATACTAGCTAAATTACTTGTTATTAATTGAAACCAGCTTCAGAGCCTTTTGATTTTTATTTTTTCCGGACTGGAGGGATGATGTTTTATTTTAGTGATATGGTGTCCCTAATTAGTATTTTTTGTATTAATAATTACACAAGCGCATGTATCCTGTTTAGAATGAGATTTTTGTCCCGTGTATTATTACAATGTTCTATGATACAGGAGGTGACTAGCCGACTTAAGTCTTTGCTGTTGGTGTACGTCAGTACGGTAGGATTGATCACGCACTAATTAACATGTACAGTCGTGGTCAACTAATTAGGGACGCCATATCACTAAAATAAAACATCATCCCTCGAGTCCGGAAAAATAAAAAGGCTCAGGAGCTGGTTTCAACTAATAACAAGTAATTTAGCTAGTATTCTAAATATTTAAGGACCAACAAAAGATAATAGCTAATTGCGATCGATAGTTTTTACATAAATAAGTCATTGCCACTTACACATAATTGATTTATGCATGGACAACTAATTAGGGACACTTTAAATCTTAACTGTACATTTAAATAAATTGTAATTATTGAAGTGTTTATTACATAAAAAGTTTTCTTAAATATAAATAGAATACAAAAAAATAATTAAACGTATTTTTAATAGCCTGTATGATTGCCTTTGTTGGTTATAACCATTTGACATCGGCGCGGCATCGATGCAATCAGATTATTACAGGTATCTAAATAAATACTATTCCAAACACCTTGACATATCTCGTAAAGCTGATTATTTTGTGCCTGTACGTTGAGCTGCAATTGTTTTCTTTGCTTCATACCATAAGGGCTCTATCGGGTTTAGGTCTGGGCTGTTTGCGGGCCAGGCGAGCACCGTCACTGACTATTGCGCTAGGAACGATTTAACAGAATGCGCTGTATGTTTTGGGTCGTTATCGTGTTGAAACATCCAGGATACAGGCAAGACTTCTTCAGCATACGGTAGCATCGTTTCCTCCAATATTTCTTTGTATTGGAATTGGTCAAATTTACCTTCAATTCTTTTTATAGGTAGTAGCCTACTCCATGTCCAGAAAAACAGCTCCCGATTTGAATATTGCCGCCCCCATGTTTCACCTGTTTCTTCGAGTATTTTGGATTCATTTCGGACTTTATAGGTTGTTCCACGTATTGTCTGCCATCGGATGAAATTAGATTAATCTTGGTCTCGTCAGAAAACAGCACTTTCCTCCATTGAGCAACAGTCCAATGTCCATACTTTCTTGCAAATGCCAACCTTGCTTGTTTGTGTTCTTTCTTCAGTAATGAAACTTTTGAGCAACTCTTCCTACAACCATTGCTTCTACCAGTCGCCTTCTGACGGTCCTTGCTGATACTCCAGCAGTCGGCTCTGGTCCAAAAACCTCGCTTTTTATGAAAACTGAACCCTTAAAGGGGTCTCTTTTCGCGAGAGTTACCATTCTGCGATCGACTTGTGCGGTTGTTTATCTTGGTCTTTTCCTTCTAGACACCGTTTCTGTTGTTTCATGAATTTTGAAATACGCCACTGCGTTGTAAATCATGTTTTTGGAACATTTCAGATGATCTGCAATTTTTCGGTATGACCATCCACGCTGATAAAGATTTATTATAACTTTTCGCATTGTTGCATCACAGCTTTTCTTACGACCCATTTTTTTAAATTATTTGATATGTTTATAACTCGCACGGTAAGAATATTGCTTTTCAAATTGGCGCTAAAATTAAAAAAAATAATAGAATAAAAATTATTACTTATAATTTTTTGAATTTAGAGCAAAAACTTAAGTGTCCCTAATTAGGTGACCAGTTCGTCCATGTCATAACTATTGATTAATGCGATTTGATTAAGATTTTTTAAAAGGTTTATTGTTTTTTTTTTGTTTTCATTGTATTATGTTAACTAGAGTACTTGATAGTGGTTAAGTTTATAAAGTGACATTCAGTGATCTAGAATGAAGCTCACAATAATAGGGCATGATCTTTCCATATGGCCAAGTTTTAGATCTGTCCCTAATTAGTTGACCACGACTGTAGTTTTGATTAGTTATAACTTATGATATATTATGCCTAGAAAACTTAGACTTGGTGGATGGCTTCTACATCATGTATACTCTTTGCTGTGAAAGTATTGTTTCATCGGATTTTAACACCCTGTATATATGAATGCTATTCCACCACGCGCTTTTTGCGTTGCAACGCGCTTGGGCGTAGCGACAAAACGGGGGCCAAGGCCCGCAAGGGCAAAGGACTCCGCCTGGAGCTGTTGGGTGAACCGGGGGATCTTTCCTCCCGGTCGCCGGCTGTCACGGCGCCTGTAGCTGCCTCACGGTGGCTGCAGGGGCAAGCCTTCCAGAGGAGGGTACCGGTCTACCGGCGTGGCTTCGGAGTAGCATACCGTAACTCCCACCGGCTGTGTGGGAGACGGGGGCCGCTGCATCTCTAAATTTTTTCCATCTTCTACTGTCGTAGAACTACATGCAGGGGCCGCGAGGAGGAAAAACCTCTATAAAAAAGCCCTAATCCTAAGTTTTGACGCCCGGCGATGGGATGAATGGCTGGAGGGATTCCAGTCATTAGGTCGTCCCAGGGGACCTCCCCCCTCCTGGCTAAACAAAAGGGGGAAACATCATAATGAATATGACAAGCATAAGAGAACCTACTCAGGAGGGTACCACACGTGGAACGTGTGGAGACTCCCTTCGTGTACCGGACGAAGCAGGGATTGCTACGTCCGGTACACGCAGCCCGCGTTCGTATTCTGAGGCGGGCATCAAGTGCTTAGACGAAGGGGGCTGTGCGACGGGCAGCGGAAAACCCGTCGAACTTGGGAGTGAGAGCTCGATGTCGCTGGCAAGCGCCGCCACCGACCGCTCGGCCGGAGGATGCGGCCGCGCATCGGGCTCCTCGAGCTCCAACCAGGGACGAACGGCCGGCCTTGCCTCCTGGGGAGGCGACGAGGCCCAGGCGGCAACCCTCGCCCCGCACAAGGGCGGGGATACGGGAGGCGACTGAGGTGGAGGGGCGCATCAGACGGGAGCTGATGGAAGTGTTCGGCAGGGAAATTGCCGAACTCAGGGCGGCAGTTGCAGCCCTGCGTGGCACTGCTCCGGCAGTGCCACCTTCCATCGCCCCGTCGCGTCCCACCACTCGCCAGTCGGCTCGGCAGCCCCCTACGGGGCCAACCCGGAAGGGACGCGGTGCTGGTGCGATCGTCGCCTGCTGCCGCCAGCGCCGTCCAGTATGGACGACGGCTGGACAGAGGTAGTACGGCGGGGTAATAAGAGGGCCAGGATCACGGTCCCTTCGATGGCGGCGGAGGCCTCACCATCTGGAGGGGCTGCGGCCCCCTCTCAACGGACTATGACGCGGGCGGTGGCTCAGGCTCCCCAGACGGGTAGAGCGCCTGCCGCCCCCACCAATCGGATTACGGCAAAGGCGGCCGTGGCTGCTCCCCAGCAGGGTCGAGCACCGGCCGCCAACAAGAAGAAGAAAAAGACAAAAAAGACCAAGAAGAAGAAGGGGCCGCGCGCGCCGCGGTCGGCGGCAGTGGTGGTTACTCTGCTGCCAGCCGGCGAGGCCAAGGGCATGACGTATCCCAACGTCATGGCCCAGGCGCGCGCGGCCATTGATCTTGGAGAGATTGGAGCGGGGGAGGGCCTCCGCTTCCGGACGACTGCCAACGGGGCTCGTCTATTGGAGTGTCCCGGTGCCGAAAGTTCCGGCATCGCGGACCGTCTGATGGCGGGCCTCCGGGCGGTCTGGCCGGAGGAGGTGGTGCGAGTCCACAGGCCGGTAAAGATGGCGGAGATTAGGGTTACCGGCCTGGATGACTGCACCACCAAGGAGGAGGTGGCGGCGGCTATCGCTGCCCAGGGCAAATGCGCCCATGCGTCCACACCCAGTAGACGTGGAGGCCGAGGCGCTCTGGCTCCGGGACGCGATGCGTCGCATTAGCGACGCTTCGATGCCCCGGGTCGGCCCTTGGTCTCCCACGAGGTCGACGTACTGGTGGTCGCCCGAGATAGCGCAGTTGAGAACTGTATGCGTCCGGGCGAGGCGCCAGTGCGCTCGGCACCGCCGTCGCCGCCTTCCGCGTCGCAACGATCCCGTTGCATTCGCGGAGGAGGAGGCCCGGCTGCATGGCTTGTACAAGGAGGCGAGGGGAGCCATGCGGCTGGCCATCAAGATGGCCAAGGAGCAGCACACGGAGCGCCTTTTGGAGACGCTCGATGACGACCCTTGGGGGCGCCCATATAAGATGGTGCGCGGCAAGGTGCGCCCATGGGCGCCCCCCATAACCGAGCGTCTACCACCTCAGCAGCTGCGGGACATTGTCACGACATTGTTCCCGCAGGAGCAGGAGGGATTTATCCCCCCTGCTATGGGTGAGCCGCCGGAGGACACCGGCGGCGAGGCCCCTGCTGAGGTTCCCCACATCACCGGGGAGGAGCTTCGTGTGGCCGTAGTCAGGATGAGTGCCAAAGACACGGCACCCGGACCGGACGGCATCCATGGCCGGGTCCTGGCCTTGGCCATCAATGCCCTAGGGGACCGACTCTTGAGGCTTTACGACTCTTGCCTCGAGTCGGGACGGTTTCCCTCGCTGTGGCGAGAGGGTAGACTCGTCCTTCTCAGGAAGGAGGGGCGCCCGGCGGATACAGCCGCCGGTTACCGTCCTATCGTGCTGCTGGACGAGGTGGGCAAATTGCTGGAACGCATTCTGGCTGCCCGCATCGTCCAGCACCTGGTCGGGGTTGGACCCGACCTGTCGGCGGAGCAGTACGGCTTCAGAGAGGGCCGCTCAACCGTGGACGCGATCCTTCGCGTGCGGACCCTCTCAAATGACGCCGTATCACAGGGCGGGGGTGGCCTTGGCGGTGTCGCTCGACATCGCCAACGCATTCAACACCTTGCCCTGGTCCGTGATAGGGGGGCACTCGAGAGACATGGAGTTCCCCCCTACCTCCGCCGGCTGGTCGGCTCCTACTTGGAGGCCAGGTCGGTAGTGTGCACTGGGCACGATGGGACTGTGTACCGGTTTCCGGTCGTATGCGGGGTTCCTCAGGGGTCGGTCCTCGGACCCTTCCTTTGGAATGTCGGGTACGACTGGGTGCTGAGAGGCGCCCTGCTCCCGGGCCTGAGCGTAATTTGTTACGCTGATGACACGTTGGTCATGGCCCGGGGACAAGACTTTAGAGAGGCTACCCGTCTCGCCACAGCGGGGGTGGCCCTCGTCGTCGGTCGCATTAGGAGATTGGGTCTCGCTGTGGCGCTCAATAAATCCCAGGCCCTGTGGTTCCACAGGGCTCGGGTGACGCCACCTGCAGGGGCCCAGATCGTTGTAGGAGGCGTCCCAATAGAGGTCGGGGTGCGATTGAAGTACCTCGGCCTCATACTGGACAGCCGTTGGACCTTCCGGGCCCACTTTACGGAACTCGTCCCCCGATTGATAAGGACAGCCGGCGCACTGAGCCGGTTGCTTCCGAATGTCGGGGGACCAAACCGTGTCGTGCGCCGCCTCTACGCGGGGGTGGTGCGTTCGATGGCCCTGTACGGCGCGCCCGTTTGGGCCGGACCGGGAAACCGGACAGCAACCGTTGTCCGGCTCCTGCACCGGCCGCAGCGCGTCGTAGCTATCAGGGTCATCCGCGGATACCGCACCGTCTCCTTCGAGGCGGCGTGCGTGCTGGCGGGGACGCCGCCCTGGGATCTAGAGGCGGAGGCGCTCGCCGACAACTATCGTTGGCGTTGCGACCTCCGTGCTCTGGGCGTTGTGCGTCCCCTCAGAGCCGCGGTACGGGACCGGAAGGCCCAATCTCGGCGGTCCGTGCTGGAGGCTTGGTCAAGGCGCTTGGCCAACCCCAGCTGGGGCCTAAGGACCGTCGAGGCGATTCGCCCTGTCCTGGAGGACTGGGTGAGTCGCGGCGAGGGACGTCTCACCTTTCGTCTGGTGCAGGTGCTGACCGGGCATGGTTGCTTCGGGAAGTACCTGCATCGGATACAGGTCGAGCCGACGACGAGGTGCCATCATTGCACAAGCGACCTGGACACGGCAGAGCATACGCTCGCTGTCTGCCCCGCATGGGAGGAGCAGCGCCGTGTCCTGGTCGCACAAGTAGGACGGGACTTGTCGTTGCCGGGCGTCGTGGCATCGATGCTCGACGACGACGAGTCCTGGAAAGCTATGCTCGACTTCTGCGAGTCCACCATCTCGCAGAAGGAGGCGGCGGGACAGGAGAGGGAGAGCTCTTCCCTCCCCGACCGACCCCGCCGCCGCCGACGTCGAGCGGGGGGCCGGCCTCGGGATGTGTCCCGGGATCTGGCCCCCTAAGAGTACCGGGTCCAACAACACCGGACCCGAGGGGTGCTGCGCTAGGCATCAGCGCACACCCTCCGTGCCATCTATCCGGGGGATGGCAAGCCGTGCTCCCCGACCCGGGCTGGTCCTGGGCCGCCCTGAGCCGAGGGAGACCCTCCAACACACGGCCCCATCTCGGTGGACTTTTGGTTCGCCTACCGAGTGAGCCGGTGGTCGTTCCACAGACGGCTGCCGGTTCGACGTCCGGGGGAGACGGGGCGATACGTGAGCGACAACCGCGAACGCGTCCTGTCACCCCTACATAATCGGATGTGGAACGTGATTGGCGGGAGGTTTTAGTGCGGTTCGACACCCACCGGCCGCCGGACTTCCACTCGCCCCGCGAGTGGAAGTCCGGCGATTTCCTCCCGTAAAAAAAAAAAAAAAAAAAAAACCTCTTAAATCGGATTCTCATAAAACCTAACAATATTCTTTATGCCAGGCATGCTCTTGCAACTCGGAAACAAAACAGTCATGAAACTATTGACACGTACGTTCAAGCCCTAAAACAATTATCGAAAGACTGTGATTTTACCGATGTCGACAGCAAAAGAAACCGAGATGACAATATTCGTGATGCCTTCATAGCGGGCATCACTTCATCTAAAATAAGGGAAAGACTCCTGGAAAACTTTTCTTTGACGCTAGATGAGGCTCACAACCAGGCCCGGTCGCTGGAGATGGCTGAAGTCAACACACTACATTATAATAACGTACCCCTGAACGCAACACTTGAAAATACATCTGATAACATCAATAATGCGTCTGTTTCCAGCGGTAACGCCTCCGCCGCAACACGTTCTTTCTCGAAACGAAAATGTTTCTTCTGTGGGGGGCGCGTTCACCCACGCCTTAGTTGCCCGGCTCGCGACGCAACGTGCCAGCTTTGTGCCAAGAAAGGTCATCTAGCAAACGTCTGTCGAAGCAAACATTCAACCAGCGCTGCTGCTTCCGCGACTGATTCAGACAATATCGGCGCCTGCATCATCGCTGCTTCACCATCGTCATTACGTAAGGCAACTGTTCCTGCATATATTAAAGGTATACGAGCCGAAGCGCTGCTGGATACAGGGAGCTCCAAAAGCTTCATTAATTTCGAATTTTCGAAACTATGTTCGTTGAAAACGAAACCTAGTCAACAGACAATATCTATGGCTTCTCTTAACCATACTTCGTCAGTTAAGGGAGAAACTTCCGTCTCACTTACTTTGGGCAAACATATATACGAAAACGTGCAGCTACTTATTGTGGTAAACTTATGCTCTGATATGATTATAGGACATGACGTTCTAGAAAAACATTCTTCTCTTGAATTCGCTTTTGGTGGATCCAAGGACCCACTTATTGTTTGTAATGTTGCCGAAGCTTCCGTTCCAGCGATCCCCTTATTCTCCAACTTAACTCCTGGATGCAAACCAATAGCTATCAAGTCACGACGGTATAGCGATGAAGACCGAAGTTTCATCGAAGAGGAGGTAAGGAATCTTCTAAATGAAGGCATCATCGAAGAAAGTAGATCACCATGGCGGGCGCAAGTGCTGATTACTAAAAACGCAAATCACAAAAAGCGTCTCGTGATTGACTACTCGCGAACCATAAATCAATTTACAGAACTGGACGCATATCCACTTCCAAGTATAGAGGAACTCATATCTAAAGTATCCAAATACTGCGTGTTCAGCGCCATAGACCTCAAAAGCGCCTATCACCAAGTTCCGATACTGCCAGAAGAGAAACCGTATACTGCGTTCGAAGCTGCAGGAAATCTTTACCAATTTCGCCGGATCCCGTTTGGCGTAACAAATGGAGTTTCCAGTTTTCAGAGGACCATCGATTGGCTTATTCGAACAGAAAATTTAGAAGGTACGTTCGCTTATCTCGATGACATAACTATCTGTGGCAAGTCGCAAGAAGAACACAACAAAAATCTACAAGCATTTATCACGGCTGCGAAAAAGTATGGATTAACATTGAACGAATCAAAATCCATATTTAATCAGACCTCTATCAACATTCTTGGCTATACGATTTCTAACAACATGATCAAACCAGACAATGACAGATTAAAACCTCTACTCGATTTACCCCCGCCGCACGATTTGTCCAGTATGCGAAGAGCCCTGGGCATGTTCGCCCACTACTCAAAATGGATACCGCATTTCTCTGAAAAAGTACATGAACTAACTACAGCCAAGATTTTTCCATTGAGCAATGAAATAATCAAAAAATTCGATGAGCTTAAGAACTACATAGTCAAATCTTGTGTTCATGTTATTGACGATAACGTTCCATTTACCGTGGAAACTGATGCATCTGAACACTCTATCGCGGCGACACTTTCTCAGGCAGGCAGACCTGTAGCTTTCTATTCAAGAACACTAAACCGCAGTGAGCAAAATCATTCGGCAATCGAAAAAGAGGCATACGCCATCGTGGAATCCTTAAAGAAATGGCGCCACTTTCTCATTGGAAAACCGTTTCTTCTAGTCACCGACCAACGATCAGTCTCTTTCATGTTTGACGCTAAGCATCCGAGCAAAATAAAAAATGAAAAGATTCAACGCTGGCGATTAGAATTATCTCCGTACAAATACGAAATCTTATATAGGCCTGGCTCACAGAACTACGCAGCGGATGCCCTCTCGCGTGTCTGCGCAAGCGTTGAAGCTCGCCCGGCAAAGCTGCGATCTCTCCATGAGGCCCTTTGTCATCCCGGCGTGACGAGAATGGCGCATTGGGTTCGTTCGAAAAACCTGGCCTATTCGATCGAAGACATCAGAACCATGACAAATGAATGTCGTACTTGTTCAGAAGTTAAGCCGAAGTTTATCAAAGCTGACCCTCAAAATAAATTAATCAAGGCCATAGCGCCGAGAGTATCTTCACTCTCGTCAAATCGCGATTAGTCGTACGACCCCATATAATCCTCAAGGCAATGGCCAAGTTGAAAGGCTCAACTCTACTCTCTGGAAAACAATACAATTAGCGCTGAAAACTAAAAGTTTACCAATAGAATGTTGGGAAGATGTTTTATCTCAAGCGCTGCACTCTATACGTTCGCTTCTATGTACTAGTACGAATTGTACTCCCCACGAGCGAATGTTTCGTCACTCTCGACGATCAGCAAATGGAGACTCGATTCCAACATGGCTAACAGGTTCAACTAAAGTGCTCATACGGCGCTTTGACCGTAGATCAAAGTATCAGCCCTTAGCCGAAGAGGTGGAAGTCATAGAAACTAATCCTGCCTATTCGTATGTTCGGCTGATGGATGGACGCGAAAATACGGTTTCCACCCGACACTTAGCTCCATTGGGATGCAACGGTGAAGAAATCCCCGAAGTCAACGAGTTAAAGGACTCTGAACCCGGAAGACCCGAATCTCCGTCACCATTATTCACACCATTGCAATCACCCCTTATCTCGCCACCATCGTCATCACCATCATCACCTGAAGTTCTACAACCGACATTCCAATCACCCCTTATCTCGCCACCATCGTCATCACCATCATCACCTGAAGCTCTACAAGAGGCGCCCGAACGAGAAGATCAAGTTGACCTGCACCTAAATGAGCCCGTAATCGAAGAGCGACCCCGGAGATCAACAAGAATACACAACCCTCCGAAGTACCTACGGGACTTTATCTGGCCGGGGTGAATGTGATAAACTTTTTACATAAATGTCATTTCATTAATGTCACGTTTTGCTAATTAAAACCTAAAGCTAGGTTTGTCTTATTATTTCACCTGGTTCCTTTTGGAATATCCTTGCCCCCCGATAGTCCCTCATTCTTCGTATAATGAGAAACAATACGCTTATTCTAGTTGATTATAATATTAGGTTTGTATAAGTTTAAAAAAAAAAAAATGTTATATAAACTTATACCTAAGTATTAATTGATTATTAAGTTTCGGTTCAGAAATATAATATTAAAAACCTTGCGTAGCGTAGGTAACAAAAACACAGTGTTTAAAACAAGCAATTAGGAATTATAGATACTATAAATTATAGGTAAAAAACGCAATCGCAGTTTCAGCACAAATGTTATGTCCTGGCTTATATTCCATGTAGTTTAAAACAATATACTATTGTAATGAAAATAGTCAGAATGAATGAAATGTAGTAACTATATAGATATATATTATATTATATATACATAATGTCTATTCGGTTTTCAATCCTATGTTCTCTGCACCTGGTTTACAAGTGCAGGCGATCCCGCACTTGCAACAAAAGATGACGTCAGATCGCGCAGCCGCCGCCCAGTTTGTTTACAAATAATCTTGAACAGTCGCACCGAGCCGTGTCGCGAGCGAGTGGCAGGTAGAAGCGAGAATTAAATTGATCTTGTCAATTTTTGTCCAAATTTGAAGAAAATGATATCAAAATGTTCTTCTCTCTTGTCTCCTTCTCAATTCAACATATCGCCGGCAACAAGAAGAAAAAGAGAGGAAAGAAGAAGGCCACGAAGAAGCCGCGCGCGCCGCGGCAGGCCGCAGTGGTGGTTACCCTGTTGCTGGCCGGCCAGGCGAAGGGGCTGACATACCCCGACGTCATGGCAAAGGCGCGCGCGGCCGTGGACCTCACAGAGATCGGGACGGAGGACGGCCTCCGCATCCGGCATACGGCCAATGGGGACCGATTGCTGGAGTGTCCCGGCGGCGTCAACAGTGGCGACGTCGCGGACCGTCTGGTGTCGGGTCTGCGGGTGGTATGGCCGGAAGAGGAGGTCAAGGTGCACAGGCCGGTCAAAATGGCTGAGCTGCGTGTGACCGGCCTGGATGACTGCACCACCAGGGAGGAGGTGGTGGCGGCCATCGCATCCCAGGGTAAGTGCACCCCGGAAAATGTACACCGGGGCCAGCTCAGTGTGGGTGCGGTGCCCGGTCGGGGCCGCCAACTCCCTGGCCACTCCTCCGCCCGGAAGGCCGGCTGGGGACCATGGCGGCTGCTGGAGTCACGCGCCTGGCGATGCCTCAAGTGCTTCGGCACGGGGCATAGCGTCGCCAGGTGCACCAGCACAGTAGACCGCAGCGGATTGTGCTTCCGCTGCGGTCAAACCGGACACAAAGCGGCCGTGTGCTCGGCCGCGCCGCACTGCGCGTTGTGCGCCGTGGCCGGGCGCAGGGCCGATCACCGGGCGGGGGGCAAGGCTTGCTCCCCGTCCGGTGGTAACACCGATCGTAACAGGCGCCGCAAGGTGAAGCGGCGCCAACAGAAGTAGTCGGCCGAAGTACCGGCCAACGTTTCAGACCCCGCAGTGGCGCCTAGTGCGCCCGAAGGCGAAGGGCAAGCAGGCCAAGGAGAGGTATATGGAATCACTCTTGGGGACGCTCGACGATGATCCGTGGGGGCGCCCGTATAAAACGGTGCGCGGCAAGCTGCGCCTCCCCTGACCAAGCGTCTCCCGCCTCAGCAGCTGCGGGACATCGTTTCGGCGTTGTTCCCGCAGGAGCAGGACGGATTTACTCCGCCTGCTATGGGTGAACCGCCGGATCACACCGGCGGTGAAGCCACTGCTGAGGTGCCTCACATCACGAAGGATGAGCTCCATGAAGCCGTGGTCAGAATGAGTAGAAAAGACACAGCGCCCGGCCCGGACGGCATCCACGGCCGGGTCCTAGCCTTGGCCCTCAATGCCCTAGGGGACCGACTCCTGAGGCTGTACAATTCATGTCTGGAGTCAAGACGGTTTCCCTCGCTCTGGAGGACGGGCAGACTGGTCCTCCTACGTAAGGAGGGGCGCCCGGCGGACTCAGCCGCCGGTTACCGTCCCATCGTGCTGCTGGACGAGGCGGGCAAATTGCTGGAACGCGTTCTGGCTGCCCGCATCGTTCAGCACCTGGTCGGGGTTGGACCCGATCTGTCGGCGGAGCAGTACGGCTTCCGGGAGGGTCGTTCGACCGTAAATGCGACTCTGCGCGTCCAGACCCTCTCGGAAGAGGCCGTCTCCCAGGGTGGGGTGGCCTTGGCGGTGCCGCTTGACATCGCCAATGCCTTTAACACCCTGCCCTGGTCCGTGATTGGGGGGGCACTGGAGAGGCATGGAGTGCCTCTCTATCTCCGCCGGCTGATCGGCTCCTACCTGGAGGCTAGGTCGGTCGAATGTACCGGGTACGGTGGGACCTTGAACCGGTTCCAGGTCGTGCGCGGTGTTCCACAGGGGTCCGTTCTTGGACCCCTTGCTCTGGAATATCGGGTACGACTGGGTGCTGAGGGGCGCCCTCCTCCCGGGCCTTAGCGTAATTTGTTACGCGGACGACACATTGGTCATGGCCCGGGGGGATGACTACGGAGAGTCTGCCCGTCTTGCCACAGCAGGGGTGGCCCTCGTCGTCGGCAGAATAAGGAGGTTGGGCCTCGACGTGGCGTTACACAAATCCCAGGCCCTGTGGTTTCACAAGGCCAGGGTGGCGCCACCGATCGACGCCCACATCATGGTTGGTTGGTTGTGAGGACGGCCGGCCATCTTGGTCGGTTGCTTCCGAACATCGGGGGACCCAGCCACGCCGTGCGCCGCCTCTACGCGGGGGTAGTGCGCTCGATGGTCCTGTACGGTGCGCCCGTTTGGGCCGAGCCTCTTACTCGGGCAACTTTTGCCCGGTACTTGCGTCGGCCACAGCGCATCGTAGCCATCAGGGTCATCCGCGGGTACCGCACCGTCGCTTTTGAGGCGGCGTGCGTGCTGGCTGGGACGCCGCCCTGGGAGCTGGAGGCGGAGGCGCTCGCCGACGATTATTGTTGGCGATGCGGCCTCCGGGCCCGGGGCGTAGTGCGTCCCCTGCGGGAAGCTGTTCGGGATCGGAAGGCCCAATCTCGGCGGTCCGTAATGGAGTCGTGGGAGCGACGTATCGCTAACCCCACTTGGGGTCTGCGGACCGTCGAGGCGATCCGCCCCGTCCTAAAGGATTGGGTGGGTCGTGGCGAAGGACGCCTCACCTTTTGGGCGGTGCAGATGCTGACCGGGCACGGATGCTTCGGGCGGTATCTGCACCGCATTCAAGTGGAGCCGACGACGAGGTGCCATCACTGTGTAGGATGTGACCAGGACACACCGGAGCATACGCTCGCTGTCTGCCCCGCATGGGAGCAGCAGCGGTGTGTTCTGGTCCAACAAATAGGACCGGACTTGTCGCTCCCGGGCTTCGTGGCGTCGATGCTCGAGAGCGACGAGTCCTGGAAGGTGATGCTCGACTTCTGCGAGTCCACCATCTCGCAGAAGAGGGTGGCGGGGAGTGCGAGGGAGAGAATTTATTCTTCTCTCCGTCCCGCAACAACCCGCCGCCGTCGAGCAAGGAGCCGGAACCGGGATCTCGCCCGGAATCTGGCCCTTTAAGAGTTTCGGGTCCCCAACGCATGTGAGTGCGAGCGGGGACCCAAGAAGGTGTCGTGTCTCGCTCAGCACGCCCTTGCGTCAGAGCATCCGGGGGATGGCGGACCGCGCTCCCCGACCCACGCTGGTTCTGACCCAGCGGGGTGTTCCGTGGGAGGGTGACACACAGTCCAGCCATCTTGGCGGGCTTCGGATAGCCCGCCGACCGAGAGAGTCGGTGGCCGTATCGCCGGCGGCTGCCGGTTCGGCGTCCGGGGGCGGCGCGACGGAAAAGTGTGCCGAGAGCGTTATGCGTCGCGCCGTCCTTCAAAACCCCGTGCTGGGTTCTGGCCTCAGCCGGGGTTCGGACGCTGAGTGTGAGCGGTTGGAGGTTTTAGTGAGGTTCAACTCCCACATACCCCGCCCGCGGGGCGGGCGGGGATCCGGTGATTTCCTCCAACTGAAAAAAAAAAAAAAAAAAACCCTACTTATTTCTATTTATTACAATTTTGCTTATCCTGTTACAGTACTCCAAAAACACGGATCTTGTTTTGTCGTCACTAATTAATTCATTGAGATTTTCAGGTGTTATAGTAGCGTTTATTTTATATTCAGAATTGTATCTTTGTATGCCAAATATAGGACATTCCGTCAGAATGTGTGGCACAGTGTCTTCTATCGCGTTATCACATTCACAGCCTGGGGACCCTTTACACTTAAACCTATACAAATATTCACTAAAACCACCATGTCCCGTTAAAATTTGTGTTGTAACTCCAATTGATTTCAGTGTTCTTATTATTTTACACGATTGTATCACATTAGGTAAGAAAAGTTGTTATTTTTGCCGTTGATCCCGTTCTGTATCTTTCATCCCATTTGCTAATTGATTCTTCACGAATCTGTTTTTTAACAAATGTAACAGAACATATTTCATAGTCCGGTTCTTTCTCTTCGTTTGCTGCCTCTTTTGCCAATATATCAGCCCGTTCATTACCCTGTGTTCCGTTATGTGATTTTATCCAAAACAGTGTCAGCTTTTTGTTAAGGGTTTTAATTGATTTTATATTATTTTGTATTTTGCGTACCAAAGGATGAGTGCTTTGCAAATTACCAATTATATCAAGTGATGATTTGGAGTCACTGAAGATCCCAAAGGAGTCTTCAAGACATCCCAGGATTTCTTCAGTAGCCTCACTAATCGCCAGAAGTTCGGCCTGGAACACAGTGCAGTAACCTTGCAGTTTTAACTTTTTAGCCCTCTTCTCAGTACCTTCCTTCCTATTACTAATTGCTGCTCCGACTTTGTCACCCGTTTTACTTCCATCAGTATAATATTGTATTTGACATTCCTTGATAGCTGACGTTATTTTTTCCTTTGAGTCCAGGATTGAGTAATTCAGCTTTGGTCGATGTGCGGGATGCAACAAAGTTGTGTATGGTTCAACTTTTTCTATTTTCGAATAATCAGTCGCAAGAAGGCCTCTTCGCGCTTCATATAGGATAACTTCTCTTATCCTTATGTCCAGAGGTATCAGTCCAGCCAGCAACAACGATGCGTTTAGAGATACTGTACGATAGGCTCTGCATAATTTGATAGCAAAGCCCCGTTGCAACGATTCGAGTTTCTTTTGTATTGTGATTTTCTCTGTTGCTGGAGCCCAGGCGCAGGCAGCATACAAGATAGTGGGCTCCACTACTGCGGCGTAAATCACTCTGATTACATCGGAGTGGAGTCCCCAAGTAATCTTGGCTACCCTTGCTAGATGTTTATATAGCTGAATTACCTTATTTGTGACGTTTTGTACATGGGCATTAAAGGTCAGTTTGTGGTCCAACGTTAGTCCAAGAATCTTAATACTATTTACCATAGTCAGTGATATTCCGCCCATAACTAGCACTGGTACATCGTATTTTAACTTCCGCGTGATAATCATAGCATAGGTTTTGTGCGGGGCGAACCTGAGTTTATTTCTATTTCCCCAATCGTGGATATAACTTAAAGCTGTATTTGCCTTTTCTTGTATTTCTGCTGCTACGTCTCCCTCAAACAACAGCATGATATCATCGGCAAATGCTTGGACACAAATATCACGACGTGTCAGTTCCCACAATAATGGATCCAACAACACATTCCATAGAATGGGACCAGCGACCGAACCCTGCACACAGCCTTTTTGTACATTCCTTTAGTACATTCTCCACTCCCGTATCTAAGTTTTATTTTTCGATCTCGAAAATAGTGATCTATTAGTCTTCTGAGATTAACAGGACAGCCTTTTTCCGCCAGTCTTAGTCTTATGGCGGGCCACCAAGCCGAATCAAATGCTCCTTCTATATCTAGCGAAACAAGTACCATCAACATTTTTTGGTTTAAGTTGTTTCTAATTTGTGTCGTCAGACCGTAAAGAGCATCTTCTGTACTTCGTTGGGGTACTAACCCAATTGGACGATATGATTTGGGGTTTGTGTAATCAGTTTTATTAGGCTTACGCAGGATGACAACTGTGGCTTCTTTCCATATTGCAGGAAAGCATCCAAGATCGAGACATTTATTGACCAACTCAAGGAACAAATCTGGGTCCGCAGATATCACACGCACACATATGTCCGAGGTAAAACCGTCCAATCCTGGAGCTTTTTTGGGATTAAAAGTTTTCATTGAGGCTTCGAGCTCTTCCATTGTGAACGGCGGATCGTGATTTTCTTTTAGATATGGCTCATTTATCAGGATAGCTTGTTATCTAATTATTTTATGCTCTGGTGTATCTGTTTTTTCTAAGTCTTCCGGATAGAAAGTGTCGGCAAGGAGGCACGCTGACTCATTCGGTTCGAGGTATCTTCCTTCACTCTTCAGTGGTATGGCTTCCGGTCTCTTTGTTGCTTTTCTAATAATTCTGTAGATTCCATCCTGAAGCCCTTCTTTGTCCTGTCTACTACAGAATTTCCTCCAGCCATCTATTTGTGCCTTTTTTATTTCCTCTTCGTATTGGTTCTTTGCTTCCATATACTGTCTCACGACCATTTCTCGCCGGACTGCAGATGCACATCGAATTCGTCTTTTTTTTGTGATCATCATTCTTTTCATTTCTTCCAATTGTACGGACCACCAAGGAATAGTCACTCTTTCTTTATGCTTTAATTTAGGTATAATCGTATTGCATGTGTGTGTGATTACGTTGTTAAATTGTTGGATTAAGGTTTCAATGTCACTTTTAGTTTTTATGTTTCTCAATTCCGCAAAATTTATTCCGTGTTTCATTTTAAATTGGGCAAGTTTTAAATTAAAATTTTCCCAATTTGCTTTTCTTGTATTATAAATTTTACTACTTTTTATGTTATTATGGGTTTTTGATTTTTGTAAATGTATATTGAATGTTATGACACCGTGGTCCGAGCTCATAAAATCTTCCACCTTCCAGTCTTCAATCAGGTTAAAAATGTTGTTAAAACATACGGTGATATCGATAAAACTACTGTAAACGACACCTCCCCGTACGGTATAAAAGGTAGGAGTGTTACCTGTATTTAAAAGTTGTAAATCCATTTCGTCAATTAAACCTGATAGTGTTTGCCCTCTTTGATCTTCTTTATTACTTCCCCACCATGGACTCTTTGCATTTACGTCTCCCCCAATAAGCATTTTCAGAGACCCAATTTCTTTCTTAATATTTTTTAGTATTTCAAGATATATTTCAATAGGTCGATCTGGTTCGAAGTAACAAGACACCATTACAACTTCCCAAAATTGTTTTTTTATTTTAACTGCTACCACATTGTCGGAAATGTGTTGAAGGTATTGTTGTACCTCCAGTCCATTGTCAAAAACTGCAATAGCTGCCTTAACTGTACCATGTGTTGCTTCAGAATTTCGGTAAATCCTAGCTCCACTGTAATTTTTCATAATATTTATGTTGCCGGTATAGGGTTCCTGTATCAGTGCAATGTCTATTTTTCTTTTGTTAGACTCGAACATCAATTCATCTGTAGCTATTCGTTTTCGTTGCAGGTTAGCTTGAGCTATTTTCATTGGGGAACGATTATTTATTCTAAGTGCATTACTTCGTAAGGTGCCTTCAGCAATACGCAATTCTGGCTTTGGCTAATGCATCCCATTTGCATCGCACAGGGCAGGCTTCGTCAAAGGCATTGTGGCTGTTAGCATCCAGGTTATCCTGGGTACAGTTTGGGCACTTTGGTATTTCTCCGTTGGCAAATGCTACACACTGAGCTCTCAAGTGTGAGCCCCCACAGTGGCTACATACCTTTTTTTCCTTCTGACATGTTCGTCTCGTATGTCCGTACCCCAAACACTGAGAGCATTGAACCAATGGCGATTGGTCGGCTGTCCAGACCTTCTTAATATCAATAAGGACATTTCTGGCCTCCACAAGTCGTTTCCAAATTGTCGGTGATGTTCTCAAAACTGCATTCCCGACGTGTGGATTTCTAGTTCTTCTTCTGTAAATAACGGTAACTCTGTCTTCGTTTTGTTTTCTTAAAGCGTCCACAATCTCTTCGTCGGTATTACACTGAAGTAATCCATTCAGAGAAACCAGCGGGTCTTTATTTTTTAATTCTTCTAATTTTAGTCCATTTCTTCCAGATTTTAACTTATTTATTACTTTATTTTTTTCCTCTTCGGATCTACATCCTACTATTATTCTGCTTTCTCTGGTCTTTCTGATTTTTTTCTATTTTAATATCTCCTTCTTTAGCATTCACTGCCTTTCTGAATCTATCCATTACTTGGTCTCCAGTTTCCGAGTGATCTTCCGACGTGATAACCACGGAATGCAAAGCCTTTTGTTCTTCTTTTTCTTTCTTATTACCAACAACTGCTGCTGCGTATGTAAGTTTATCTAAATCGATACACTTTCTTTCTATTACTGTTTTTAGTTCCTCCATCTTTTTATTATTTTCCTTTAGTAATTTTTTATGTTCCTTCATGATTGTCTTGATTTCATTTTCAATGTTTCTTTCTTCTTCTTCCTTTGCTTTTTTTGCTGCTATTTCGTCTCTTATTTCAGTTTTGTTTACTGATTCTACTCGATTTATCAATTCTGTTAGTTGATCCAGGCATTTCAATACGCCAACTTTTATTTCGGTTTTTACAGATTTGGCTTCCTGTCTGCCTAGTAGAGATTTTGCATTCTTCAGGAAAGCTTTTGCCTCTTCTGTCCACTGAAGTTTATTATTTAGATGGATCTGTTGACTGACATTTTCTTCTTCAGTAGTCTCAGTATTCGTTGGTGTTGTCTGAGGTTGCATCGTTATGGACTTTTCTGTAGTGACTTCCGGTAAGACAATTTGTTTACCTCACCGGTGACTATCTTTCTCGAATTCTGAACTAATCCGTTTTACGTTTACAGTTTTTACAATGTTCACCGGTGCCAATGCCCGATTCGGTGATTTACGAGTTAAGTTTTAGGGGGGGCCTTTACGGGTGGGGTTCGGTGTCCAAACATTCTTGATTTGTTGTGTAATAAGTAATTACTTCAAGTGCAAGCATGCAATTGAGCCGAGAGATATGGTCAAGCGTGGATCTATAGTACTGTCAATATATGCACTTCTTTAGTGTATTGAAAAATACAAGTCAGTGTCAAAGAAAGTGAACTCAGGTTAAAACTAAGTTTAAATGAGATCTTTCATTTCCACAATAATTTAATGGTTTTCTGTTAGCATCAAGAAGTGCAGCTCCTTAAGCGGTCATTCGACGTAGTCAATAAGTCACGCTCAAATAGGTCATAAGCCACTTACAAGCGGTGGTCAAGGTAGGTAAATTATCGAATCAAACCTTTTGTCACAAAGCGATCGCAGAAAGCAAAGCTTTATGTTGTCTATGGTGCACTATCAACAGTTGATCCGTCAGCCAGTCAGCAGGAAATATTATGTTTTTAACATTGGTTAGGTCAGTGCGTACTCAATATTCATCACCTTGTTATATAGATTAACACATTGCACGGTTGAACCCTCCACTTATGATTGTTGAGCCATCCACCAGAATTTCAAGCACATGTGCCACCAAACAGCAGCCAGTTACAGAGCAGTTGAAGAGTGAGTTATTTTTTCGATCCGTGTATCCTCGAGTACCAAATTCACGAAGTATCTAAGCAAAGAGGGTAAATAAAAATTTTTGTTCTGGTGTTAATTCGTAGTGAAGTTAACAATGTTTCAACTAAGTCACGATTGATTTGCTTTTATGCACTGCAAAAATTTTAATATTACTAGTAGAACAATAATTCTATACGGTTTTTAGACAGACACAAGATAAATATATCGGAAAGCTTCAGAACTCGACTAACACGACCGCACTCGACAACGATTGTTTGTTCACTTGTAAATATAGTTATAAAGATGAAGTAAATACTCTAATGCCTTAGCGGGTAGGTGTTTGATTATAATGTTTGACAGATTGTCTGGACCTGGGCTTTTTTTTTTTTTTTTTTTTTTTTTCAGTTGGAGGCAATCACCGGATCCCCGCCCGCCCCGCGGGCGGGGTATGTGGGAGTTGAACCGCACTAAAACCTCCAACCGCTCACACTCAGCGTCCGAACCCCGGCTGAGGCCAGAACCCAGCACGGGGTTTGGAGGGACGGCGCGATGCGTTACGCCCAAGGCATTCTTTCCCGTCGCTCCGCTAGTGTTTTTTATTTGAGAGAGTACCAACATTATTTCATGCATAGTTATGTTTTTATTTATTGGGTTAGAGTTATTGTAAAAGTTAAAATTAGATTGAATTTCCTCAATGTTTTTGTGGTCAATAAATTGTGGAAGATAATTTTTAGAACTAGAGTTAGTAGCAAAGGTTTTAGCTAATGAATCAGTAATTTCTGTAATATTAGATATAAATGTCCCGTCATTCTTTTCAAGTACAATGTTGTTGAATCTGGTGTTATGATGACTAAGTTTTTGTATCTGTTTCCATACATCACTAGTGAGAGTTTGATTGCTGATAGATGAAACCCAATTACCCAAATTTTTTTTCCTATTGTCTTTGACCAGTCTTCTATAGTGTTGTGAGTTTGTGGGTTAATGCCAAGAAGTGGATGGGAACTTACTTGGGATTATCTGCCCAGCTGGTTTGTAGTTCGTTTGCACAACACTGCACTTAGTTTTTCACCAAAGTTTGTTTCTAATTTGAATTTTTACCGGCACCGGCTTTCGTTCGTACGTTAGTTCACGCCATATTGAAAAAATGCATCGATTTTGGCGCTTTAGTAGCGCAGTTGTCACTAGCGTCTCCACAGATGGCGTTGGTTGTAGGAAAGGATAGGGATGGGATCTCAAGATTTCCCCCCACTTGAAATCATCATAGGATTTCAGAAAACTCACAAAAAATTTTGAAGACGCATTCTTTAAAATAGCTATGGTAACTAAGGTACGCTATAACTAAATGATAAGAGTGACTTAAAACTAAATGACCTAAAGTAGGTCCTAAATTAAGTTAAAAAGTAAGTTTAGAAAGTTAAAATAAGTATGTTAAAAGTACATTTAGTAAGTTAAAGTAAGTATGTTTAAGAAGTTACAAAAGTACAAGTATGTTGAAAGTACGTTTAGTATGTTAAAAGTACGTTTAAGAAGTTACAAAAGTACAAGTATGTTGAAAGTACGTTTAGTATGTTACAATAAGTAAAAGTATGTTAAAAGTACGTTTAGGAAGTTACAATAAGTAAAAGTATGTTAAAAGTCCGTTTAGGAAGTTACAATAAGTAAAAGTATGTTAAGTTATAAACTATGCTTTAAGTTAGATAAATTTAGAATGCTAATTTGGATCTGCATCACGAGGCAGTGGACACAGCTTAGCAGTGGATCTTCGTAAGAAACCATGCGATGTACGAACAGTGACCACTCGTACTACACCGTCGGTACCAGGATGCAGCTCGCTGACCTATCCAATACGCCATTCTAGGGATGGAAGGTTTTGATCGACAATTAAGACTATATCTCCCACTTTTACGTTATGCTGATTTTTAAACCATTTAGTTCGTTGCTGTAGTGTATGAAGATAGTCTAAATGCCAGGTACGCCAGAAACATTGAGTTAGTTTTTGTAGTAGTTGCCACCTGGCCTGAACGGTTAAGTTAATGTCAACTAGTGAAGGTTCAGGAAGGCTTACTAAAGGAGCCCCGATTAAAAAATGACCAGGTGTTAGTGTTTCCACCTCTGTAGGATCGGAGGATATTGTTACTAAAGGACGTGAATTTAAAATAGCTTCAATTTTTATAAGAACCATACTGAATTCTTCGAAGGTTAGAACTTGTAACCCGACTACACGTTTCAGGTGGTGCTTCATTGATTTAACGCCGCTTTCGAAAATACCTCCAAAGTGACTCCATGTTGGAGGGTTAAGTTTCCATTGTATTCCTCGATTTATTAGATTAGACTCAATTTCACGGTACTGAACTCGAGTCATTTGATGCATTTCGGTAAGATAACGCTTGGCGCCTATAAAATTTGAACCACAGTCTGAAATGATCGTGCTACATAAACCGCGTCTAGAGACAAACCGATCAAGAGCAGCAATGAAGGCTGGAGTCGAAAGCTCGGTAACGAGTTCAAGATGTATTGCTTTAACTGCTAGACAAATGAAAACGCAAACAAATGCCTTATAGGTTCTTGCGTTACACCTACGGCTTTCTTTAATTATAAAAGGTCCCGCGAAGTCGACTCCGACGTTATCAAAGCAACGGGCCGGTTGGACTCGCAAAGAAGGTAGATTACCCATGATAGGTTGAAGAGCTGTAGGGTTAACTTTGAAACACGTAATACATTTTGAAAGTCGCGATCGAATTAGATTACGGATACCTAAAATCCAGAATTTTGTTTGTATTAGCGATTGTAACGCACGCGGTCCGCAATGTAAATAAGTACGGTGATAATAATCGATAATGATTTTTGATAGATGTGATGTTTTAGGCAGTAAAAATGGATGAATAGCTGACTGAGGTAAATTTGAATTTTTTAATCGTCCCCCCACTCGCAAAAGACCGCGATCGTCGATAAAGGGTGTAAGTTTATGAAGATTGCGTGGAAGAAGTTTATCCGTTTGAATAGCTTTTATTTCATCAGCGAAGAAACTATACTGTACGTGTTTTATTAAAGAAATGAGTGAATTTTCTATTTCTTCTAAAGATAAACTAGATTTAATACGTTTTTCTGGAGAACGAGTTGCATTTGTTATGAAACGTTGACACCAGGCAAATACGCGTTGTAATTTTGAAAATGATGAATGTTTCTCAATGAGTTGCGAAAGTATGTTGGAATCGAAAAATTCTGTTAAATTTTGAGATGTTAATTTTGCCTTTGTTTCTGGCAAATCTTTGACAAAGGATGATTGTTGTGAAGTTGGCCATTCGGAATAGTTAGCGAGCAGCCAACTAGGCCCTGTCCACCATGTAGAACAGGACGCCAGTTGAGAACAAGTTAGACCACGACTGCAATGGTCAGCCGGGTTGTCATGCGTGGGTACGTGATACCAATTTTCGATTGGGACGCTATCTAGAATCTTTACCATGCGATGAGCTACGAACGTTTTGAGACTGTGTGGAGGCGTGTGAAGCCAAGCTAACACAGTCGTGCTGTCAGTATGTGCTAATATTTTAGTAATATTAATGGCATTGTTAAGTAAGTTAAAAGTATGTTTCAGTAATCGCGCAAGTAATACTGCTCCGCAGAGCTCTAGCCGGTTAACAGTAAGAAGCTTTAACGGAGCTACTTTTGATTTTGCTAAAAGTAAATTAGAAGTAATATTATTGTCGCTAATGACACGAAGATAAACGCAGCAACCATAAGCCTTTGTGGATCCATCGCAAAATCCAACTAGCTCGAAAGATTTAGAATTAGTAGGAACTATTCGACGTGATAATTTAATGTCTTTAAGATGTTGAAGTTCAGAAGTAAATCGATACCACTGTGTCAAGGAATCAGATGGCACGATTTCATCCCAACCAAGTTGAAGACGCCACAATTCCTGTAGACTAAGCTTCGCTAATAAGATCATTGGCGCTAACCATCCCAGTGGATCGTAGATTCGGGCAATGTTTGAGAGAATGGCATGTTTTGTATCACCTGGCGTAAGTGCCGATTGAGTATAAGTGAACACATCCTCGTTGGGATCCCACTGGACACCAAGGATCTTGACAGTTTGTTGATTATTATCGTCAAAAAATGTTTTTGGAACTTGACAATGCTCTGTCGGAATTTGATTAAGAAATTCGGCCGAATTACTACTCCATTTGCGAAGTTCGAATTTGGCACATGATAGAATTTGTATTAGCTCTTCTTTGTGCTTAAGAGCATCTTCCACACTTGGAGCACCTGCAGTGATGTCATCCATGAAAGTATCCTCCCGGAGGCTACGAGCAGGCAATGGAAACTGTTGTTCATAATCTGAAGCTACTTGATGCAGAGTACGTATCGCTAAGTAAGGAGAGCTGGTAACACCGTAAGTCACTGTCTTTAGTTCATACTCCTTGACAGGATCGGCTGTCGAATTACGCCACAGTATATGCTGCCATTTTCGATCTTCAGGTCTTAATTCGATATTCCGGTACATTTTGGTGATGTCGGCAGTGAAAACTATAGCGTGGAGACGAAATTTAGTGAGTATGTCCCCTATATCATTTTGAAGTTTTGGACCAGTGTGGACTAGGTCGTTGAGTGATTTTCCATTAGTGGTTTTCGCGCTGGCATCGAAGACTACCCTTAGTTTTGTAGTAGTCGACTCTGGACGAATGACACAATGATGCGGTATCACATATTGTCCACTACTAGTTGCGTTAACTGGCTCCATGTGGTCTAATGACTCGTATTCTTGCATAAAATAAGTATATTGTTCCCTTAATTGAGGGTTACGATCGAGGCGTCGTTCTAAGTTAGCGAGCCGAGAGAGAGAATGATTGTAAGAATCGCCGAGTTGAGCATCAGGTTCTTTCAAGAGTATCGGTACAACATACCTACCGTCCTGGTTGCGCTATGTCAGATTAGAGTACATTTTTTCACATTTGATGTCATCAGGATTAGTAATAGCCTGACGTGGAGGTTCTTCGATCTCCCAGAATCGCTTGAGGTTTGCGTCTAGTTCGTTAGTGGATGCTAGGAGAGAAGATATTTTTTGAACCGGCAAATGGTTTGTATTAAGTTTACCAGTAATAACCCAACCGAAAACGCTATGTAACGCAACCGGAAGGTCAATCCTGGGTTGGATACGCTGACCATCATAAATGCTATGGAACAGTTCCGCGCCAAGTAAAAGATCGATCTCAGATGATTTATCAAAGTTATCATCTGCGAGAATTAAATGTTTAAAAGATTCACGAATATTATTTGGCAAGTCTGTTGTAGGCATGTTACTAGTTATGTTATCAATTACAATAGGACAAATATTAAAACAAGGGTTATCTGAAGAGCGAGGAAGTACAGTGCAAGATGTCATACCAGTCACGTGATGCACGGCATTTTGACCTAGACCAACAACGGACATTGTACATCGACGCAATGGTAGGCCTAAACGTTGAACACACGATTTAGTTATAAAGCTATCTTGAGCACCGCTATCAATCAACGCACGAACAAGATGTGTTTCAGTAGTACTAGGATGTCGAACACGGACCGCACAAGTACCGAGAAGTACCACCGAACGACTGTATCCAACACATGCATTAGAGCTGACGGAAGCAACGGGTTCCCTTGGCGTATCGTTTTGCGCGGGAAACTGAACGGAGCCGTTCGCGGCAGAATCGTGAAGAAGAGTATGATGCCGTTGCCCACATATCGTACAATTTGATTTCGAATAGCACTTGTTGTGATCGTGATTTTTCCGTAAACAATTAACGCATAAGTAGTTTGCTGTCACTAACTTAAGCCGGTCGTGGACGCTTGAAGCTTGAAAACTAGGACATTTATATACGCTATGTTTTTGTTTACAAAAGCAACACGGATGATAAATGCCGGTGCAAACATTTAAAGGTAAGTTTGTGTTAACAGGCAATGAAGTTGATTTATTTAAATAATTTTGTTTTAGAAATCTTTCATTACGATTGTTATAGTTTAAAGGAAGTTTGTTATTAATTTGTATACGCATAGACGTTGAAGGAGAAGGTTCACTGACCTCTAAAACTTTAACATAGTTTTGCAAAAATGTTAACAAATCGTTAATGGTAGGTATACAGTTCGATACATTTTGAGACTGTGATTCAAATCTTTTACGAGTATCAGTGTCTAAACAACGAGATGCCAAGTAAAATAAAATATATTCGCTTAAATTCGGTACATCGATCGTCTTAAGGGCATTGACACTTTCATATAATAAGTTTGTGAATTGCAATAAATTATTTAAACTTGATGTCTTCAATGGCGGGAATTGAACAATTTTGTCTAAATAGGAGGTTGCTAAAATTCTTTTATTTTCAAAACGATTTACTAATGTGTCAAAAACTATGTTGTAATTTTCAGATGTAACAGGTACGCCTTTTGCAATCGATAAAGCAGCACCCGACAAACATGATAGCAAATAATGAAATTTTTCTATTGAAGTTATGTTTTTGTTGTCGTGTACAAGCGACTTAAAAGTATCACAAAACGTCAATATTACCATCAAAATTAGGCAAATTAATTTTTGGTAAACGCACTTGCTGACCGAATGGCTTGGCGTGGCCCGCGAGCTGCACACTTTTCGCGCCATTATCGGCTAAACAATTCTCGGCCGTTTCCAAAACCACGTAAAACAGATCGTCAAATGATTTTACAATTTTCATGTCTATTTTTAATTTTACTACACAATTCCAAAAATTCACTACGAATATCGTTTATACATATATTTCGTTTGTTCGTTATAAAACGAACCTTGAAACTTGTGGCTTTTGACGAATCAGTTATTAAATTTTGTGATATATCGTAAAGATTCTGCAGTTCGTTGTAAACGTATTCCCGCTCACTAATTAATATTTTAAGTTTAGATTCAGACATCTTGAAAAGTTATGTTGAACAAAATGTATTTTACAAAATTCAAGGTAGTTACAGTAGGTACCTACAAGTTTGTTAAAATATAAGTTTGAATATGACTTGAACACGTTTATGTTATTAAGTATGTTATTCTTCGATAGTATTATGATAGAATAGAATGTATAACAAGAGTTTTCTAATGAATATGACCCTAGTTACCATAGGTATCCGGCTCGAAGGACCACTTAAATGTTGTGAGTTTGTGGGTTAATGCCAAGAAGTGGATGGGAACTTACTTCGGATTATCTGCCCAGCTGGTTTGTAGTTCGTTTGCACAACACTGCACTTAGTTTTTCACCTTAGTTTGTTTCTAATTTGAATTTTTACCGGCACCGGCTTTCGTTCGTACGTTAGTTCACGCCATATTGAAAAAATGCATCGATTTTGGCGCTTTAGTAGCGCAGTTGTCACTAGCGTCTCCACAGATGGCGTTTTTTTTTTTTTTTTTTTTTATTGCAAGGTAGATAAACGAGCATACGGCCCACCTGATGGTAAGCGGTTACCGTCGCTCATGAACCTCTGCAATGCCAGGGCAAAGAGAGGCCGTTATCTACCGCCTACCCATACAGGACTTTTCTTAAACCTCGTTTAAAGAGGGACATGTCATAGCGCTCCGGGAACACCGCGGACGGGAGTCCATTCCAAATCGGAATGGTACGGGGCAAAAATGATCTTCTGAACCGAACTGTAGAAGAGCGCAGCGGTTCCAAGTAAAGGTGGTGAACCTTGCCCCTGCGGCGTGTGGTGCGATGGTAAAAAGGAGATGAAGGAATCATCTCGAAGAGTTCCTCGGAGCATTCCCCATGGACCAGACGATATAGAATGCACAGAGAGCTGAAATCTCTCCGTACACTCAGAGGCTCCAGTCGCTCCGTGAGCTTGGGTTCCTCAACAATCCGAACAGCCCTCCTCTGGAGGGAGTCAAATGGAAGCAGCTGGTAATTGGGAGCACCCGCCCAGAGATGAGAGCAATACTCCACATGAGGCCGGACTTGAGCTTTATACAACAGTAACCTCTGAGCCGGTGTGAAGTACCGCTTCGCTCTGTTAAGGACTCCCAGCATTCTAGAAGCTAATTTAGCTTTACCCTCCAAATGACTCCGAAACTGGACGGTGCTCGAAATGTCAACCCCAAGAATCCCAATACTCTCGGAGGTCGATAGAGATACCCCTTGGAACTGGGGCGCTATGACAAATGCGTCCCTCTTTGCAGTGAACGCGCAAGCTTGTGTCTTCGATGGGTTGAACTGAACAAGATTCAGCTCGCCCCACTTGGAGACCTGCCCTAGAGAGTACTCCACTTCAGACACAAGCTCTGATCGTCTTTCCTGAACCAAATTCCGAGGGAAACTCTGCTGACCGGTATATCGCGCATCCCCCGTACTATCATCCGCATAGCAATGCATGCCATCGATGGACAACATGTCATTAATATGCAAGATGAAAAGCGTAGGAGACAGCACCGAGCCTTGTGGAACGCCTGCATTAATGGTCATGGTATCAGAGCAACAGCCGTCGACGACGACTTTGATGCTCCGACCATCCAAAAAGCTGGCAATCCACTTGCAGAGCCCCTCAGGGATCCCGTAAGATGGTAACTTCGAAAGAAGTGCCCTATGCCAGACCCTGTCGAAGGCCTTCGCTATATCAAGGCTCACGGCAAGAGCCTCGCCACCGCTCTCCAAAGTTTCAGCCCAACGGTGGGTAAGATAGGCTAGGAGGTCGCCAGCCGACCGGCCGTGACGAAAGCCATATTGTCGATCGCTGATCAACTGGCGGTCCTCCAGGTAGCCCAGGAGCTGGCTGTTGATGACTCGCTCCATAACTTTGGAGAGCAAAGATGTTACCGCGATAGGCCTGTAGTTCGACGGATCGGACCGGTCACCCTTCTTGGGGATAGGGTGAACATGGGCTATCTTCCATGAAGACGGGACCCTATTGGCGTCGTACGAAAGACGATACAGACGCGTAAGTGCAGGTGTCAGTTCAGGGGCACATGTTTTCAATACCACTGCGGGGATGCAGTCCGGCCCGCTCGACTTATGGACGTCGAGTGATTTGAGTTCACGCCTGACCGCACGTTGTGTAATGCGCACCTCAGGCATGGTACTGTCACACCGTGGGATGGTAGGTGGTGTGAATCCACCGTCGTCCAAAGTCGAGTTTGAGGCGAAGAGTTTGACCAGGAGATCGGCCTTTTCCTTCGCACTATGGGCCAGACTATCATCGGACTTGCGCAGTGGCGGGAGACTGGATCGACAGAAGTTTCCTTCCGCCGACTTAGCTAGTGACCAGAAAGCGCGACTTCCTGGCGGATAGCCACACAGACGGTCACCAACCCTGGCGACGTGCTCCGATTTCGCCTTCGCCAAAGCCCTCTTGTAGAACCTAGAAGCAGCGTTGAACTTCCGCTTCTCCTCACAGATGTTTGGGTCCTGACGTCTCCTGGCATCGTTCCACGCCTTGTATGCGGACCGCTTGAGGCGTGCAGCGTCCCTACTGGTACGATTGTACCAGGGTTCACTGCGACCCCCAACGGGCACCACAGAGGAAGGAATAAACAATTCCATTCCTTGTAGCACCACGTCTTTAAGCCGGTCCGCGCAGACATCAGGATTGTTGGAAGAGAAGCAGAGCTGCCCCCATGGGTAAGAAGCGTAGAATTCACGCATTCGGTCCCAATCTGCTGACCCGTACCGCCAAACCCTACGAGAGCCAGTCGTCGGTCGACGACCGGGGCGTGGGAGTGGCAAGACAGCGCGGACAAGGCAATGATCAGATGATCCCAAAGGAGCATCGACCACCACACTATAGCCGGCTGGGTTTGTGGTCAGCAGAAGGTCCAACAGAGAGGGCTCATGTCCCTCGATATCTGGAACACGGGTGGGCTGTGTAACCAGTTGCGAGAAACCGTAAGCCAAGGCGAAACCGTAGGCAGCCCGGCCGGGGAGATCGGTGGTCCTGGATCCCAACCACTCTACGTGGTGAGCGTTGAAATCTCCAAGGACCACCACCTCCGCTGCCGGGTACTGCTCAAGCACGCGTCCAGTCCCCTCTTGTACATGCTCGAATAGATCTGACCCTGCATCACTGCTATGGGACCTGTACAGGCACGCAAAGACCCGTGTACAACCGCCATAGTCGATGCGTAGCCAAAGTAAGGACAGATCCCGATATTCGAGGCCACGGAGACGACGACAACAGATATCATCCCTGATAAACACACATACCCCGGCTTTCCGTACAAACATGTGTTCTAACACGTAACCGGGGTATGCGAGGTACGAGTTATCGGTAGGGGGAGATATCTGCGTCTCTGTTAGAAATAGAAGGGCAGGCCGCGCCGTCTCAAGGTGGTGGTGGACGGCGTTAAGGTTACTGTGGAGACCCCTAACATTGCAGAAGTCCACATGGAAAGTGGGACTATCCGCCTGAGTATTCAGTTTCCTTTGACTATTTCTCATCATTAATTAATTTATTTTTTATTGAGGTTTGGTATTGATGGGCTAGAAAGGATGCACATTGCGAGATTCCGGTGATGCCGTGACAAAGGTGCGGTGCGTGTGAGTCCATGGCGAACGGTGCAAGGAACGGAGGGAGCTGGCACAGAGCACGGAAGGGCCCCTGGTCCTCCCTGCGTGCGACCGCCGGGTCCCACTCCGGTCTCCGACTCCGGCACGACGGCCACACGACAGGATTTTACGCCGGTTGGTGGGACAGCCTCCCGGGGCGGAGTTTAGCAGTGTCACCCGGGTTCGGGTCCCCTACTGACCAGCGGGCGGCGGCGGACACCGTTTCACCAGGTCTCCCTGTACCCCATGACAGCCCCCAACGCTACAGACACCGACCTCAACTCCGCTACCACAACAGTCCCAGCACCATCAGAATCTCGCAACAGCTTAAGGAAGGGAAGGGGAGGAATAGGGATAGTAACTGGCTCTCCAATCTACTCGCCGGAACACAGCACTAAGCTGTTATGGCGGCGGACTCTAATTGGAGGGTGGTCGCCAGCCAGTCGGACATAGTCCTACCACCGATTAGTTTTTGGCTCCCGTTTTGCACCACCCAGGGGTCACCTGTAGGGAATCGCGGGTTAGACCTACGGAGGCGGGAAGCATCAACCCCCAAAGCGTTGGTTGTAGGAAAGGATAGGGATGGGATCTCAACAATAGTGTGCTCGTTTTTTTGTATTCTATTTTATAGTTATAAATGAAATGAAATTTATTTATTAACAAATGACAAAGGACAATAAAGATTTTTCAGTGAACCCCGCACTAGGATAACCCTGTGTCGCGGGCGATCTTCAAAATTTTACACAAAACGGTTTAACAAACAAAACACCAACGTCAACAATAAAAAAAATACAAAAAGTAGTAAAACGTAAAAGAAAAAAATGTAAAATAAAAGGGAAACAAACATAACAAACCAATTGGGTGATATTCAAAATATTGTATTAATTCAGGAGTGTGTGTGTGTGGGTGTAAGTGTGTTTGTAAATGCGTGTGTGTGTGTAATAGTAAGTATGTGTGTGTATGTTAGGTAGTGAGCTTTAGATGTAAGTGAGACAATTTTGATGAGCTGGAATTCAAATCCATAAGTCATTAGGGTCTGCGCAGAAGAAACTCTGTAGCGTCGTAATCAAGTGTGAGGAGCCATTTCCTCACTCTTACCTTAACTCCTTACAATAAACAAGATAGATCGCAGTACCTGAGAGCTCTAAGAGGCAAGAGTCGTAAAGCCTCAAGAGTCGGTCCCCTAGGGCATTGAGGGCCAAGGCCAGGACCCGGGTCCGGGTGCCGTGTCTTTCGCACTCATCCTGACTACGGCCACACGGAGCTCCTCCCCGGTGATGTGGGGAACCTCAGCAGGGGCCTCGCCGCCGGTACCGCGAGTCTGGGTGCGGCAGACCGCCGAGTCCCAGGCCGAGATGGCTGCCCGTATTAGGAAGGAGCTTGCGGCGGAGTTCGGCAACCAGATTGCCGAACTCAGAGCCGAGCTCGCGGCTCTGCGCGTCCAGTCCTTCCGGGTCCATCACCAGCCGGTGCGACCCGGAAGAAGAAGAAGAACGGGGGTGCTGGTGCCGGAGCTGTCGCACCACCCCCACAGCCCCGCCCACTTCCTCCACCCCCGTCCACTGGACCGAAGTGGTGAAACGGGGCGCCAAGAGGGCCAAGGTGACGGCCGTTCCGGCCCAACCACCACAGATCGAGACAGAGGCAGTGATGAAGGCGACCTCTCAGTCGAGAGGCGCGCCAACTGCTGCCCCCAAAAAGAAGACGACTCCGGCGGCTGCGGCTGTTCCCCAGCAGCCTCCGCAGCTGGCACACGACCAATGGGGCCCGACTGCTGGAGTGTCCCGGCGGCGCCGACAGTGGCAACGTCGCGGACCGTCTGGCGTCGGGTCTCCGGGTAGTTTGGCCGGAGGAAGAGGTGAAGGTGCACAGGCCGGTCAAAATGGCCGAGTTGCGGGTGACCGGCCTGGACGACTGCACCACCAGGGAGGAGGTGGCGGCCGCCATTGCCGCCCAGGGCAAATGTGCCCCAGAGAACATAGCCGTCGGCGAGCTTCGCCGCGGCTATACTGGGGCCAGCTCCGTATGGGTGCGGTGCCCGGTCGATACCGCTAACTCCCTGGCTACTCCTCCGCCCGGAAGGACGGCGGGAGACCCGGGAAGGCTGCGCGTGGGCTCGGTAGCCCACGTGCGGCTGCTAGAGCCACGCGCCTGGCGATGCCTCAAGTACTTCGGCACGGGGCATAGCGTCGCCAGGTGCACCAGCACGGTGGACCGCAGCGGTCTATGCTTCCGCTGCGGTCAAAATGGGCATAAAGCGGCCGTGTGCTCGACCGATCACCGGGCGGGAGGGAAAGCGTGCTCCCCGTCCGGTGCAAACACAGAAAGAAACAGGCGCTGCAAAACTAAGCGGCGCCAAAAGAAGAGATCGGCCGGGGGAGTACCGCCCTTGGTAATGGTGGCCAGGTGGACCAGGGTTCGTCGCGGTGCGGATGGAAGATAGACGTTGTCGGATCATCGGTATATCCGGTTTGATCTCTCCACCCCCGCGGCAACCGCGGTCGCCCGCGGAACTGCACCCCGGTCATTCCCCAGGTGGGCATTGAAGCTCCTGGACAAGGAGCGCTTGATGGGAGCCTCTACGGTGGCGGCGCGGACGCCTATACGTCTACATCCTGTGGATGTCGAGGTCGAGGCGCAATGGCTCCGGGACACGATGCATCGCATCAGTGATGCTTCGATGCCCCGGGTTGGCCCTCGGCCTCCTAGGAAGTCGGCGTACTGGTGGTCGCCCGAGATAGCGCAGCTTCGTGCTGTATGCGTCCAGGCGAGGCGCCGGTAAGCCAGACATCGCCGCCGTATCCTCGCGTGTCGCGACGATCCCGTCGCGTTCGCGGAGGAGGAGGCCCGGCTGTATAGCGAATACGCGGAAGCGAGGGACGCCATGCGGCTGGCCATCAAGCAGGCCAAGGAGAGGAACATGGAGTCTCTATTAGGGACGCTCGACGACGACACTGAGGGGCGCCCGTACAAAACGGTGCGCGGAAAGCTGCGCCCGTGGGCGCCCCCCATGACCGAGCGTCTCCCACCTCAGCAGCTGCGGGACATCGTCTCGACGCTGTTCCCGCAGGAGCAGGACGGATTCATTCCGCCTGCTATGGGTGACCTGCCGGATCAAACTGGCGATGAAGCCACTGCTGAGGTGCCTCACATAATGAAGGACGAGCACTCATTCTGACCACGGCCACATGGAGGCCGTGGTCAGAATGAGTGCGAGAGACACGGCCGGGTCCTGGCCTTGCCGATGCCCTAGGGGACCGACTCCTGAGGCTGTTTAACTCATGCCTGGAGTCGGGACGGTTTCCCTCGCTCTGGAGGACGGGCAGACTAGTCCTCTTGCGGAAAGAGGGGCGCCCGGCGGACTCAGCCGCCGGTTACCCGTCCCATCGTGCTGCTGGACGAGGTGGGCAAACTGCTGGAACGCGTTCTGGCTGCCCGCATCGTTCAGCACCTGGTCGAGGTTGGACCCGATCTGTCGGCGGAGCAGTACGGCTTCCGGGAGGGTCGTTCGACCGTAGATGCAATTCTGCGTGTCCGGGCCCTCTCGGAGGAGGCCGTCTCCCAGAGTGGGGTGGCATTGGCGGTGTCGCTTGACATCGCCAACGCCTTTTACACCCTGCCCTGGTCCGTGATTGGGGGGGCACTGGAGAGGCACAGAGTGCCCCTCTATCTCCGCCGGCTGATCGGCTCCTACCTGGAGGCCAGGTCGGTCGTATGTACCGGGTACGGTGGGACCTTGCACCGGTTCCAGGTCGTGCGCGGTGTTCCACAGGGGTCCGTTCTTGGACCTCTTCTCTGGAATATCGGGTACGACTGGGTGCTGAGGGGCGTGTTGGGCGTGAGGAGGCGTGTGTTCTGGCGGGGACGCCGCCCTGGGAACTGGAGGCGGAGGCGCTCGCCGACGATTATCGTTGGCGATGCGACCTTCGCTCTCGGAGCGTGGTGCGTCTTCTGCCGGAAGCGGTCCGAGGTCGGAGGGTTCAATCTCGGTTGTCCGTCATGGAGTCGTGGGAACGGCGACTCGCCAACCCCACTTGGGGTCTACGGACCTTCGAGGCGATCCACCCCGTCCTAAAGGATTGGATGGTGCAGATGCTGACCGGGCACGGGAGGGCACTTCGGGAGGTATCTGCACCGGATCCAGGTGGAGCCGACGGCGAGATGCCATCATTGTGTGAATTGCGACCAGGACACACCAGAGCATACGCTCGCGCTCTGCCCCGCATGGGAGCGGCAGCGTTGTGTCCTGGTCAGGAAAATAGGACCGGACTTGTCGCTCCCGAGCGTTGCGGCGTCGATGCTCGAGAACGACGAGTCCTGGCAGGCGATGCTCGACTTCTGCGAGTCCACCATCTCGCAGAAGAGGGTGGCGGGGGGTGCGAGGGAGCGCTTATACGCTTCCCTCCGCCCAGGTACAGCAACCCGCCGCCTTTGAGCAGGGGGCCGGAACTGGGATCTCGCCCGGAATCTGGCCCCCTAAGAGTTTCGGGTCCCCATCGCATGTGAGTGCCCCCGCTCGCACCCAAGAAGGCGTCGTGTCTCGCGCCTTAAGCAAGAGAGGGTTCGGACGCTGAGTGTGAGCGGTTGGAAGTTTTATTGAGGTTCAACTCCCACATACCCCACCCGCCCCGCGATCCGGTGATTTCCTCCAACTAAAATAAAAAAAAAAAAAAAAAAAAAAACAGCAGGGGTGGCCCTCGTCGTCGGACGCATAAGAAGATTGGGTCTCGCGGTGGCGCACAATAAATCCCAGGCCCTGTGGTTTCACAGGGCTAGGGTGACGCCATACTGGAGAGCCGTTGGACCTTCCGGGCCCACTTTACGGAGCTCGTCCTCCGATTGATGAGGACAGCCGGCGCACTGAGCCGGCTGCTCCCGAATCTCGGGGGACTAAACCGCCTCTACGCGGGGGTGGTGCGTTCGATGGCCCTGTACAGCGCGCCTGTTTGGGCCGGACCGGGAAACCGGATAGCAACTGTTATCCGGATCCTGCGGATACCGCACCGTCTCCTTTGAGGCGGCGAGTATGCTGGCGGGGACGCCGCCCTGGGATCTGGAGACGGAGGCGCTCGCCGACGACTATAGTTGGCGTCGCGACTGAACGGTACCCGGTCCACCAACACCGGACCCGAGGGGTGCTGCGCTAGGCCGGTGCATCGGTACTGGTCGAGACAACACTTTGCTTCGGTGCTGGCATTAGTGTTGACCGGAGACCTAAGTCGAGAGTGGTGCGAATCTCGATTTTTCTGCTCCCATCGCCACTAGTGTGCGTGCCCAGTCCCTGCTGCTGCCCTGGGACCGCCGATTTCGACGATTTCCGATAGCGGAGCAAGGGAGCAAGCAGCCCCCCTGCTGGCTCTGTTACACGTCGATCTCGACCTCCGTCGACATCCCCCGATAGAAGAGCAGTCACTCCCTGATTGGCCGCGGCACTTTGCAATCCTAAGAGAGCGACTGGGGTTCGCTCCGAGCGGCAGAGCCACCCCGGCCGGTGGATTTAAATTCCACCCGGCCTCTGTCCGGGAGTTCCGTGTGATCCAGGCATACCTGGTGGAGGCCTCGAGGGAGACCGCAATTTCTTGGAATTGCTGGTCTCTCCCTGAGGATATCCCCGCCAAGGTGGCCGTCCGCGGCTCCCAGGCAACACTGATCTGGCCGTAATTACCGAAGCTGTGAAATAGCTCGGTTTCCCGGCGCGGTACGCCAGAGTGGTCCTGGCGAAGAGGGGTCGACCTTCCAGCGTGTTCTACGTTGAGCTCGACCACCTCTCCAGGCCCTACTCTACGGTCCGGTCCGTACCATGGCCGTCCCCCATCTCAGTCTGCGTGGCGTGGATGTCGAGTTCAAGCCCAGCGTTCGGTATCTCGGGTGCGAGATTGACCGGTCGCTTCGCATGAAACCACAGGTCGATCGAGTGATCGGCCTGGCCCGTGCGGCGCGGTTCGTCTTGCGGCCGGTCCTCGCGTCCGCGTTACCGATCAGGACTAAGCTCGCCATCTGTAAGACTTATATCCGCTCACGTGTTACGTACGCTGCTGAGGCCTGGTATCACCTCATACTGCCGTCCCAGCGGAAAAGGTTGCAGGTCCAGCAGAACCGTTCCCTCCGAGTTATCGACGGAGCAGGCCGCTACGTCTGCAACGACGTGATAGCCCGGGACCTAAAGATGGAGTCGCTCGAGGAGTTCATCGTCCGGCTCGCTCGTAATATGTACGAGCGGGCCGACCAAGGACCCTACGAGCACCTCCGCAATCTAGCTCCCTTACACGCCCGACCGCCTGAAGGCGCGGCGTTGCCTAGGGAGCTAGAAGGCCCCCCGAGATTTCTCGGAGTAAATTATCCCACGGCGTAATAACGTGGTAGGATATAGGCGATCCCCTCTACGGGACTGAGATCTTTGTGTCGTCCGTCCCGCACTTCTTCTCTCCCAAGATGGAGCCCACGGGGGCTATCATCATCCTCCCGACAGGGAGGTACGACCCCGCTCCCCGTATGGGAGCTGTTCCCCCTTCTGGGGACCCCCCACACTTTAGTGGGGGTATTTTTACCTTTGTAAGCCCCCCTCAGGGGTTTGGGTCGCCCAAACTAGGTTTGGGGACCTATAAAGCTGAGGTCTGGGGTCGCGGAGCCGAGCCACGGACTTGTCCGGGGCTCCGTTCCGCGTCACCAGGTCCCACTCCCCGTCTGGGAGTTGTATCTCCTTGGAGATATACGTCACCCCGCCTAACGGTGGGGTGACAACTATTAATCTGTTTTTTTCTCCCCCTTCAGGGAACTCAATCTCCCTTAAGGGGATGGGACCTCCAATCGGGGGCCCCCTTTAGTACCGCGGCACCCCTACATAATCGGATGTCGAGCGCGATTGGCGGTAGGTTTTGGTGCGGTTCAACCCCTACATACCCCACTCGCAGGGGGAGTGGAAGTCCGGCGATTTCCTCCCGTCAAAAAAAAAAAATGTCTAACGGCGTTGGTCTGAATCCACTTTAAGATTGGTTTGGTCCTGATCTTCCTGCTGAGCAAGCTTCCAGCTTTCCTTCCTCTCAGCACTAAAATCCAACTTTACCATCTTCACCGGTACGGAATCCTTGCTTCCTTGTCTGACACAGGAGATCCGCTCCATACTTCGAGACCTCCAAGACAATTCACCTGCATTACCGCATCGTCTTCCACCATGTTTCATCTTGCGTGAAGTTCCAGTATCCAACGTTAGACGTCTACAATATACCTCGCTAACCTTGCCGTTGATCCTGTTTCCATCCTGAGTCTGTGATACATTAGGAACTTTTCGAACATCATTCGAAACTCCCTTACTGGTTAGCTAGCTGCCCTGCATTCTTCAGACTTATTGTCTTTGAGTTTCTTCCGACAGTTTGCCCGTAGATGTCCTCTTTCACCACAGATGTGGCACCTTGGCTATGGACACTCTGTGTTGTACAGCAGCAGGTGCCGGTTCAGCATCCTCGACACGGTAAGCACGATTGTCATGTCTTACCGCTTCCACTTCTTCCAACGCATGTGCTAAAGCATCTTCAATTGTCTTATGATGCCCAAGTCGCATAGAAATTCTCAGTTCCGAGTCCCGGATGCCATTTACGAAGACGTCCAACAAATTCAAATTGATAAACATAGGCTCCGATCGATACGCCTTCCGTACTAATTTCTTTACTTCCAGAGCTCACTCCTGCAGGGTCTCTGAGCTTCGCTGAACTCGATTCTTTAATTGAGCCCGGAAAACATGCTCCAGATGTGCGTCTCCATATCTGGATTCCAGAGCATCCAAAAGTCTGTCGTATGTTACATCTTCTTTCATTGTTTCCAGTACGGCCAGGGCTTCTTCGCGAAGGCCAATCATCAATGCTGTTATGGCCTGCGCTTCATTCCAAGCATTGACCTTCATAACAGTTTTAAATTGCAACTTATAAGCTGCCCATGAAGTCTTGCCATTAAAAGGTGGCACCTCGAATACACCTCTCGTAGGTACCGCAGCAACTGACATCGGAGGTGCAGCTCCAAGTTGCAGCTGAGTTATGGTCTTCTTAACGTCTGCAATTTGGATCTCAGCCTTCGAGATACGGTCCTCATGCCGTTCTACCTGGTCCTTGATCTTGTTAACGTCCTTTCCTAATTCGTTACACCGTACTAAAATAATACGAAAATATCACATTATTTATCACGACAATGATGTACATAAACAAATTCCATTCCAATTCACACTAGGCAAGCCTGTATCGTGAGTACCTTAACACGATTACTTATGATTGTCACTCCGGTTCACTCAGTTCTTGTTTTAATAGTTTTTATAATAATTTAAGTTTAATAATAATAATTAAATAAATTAACAAGTTAACAAGACCGTTTTAAAATGTGTTTCCATAATCTCTTCTAATATATAAAATTCTCGTGTCACGGTGTTCGAACTTGAACTCCTCCGAAACGGCTTGACCGATTTTGTTGAAATTTTTTGTGCTTATCCGGTATCTATGAGATTCGGCCAACATCTATTTTTCATCCCCCTAAATGTTAGGGGTAGTGCACCCCTAAATTTTTTTCTTATTTTTTCGGCGCAGACGAAGTTGCGCGGTGCAGCTAGTAATCAAATAAAATTGAAGATGTAAAAAAAATTGTAAAATAAAATAATAATAATTAATTAATTCCATGCAATAATATGATAAAAATATACTTCTTATAATTTATTAGTATTCAATAATATATTCAGTGGTAAATAATTAAGACATAATATAAAAAGAAAATATAAAATAAAATAAAATAGGACATAAATAACCTACGACACTATTTTTATTAATTTCTCGGTTTCATCATATGTCAGAGTTGCGAGCCATTGCATTAGGACAATTTTAGCTTGTACCATGTTACAGGTTTTAATGTCACATAAACTAGCAACTCTGTTATAGATAAAAATATTAGAAAAGGGATTAAAACGTCTAGCGAAGGCGGATCGCGTTTGTGTAATCGGCAGTCTGAAGCATCTTCGACTCAACATCTCTTTGTAATCAGCGGAGCCGAGAACGGTTTTGTGGACCGTTAGACAAGTCTTCAAAATATACAATTGTCTCACACTCAGAACCTTAGTGGCTTTCAAAAGTTCGGTGGTAGGGAACCTATAGTGTTTCTTCAGCATCACCTTCAGCACCCCTCTCTGAGCTCTTTCAAGCTGGAGTAAACTAGTCTTAGAGGCGCTTCCCCACACAACAATGCAATAGGTAATAACTAATAAGTGATTGGCAGAGGGATTGATAAACCATCCTTAAAGTATTGAAATCAGAGGAATTTCGAAGATTTCTAATAATGTTCATGATTTTACGAACGCATCCAGAGTGTGAAACAATGTGCGCTTTAAAGTTTAAGTTTTGGTCGACCGTAATACCTTGGTATTTAATATTCTCCACTTTGCCAATATGGACACAATCACACAGTGGCAGTTGATCACTACATTGATGAATTTTTATTTCAGTTTGAGGTGGAGCCGAAGTAAGAGTTTTATAAAAACACATATACTTAGTTTTTTGGGTGTTTAATGTAAGGAGATTATTTTGTAACCACTTATTTATTTTTCTCATGCCATCCTCTGCTACTGAAAAGGATTCTTTCCAAGAAGAACCGTAAAACAAAACAGCTGTGTCATCTGCATAGCAAATGATATCAGCACATTTCAGATCTTGGATTTCATGAATGTCGTTTATATAGAGGGTGAATAGAGTTGGTCCGAGAATACTACCCTGCGGAACGCCAAAGTTCACTTTCCGAGGGATACTGGTGATGCCACTTACCTTTTTTTTTTTTTTTGGACGGGAGGAAATCGCCGGACTTCCACTCGCCCCGCGAGTGGGGTATGTGGGGGTTGAACCGCACTAAAACCTCCCGCCGCTCGCGCTCGACATCCGATCTGGTAGGGGTGACAAGACGCGTTCGCGATTGTCGCTCACGTATCGCCCCGTCACCCCCGGACGTCGAACCGGCAGTCGTCGGTGAAACGACCACCGGCTCACTCGGTAGGCGGGCCAAAAGCTCGCCGAGAAGGGGCCGCGTGATGAAAGGTCCCCCTCGGCTCAGGCTGGGTCAGGACCAGTCCGGGTCGGGGAGCGCGGCTTACCATCCCCCGGTAGTAGGTACATAGGGTGCGCGCTGAGCACCCCTCGGGTCCGGTGTTGGTGGACCCGGTACTCTTAGGGGGCCAGATCCCGGAACACCTCCCGAGGTCGGTCGGGGAGGGAAGAGCTCTCCCTTACCCGCCCCGCCGCCTCCTTCTGCGAGATGGTGGACTCGCAGAAGTCGAGCATCGCCTTCCAGGACTCGTCGTCGTCGAGCATCGATGCTACGACGCTCGGCAACGACAAGTCCGGTCCCACCTGTGCGACCAGGACACGGCGCTGTTCCTCCCATGCAGGACAAATAGCGAGCGTATGCTCTGCCGTGTCCAGGTCGCTTGTGCAATGATGGCACCTCGTCGTCGGCTCAACCTGTTTCCGATGCTGGTACTTCCCGAAGCAACCATGCCCGGTCAGCACCTGCACCAGACGAAAGGTGAGGCATCCCTCGCCGCGACTCACCCAGTCCTCCAGGACAGGGCGAATCGCCTCGACGGTCCTTAGGCCCCAGCCGGGGTTGGCCAAGCGTCTTGACCAGGCCTCCAGCACGGACCGCCGAGATTGGGCCTTCCGGTCCCGAACCGCAGCTCTGAGGGGACGCACAACGCCACGAGCACGGAGGTCGCAGTGCCAACGGTAATCGTCGGTGAGCGCCTCCGCCTCCAGATCCCAGGGTGGCGTCCCCGCCAGCACACACGCCGCCTCGAAGGAGACGGTGCGGTATCCGCGGATGACCTTGATAGCTACGACGCGCTGCGGCCGGTACAGGAGCCGGACAACAGTTGCTGTCCGGTTTCCCGGTCCGGCCCAAACGGGCGCGCCGTACAGGGCCATCGAACGCACCACCCCCGCGTAGAGGCGGCGCACGACACGGTTTGGTCCCCCGATATTCGGGAGCAACCGGCTTAATGCGCCGGCTGTCCTCATCAATCGGGGGACGAGCTCCATAAAGTGGGCCCGGAAGGTCCAACGGCTGTCCAGTATGAGGCCGAGGTACTTCAGTCGCACCCCGACCTCTATTGAGACGCCTCCTACCACGATCTGGGCCCCTGCTGGTGGCTTCTTCGGTTTCGGTTTCTTGGCGGCCGGTGCTCGACCCTGCTGGGGAGCAGCCACGGCCGCCGTGGTCGTAGTCCGGTGGGTGGGGGTGGCAGGCGCTCTACCCTTCTGGGGAGCTTCTGTCACCGCCCACGTCGTAGTTCGGTTGGTGGCGGTGGCAGGCGCTCGACCCTTCTGGGGAGCCCCTGTCACCACCTTCGTCGTGGTCTGTTGAGGAGGGGCCGCAGCCCCTCCAGATGGTGAGGCCTCCGCCGCCATCGGAGGGGCCGCCACCTTAGCCCTCTTGTTGCCCCGTCGTACTACCTCCGTCCAGCCGTCGTCCATATTGGACGGCGCTGGTGGTAGCAGGCGGGGCTTCGGTGCTGGGGCTTTAACAGCCGCACCAACACCGCGTCCCTTCCGTTGGGTTGGCCCCACGGGGGGCTGACGACCCGGCTGACGGATGGTGGGACGCGGCGGGGTGGCGGGAGGTGGCACTGCTGGCGCAGCACCACGCAGGGCGGCGATTTCCGCCCTGAGTTCGACAATCACTCTGTAACATTTCGGCGGGTCGATCGCGAACGCGTCCTGTCACCCCTACATAAACGGATGTCAAGCGTGATTGGCGGGAGGTTTTAGTGCGGTTCGACACCCACATCCCCACTCGCGGGGCGAGTGGAAGTCCGGCGATTTCCTCCCGTCAAAAAAAAAAAAAAAAAAGGGGACGCTTTAAGTCCTCTATGGTTCTGTCTTGGACTAAATCCACTCCCGCATCTTCTAATACAATCCGGTAATGGTTTTACGCTGTCCAGTGCTACAAGTAATTATACTGTATCCCATTTGCTCTATATGGATGACATCAAACTTTATGCAAACACTGCAAACCAGTTGAACACACTAGTTGACATCACCCATCAATTTTCAGAAGACATTTATATGCAATTTGGTATAGATAAATGCAAAATACAGTCCGTTCAAAAAGGAAAACCAGTACAAAATAATTATACTCTTCACGATGGTCAAACAATAGATCCAATAGACAATATTTTTGGCTATAAGTACTTGGGCTTCCAACAATCACAGTATATACATCTTGATGCTTGGATTCAAAAGTCTGTCCGCGGTAGACATCGACAAGATTTGTTAAATGTTATCATTGATAAAGAAGCATCAAATGCGTGGCTTACACGTGGAGAGTGTGAACGACAGAATAAACCCCGTACAAGCTCTCGTATGCAGATATGATGATACTAAATAAACACGTGTAAAATCCTTTATATAACGAATCCTAATAAAATCATATCTGGACACGAGGCTTCGCGAACACGCGCCATGTACAACGCAGCCTAGTGGTGAATTAGCGAAATGAAACATGGCCGTATGGGCGCTCGATCGGACACCTAGACTAAACGACGCCGTGCACGTGTTGGCGCGTAGGTTCTAATAAGATGATGTTTAGCCCCAAATCTAATTGGAATGCATCCAAAGTCGTAGGAGACCTAGCTTTTATATTTTTTGTTGTATTTACCTAACTTAGATTGTTTTTTCTCTTATTTTTTGTTCGTAAAATAACTTAGAGTCATTAGGGTCTCTCAAGGACTAAATATGCATGATCTAGGGCTGAAATATATTAATCCGTGTGTAATTAGGTTAGTTCTAGCTTTGTTTGAAAATATTCTTATTAGAAAGCTTTATGTAAAATCTGACTAGAATAAACATTGGAATTATATAGAAGCAAGTAAATAGGGAAATATTAGCATAACTAGGGCAATCGTCAATCAGTTCGCCTTTTTCAAGGCGAATTGCCGCTCCCTGCGTCTATGCTTGCAGTGGCATTCACTGCCCAGGGAGTGAGGTCGTATTAGGGACTCGCCTTCTTTAAGGCAGTGTAGTATTGTTCGAGATGGCCATCTCATATCGGAGAGAGGCCTGGCTGAGTTCCTGCGGAGCCAACACCCGGAGGTATGGAGCAGCTACCAGCGTCATCTGGAGCAGTCGATCCCGTCTCTGGTAAGAGACCCCCGCATCAACCCCACCCCTCTTAAGGCATCGGGAAATGCCAACAAATCACCCACCCCCCCAGCCCTTAAGGCTAAAGCCGCTACCCTCTGCCCTTAAGGCTAAATCCAATACCCCCACACTCTCTGCCCTTAAGGCGACCGTGGTAACCCCACGAAAATTCCCGGCGCCCGCGAGCGCTACGGATAGCGGACTCCGCGTCCACCCCTGCCGCGCCTCCCGCGACGTCCCAACCCGCGCCCGGTGCCTCGCGCCGCACCCCTCCCGCTTCACCCTCGGCCGAGCTCCTCGACATGGAAGTCGAGGAAATCGTCGCCCAAGGAGACGGCTTCACCGAGGTTGTCTCCAAGGGCAAAAAGAGGGCGGCCTCCTCCCGCGAGAAGGCCGCAACCAAGGTCACAAGGGCCGACGGCGGCCCCCGTCCGAGGCCGGCCTCTTTAACTAGAATAAGCATTGGAATTATATAGAAGCAAGTAAATAGGGAAATATTAACATAAATATGTATAGAGCATACTAGTTGCGTCATACGCGGCGGCCCAAGCGCGACATATGTGAGCATTTTAGGATTAAGAACATATGTGTAACGTATAAATTAAGGAAAATAATAATGTATGCAAAAAGAAAATAAACGATTTATTGTATGGTCTTTTAATAATGAACAAATAAAGTTGCGAATCCTGGCGGGGGTGAGGTGTGCGCGGGGAGTGGGGCCGCGAAATTCGGCTAAATAAACAGACCGGTTTCGACGTTCCGGCAGAGGTTCTCGAGATTTCCCTCTCACCACACCTGAAGAAAAGAAGAAAAGATGAACAGAAGAAAGCCACTGAAAAGGCTGAACCCCTGCTGCCCCGCACCCCGAACCCCTGCCAGGCCGCAGTACTGAAAAAAGGCGTTTTATTGAAGAATCCCTGCTCCTGCTCTCCTCGGCGGCACCGTCCCGTGCTCCGGTCAGACGTAACCATCATCATCAGGGCAATCGAAACGGTGGAGCTGTACCCCTGAACCGGCCATCCACGTGTCGAACAACACCTAGACACGCCAGCACATCAAATTACAGTCCACTGCTCTCCGGCCAGAGCTCCACCCCGTTCAATACCCAAAGCACTATTCATTCAACTACAAAAAGCAGTTATTTTAAACACTTGCCGAATAGTCCGTAAATTTTTATCAATTACTCAATAACTTCATTCATAACAGACTACAGGCATATATTCACAGAAAACACACACAAGTTATAAATTATATTACTAAGAATTAAGATTTAAACAAGGGAAACTGGCTTGATAAAATTATATATTACGATGAGATGGTCGTAGGTTACATAATAAAAAATGATACGTAACTTATGTACGATCAGGATGGTGTGATCCCGAGACAATTCACATACTATTATCCATTCCAGGACGTCCACGTACGCTCCATGGAAGGCAATTCACAAATACAACAGGTCTCGTATGGTGTGAGACCTAGGGGTGGAACCCTAAAATAAAATTATGACATGGTTGTACATCTCACATATATGATTACACACTTTTAAATATACAACCAGTTAAAAATATAATAATACAATAACTCACCGGAGGATCCACGGGCACACAGAATTTACTAACCCATCACGGGTGTATACTGAAGACTATTTAACCATTTCAAAAATTATCTCGGAATGAGAAATTAATGTGTGCGCTCGCTTTTTAAAGCTCTCGGTGACAAAAGAATGCAACATACATGTATAACTATCTACCAGTTTAGTGAGGAGACACGGAACCTAGTGAAGCAGAAAGGGGTCGATAATCGATATCGATAAAGTTTGTGTATTTAATTAAAATATATTAAAAAATATGTTACATCCATGCACAGCGCTGTACGTGAAGAATCGTAACGCATCAGAACACGTCGCTGAGGAGCCGGAGGCGGCGCGAGCCATCGAGAAGAACCACTACATGGACGACTACCTGCAGAGCTTCAACACGGTCGAGGAGGCAATGCGAGTAACAGCTGCGGTGGACCGCGTGCACCAGCACGCCGGGTTCGAGCTCCGAGGCTGGACCTCGAACGTACCGGAGGTCGTCAGCAAATGGATAAAGGGAACCGGAGCGGACACCGTTGAAATCGGCGGGAGCACCGTGGAGAAGACTCTGGGACTTCTGTGGCACGTCAGAGAGGACACCATAGGTTTCAGAGTAAACCAACGAAAAACGTCCACAGAAGTGTTCAACGGGACCCGCGCTCCGACGAAGAGGGAAGCCCTGAGCATCATCATGTCAGTGTTCGACCCGCTAGGGCTGATCTCGCCGCTGACCACGCCTGCGAAACGTATCATGCAGGACACATGGAAGTACAAGACGGACTGGGATGAGCCGATCCCTGAAGAGCTACAAGAATGGTGGACGGTCTGGCTTGACCAGCTGCGTGACCTGCCCGCGAAACTCATTCCGCGGTGCTACGACTCCGAACCGGCGGGAGATAGGGAGCTACACACGTTCGTGGACGCCAGCGAGGAGGCCTACGCCACGGCAGTGTACCTCCGAACGAGAAGAGCCGACGGCAGTGTCAGTATCGCGCTAGCGGCAGCCAAAAGTCGGGTGACGCCGACAAAGCCTATATCCGTCCCTAGACTTGAACTCCAACGGTGGAAGATGCACACGAATGGGAGATCTCGAAGAGAACGTTTTGGAGTGACTCGCGAACCGCTCTCGCGTGGATTAGATCGGAACCACGCGCATATAAAACATTCGTCGCGCATCGCCTGTCAGAGATCAAAGATCTCACGAAGAAGAATGAGTGGAGGTGGATACCGACGGCGATGAACGTGGCCGATGACGCCACGCGTGATACCCCGAAGAATTTCAAGAGCGATCACCGCTGGTTCACGGGTCCCGAGTTCCTGTACTCCTGTCCCGAGACACACTGGCCCACGGAGACGGGAGGCGCAGCCCCCGAGGCGGCGACAGAGATGAGAACGTGTCTACACATAAGCACCGCACACACACCCTGGATTGACTACGCCCGGTTCTCGAGATGGACGAAACTCGTGAGGACAATAAGCCGCGTCCTACAGTTCATCGACCTCTGCCGAAAGCGCGTCGCGATAAACGTCGGACGTCGCAAACGAACCGAGAAAAAGCCAGAAGACGACAAGGACTGGAAGCCATCCGCGAAAAAAGTTACTAATAAAAATTCTCTCCTCTCTACGTCTAGCCAACAGCAGAATACCTGGAGGGCCCTGGACGAGGCCCTCCTAAGACGAGCAGAAAAAACAATTCTTCGGGCGATACAGCTCGACTCAAGTATAAACAGTGATAAGTGTGGACAATGACGGACTGTGGCGGCGACAGAGATGAGAACGTGTCTACACATAACCACCGCACACACACCCTGGATTGACTACGCCCGGTTCTCGAGATGGACGAAACTCGTGAGGACAATAAGCCGCGTCCTACAGTTCATCGACCTCTGCCGAAAGCGCGTCGCGATAAACGTCGGACGTCGCAAACGAACCGAGAAAAAGCCAGAAGACGACAAGGACTGGAAGCCATCCGCGAAAAAAGTTACTAATAAAAATTCTCTCCTCTCTACGTCTAGCCAACAGCAGAATACCTGGAGGGCCCTGGACGCCACCCTCCTAAGACGAGCAGAAAAAACAATTCTTCGGGCGATACAGCTCGACTCAAGTATAAACAGTGATAAGTGTGGACAATGACGGACTGTGGCGGTTGCGAGGCCGTGTGAGTGCCGACCTCGCGACTAGTGAAAGTGAAACTAATCCGGTGCTCCTCGACGGGAGTCACCCCGCGACTAGACTATACATTCAGAAAGTGCACGAAGATCTCCACCATGGCGGTGTAGAGATCACCGTAAATGAACTTAGACAAAGACTGTGGATGCGTCGTATACGCCCAAGTGTAAAGACAGTGTTAAAGTGTTGTGTCAGGTGTAAAAGCGCGAAGGCGAAACCCGCGTGTCCGTCAACGGGCGACCTGCCGTCGTCGCGACTCGCCCACCACGCGCGGCCGTTCACATACACAGGCCTGGACTACTTCGGCTCACTGGAGGTCACCGTGGCACGACACCATGAGAAGCGGTACGTCGCGCTCTTCACCTGTCTGACGTCACGAGCTGTACACCTGGAGGTGGCGGCTTCTCTGAGCACGGACTCCGCCATCAACGTGCTGCGTCGCTTTATAGCGCGGCGCGGATGCCCATCCGAGATCTGGAGCGACAACGCGACGTGCTTCCGATCGGCCGATCGTGAGCTCACCGAGGCGCGGCACACCCTGGAGGAGGAAGCCGCCAAAAGGATGATCAAGTGGCGTTTCATGCCTCCGGCCGCACCCTTCATGACCGGAGCATGGGAGCGCATGGTCCGCACGGTGAAAGAGGTCCTGCGAACCACTCTGCACGAGCGATACCCGAGCGACGAGACGCTGACAACCCTGCTGGCGGAGGTCGAGGCGACTGTCAATTCCCGACCTCTCACGCACGTCTCCGTAACACCGGAGGACCCGCCGGCCCTCACGCCAAACACCATCTTGCTGGGACCCAACTCCTACAACCCGGCCCCGGTAGCCTTCGAAGACGCCGACATAGATGCGCGTACGCACTGGAAGCGCGTACAACAGCTGGCAGACGCATTCTGGAGACGCTGGGTGAAGGAATATCGACCGTTACTGCAACAACGTCGTGACCCACATTCGAAGGGCACGACCCCGGAGGTCAATGACCTGGTGCTGATCTGCGACCCCAACTTGCCTCACAACACATGACCGAGAGGACGAGCGACGGCGGTGTATCCAGGGAAGGACGGCGAGACGAGGGTGGTGGACATCGCCACCAGCAGCGGACGAGTCCTCCGAAGACCGACCAAGAAGATCGTCGTTCTACCAGTGGGATCGCATGGCGCGACGGCGGGAGAAATGTGAACGACAGAATAAGCCCGGTACAAGCTTTCGTGTACAGACATGATGATAGTAAAGAAACACGCGTAAAATCCTTTATATAACGAACATAATTTAGATGTAAATAACTCATAGGTAAAAATCATGTCTGGACACGAAGCTTCGCATACACGTGTCACGTACAACGCACCCTATTGGAGAACGGCGAAACGAAACGTGGCCGTATGGGCACTCGATCGGACACTTAGCTCAAACGCGTCTTAGCTCGTAGGTTCTAATAAGATGATTTTAACCCTAAATCCAATTGGGATGCATCCAAAATCCTAGGAGACCTACCTTTTATATTTTTTGTTGTATTTACCTAACTAAGGTTGTTTTTTCTTTTATTTTTGTTAACAAAACCAACTTAGAGTCATTAGGGTCTCCCAAGGACTAAACATGCATGATCTAGGACTGAAATAGATTAATCCGCGTGTAATTAGGTTAATTCTAGCTTATAGTGATAGTTTAAAGTAAATATACAACGTAGTTTTTATGTAAATTAGAAATAATGTTTGTGGTTTTTTAAGTGAATTTATAGCGTAATTATGTAAAATTTATGTTTGAAACTAGTCTTATTAGAAAGGTTTATGTAAAATCTAACTAGAATAAGCATTGGAATTATATAGAAGCAAGTAAATAGGGAAATATTAACATAAATATGTATAGAGCATACTAGTTGCGTCATACGCGGCGGCCCAAGCGCGACTGAGGGCAGGGCGACGGGGGCCCCGCGTATTTATATCGGAGGGCCCGTTACGGGCATATGTGAGCATTTTAGGATTAAGAACATATGTGTAACGTATAAATTAAGGAAAATAATAATGTATGCAAAAAGAAAATAAACGATTTATTGTATGGTCTTTTAATAATGAACAAATAAAGTTGCGAATCCTGGCGGGGGTGAGGTGTGCGCGGGAGTGGGGGCGCGAAATTCGGCTATATAAACAGACCGGTTTCGACGTTCCGACAGAGGTTAGTCCGCTCGCAGTCGTCGTCCGGTGCAGACGTGCTCTTGTACGCTCTGTATTGAACGCTCGCTGTGTCCGTACGATACGCCCATCTCGCTCACACGCGCCTGACGTCACGTTGACTGTGCTTCGGCGCGGTCTTCGTTTGATCGTTGCGGTCGTTTGTCGGCGATCCTTTTTTGTTTTTTTTTTTGTATCATCAGTGCCTTTTTCAAGGCGCTGTTGCCCCTCTTGTATCGGTTTGCGGTGCCATTCACCGCCTTGAGGGCTAGTTAGCTTAGGGCAACCGTCAAAACAATTCGCCTTTTTCAAGGCGAATTGCCGTTCCCTGCGTTTCTGCTTGCAGTGGCATTCACTGCCCAGGGAGCGAGGTCGTTTTAGGGACCCGCCTTCTTTAAGGCGGTTTAGCTTTGAACGAGATGGCCTCTCTCCAAGCGGAGAGGGGCCTTGCGGAGTTCCTCAAGAAGCGCAGCCCGGAGATTTGGGAGGAGTACCAGCGATTCCTGGAGCAGCAGATCCCGTCCGCGTCCAGGGACCCTCGCCGAAACCCCGCCCTCACCACCACGGCATCCGCGAATGCCGCCCGCGTCTCACCCACCCCCTGCAGCCCCTAAGGCTAAACCCGGTACCCCGATACCCCCTGCCCTTAAGGCGACCGTCCTGCGTTCACGCAAATCCCCGGCGCCCGCGTGCGCTCCGCTCCGGACAGCGGACTCCGCGTCCACCCCCGCCGCGCCTCCCGCGTCATCCCAACCCGCGCCCGCGCCCGGTGCGTCGCGCCGCACCCCCCCCGCTTCGCCCTCGGTCGATCTCCTCGACATGGAAGTCGAGGAGATCGTCGCCCAAGGAGACGGCTTCACCGAGGTTGTCTCCAAGGGCAAAAGAGGGCGGCCTCCTCCCGCGAGAAGGCCGCTACTAAGATCACAAGGGCCGACGGCGGCCCTCGTCCGAGGCCGGCCTCGTCATCCTCCGCTAGCTCGTCGCGTGCCTCCCCTTCTCCGCCGCCCCGCCGGCCGGACGGACCTCCCCCCGCCACCTCTTGTCATCCGCGACAAGAGCAAGTGGCAGTACATCTCCCATGCCCTCCACAACCGCGAGGAGGGCATCACTTTCCTGTCGGCGCGCAACCTTGCCGCCGGCATTCAAGTTAAGGTGGCAACCTCCCAGGACCACCGAGCTCTCTCCAGCTTCCTCCGTAGGGAGCGTATAGGTTTTCACACCTATACTCTCCAAGAGGAGCGCGATCTCCGGGTTGTGATCCGCGGACTTCCGAAGGAGATTGAGGTTGACCTCATCAAAGAGGATCTCATCTCCCAAGGAGTCCCAACAGTGGCCGTACACCGGATGTACAAGGCCAGAGGCAGGGAACCATATAACATGGTCCTTGCCATCGTCGAGGCTTCCGACCGCGGCAAACAAATCTTCAAACTGAAGACTGTCTGCCAGCTATCGGGTCTCAAATTTGAGGCCCCTCACAAGAGGGACATGCCCGGGCAGTGTCACAACTGCCAACAATATGGTCACTCTTCCAGGAACTGCTTCGCGCGCCCGCGCTGCGTGAAGTGCCTGGACGACCACGCGACAGCCGACTGTCCACGGCGTAGGGACACCGCGACGGAGCCCCCGTCGTGCGTGAACTGCGGAGCTGGCCACACGGCCAACTACCGCGGCTGCCCGATGGCTCCGAAGCCTAACCGACGCACCGCGCGTCAAAATAAGATTAGGGCCCCCCAACCGCCGCCGGTGGAAAAATTCGTCCCGGCACCGCTGCCCAAGACAAACGCGTGGCCCCTTCCGGGCACTAACCGTTCCTCTCGCGCACCCGCAGCGCAGTCAACATCACGCGCGCCCCCCGCCGCCGCCCCGGCTCCGCCCGCCCTCTTGGCACAACCGGTGCCCCGCGCCCCCGTCTCACAGCGCCCGGCGCTCTCTTCCGGACTGATGAAAGAAAACGCCGCGTTCTTTCACGTGCTTAAGTCGGTAACGCCCGAGCGTTTCCTTGAGTTTATTGAGGCGCATAACGCCTGCAACACGGAGGGAGACCGTATGGAGGTGTTCCTGGCATACATCGATGTGTGGCAGGCCTTCTCGTCCGGTCTCCATAATAATAACCAAAACGCAGTCCCCAGCACATCCGCTCGTGTGCCTAAAATTAATTAACTTTGATTATGGGTAGTACACCACAAAGAAGTAGGCCCCACGCCCTCACCGTCGGTCTTTTTAACGCCGACGGTCTCTACTCTCAACGCGATCAAATTGCTGACTTTTTACGAAGTCATCAAGTTGATATTTTCTTAGTGCAGGAAACGTTCCTCAATCCTTCGACGCGTGACCCCCGAATCGCGAACTACGTCATGATTAGGAACGACAGACTCACCTCATCCGGAGGTGGGACTGCCATCTACTACCGGAGAGTGTTGCATTGCGTGCCGCTCGATCCCCCCGCGCTCGTTAACATGGAAGCGTCAGTGTGCCGCATCGCACTGACGGGCCACTCGTCCATCGTCATCGCGTCCGTCTATCTCCCTCCCGACAAACCAGTCTTGCAAAGCGACCTCGAGGCGCTTCTCGGTATGGGGAACTCCGTCATTCTGGCGGGGGACTTCAACTGCAAGCATGCTAGGTGGGGTTGCGTCGCCACAACCCCGAACGGCAGACGTCTCGATAGTCTGATTGACGTCCTGGAGTTCGATATCGTAGCCCCTCTCGAACCGACTCATTATCCGTACAATATCCAGCATCGGCCGGATATCCTGGACATGGCCCTTCTCAAGAATGTGACATTGAGCTTGCATTCTATCGAGGTGCATTCTGAATTAGATTCGGATCACCGCCCGGTTATCATGCAGTTAGGCCCCCCGCCATCAGCGGAACCCATCATGAAAACCGTCGTCGATTGGCACGTCTTAGGCGCCAGCCTGGCGGACGCCGTTCCTCCTTCTCTCTCTGAAGGCCCGGATCAGTCCACTCCTTCCCTTCAGGAAACCACAGAGGCGCTTCACGCATTCACTTCAGACATTAAGTCTCACATAGATAGGGCATCGAGGCAGGTCGAGGCGGATGCTTTTCTCCGCTTCAAACTGCCCGATGAAATTAGGGAGCTCATCCGAGCTAAAAACGCTTCGATCCGAGCCTTCGACTCCTACCCCACCGTGGAGAACCGGGTTCGCATGCGCGCCTTGCAGCGTGATGTGAGGCGTCGCATTGCAGAGCATCGGAACTCCAGGTGGGGTTCCTTTCTTGAAGGAATCAAACCCTCCCACTTAGCGTACTGGCAGTTAGCTCGGACTCTAAGGAACGACTCGACTATGACGTTGCCGCCTCTCAACCACCCCGCTGGTGGTCGCGTAGCGTTCGATGACGATGAGAAGGCGGAGCTGTTGGCGGATTCACTGGAAGCCCAGTGTACGCTCAGCGATGCCACCGCGGACCCCGCGCACGTCGAAATGGTGGACAGTGAAGTCGCGCGCAGATCTTCCCTTCCACCCACGGTCTCTTTACCCCCCGTCACCACCGACGAGGTGAAAGATCTCATTAAGTACTCGAAGTCTCGCAAGGCGCCCGGCTCCGACGGCATCTCCAACAGAGTTCTCAAACTCTTTCCCGGGCAACTTATTTGCTTCCTCGTCACCATTTTCAATGCCGCTATGACACACTGCGCCTTTCCGGATACCTGGAAAGAAGCAGAAGTTATCGGCATTCCTAAAATCGGTAAACCCCGTAACGACCCGAGTAGTTACCGTCCCATTAGCCTCCTTCAGTCCCTAGGCAAATTGTATGAGCGAGTGCTCTACAAACGCCTTTGGGACTTCGTGTCTTCCAATAACCTCCTTCCTGACGAACAGTTTGGATTCCGCGCCAGACATTCGTGTACCCAACAAGTGCACCGCCTCACGGAGCACATCCTCTCCGGCCTGAACAGCCCCGTCAGACCCGTCTACACGGGCGCTCTCTTTCTCGATATCGCGAAGGCGTTCGACAGAGTCTGGCACAACGGCTTGTTGTACAAGCTGTACGAACTGGGTTTGCCAGATCGTCTCGTGCTCATCATTCGAGACTACCTGTCGAATCGCTCGTTTCGGTATCGATTGGAGGGCGTCCGCTCCTCCTCTCGTCCTATTAACGCCGGAGTCCCTCAGGGCTCCGTCCTCGCCCCCCTACTCTTCAGTTTGTTTACGAGTGATATTCCTCGTACTTTCCCCACCTCACTGGCTCTCTTCGCCGATGACACTGCCGTTTTCTATTCCGATAGAAACAGGGCATTCATCGTCAAACAACTTCAGGCAGCCGCCGCAGCATTAGGTCATTGGTTTCGGAAGTGGCGCATCGAAGTGAACCCTGCGAAGAGTACAGCTGTGCTCTTCGAAAGATCCTCGAGGCGTCTCCCGACTGCGGAGTCCCGCAGTCGTACTCTCCGGAGGAATGAAACTCCCCCAGTCACTCTCTACGGTCGCCCCATTCCCTGGGCCCGTCAGGTCAAATACTTAGGTGTCATCTTCGATCGTGCCATGACCTTCCGTCAGCACATCAAAGCCGTGCGCGATCGCGCCGCTTTCATCCTCGGTAGACTCAACCCCATGATCTGCAAGCGTAGTAAATTGTCACTTCGTAATAAGTTGACTCTTTACAAAACTTGCGTCAGACCCATCATGACTTATGCAAGTCCAGCGTTCGCTCATGCGGCGCGTTCCCACCTAAAGTCCTTCCAGGTTCTGCAGAATCGGTTTCTGCGAAAGGCCGTCGGTGCTCCGTGGTATATGCGGAACGTCGACCTTCATGACGATTTCGACCTCGTCCCCGTCTCTAAGTTCTTGAAGCAAGCTTCCGAGCGATACTTCAAGACCGCGGAGGATCATAGTAATCCTCTCATCGTAGCCGCCGCGAACTACGCGCCCGACCCCGCCCACGCCCGTAAGGCGAAACGCCGACGCCCGCGACACGTCCTCACGGACCCTCCCGACGCGCTGACGACGCTGCTCGCTGACAGCCCTAATGCTGACAGACCGAGACGGCGCCCCGGATTCCTCACTCGTCATCGTCGAGCTCGACGCAGAGTTCAACGTGCCCCATGAAGCATCATCATCATCACCCGTTTCCTGCAAGTTCGTTTTAGTTTGTTATTTAATAAATTATTTTCTGGTGTACTGCTTTTCATTATTTGCACGCCCGCTGAGTTTCTTGCTGGTTCTTCTCAGTTGGGTCGCGTTCCGAATCCAGTGGTAGAATCATTATGTGCTAACAAGTTGCCTTGCGGCGACTTTTAGCAGTCCCTTCCTACCCTTTCTCAGCTGAGCCCCTTCTGAGCTCGCACCTCCATCCTGGCGAAGCTGTAAAGGCCTGAGGGCCAACAGCGATTCCTCCTATCCCAAAAAAAAAAAAAAAAAAAAAAAAAAAAATTCCGACAGAGGTTAGAGCGTCCGCTCGCAGTCGTCGTCCGGTGCAGACGTGCTCTTGTACGCTCTGTATTGAACGCTCGCTGTGTCCGTACGATACGCCCATCTCGCTCTCACGCGCCTCACGTCACGTTGACTGTGCTTCGGCGCGGTCTTCGTTTGATCGTTGCGGTCGTTTGTCGGCGATCCTTTTTTGTTTTTTTTTGTATCATCAGTGCCTTTTTCAAGGCGCTGTTGCCCCTCTTGTATCGGTTTGCGGTGCCATTCACCGCCTTGAGGGCTAGTTAGCTTAGGGCAACCGTCAAAACAATTCGCCTTTTTCAAGGCGAATTGCCGTTCCCTGCGTTTCTGCTTGCAGTGGCATTCACTGCCCAGGGAGCGAGGTCGTTTTAGGGACCCGCCTTCTTTAAGGCGGTTTAGCTTTGAACGAGATGGCCTCTCTCCAAGCGGAGAGGGGCCTTGCGGAGTTCCTCAAGAAGCGCAGCCCGGAGATTTGGGAGGAGTACCAGCGATTCCTGGAGCAGCAGATCCCGTCCGCGTCCAGGGACCCTCGCCGAAACCCCGCCCTCACCACCACGGCATCCGCGAATGCCGCCCGCGTCTCACCCACCCCTGCAGCCCCTAAGGCTAAACCCGGTACCCCGATACCCCCTGCCCTTAAGGCGACCGTCCTGCGTTCACGCAAATCCCCGGCGCCCGCGTGCGCTCCGCTCCGGACAGCGGACTCCGCGTCCACCCCCGCCGCGCCCCCCGCGTCATCCCAACCCGCGCCCGCGCCCGGTGCGTCGCGCCGCACCCCCCGCTTCGCCCTCGGTCGATCTCCTCGACATGGAAGTCGAGGAGATCGTCGCCCAAGGAGACGGCTTCACCGAGGTTGTCTCCAAGGGCAAAAAGAGGGCGGCCTCCTCCCGCGAGAAGGCCACTACTAAGATCACAAGGGCCGACGGCGGCCCTCGTCCGAGGCCGGCCTCGTCATCCTCCGCTAGCTCGTCGCGTGCCTCCCCTTCTCCGCCGCCCCGCCGGCCGGACGGACCTCCCCCGCCACCTCTTGTCATCCGCGACAAGAGCAAGTGGCAGTACATCTCCCATGCCCTCCACAACCGCGAGGAGGGCATCACTTTCCTGTCGGCGCGCAACCTTGCCGCCGGCATTCAAGTTAAGGTGGCAACCTCCCAGGACCACCGAGCTCTCTCCAGCTTCCTCCGTAGGGAGCGTATAGGTTTTCACACCTATACTCTCCAAGAGGAGCGCGATCTCCGGGTTGTGATCCGCGGACTTCCGAAGGAGATTGAGGTTGACCTCATCAAAGAGGATCTCATCTCCCAAGGAGTCCCAACAGTGGCCGTACACCGGATGTACAAGGCCAGAGGCAGGGAACCATATAACATGGTCCTTGCCATCGTCGAGGCTTCCGACCGCGGCAAACAAATCTTCAAACTGAAGACTGTCTGCCAGCTATCGGGTCTCAAATTTGAGGCCCCTCACAAGAGGGACATGCCCGGGCAGTGTCACAACTGCCAACAATATGGTCACTCTTCCAGGAACTGCTTCGCGCGCCCGCGCTGCGTGAAGTGCCTGGACGACCACGCGACAGCCGACTGTCCACGGCGTAGGGACACCGCGACGGAGCCCCCGTCGTGCGTGAACTGCGGAGCTGGCCACACGGCCAACTACCGCGGCTGCCCGATGGCTCCGAAGCCTAACCGACGCACCGCGCGTCAAAATAAGATTAGGGCCCCCCAACCGCCGCCGGTGGAAAAATTCGTTCCGGCACCGCTGCCCAAGACAAACGCGTGGCCCTTTCCGGGCACTAACCGTTCCTCTCGCGCACCCGCAGCGCAGTCAACATCACGCGCGCCCCCCGCCGCCGCCCCGGCTCCGCCCGCCCTCTTGGCACAACCGGTGCCCCGCGCCCCCGTCTCACAGCGCCCTGCGCTCTCTTCCGGACTGATGAAAGAAAACGCCGCGTTCTTTCACGTGCTTAAGTCGGTAACGCCCGAGCGTTTCCTTGAGTTTATTGAGGCGCATAACGCCTGCAACACGGAGGGAGACCGTATGGAGGTGTTCCTGGCATACATCGATGTGTGGCAGGCCTTCTCGTCCGGTCTCCATAATAATAACCAAAACGCAGTCCCCAGCACATCCGCTCGTGTGCCTAAAATTAATTAACTTTGATTATGGGTAGTACACCACAAAGAAGTAGGCCCCACGCCCTCACCGTCGGTCTTTTTAACGCCGACGGTCTCTACTCTCAACGCGATCAAATTGCTGACTTTTTACGAAGTCATCAAGTTGATATTTTCTTAGTGCAGGAAACGTTCCTCAATCCTTCGACGCGTGACCCCCGAATCGCGAACTACGTCGTGATTAGGAACGACAGACTCACCTCATCCGGAGGTGGGACTGCCATCTACTACCGGAGAGTGTTGCATTGCGTGCCGCTCGATCCCCCCGCGCTCGTTAACATGGAAGCGTCAGTGTGCCGCATCGCACTGACGGGCCACTCGTCCATCGTCATCGCGTCCGTCTATCTCCCTCCCGACAAACCAGTCTTGCAAAGCGACCTCGAGGCGCTTCTCGGTATGGGGAACTCCGTCATTCTGGCGGGGGACTTCAACTGCAAGCATGCTAGGTGGGGTTGCGTCGCCACAACCCCGAACGGCAGACGTCTCGATAGTCTGATTGACGTCCTGGAGTTCGATATCGTAGCCCCTCTCGAACCGACTCATTATCCGTACAATATCCAGCATCGGCCGGATATCCTGGACATGGCCCTTCTCAAGAATGTGACATTGAGCTTGCATTCTATCGAGGTGCATTCTGAATTAGATTCGGATCACCGCCCGGTTATCATGCAGTTAGGCCCCCCGCCATCAGCGGAACCCATCATGAAAACCGTCGTCGATTGGCACGTCTTAGGTGCCAGCCTGGCGGACGCCGTTCCTCCTTCTCTCTCTGAAGGCCCGGATCAGTCCACTCCTTCCCTTCAGGAAACCACAGAGGCGCTTCACGCATTCACTTCAGACATTAAGTCTCACATAGATAGGGCATCGAGACAGGTCGAGGCGGATGCTTTTCTCCGCTTCAAACTGCCCGATGAAATTAGGGAGCTCATCCGAGCTAAAAACGCTTCGATCCGAGCCTTCGACTCCTACCCCACCGTGGAGAACCGGGTTCGCATGCGCGCCTTGCAGCGTGATGTGAGGCGTCGCATTGCAGAGCATCGGAACTCCAGGTGGGGTTCCTTTCTTGAAGGAATCAAACCCTCCCACTTAGCGTACTGGCAGTTAGCTCGGACTCTAAGGAACGACTCGACTATGACGTTGCCGCCTCTCAACCACCCCGCTGGTGGTCGCGTAGCGTTCGATGACGATGAGAAGGCGGAGCTGTTGGCGGATTCACTGGAAGCCCAGTGTACGCTCAGCGATGCCACCGCGGACCCCGCGCACGTCGAAATGGTGGACAGTGAAGTCGCGCGCAGATCTTCCCTTCCACCCACGGTCTCTTTACCCCCCGTCACCACCGACGAGGTGAAAGATCTCATTAAGTACTCGAAGTCTCGCAAGGCGCCCGGCTCCGACGGCATCTCCAACAGAGTTCTCAAACTCTTTCCCGGGCAACTTATTTGCTTCCTCGTCACCATTTTCAATGCCGCTATGACACACTGCGCCTTTCCGGATACCTGGAAAGAAGCAGAAGTTATCGGCATTCCTAAAATCGGTAAACCCCGTAACGACCCGAGTAGTTACCGTCCCATTAGCCTCCTTCAGTCCCTAGGCAAATTGTATGAGCGAGTGCTCTACAAACGCCTTTGGGACTTCGTGTCTTCCAATAACCTCCTTCCTGACGAACAGTTTGGATTCCGCGCCAGACATTCGTGTACCCAACAAGTGCACCGCCTCACGGAGCACATCCTCTCCGGCCTGAACAGCCCCGTCAGACCCGTCTACACGGGCGCTCTCTTTCTCGATATCGCGAAGGCGTTCGACAGAGTCTGGCACAACGGCTTGTTGTACAAGCTGTACGAACTGGGTTTGCCAGATCGTCTCGTGCTCATCATTCGAGACTACCTGTCGAATCGCTCGTTTCGGTATCGATTGGAGGGCGTCCGCTCCTCCTCTCGTCCTATTAACGCCGGAGTCCCTCAGGGCTCCGTCCTCGCCCCCCTACTCTTCAGTTTGTTTACGAGTGATATTCCTCGTACTTTCCCCACCTCACTGGCTCTCTTCGCCGATGACACTGCCGTTTTCTATTCCGATAGAAACAGGGCATTCATCGTCAAACAACTTCAGGCAGCCGCCACAGCATTAGGTCATTGGTTTCGGAAGTGGCGCATCGAAGTGAACCCTGCGAAGAGTACAGCTGTGCTCTTCGAAAGATCCTCGAGGCGTCTCCCGACCCGACTTAGGTGTCATCTTCGATCGTGCCATGACCTTCCGTCAGCACATCAAAGCCGTGCGCGATCGCGCCGCTTTCATCCTCGGTAGACTCAACCCCATGATCTGCAAGCGTAGTAAATTGTCACTTCGTAATAAGTTGACTCTTTACAAAACTTGCGTCAGACCCATCATGACTTATGCAAGTCCAGCGTTCGCTCATGCGGCGCGTTCCCACCTAAAGTCCTTCCAGGTTCTGCAGAATCGGTTTCTGCGAAAGGCCGTCGGTGCTCCGTGGTATATGCGGAACGTCGACCTTCATGACGATTTCGACCTCGTCCCCGTCTCTAAGTTCTTGAAGCAAGCTTCCGAGCGATACTTCAAGACCGCGGAGGATTATAGTAATCCTCTCATCGTAGCCGCCGCGAACTACGCGCCCGACCCCGCCCACGCCCGTAAGGCGAAACGCCGACGCCCGCGACACGTCCTCACGGACCCTCCCGACGCGCTGACGACGCTGCTCGCTGACAGCCCTAATGCTGACAGACCGAGACGGCGCCCCGGATTCCTCACTCGTCATCGTCGAGCTCGACGCAGAGTTCAACGTGCCCCATGAAGCATCATCATCATCACCCGTTTCCTGCAAGTTCGTTTTAGTTTGTTATTTAATAAATTATTTTCTGGTGTACTGCTTTTCATTATTTGCACGCCCGCTGAGTTTCTTGCTGGTTCTTCTCAGTTGGGTCGCGTTCCGAATCCAGTGGTAGAATCATTATGTGCTAACAAGTTGCCTTGCGGCGACTTTTAGCAGTCCCTTCCTACCCTTTCTCAGCTGAGCCCCTTCTGAGCTCGCACCTCCATCCTGGCGAAGCTGTAAAGGCCTGAGGGCCAACAGCGATTCCTCCTATCCCAAAAAAAAAAAAAAAGTTCCGACAGAGGTTCTCGAGATTTCCCTCTCACCACACCTGAAGAAAAGAAGAAAAGATGAACAGAAGAAAGCCACTGAAAAGGCTGAACCCCTGCTGCCCCGCCAGGCCGCAGTACTGAAAAAAGGCGTTTTATTGAAGAATCCCTGCTCCTGCTCTCCTCGGCGGCACCGTCCCGTGCTCCGGTCAGACGTAACCATCATCATCAGGGCAATCGAAACGGTGGAGCTGTACCCCTGAACCGGCCATCCACGTGTCGAACAACACCTAGACACGCCAGCACATCAAATTACAGTCCACTGCTCTCCGGCCAGAGCTCCACCCCGTTCAATACCCAAAGCACTATTCATTCAACTACAAAAAGCAGTTATTTTAAACACTTGCCGAATAGTCCGTAAATTTTTATCAATTACTCAATAACTTCATTCATCATATTATTTGTTTGGCCACAAGCCCGCAAATAATATTAACACCACGTGTTTCGCGAGTGAGTATTAGAAATACAACAACTACATCATAATAATAATAAAAACGTTTATTCCAAACAAACACAGTACATATATAAAACATAAGAAGAAAAACAAAAATAAACAGTTTGCTTGGAAAAAGATGCCGGCTCAGCAAAGCCAACAGTATTAACACAGTTAACACTGCGACGCTGATCTTCCGCCGGCACCAAGCGCCTATATCTCAGCCTCTTTGTATTTCCGGCTGAAGACTTTAAGTGACTTTTGGTCGATTTCTTCAGCCAAAAGGGTCTCGTAGGTGTCACAAAGAGAGCTATATCTAATCGGGTATTGGCCCACCTCTCACTCCCACCACTGTAACTCCTGTGTAGCCAGGATCCACAGCGGTGACCATCGTAATGACTCTGAGCAGTGAAGCCCAGGAAAACCCGAGGGAAAGCTAACTTGTCTTGGACCCCGCAACGAATTTAATCAGAAGATGATAGAAGGAGTAGGAAAAACATGAGTTTTGACTTCCCTTCTCGCAAAAGCGGGAGACAATAAAATAAAATTGAAGATGCATTACGCCAGAATTGAGAAAAGCACCACGGACATTTTATTAGATTTATTGGACCTATGCGGCGAGCTGTTGTACTATTTAGGATGCCAATAATAGGTATGGCAAAAACGTTTGAATGCACGGAAATTTGCGCTGGATGCTACAAGATCCGTGTAATAAACGACTCTAGACGCTACTTGTAAGGAATTTAACATAGTGACGCGTTCCATATGCCATAGATTGCACTCCCAGAGGATGTGATGGGCTGTCTGTTCATACTTTTGTTGATCAGTTGAACAGTCGCAAAGCGGTGAATCTACCAATTTAAAAGAAAATAACTTTTGTTTAAAATTGCCATGTCCCGTTAGGAACTGCGAAACGCAATGATCTATTTCGATCCATTTCATTTTTAACCTTTCACGGATACAAGGAAAGAATTTATAGAGATGACGGCCCTTAATTGAGCTATCCCACTTCCCCCGCGCGCCGCACAGCTGACAGTTTACTTTGTTACGCTCGGGTTTTTAAAAATTGATAAATAGTGTTTAGTGCAATTGTTTTGTGGTAAAAAGTATTTCAATAGGATATTATTATCATAAACCTTTGATTTAGTGAGTTTCTCTGGTTTGTTTTTTGTGTTTTTCTATAAATTTTTGTAAAACATCGATCACTCGGTAAGTCTTTTAACATTTTTTTGTGTCGGGTATTCCGAAGCGCGTTTTTATTGAACGAAGTACGTCGTATAAGCTTTGTTTTACGAACTTGGTTCGCACCTTTAGCATAATGTCGAGCAAAAATGTTGACCCACCGGATCCTTTTAAGAAGTCTAGTACTACACCGCGCTCACCAAGTAATAAGCGTAGTTATAAAGATACGTCTTCACCCTTTGTATTTTCGAACGAAAAGCGTATACCGCGAACTATTTCTGATGAAAATATTATAAGAACTCTCGACTTAAACGATGATTCTACGTGCGACTATTACGACCTAGTCCAGGAGGCGTCAACGTTCTTATCAAAAATAAATGATCGTTGACTATTTGTCAACGATCAAGGCACTCGGATTATTGCTGCGAATAAAGCGTCCATTATGGATATGACACAAAAAGTAACAGCTATTGTGTCGTTGCTCGCGATTCGTTCTTCAACGGTCGAAACGAAACTTGCCAATGCAGAACGTAATTTGGCCCAGTGCGCCAGGCAACCCGTACCCGTAAATTGAAACGAGAAACCAAAGTCGTACGCAGATACTTGCAAATTAAAATTAGCGAAATCGGTCCCATATGTTGAAACTCGCGCCCCTCTTCCGTGTGTTATAGCTTATCCGTCCCAGGAACGTGCAGTAGAATTACAAACTTCTTCGGCTACTAAAAATGCACTAATGAAAGCAATAAACCCCACTGACGACGGATTTCAAATAGTAGGAGTTAAAAAAACCGCGAAGGCAGGTGTAGTTCTTCGTGTGAGCAATGAAAACCAGCTTAAAAAATTACAATCAGTCGACGCTATTAAAAACGCGGGATTGCGCTTAGAAAAACCTCGCGGACGCAGGCCTCGCCTCCTAGTTAAAGACGTTCCCGGTTCAATGGAAGACAACGCGTTCTTAGTTGCGTTATATCGTCAAAATATTAAAGACGAAATAAAAGTCAAAGAAGACGACTTTATTCAATCGACAAGAATAGTTCGTCGCCGCGTTCTTAACAACAATAGGAAATGGATAGGTATTGAACTTGATCACACCATTAGAAATCATCTCGTAAATACGAAGGAAAAACTTTTCATCGATTGGGCAACATGTCGGTTTGTAGATGACATCGAAGTGGTACGTTGCTTAAAATGCCAGCAATATGGGCATATTGCCAAATATTGCCACGAAAAAACACCTTGCTGTGAGCACTGTGCTGGTCCACATGAGATCAAGGACTGCAAACAGAAAGACTCCCCTCCTGTTTGTGCTTCTTGTTCCTGTTTGATCTGCGACTCTCAGGGCTCGCAGATGTGATTGGTGGTCTGGTTTACTAGTAGATTTACGCCGAAAATTTCGTCGCGCTAGACGTAAAGTAAATAAGTTAAAAAAGTCTGTTATCTCTGATGAACGAATGGAGGATGCGCGCTTAACACTAAGATGTGCCAGGTCCCGTTATCGAGCTGCGGTTATTCAAGCACAATCGAACTTACTCCGTCAAATAGTAAATAATCTAGAACGAGAGGGTCCTTGGTCTCCCTTGTATCATGAATTTAAAGCTAATAAACCTGTAACAATGGCTTACTTTTCTAACATAAAAATAAAAGATACACACACAACGGCTATAGAAGAGACAACGGAAACTTTGTTAAATGTTCTTCTTCCGGATGATAATATTGGCGATGACAACGAATATCACTTACAGATTAGACAACGTGTGACGGAACTACCGGTTACTAGCGACTCGGATTTACCTAACCTTTTTGAATTCACTGAAGTTATTAAATCATTATCCATTAATAAAGCATCAGGCCAAGATAAAATATCAAATAAAATGATAAAAGAAGCGTGTAAAATGTCATCTAGTTCTATCCTGTATGTATATCAACGCTGCATACACGAAGGAGTTTTTCCTAAAATTTGGCGTAAAGGTTTTATAAAATTAATACCAAAAAGCGGTGATAAACCTCCTGACGATCCAAAATCATATAGACCGGTAACATTATTGCCATCGCTAGGAAAAGTGCTAGAACGGTTGATCGTGCCTAGGTTGCTTCCGGAAGGCTTAAAATTTAACCCAAACCAATTCGGCTTCACAAGCGGCAAATCTACAATCAATGCAGTAATGTCGGTTAGAAAAATAGTTCAGTCTTCAACAGCGAAGTATGTTCTCGGCATATTCTTAGATATATCCGGAGCGTTTGATAACGCTTGGTGGCCAATGCTTCTTCTTAAACTTAAACTAAGAGGTTGCTATAAAAACATATATTCTATCATATACTCTTACCTTAGCAATAGAACAATTACGTTGAAGCTTGGCCACCATGCGTGCTCAAAGGCTTTGAATTTGGGATGTCCGCAAGGCTCCGTCTTGTCACCGTATTTGTGGAATCTAGGGTTCGATGATTTCCTCGCGCTGCCTCTCCCGGCGGGATGTTCCATTACGGGTTACGCGGATGACGGTCTTTTGTTAATCGAAGCAAACTCACGGTCCGAAATCGAACATAAAGGAAGGACTGCTATTGAATTAATATCGGAATGGGGTAGTCGAAATCGTCTCGCTTTCGCTCCGCATAAAACTTTCCAACTACTCTTAAAGGGTGACTTGGTAGCACCGCCGCGTATAAAGTTCCATGGTGTAAACATTAAATCGAAAAACTCCGTATGTTATCTCGGAATGATTTTGGAAAAAAAAATCACCTTTATTGAACACATTCAACAGATAGGCGATAAAGCGAAACGTAACTTTTATGCTTTGACGAGAATATCGACTGCTACGTGGGGCCTTACTTTTAATGTTTTGAAAACGATCTATACAGCTACCTACCTAGGCTGTATTTGCTACGGCGCTCCAGTATGGGCCGACAGGTCTACTATTGGCGCTGCTCGAAGAAAATTACTTCAAAGTCAACGTTTGGCATTGATATTTTTATGCAAGGCTTATAGGACGGTCAGTACGGAAGCACTTCCCGTGATGGCGGGTGTGCTCCCCGTAGATTTAGAAATCCAACGTCGCGCGTCAATGTTTTATAATGTGAATAAAGATGAAGCGTGTCAATTTCTACTACCGCGTGATCAACTCAAAATACAACGACTATATAATTCACTCGATGACGTTTGCAACGATTTAATAACGGAATGGCAAACACGCTGGGAAAGAGAGCTATATCTATCGTCCAACTTTCGTAAGCGTGCCAAAATGACATCCAAATCATACTTTTTACTATCCACCATGTCCATGGTGTTCCCAGTCATACTGAATATTAAATTTGATTCAGTAATCCTTGTAAATAAGAGTTTAAAATGTAAAGTTCGCAAGGATATAGTGGAACTCTCAGTGGAAAGGACTATTGAAATTGTGTCTGTAGAACTAGAGCGCTTCATTGTGGTAAGTCTTTACAGACCCCCAAATTCATTATATTATGATTTATTTGAAGAAATAATAGATAATGTTTTAATAAGACTTTCTGAATCTAATAAACCTATTTTTATCTGTGGTGATTTCAATGTCAACTTTCGACCAAATAACTCAGTCAAGGGTGGACGTGTTTGGCTCGCATTTATATTCCTGTATCTCAAAGTTTAATTGGTTACACTTCAAATCGGCCCCTCTCGTTCTCGCACGCACGATCTTTGCGGTGGACTCCTCCCAGTTCGTGGTGTGAGCAGGACAAAAAACCTCACATTCTAAACGTCATATGAAGTACGGCACTTAACTGAAAATTAAAACTACCCACACTGATCAAGACTTCAAGCGCAGTACCGGGCAACATCACAGTGCAATTTAAATCAGTGAGTTTACTCAATTATACTAGGTAATTCAAACATTAACTTCGCCTCTTTCTAGCTTGAGTGGCTTATTCTTTGCTTTTATTTGCTTTGCTTTGAAATGGCTTCAAGCGCAAACAAGGTCTCATGCGCTGGGTGTCTTAAAGAGTTTACTAGGAGGGACAAGGATAAACGAATTGCTTGCTCTCGAGGCAACTGCAACAGAAGTTTCCATAAAGAATGCATTGGAGGGACCAAACCTTTGAATGACGTCACTGAGGGGTGGGTCTGTCCGCTTTGTAAATGTGAGACCAAGCGCGTTGGAGACAACTCTGCGACTCCTGTGCGTTCTGACCCGTGCATTCAGAATGACAATAAAACTTCTCGAGCAAAAAAGGGATCTCCTGATGTTCCTGTTCCTGAACTGTTTGCTCTTACCACTGAATTGCGATCTTTCAATGATGGCTTGATGAATTTCAAAACTGAAATGAGCTTATCTATGTCAAAAATTGCTGATCAGCTCAATGATATTGCAGTGAAGGTATCTCTTGCAAATGAAAGGATAACAGTTTTGGAAGCTAAGCAGGAACTTGAGACAGCTCAGCTGAAGAACAAGGTACGAGAACTGCAGGATATAATCAATGCTCAAGCTCAAAGCCACGTGCGGAATGAAATAGAACTTATCGGTCTACCTGAAACTGCAAATGAAAATCTATTTCATACAGTTAAACTTACAGCGAGAGTAATAGGGGTTGAAATCAAGGATGAAGATATTGATTGGGTGACAAGAGCTGGTCCCAAGCGAAGAGAAGGGGCTGAAATGGTGGGTGGAAAAAGACTGGATAGACCCGTCATCGTAAGACTGGTAAGAAGAACTAAGCAGCATGAACTGATCAAAAATGCGAAGTCTAGAAAGCCATTAATGGCTGGCGACCTGGAAATAGACGGTAAAGAGGCCAAAGTCTTTGTAAATGAAAGACTGACCCGCCAAACCCGTATTATTTTTCGTGAGGCTCGGATTCGTTCAAAAGCAGCTGGTTTTAAATTTTGCTGGATCAACAACGGCTCTGTACACGTGCGAAAACATGAAGGCGCTCCCACTATACGAATTGTCACTTTGGAAGATCTCTCTGCAAGATTCGGAGACGTTGGAACTATTGACAGACCAGTACAATAGCGCTTTCATCTCCGTCGCGGGTTATTTTTTGAATGTGTTTGTTTTTTATTATTTTAGTTTTGGTTCTTTAATTTTCATTACTTTTTATTTGAATGCATTATCTTACTATCTGTTAAATTTGAACGAACACGTTACAGTAATTTTATTTTTATTTAATTTCCTAAAAACAGTTATTCTGAAATACAGCTTCATTGATTTCGACTGCAAATTTAAAGTCAAACTTACCCCCTTACACGGTTGCGGATTCTGCTTATCAACTACCTGACTTAAATAATTTTATTTTCTCTTTAACACGGCACCTATGGCCAACTTGAATTTTATGAATGTGGTTGACGAATCGTTCTCTGTAGATTGCCGCAACTTAGAAGAATTGGAATCATGCAGTGAAATCCTTACAGGAAGTGTTAACTTTAAAATATTAACTTTTAATATTCGTAGTTTACAAAGGAATTTTGATGAATTTGTTGTAGCATTAAAAAGAACTAACATAAATTTTAGATGTAATTATTCTTACAGAATGTCATTTGGGCAGCTGTCCTATTGTGCGTAATATTCCATTATATCAGGCATTTAGTACTCCCAATGTTAGCAATAAGGCTGGTGGAGTGGTAGTTTACGTTCGGGAAGTATATCGAGCGGAGGCAAAGCAGGCACCGATAAACGATGCTGATAGCTTATTCTTAAAAGTAACTGACACCGTTTCAATATTGGCGCTCTATAGATCACCCTCTTTTAGAGATATTTTTCCATTTATGCAATCACTGGAAGCCTTCATAAGCGGATTGGGCGGTAATAAAAGAAATATTGTCTTTGCTGGAGATATAAATATCAACATTCTAGACAGCTCAGGTTTGGCAAGTGATTATCTCTGCTTGGTGGCTCAGCTGGGTTTTCTTAACTTAATTAACTTAGCCACAAGAGGTCAGTCTTTTCTCGATCATATCATGACGTCCTTTAAAACGCAATGCGTTGGAGTAGTTTGTCAAACTAATATTACTGATCACGACTTTGTTATGGCCGGAATTAATTTAAAAATGGCAACACAGAAATACAATAAACGTAGATCCATCAACAAGATTGACTACAAGGGCATTATCTCGAAACTGGAGCACACGGACTGGACCGACATCCTAGACAATCCGAGCATAAACGGAGCCACTGATAAATTTGTTAACTTAGTTGCACATGTAATTAAAATTAACTCTAAAGTAGTATCTGTCAGCAGAAAAAATAATATCCTAAAGGATTGGGTTACTCCTGGGTTGTTGAGATGTATGAGACGCAGGGATTGGTTACATATGCAGGCACGGAAGTATCCTGATAATCTGACGATTCAGCTTGAATATAAAAAATACAGAAATACATTCCAGGATCTTCTTAAACGATTGAACAAAGACTACAAGAATAGACAATTGGTGGAAAATAGAAATAACCCCCAAAAGCTATGGAAGACCATCGGAGACATTTGTGAGGTAAGCTCTAAGCAAAAATCAGCTTCGGAGTTGCTAACCATCAAAAATACCGAACAGGAATCTCTAGACGAAGTAAACAAGTATTTCGCCAACATCGGTGATAATTTAGCAAATACTATCTTAAGGAAGAAGGACTCTTCTGAGACTTATCTGGCTCGTAAAATACCAATTTCCACTGCTAATCCAAGATCGTTCTTCTTCGAACCTGCAGACACTACAGAAGTGGCAAGAATAATACTGTCTTTGAAAAATAGTGGCTCATCCGGTATCGACGGTATTCATAATTCCCTTCTAAAGAAAATTTGTCCTGCAATCCTTACACCGCTAACTCATATCATCAACTTAAGTATTTCAATGGGCACCTTTCCGGATTGTTGGAAAACGGCCATGATTACACCTATACACAAGTCAGGGAACAAAACTACCCCATCAAACTATCGACCCATCTCGCTGCTGCCAGTCTTTTCTAAAATATTGGAAAGAATTGTGCATAACAGACTTAGGAAATATCTTGAGGGCAACAAAATTCTAAATCGAATACAGTTCGGATTTAGAGCGGGAAGATCAACCGAGTATGCTGTGTCGTTGCTGGTGGATAGCATTGTTTCGGCGTTAGACAATGGTAAGAGGTGTGTCGGAGTATTCCTTGACCTAGCCAAGGCCTTCGACACCGTTTCTTCTGAAATTCTTTTGCGTAAGCTGGAGTCTATAGGGATCAGAGGTGTCGCACTCGATTGGTTCGAAAGCTACCTAGCAGATAGAAGACAATGCTTGTCTCTGTCGGATATATGCAGCTCAACCGCAACTGTTAGCTATGGCGTACCTCAAGGCAGTATTCTTGGCCCGACACTTTTTGCCATTTATATAAACGACCTCGCTGACATATTTTTGGAGTCCGACAATAACAGAAAAATAATCTGTTATGCGCATGATACTGCCATTGTTTTCGCAGGAGATACGTGGGATGAAGTTTTCGAGGAGACTGAACAAGGTTTGCGAGGAGTAGCCTCTTGGCTTGAGAACAACCTTTTGACTCTTAATGTAGACAAAACACATTTTCTGTGTTTCCACAAAACGGCTTGCTCTTCTCCACCTTTCACACGTGGGATAAAACTACATCAATGCAACTCTGTTGACAGTGGTGACTGTTCGTGCCTATCGATTGAAAGAATCAGGAACACAAAGTACCTGGGTATCGTTCTCGATGACAATCTTTCTTTTAAAGAACACATCAACTGTGTGGCTCGACGTACCCGTAAGTTGATTCATATTATGAAATTGCTGAGAGATTGTGCGGACAAAACGGTTAGAGCGATGGTGTATTCAGCTTTATGTGAGTCTGTCATTGGCTACTGTATATCTGTTTGGGGGGGAACCAATAAGTCTAAACTCATTGTATTAGAGCGAGCCCAGCGGTCAGTTCTGAAAGTTATGTATCGTAAGCAACTAATGTACCCGTCATACAGACTTTATAATGAATTAAAAGTCCTTAGCGTGCGTCAACTGTTCGTTCTTAAAGCTGTTACCATCTACCACAAAACATTAGGGTCAAAATTATTACAGTTCGCACAGTTTTCTCGCCGCATTCCTATTTCGTTTACACGCGTCAACACAGCTTTCTCGCGACGGTTTGGCCTGTTCTTGTTTCCGCTGATATACGAACGAACTTTACGTAAATGTAATTTCAGACCTCAATCATCACTGTTCTCGGTAAAACATGGAGTCCGCAACTGGCTTCTTAAGCTAAATTATGATGAGACTGAAGAATTGTTGGTGGTTGTGAGATAATGCTGTATTTTGTCTTCCTGCCTAGAATAGTCACTGCCGCCACTGGTTGTATTGTTATTTATTATTGTTTTATTTTGTATTAGGTATTTCATCTCAGAATGTTATATCTCTTAGATTGAGTTTATTATTTTAAGAAATCGTATAGGTTTCCCGCGATACAGGTTCGACCTAATGCGGGGACCAATGAAATAGTGTAAGATACTGTAATGTTGTTTGAGATAAATAAATTATTCTTATTCTTACTTATTAGAAAATAGTAACACCACTATTAGACTCAGAACATTGTTCAAATCATATAATTTTGTTTAATGTATTCAATGAATCAACAAGAATTACTCAATCAACGGCAACATGCATTGACAATATTTTCACAAACACTAAGCCTTTGCAAAAATACATTATTAATAATTTACCTTCTGATCACTGTGGACAATTTTTATCTTTTAAAAGTAAATCAGATGATAATAATGTAAAAATGTTTGAGTTTGTTCCTATAAATTGTAACCGTATAGAAAAGTTCAGGAGAAATGTATCAACAAAAATGTGTAATTTGAGCAGCAGCAAGGGCCCCAATACCTTGTATAAAGATTTTTTTGACTTTATTAATAAAGAATTTAATGATGTATTTGTGCCTAAGTTATTCAAGTTAAAAAATAAAAAGAGTTTTTGTGAATGGGCTACTATTGGAATTTATAGAAGCAGGGAAAGATTTTACGACTTGTATTATGAAAAGTCATATTATCATAGTGAATCACTCCAACAATATGTCCGAACGTATTCTAAACTATTCAAAAAAGTCTGTGCTGCGGCTAAGTCACTACATTTATCTAGACAAATAAAAAATGCACCAGACAAAATTAAAATGACATGGAACATTATTAATAGGGAGGCTGGAAGAGTATAAATAAAATAAAAAAAGGCTTTATTTTCCACCCATTACAAAGATATAAATACAATAAAACACAATAAATTAAGTAGGTTTTTGAGTAGGAACCCCGTCACGGGTATAGGCCTCTTCCAGCTTCTTCCATTGATCTCTATTCTTTGCTGCTTCCATCCATTTCCCACCTACTACAGAAACAATATCGTCAGCCCAGCGTTGTTTAGGACGCCCTCGTTTTCGTCTTCCGGCTGGACCATTCCATTGTGTCGTCTTCAAAGTCCATCTGTTGTCAATGTAACGAGCCAGGTGTCCGGTCCATTTCCACTTAAGTCTCAAGGCATATTGGAGGGCATCTGTTAGTTTAGTTTTCTGTCTTATTTGCTCACTTCGTATTTTCTCAATTTTCCTAATTTTTAATATGCTCCTCTCTATAGCTCTTTGACATTTTGTCAGCTTTGATTGAATTTTAGAGGTGTAGGTCCATGTTCGACAGCCGTATGTGAGGCATGGCTGTTTAATGGCTGGAAGAGTACCACATAATAACTCTGATCTTTCCCTGCAATTTAATAATAAAGTTATAAATTCTCAACAAGAGATAGCTAGTATTTTTGAAGACTTTTTTTCAGAAATACCATCTTCCACTACCAAGTCTTTAATTTCGTCTCCTGCCATCGCCGAATCACTGTTGCAAAATCATGTTCATAAATGTAAAGTCAATTATAATTTTAGTCAGATTAATACAAGTGATTTCATAAAAAGTTTTAAAACTATTAATGTTAAAAAAACTCCTGACTTATGGGGAATATCAATTAAGGTTATTAATCATATAATAGACGTAATTGTAAGTCACTGTAATTCTCTTTACCTGGTGTACAATAAAGTATTAAATAAATAAATAAGTAAATAATTGCACCGTTTCTCGCTGAAATTTTCAATGCGTGTATTAAAACTGGTGTATTTCCGGACCTAATGAAACAGTAAAGTAATACCTTTATTTAAATCAGGTAGTACATCAGACCCCTCAAATTTTAGGCCTATTTCTGTTCTACCTGCGCTCAGTAAAATTTTTGAGAAAATAATTCTTAACCAACTTCTAACTCATTTTAATAAGAATAACCTGCTTCATAATAAACAATTTGGTTTTACTAGGGGTTATTCGACTACTGATGCGGGTGTAAATTTATTTAAAAATATATTTCAGGGAGAAATCACGTGATGCACTTGGTGTATTTTGTGATCTATCCAAAGCTTTCGACTGTGTTGATCAAATCAAATCAAATCATCTTTTATTTTCTCACCACAATACATTTAAGACTTAAAATAAGTTATTATACAGTACATTAAATATTGTGGGAGACTGGTGCCTAAACTAGGCTTGTGGCCTGTATTTCAGGACACCAGGACCTCCCCTAACAAATGAACAACTCATTTTCACTATTTAAATCTACTTATATCTAGTTACAAAGTATTTATTTTAGTTTACTATCCTCCTAACAGCATGGACTATGTATATGACACTTGAAATATAAAATTTTATATAACACATAATTAAATATAATACTGATTCGTAAATATATATATACACCATACTTATTAATATACATTATTTTAATATATTTAGTTTAAAATATTTCATTTCATGTCTTCTTTCTCTCAAAATCAAACTATACTAACCAGTAACCCTTCCGTATCGTCGTAAGTTAATCCCTGCAGCCATTTATTTAATTTCATTTTACAATTTATTTTGTTCATTGATTACAATTTATTTTGTTTTGATCATGATACATTAGTAAGGAAGTTACATTTTTATGGTATAAGGGACGCTTCGTTAGATCTTATAACCTCTTATTTATCAGGACGGATACAAAAAGTCGATGTTAAAGGAAAGAGAGTGTTATGCTTAAAATAGGTGTCCCTCAAGGATCTATCTTGGGTCCCTTCCTGTTCTTAGTTTATATAAATGATTTACCTAGCTTTGTAGAAGCACGTCACGAGATTGTATTATTTGCAGGTGATACATCTTTATTATTTAGACTTAAACGTCAAGAACTTGACTATGACGATGTGAATGATGCATTCTCGCGTGTAGTTTAGTGTTAACAATTTATTATAATAAGAAAACTAAATGCATAGAATTTACGTTACCTAACGTTAAACAAGTTAAGAGTAATGTTATTATTAGTGGTGAAACATTGGAGCTTGTTGACTCAACTGTCTTTCTTGGTATAACGGTGGATTCCAAGCTCCAGTGGGGCCCCCATATTACTAGGTTGGCGGGAAGGCTCAGTTCTGCAGCTTACGAGGTTAAAAAGATAAGAACATACACTGATGTGGACACAGCTCGCCTTGTGTACATATTTAATTTTATTATTTTCATATTGTTATGTCTTATGGTATTCTGTTATGGGGCAATGCTGCCGACGTAGAAACAATATTTATTCTGCAGAAGAGAGCTATTCGTGCAATCTATAATATGAAATCAAGGGAGTCTTTACGGGAGAAATTCAAGGAAATTAAGATTCTAACTTTAGCGTCCCAATACATTTATGAAAATTTTATGTATGTGCATAAAAATATTCATTAATTTCCTAAACTCTCGGATATTCATAATTTTAACACTAGGAACAAATACAAGTTTGCGTTGCCAGCATCCAGATTACATAAAATAAGTAATTCTTTCCAGGGTTTGTCTGTAAAGCTTTATAACAAAATCCCAGTGGCCGTTCAAACATTGCCTATAAATAGGTTTAAGAAAGTTATCAAAGAACGGCTATGCAGTAAAGCATATTATAAACTTAATGATTATATAAATGACTGCACAAAGCATTGACTGAGCCATTTCAATTGATACATTTGTTAAAAACAAAAATATTGTTAAACAATATTAAAAAAAAAACATGTTAAATTAAAAAAGACATGCCCGCTGAGTTTCTTGCACCGGTTCTTCTCAGGACGGAGGCGTAATTTTAGCTAACTGGTGGTAGAACGTTTGATTTTATTTTGACATTCAAAATGGCCGTTTTTCATATTTGTGGCGCCGTCAGGCAGTTTTTGCTCGATATTACAATTTTTTTAAGGTAGCTCGTACAGTTCTGAGCGTGATTGTATTTAAATATACTTTTCTAAGGGAGGCCTGGTAATAAACAAGAAGTTTAAAATGATAGGTTTTGTACAAAACAACATTGTAAGGTCGTTTTCTCAGTAACTTGTCGTGTCCGAACGCTATGTGTCTGAGTTTGAACTGAAATAAAAAATTCAATACTTCTAATAAGCAGTTTGGACCTTACAAAGGCCAGCGGTGCGTTCGGCCTCAAGATTATTTGAGGCCGAAATATATAGATGCGTAAAATATATGCGATGAGGTGCAGCCTCAAACTTGAGGTCGCAATGTGTGGATGCGAGATGATATAATAAGTGGACTGTATTTAGGCGTGGTGCGAAGAAATAATGCGAAGAAAAATATAGCCCGAACAATGTCTTTGTGCGTTGCAACTGGCGAAGCTATACGTGCCGTCAGGTCCCTGATGCGTGGCGTCTTGGCAAGTAAATTGAGGTGACTTACCTTATATCGCAGCTCAACACGGGCACACACACACTGAATCACGACACTGTCCAAGTTATATTGTTCGTAAAGGTTATTGAGTTCACATAAACAGCCGACCGTGGGCCAGTAGCGGTGAGAGGCAGCGTATACGTGCGCGCTCTCGGAAGGCGGATATGAACTGCGCGAGCGATGTATTGAATGCGGGATGCGGTCGCGATAGATGCGCGTGAGTCGTCTCAGACTGTCCGAGTCCAACTGATGCGGCGATGCGTTGTGTGATGCCAGCGCGACCGCGTATGACAGTTCGCCACCTCTCTCTATCTTACCAAGACTAAGCAAGCGAGAACGAGACGGCAAGCTACGCTAAAAACCGCGTAACCATGCTCCCCGCCAAAGCCCAGGACTGGGCTTTACAAAGCACAAAGTCATGTGTTATAAGCAAGAATGCAGTATGTGTCAATAAATGATACATACATAAAAATATGCGTGTGATGTTGTGTGAGTAAGTGTAAACATTATATAGTATACAAAGAACCACGGAGCGATTATTTTAAATGCGTATGATAATATAAATGCGAGCGCAGCTAACTTATGACTAAATAGCTATAAAGTAAAAACTAACCTAAATGCAAAAAAATAATTAAATTATTACATACTACGATTGATGCGATGCGAGACCTCAAGCGTTGAGGTCGCAATATAAATATGCGAAAAAATTTGTTAAATTAAAGTTAAGTATGTAAAGAAAGCGAAAGTGATATAAGTTACATTTAACAAAGCGCGTTATTGTAATGGTGACGGACTAAGTTGAGATCCGAGAACAAAAGAGAATATATTAATTTAGAAATAAAATTTAAAATATAAATAGTTATGCGAGATAATTTCTTCCAGGAAGATACCTGGAACGATAGTATAAGTAGCAGTGACCCATCCACATTGGATGGAGTGGCAACAGCGATTACATTGGTCGCCTCAGGTATAGGACCTTCGACGAGCGATGAGCTGAATGGTTCCATAGGCCATGCAGCAATTGGAGGACGAATCCATTCTGGACCGTACCACCAAAGCGGGTGCGTTATGATTTGAGAAGGCAGTAATCCTCTCGAGAAACAGTCAGCGGGGTTTTCCTTTCCGTTTATGTGAAAGAAACGGTCCGGAGACAAGTTTTCTTGTATTTTAGTTACGCGATTAGCAACAAAAATTTGCCATCGATGTGGTGAAGAATTGATCCATGACAAAGCGATCATGGAATCACTGAAGGCAAATGTCTCAGTGACGTGATAGCGGTTGTTGAAAACCGCGTATACTTGTTTAACTAAATTTGATAATATTAAAGCGGCACAAAGTTCTAACCTAGCAAGTGATACCGTTTTTAGTGGAGCTACCTTTGACTTAGCTCCAACTAATTCAACCGATATGTCATCGTTAGGATGCGTAACGTGCGTAATGCGTAAAGGTATATGACGCAGCCGTAAGCCTTGAGACTAGCGTCAGCAAAGGCCAACAGTCTCACTACACAACCTGCCCCAACGCCCAAATGGCGAGGAACGCGCAAGTTCGAGAGCAGAGGCAACTCGGTTTTAAATTTAACGAAGCGATTGATGATAACCTCTGGTGGTTCATCATCCCAACCTACCTTGGTAAGCCAAAGATCCTGTATTAGGAGCTTGGCGTAGAGAATAACTGGTGCGACGAAGCCCAAAACGTCAAAAAGGCGAGCGATAGTAGATAATATAGATCGTTTAGTATTAACAGAGGGTGGAGGAGACGTGGTAAAAGTGAACACATCCGTCTGAGGTAACCACTTCAGGCCTAACACCTTCAGCGTATCGCTATGGTCGGTGAATTCAATCGGCACCCGGCATGCCTCAGGCAAATGATTGAGTAACTCAAGTGAGTTACTGGCCCACTTGACCAAGTCAAAACCTCCTTCAGCGAATAAAGCGCGTAATTCATCCGATAAGCGGATGCCATCCTCTATGGAACTGACAGAGGTGGTCAAGTCATCCATGTAAAATTCCCTACTGGCTACTTCTGCAGCAAGAGGAAAGCGTGCGCGATTATCTTCGGCCAGCTGGTGAACCGTACGCATGGCCAAAAATGGACTACAGCGAAGTCCGAAAGCTAAAGAATTAAATTGAAAAATGCGATGATCCTCAGTATTATTAAAGCGATAAATTATTTTCTGAAATTTGCGATCCTCTTCTCTTACTAAAATTCTAAGATACATCTGTCTTATATCCGCGGTAATAGCGATTTTAAAATATCTAAAATTTAACAATAATGAAAATAAATCTGTTTGTAAATTTGGTCCCGGATGAAGAATATCATTCAAAGAAATACCATTAGATGTTTTTGAACTAGCGTCAAGAACAACGCGCGTTTTAGTTGATAATTTTTCAGGACGTTGTACAGGATGATGAGGAACGAAATAACCCTCATTCAAAACCGACGGAGTGCGGGGTATTTCGGATAAATAGCCTTGTTTAATGTAATCCTTGATGACGTCATCATAAGCTTGTCGTAATTCCGGAATAGCGTTAAATTTACGCTCTAACGTCGAAAAGCGACGCTGAGCTGTAGCATAAGAATCACCCAAGATCGTAGAGTCACCCTTGAATGGCAATGACACTATATACCTACCATGTGAATTTTTAGTTATAGTGGATTTGTAAAATTCCTCACAGTGGTTATCATCTGAGGTTAAAGTACCTGCAGAAGATATCTCTTCCAGTTCCCAAAATTTTGCCATTGTTTTATTTAAGTTTTCTATGAGAGGTCCAAATGACCAAGTAGAATTACATAAATTTTCATAAGAGGTCTCCCCCATAATGATATATCCAAGCGTTGTATTAAATGCGTGTGGATGAGAGCGAGTCATTAAAGAAGTAGGCTGTAAAATATTAGCCATCATAGAAGTGCCTAAAATGATTTCAATGTTTCCAGGCACATACCAGCTATCATCCGCTAGAGACAAATGATTAAAATTATTTAAATGTGAAATCTCAACTCGTTGAGTTGGCAAGTATGATATATGATCAATGACTAATAAATTTAAAGTATATTGAACATTAGAAAATTGAGAATGTATCTTGAGTGTGACCTGACCTTTAATAGGTACAGAAATATTTCCCACTGAATTTAATGATGATTTAAGTGGTTTAATAACTAATTTTAATTTTTGACAACATTCATAGGTTATGATATTATTTTGTGAACCGCTATCAATTAAACACCTAACTAAGAAACGTTTATTATTTTCATAGACAATGACCTTTGCAGTAGGTAATATAGATGTACATTTAGGTTGAGTATTTAAACTAGAATGCATACAAACATTTTCAACAGATGAAGAATGTTCAGGTTTATTCTCAGAATTTTGATTCTGATCAAAATGTAACAATGTATGATGTTTCTTGTGACAATGTTTACATTTGTTTAAAGAAGCACATTTTAAAGTGTTGTGTTTAGAGCTAAAACAATTTATGCATAAATTTTTAGATTTTACAAAATTAAAGCGATCATTAGTTGATAAGTTTTTAAAGTCTGGACACTCATAAAGATGTATGTGAATTGTTTTGTTACAATAGTTGCAAGATAATTTATTGACTTTATTAAGATTTTCAGTGACTAAAAATGTGCGGCTAGATTTATTAAATTTATGAGATGTATCTTGACGGAATATACCAGATCTTTCAAATACCTTCACACGATGTTTCAAATGACTTATTAAACTGTCACTAGTTGGAAGCGAGTCATGTTTTAGTGATGTTTCAAAACTTTCAATTATTTTTGTGTCTAATTTTTTAAGTATTATATGTGTAAAAATAAAATCATCTAAATTTTTAATATTGAGCAATTTAAGCGCTGACCATGAAGATATAATTTGTTCAATAAAGGTATTCAACTGCAAAGCGGTGTCAGAAACCGGTTTTATGTCTAAGATTTTGTTCAGATACAAACTTCCTAACATTCGCTTGTCTTGGTATTTATCTATTAATGATTTCCAGATGATGGAATAATTTTCCTCTATTGGTATTAATCCAGCAAAAATGTTTCGAGCACTACCTGTCAATTTTGACATCAGGTATTGTACGCGTTGACCATCTGTCAAAGATTCATTTTGGTGAACGTTAGTTTTAAAACTTTCATAAAATTGTGGCCACTCTGTTAGCGAACCATTAAAACTCACTAATTCTAATGGAGGTAAATTACAGTAGTTTCGTGGAGAAGATTTTAGAGCAGTAGACTCAACAGGTCGTAACAATGATGTACGAGTATGGCTTATTTTTGCGTACAGAGTTTCAAAGGCATCCCATTCACTGAAGTTCAGTTGACAATCTGGATTTTCGTCTAAAAGTATTTCATTATGTTTATCACATAATTCATTAAATTGAGAATATAATTTTTCAATGTTAGCTGATGATGACAAAAAATCTTCCTTTGTTCTCGTATCAAAAGTACCTACTTTCTTAGATTTCTGATATATAGCATCAATATGAGCGAAAATACTTTGTTTCTTAGCGATAATGATTTTAATCTTTCGATCTGACGCCATGTTGAAAAGTTTTAACAATGAAGAACTAAGAAAATGTAATAATGATGCAAATATTGTTATTTCATAAAAATATTACGTTATATCTATGCTAATATATGTTTATTATAAGCTGCGCTTGTAAAAATACCACCATACGCACTGATTACAAAGAATTACGCGGATTTGTAAAATCAGCAATGTTTTTGCGGTGTGTGATAAATAAATGTAAAAATGTGTAAATAAGCGGTAATAAGTTAATTAGTACTTAAAATAAATGCGATGCGTTGTCCCGTTCAATACGGAACAAAAATATGCGTTATCCGGCGATACGGATCAAACTATCCGGTTCGATAAGGACCATACATGTGGTCTTTACAAAGGCCAGCGGTGCGTTCGGCCTCAAGATTATTTGAGGCCGAAATATATAGATGCGTAAAATATATGCGATGAGGTGCAGCCTCAAACTTGAGGTCGCAATGTGTGGATGCGAGATGATATAATAAGTGGACTGTATTTAGGCGTGGTGCGAAGAAATAATGCGAAGAAAAATATAGCCCGAACAATGTCTTTGTGCGTTGCAACTGGCGAAGCTATACGTGCCGTCAGGTCCCTGATGCGTGGCGTCTTGGCAAGTAAATTGAGGTGACTTACCTTATATCGCAGCTCAACACGGGCACACACACACTGAATCACGACACTGTCCAAGTTATATTGTTCGTAAAGGTTATTGAGTTCACATAAACAGCCGACCGTGGGCCAGTAGCGGTGAGAGGCAGCGTATACGTGCGCGCTCTCGGAAGGCGGATATGAACTGCGCGAGCGATGTATTGAATGCGGGATGCGGTCGCGATAGATGCGCGTGAGTCGTCTCAGACTGTCCGAGTCCAACTGATGCGGCGATGCGTTGTGTGATGCCAGCGCGACCGCGTATGACAGTTCGCCACCTCTCTCTATCTTACCAAGACTAAGCAAGCGAGAACGAGACGGCAAGCTACGCTAAAAACCGCGTAACCACAGTTAAAAAATCAAATTCAACTCTTGATAACATGATAGTTAAGACTGTTTAGAGTACGGCTTGTAAGTTTAACTGGAGCAGGCATCTTCTGATGACTGCTCCAGGGAATCCAAGGGGAGACTCCGGCGCAAGCGGAAATCCGCAGCGCGCCGGAGCTCAGAGACGGGCGATTCCTCGTCGGCCTCCGACGACGAGACGTCGCGGGGGGCGAGACACGCCCGGCGAATGGCCGCCAAGGGCACCGCCAATAACACCGGATTGACAAAGGGAGGGCAGCCCAAGGTAACTGCTGTTGCCACGGCTATGCCCGCCCCAAAAACGAGGACCGTCGTCTCGCCGGCGCGGTCGGCGACGTCGTTCGCCTCGGCTCGGACGACAGACGGGGAGCTCTCGGAGAGCCCCGTCGTCGTCCTCACGGAGAGCCCCGCCGCCGTCCTCGAGGGCCTGAGGAGACGTGCTGCCACTGCCTCGTGCAGATATAGCACGAAAGGCAACAAGGTTGCATCGCGGGAGTGGCGCGAGGTGGCGGCCGAGACCGGCAGGATTATGCCTGCTATCTCGGCGGCCATCAGCCGGGACGCGGAGCTGCAGACGAAACTGCAGAGGTCGACGTCTGAGGTGGCGCGCCTTAAGGAAAGGCTGGCGGTTCTCGAGGCGGAGAAGCCGTCGCCGCCGGCTCCGCGGGTCAGGGTGCGGCAGACCGCCGAATCTCAGGCTGAGATGGCTGCCCGCATCCGGAAGGAGCTTGCGGCGGAGTTCGGCAATCAGATTGCCGAACTCAGAGCCGAACTCGCGGCTCTACGCGGTGCTGCGGCGGCGGCGAAGACGACGCCGCGTCCAGTCCTTCCGGGTCCAACACCGGCCGGTGCGACCCGGAAGAAGAAAAAGAATGGGGGTGCTGGTGCCGGGTCTGGCGCACCACCCCCACAGCCTCGCCCACTTCCTCCGCCCCCGTCCAATATGGATGAGGGCTGGACCGAAGTGGTAAAGCGGGGCGCCAAGAGGGCCAAAGTGACGGCCGTTCCGGCCCAATCAACACAGGCCGAGACAGGGGTGGCGACTGGGGTGACCTCCCAGTCGAGAGGCGCGCCAACTGCTGCCCTCAAAACGAAGGCGACTCCGGCGACGGCGGCTGCTCCCCAGCAGGGTCGAGCACCCGCCGCCGCCAAGAAGAAGGGCAAGAAGGCCGGGAAGAAGCCGCGCGCGCCGCGGCAGGCTGCAGTGGTGGTTACGTTGCTGCCTGCCGGCCAGGCGAAGGGGTTGACGTACCCCGACGTCATGGCAAAGGCGCGTGCGGCCGTCAACCTGGCGGAAATCGGGGCGGAGGATGGCCTCCGCATCCGGCACACGGCCAACGGGGCCCGACTGCTGGAGTGTCCCGGCGATACGGGCAATCTGATTGCCGAACTCAGAGCCGAACTCGCGGCTCTACGCGGTGCTGCGGCGGCGGCGAAGACGACGCCGCGTCCAGTCCTTCCGGGTCCAACACCGGCCGGTGCGACCCGGAAGAAGAAAAAGAATGGGGGTGCTGGTGCCGGGTCTGGCGCACCACCCCCACAGCCTCGCCCACTTCCTCCGCCCCCGTCCAATATGGATGAGGGCTGGACCGAAGTGGTAAAGCGGGGCGCCAAGAGGGCCAAAGTGACGGCCGTTCCGGCCCAATCAACACAGGCCGAGACAGGGGTGGCGACTGGGGTGACCTCCCAGTCGAGAGGCGCGCCAACTGCTGCCCTCAAAACGAAGGCGACTCCGGCGACGGCGGCTGCTCCCCAGCAGGGTCGAGCACCCGCCGCCGCCAAGAAGAAGGGCAAGAAGGCCGGGAAGAAGCCGCGCGCGCCGCGGCAGGCTGCAGTGGTGGTTACGTTGCTGCCTGCCGGCCAGGCGAAGGGGTTGACGTACCCCGACGTCATGGCAAAGGCGCGTGCGGCCGTCAACCTGGCGGAAATCGGGGCGGAGGATGGCCTCCGCATCCGGCACACGGCCAACGGGGCCCGACTGCTGGAGTGTCCCGGCGGCGCCGACAGTGGCAACGTCGCGGACCGTCTGGCGTCGGGTCTCCGGGTAGTGTGGCCGGAGGAAGAGGTAAAGGTGCACAGGCCGGTCAAAATGGCCGAGTTGCGGGTGACCGGCCTGGACGACTGCACCACCAGGGAGGAGGTGGCGGCCGCCATTGCCGCCCAGGGCAAATGCGCCCCAGAGAACATAGCCGTGGGCGAGCTTCGCCGCGGCTATACTGGGGCCAGCTCTGTGTGGGTGCGGTGCCCGGTCGAGACCGCCAACTCCCTGGCCACCCCTCCGCCCGGAAGGCCGGCGGGAGATCCGGGAAGGCTGCGCGTGGGCTGGGTAGCAGCCCACGTGCGGCTGCTGGAGCCACGCGCCTGGCGATGCCTCAAGTGCTTCGGCACGGGGCATAGCGTCGCCAGGTGCACCAGCACGGTGGACCGCAGCGGTCTATGCTTCCGCTGCGGTCAAAATGGACATAAAGCGGCCGTGTGCTCGGCCGTGCCGCACTGCGCGCTGTGCGCGGCGGCCGGGCGCAGGGCCGATCACCGGGCGGGAGGGAAAGCGTGCTCCCCGTCCGGTGTAAACACCGAGAGGAACAGGCGCCGCAAAACCAAGCGGCGCCAAAAGAAGAGATCGGCCGGGGGAGTACCGGCCGACATTTCAGACCCCGCCGTGGCGACCAGTTCGCCCGTAGGCGGGGGCGATAGAGGAGGGGAGGGAGCGATGGAGGTGGTCCAACCGTAATGGATCACACCCATCGCTTCCTCCAAGGAAATTTGAACCACTCCGCCAGGGCTCAGGACATGCTGGCCCAGAGCATGGCGGAGTGGTCCATCGACGTGGCGGTGGTCGCTGAGCCGTACTTTGTTCCCCCGGCAGATGATTGCTGGTTCGGGGACGAGTGCGGCTCGGTGGCCATACACGTAAGAAGAGCCGCGGCGATCCCGCCCTTGGTAATGGTGGCCAGGGGACCAGGGTTCGTCGCGGCGCGGATGGAAGATACCGTCGTGATCGGGGTGTACTTCTCTCCAAATCGACCTATTCTCGAGTTCCAACAGTTCCTGGACGGGCTCGGAGCGATCACTCAACGCTCCGCTCCCCGTCCTGTGATACTGGCGGGGGACCTCAATGCGAAATCTGTCGCTTGGGGCTGCCCCCGCACGGAGCATCGGGGTAGGCGATTGGAGGAGTGGGCGGTCGCGGCCGGACTCTGTGTCATAAACAGAGGGTCGGTCGCGACTTGCGTGCGGTGGCAGGGCGAGTCCATCGTGGACGTCACGTTCGCGAGCCCTGCCATCGCACAACGCATCCGCGGTTGGGAGGTGTTGGTGGGGGCGGAGACCTTGTCGGATCATCGGTACATCCGGTTTGATCTCTCCGCCCCCGCGGCAACCGCGGTCGCCCGCGGAACTACATCCCGGTCATTCCCCAGGTGGGCATTGAAGCTCCTGGACAAGGAGCGCTTGATGGAAGCCTCTACGGTGGCGGCGTGGACGCCTATGCGTCCACATCCAGTGGATGTGGAGGTCGAGGCGCAATGGCTCCGGGACACGATGCATCGCATTAGTGATGCTTCGATGCCCCGGGTCGGCCCTCGGCCTCCCAGGAAGTCGGCGTACTGGTGGTCGCCCGAGATAGCGCAGCTTCGTGCTGTATGCGTCCGGGCGAGGCGCCGGTGCGCCCGACATCGCCGCCGTATCCTCGCGCGTCGCGACGATCCCGTCGCGTTCGCGGAGGAGGAGGCCCGGCTGTATGGCGAATACGCGGAGGCGAGGGACGCCATGCGGCTGGCCATCAAGCAGGCCAAGGAGAGGAACATGGAGGCTCTATTGGGGACGCTCGACGACGACCCTTGGGGGCGCCCGTACAAAACGGTGCGCGGGAAACTGCGCCCGTGGGCGCCTCCCATGACCGAGCGTCTCCCACCTCAGCAGCTGCGGGACATCGTCTCGACGCTGTTCCCGCAGGAGCAGGACGGATTCATTCCGCCTGCTATGGGTGACCCGCCGGATCACACCGGCGGTGAAGCCACTGCTGAGGTGCCTCACATTACGAGGGATGAGCTCCATGTGGCCGTGGTCAGAATGAGTGCGAGAGACACGGCCCCCGGCCCGGACGGCATCCACGGCCGGGTCCTGGCCTTGGCCATCGATGCCCTAGGGGACCGACTCCTGAGGCTGTTTAACTCATGCCTGGAGTCGGGACGGTTTCCCTCGCTCTGGAGGACGGGCAGACTAGTCCTCTTGCGGAAAGAGGGGCGCCCGGCGGACTCAGCCGCCGGTTACCGTCCCATCGTGCTGCTGGACGAGGTGGGCAAACTGCTGGAACGCGTTCTGGCTGCCCGCATCGTTCAGCACCTGGTCGGGGTTGGACCCGATCTGTCGGCGGAGCAGTACGGCTTCCGGGAGGGTCGTTCGACCGTAGATGCAATTCTGCGTGTCCGGGCCCTCTCGGAGGAGGCCGTCTCCCAGGGTGGGGTGGCTTTGGCGGTGTCGCTTGACATCGCCAACGCCTTTAACACCCTGCCCTGGTCCGTGATTGGGGGGGCACTGGAGAGGCACGGAGTGCCCCTCTATCTCCGCCGGCTGATCGGCTCCTACCTGGAGGCCAGGTCGGTCGTATGTACCGGGTACGGTGGGACCTTGCACCGGTTCCAGGTCGTGCGCGGTGTTCCACAGGGGTCCGTTCTTGGACCCCTCCTGTGGAATATCGGGTACGACTGGGTGCTGAGGGGCGCCCTCCTCCCGGGCCTTAGCGTAATCTGTTACGCGGACGACACGTTGGTCGTGGCCCGGGGGGATGACTACAGAGAGTCTGCCCGTCTTGCCACAGCGGGGGTGGCACTCGTCGTCGGCAAGATAAGGAGGTTGGGCCTCGACGTGGCGCTACACAAGTCCCAGGCCCTGCGTTTTTGCAGGGGCAGGACAGCGCCACCGGTCGACGCCCACATCATGGTTGGAGGCGTCCGGATCGAGGTCGGGGTGCATCTTAAGTACCTCGGCCTCGTGTTGGACGGCCGTTGGACCTTCCGACAGCATTTCGAGGACCTGGTTCCCCGACTGGTAAGGACGGCCGGCCACCTTGGTCGGCTGCTCCCGAACGTCGGGGGACCCAGTGACGCGGTGCGCCGCCTCTACGCGGGGGTAGTGCGCTCGATGGCCCTGTACGGTGCGCCCGTTTGGGCCGAGCCTCGTATCCGTGCATTTTATGCCGGGTACCTGCGCCGGCCACAGCGCATCGTAGCCATCAGGGCCATCCGCGGATACCGCACCGTCGCGTTTGAGGCGGCGTGTGTTCTGGCGGGGACACCGCCCTGGGAATTGGAGGCGGAGGCGCTAGCCGACGATTATCGTTGGCGATGCGACCTTCGCTCCCGGGGCGTGGTGCGTCCTCTGCCGGAAGCGGTCCGAGATCGGAAGGTTCAATCTCGGCGGTCCGTCATGGAGTCGTGGGAACGACGACTCGCCAACCCCACTTGGGGTCTACGGACCGTCGAGGCGATCCGCCCCGTCCTCAGGGATTGGGTGGGTCGTGGCAAGGGACGCCTCACCTATTGGATGGTGCAGATGCTGACCGGGCACGGGTGCTTCGGGAGGTATCTGCACCGGATCCAGGTAGAGCCGACGGCGAGATGCCATCACTGTGTGAGTTGCGACCAGGACACGCCAGAGCATACGCTCGCGCTCTGCCCCGCATGGGAGCGGCAGCGTTGTGTCCTGGTCGGGAAAATAGGACCGGACTTGTCGCTCCCGGGCGTCGCGGCGTCGATGCTCGGGAGCGACGAGTCCTGGAAGGCGATGCTCGACTTCTGCGAGTCCACCATCTCGCAGAAGAGGGTGGCGGGGGGTGCGAGGGAGCGATTGTACGCTTCCCTCCGCCCAGCGACAGCAACCCGCCGCCGTCGAGCAGGGGGCCGGAACCGGGATCTCGCCCGGAATCTGGCCCCCTAAGAGTTTCGGGTCCCCAACGCATGTGAGTGCGAGCGGGGACCCAAGAAGGCGTCGTGTCTCGCTCAGCACGCGCCTTAAGCAAGAGCGACCGGGGGATGGTCGACCGCGCTCCCCGACCCACGCTGGTTCTGACCCAGCGGGGTATTCCGTGGGAGGGTGGCACGCGGTCCCATCTTGGCGGGCTTCGGAAAGCCCGCCGACCGAGAGAGCCGGTGGCTGTATTCGCCGGCGGCTACCGGTTCGGCGTCCGGGGACGGAGCGACGGGAAAGTGTGCCGATGGCGTAACGCGTCGCGCCGTCCCTCCAAACCCCGTGCTGGGTTCTGGCCTCAGCCGGGGTTCGGACGCTGAGTGTGAGCGGTTGGAGGTTTTAGTGCGGTTCAACTCCCACATACCCCGCCCGCGGGGCGGGCGGGGATCCGGTGATTTCCTCCAACTGAAAAAAAAAAAAAAAAAAAAAAAAAAAAAAAACGGCTTGTAAGTTTAAATAGTTTTGGAGTTATTCATGATCAAATTTTGTCCGGGGACTTTTTCTCCATATTATTATTCTGTTCTCGCAAAATAATGAATTTTATAATAAAACTATTATAGACTACAGGCCCATGAAGAAAAATGATGAGTCAAAACGAAATTAGAGCATAAAATAATAAGATTCAGTACTATGCCGTCACTTGTAACCTGTCCAACTGAGTGCAGGTGACAATTCAAAAGTACAGTACAGATACAGGAACATTTTTCAAGACTTACTCAGGCGTCTAAAACAAGACTATAATAACAAAATGCTGTTGACTAACAAAAATGATCCATCAAAACTCTGGAAAAGCATAAGAGGCATTTGCAACATTAAAAAGAGTAAAGACCAGAATGTAGAACTTCTCAAAATTCAAAATACACAACTAGATTCTCTGAACGCTTGCAACTCATATTTCAGTACTACGGGGCAACGGCTGGCACAAAATATACTGGAGAGGTTAAATGTTTCTGAAATCGATTTGTGTAATAAAGTTTCAGTAAGCATGGGCTCCTCAAGCTCTCTCTTTTTACATCCTACAACCTCAAAGGAGATAACAGACTTAATAAAAAATCTCAAAAATAACAGTGCGCCCGGCGGTGACGGTATAAAGAATTCCTTAGTCAAACGCATATGCCCTTATATACTAACTCCTCTTACTCATATAATTAATTTGAGCTTGTGTTCGGGTATCTTCCCTGATTGTTGGAAGCTGGCTACTGTCATTCCGATTCATAAAAGTGGTGATAAGTCTTGGCCGTCGAATTACCGTCCCATATCACTGTTGTTTGTCTTTGCAAAAATCTGTGAGAAAATTGTAAATCAAAGACTTACTGATTTTCTGGAAACCAAAAATATTCTCTCAGACCGTCAGTTCGGTTTTCGGCGGGGTAGGTCAACTGAGAATGCAGTGTCTCAGCTAGTACAACGAATAGTGTCTTCGATCGATAAAGGAAAGAGAAATATTGGCGTATTCCTCGACCTAGCCAAGGCATTCGACACTGTATCTTCCAAAATCCTTTCACGGAAACTTGAGCTCTGTGGCGTTCGTGGAGTTGCGTTATCGTGGTTCCAGAGCTATCTCGCGGACAGAAAGCAACGTGTGTCTGTTTCTGGACATGTCAGTGATTCGGCGGATGTTGTTTTTGGAGTGCCCCAGGGCAGCATACTCGGTCCAACGCTATTCCTCATCTACGTTAATGACATCCTCGATCTCTTTCCAGCGAGTGGCAGTTCTCAAATTTTGTGCTACGCCGATGACACTGCCATTGTCTTCGAGGGAGACACATGGGAGGAAGCTTTTGCTGAGACAGAGAGAGGACTATCGACAGTGGGAGCATGGCTGGATAATAATCTGCTTACAATAAATCTACAGAAAACATCATTTCTTTGTTTTCACAATACTGCTGCCACATCTCCAGCAACTCAGAAACTGCAGATACATAGCTGCCGGGTTTTGGAGGGGAGTGGATGCACTTGCCCATCGATTGAGCGTACTCCTCATGTTAAATACCTGGGAGTGGTGGTGGATGAGAGGCTATCTTTTAGGGAACACATCAGACAGATTGTGGGTCGCACTCGTAAACTGATACACCTCATGAAGCTATTGCGGGACGGTGCTGGAAAGGATATACTTCTTCTAGTCTATTCTGCACTTTGCCAGTCAATAATCGGATACTGCATAGGCGTATGGGGGGTAGTGGCTAAAAGTACATTAATACTTCTCGAAAGAGCTCAAAGAGCTGTATTAAAAGTAATGCTGCGGAAGCCACTCTTATATCCCACGAAGCACTTGTATCAGGAATCGAAAGTTCTAAGTGTACGTCAGACTTACATCTTCAAGGCTGTCACGACTTATCATCGCTCTGTTCTCAACGGATCGGCAGAAGTGGTTTACTTTCCTTCTATACCCCAAACTCGCACTGGCTTTGCGAGGCGTTTCAGTGCATTTTCTTTCCCGATAATATATCGGAAAGTATTTGATGCTTTGTGTGACATCAATACGACCAGCTCACCTTATAAAGTAAAAATTGCTGTCCGTGATTGGCTTCTATCGCTCAATTATGATAATACCGAGGAAATTTTAACAATCCTTAAGTAGTTATATTGTAGAATCCACACGGCCGATTGCTGTACTCATTGTAATTTTTTTTTTTTTTAACTATCTATGAATGTTATACGAGTAACACGGATTGAATTTTATTTTTCTTATTTTGTTGTTGTTCTATCTTTTCTAAGCTGTCTCCTCTGATATCTTTCACTTAATGTAATAATAATATCTAAAACGTAACGGTCTCCTGCGATACAGGCCTAGCCTAGTGCAGGGACCACTGCTATATTTTTTTCTGTACTGTGTCTTTTTTTGTTTGAAAATAAATTATTTTGTATTTTTTGTATTTTGTACAGGCGGACTGAGTACATTTTGGTCACATATTTTTATACGGCATTCTTACCACCGATAGATCTCTGAAAAATAATAAGAAAACGCTCAGTGCCGTACAAAAATGTTGCGCCACAAAGTCGGTTTTTTTTTGTTTAATTTTCCGACAATTACCGGGGTATATTTGGTCATTTGATTTTGTCCGGCATCTGTATCATACTATTTAAATACTGCTTCTAATCCATTATTCCTCAACGCCGTACAAAAATCATGCGACAAGGGGAAAAAACGATGTTTGCAATCCCCTCTAGTGGTATAATAGGTTCTGGTCCGATAGCCCTGGTTTCCAAACCGCGCCGGGCCAGAGCATCGGCAGAATCATTGCCTCGTGATCCGCTATGTCCTTTAATCCACCTTAAGGTAACGTAATTATTAGTACATACCTCACTGAGGACCTCGTGATATTCATGGATGATACCTGATGTGTGTATGTTGCACTCCAGGGCTAGCAAAGTCGCTTGACTGTACGAGAATATTGTGATTTTGCAACCTTTGATGTTTCTGTCCTTGATGGCTATTGCTGCTGCCAAAATACCCATAGTTTCCGCTTGGAATACTGTATTGAGGGTTCCGAGCGGTTTATAGATATGTATGTTTAAGTCTTCAAAGAAAACTCCGTAACCGGTTCCTGTCTTAGTTTTAAAGCCATCGGTGTATATTTCTAAGGGTGTGTCATTACTCACACCGGAGTCGATGTCCCCTTTTTTTTTTTTTTTCAGTTGGAGGAAATCACCGGATCCGTACCACCGTATGTGGGAGTTGAACCGCACTAAAACCTCCAACCGCTCACACTCAGCGTCCGAACCTCGGCTGAGGCCAGAACCCAGCACGGGGTTTGGAGGGACGGCGCGACGCGTTACGCCATCGGCACTCTTTCCCGTCGCTCCGTCCCCGGACGCCGAACCGGTAGCCGCCGGCGAATACGGCCACCGGCTCTCTCGGTCGGCGGGCTTTCCGAAGCCCGCCAAGATGGGACCGCGTGCCACCCTCCCACGGAATACCCCGCTGGGTCAGAACCAGCGTGGGTCGGGGAGCGCGGTCGACCATCCCCCGGTCGCTCTTGCTTAAGGCGCGTGCTGAGCGAGACACGTCGCCTTCTTGGGTCCCCGCTCGCACTCACATGCGTTGGGGACCCGAAACTCTTAGGGGGCCAGATTCCGGGCGAGATCCCGGTTCCGGCCCTCTGCTCGACGGAGGGAAGCGTACAATCGCTCCCTCGCGCCCCCCGCCACCCTCTTCTGCGAGATGGTGGACTCGCAGAAGTCGAGCATCGCCTTCCAGGACTCGTCGCTCTCGAGCATCGACGCCGCGACGCTCGGGAGCGACAAGTCCGGTCCTATTTTCCTGACCAGGACACAACGCTGCCGCTCCCATGCGGGGCAGAGCGCGAGCGTATGCTCTGGCGTGTCCTGGTCGCAGCTCACACAGTGATGGCATCTCGCCGTCGGCTCTACCTGGATCCGGTGCAGATACCTCCCGAAGCACCCGTGCCCGGTCAACATCTGCACCATGTGTGCCTCACATTACGAGGGATGAGCTCCATGTGGCCGTGGTCAGAATGAGTGGGCGTGGTGCGTCCTCTGCCGGAAGCGGTCCGAGATCGGAAGGTTCAATCTCGGCGGTCCGTCATGGAGTCGTGGGAACGACGACTCGCCGACCCCACTTGGGGTCTAGGGACCGTCAAGGCGATCCGCCCCGTCCTCAGGGGTTGGGTGGGTCGTGGCAAGGGACGCCTCACCTTTTGGATGGTGCAGATGTTGATCAGCGTCCCCGCTGATGGCCGCCGAGATAGCAGGCATAATCCTGCTGGTCTCGGCCGCCACCTCGCGCCACTCCCGCGAAGCACCTCGGTTGCCTTTAGTGCTGTATCTGCAGGAGGCAGTGGCAGCACGCCTCCTCAGGCCCTCGAGGACGGCGACGGGGCTCTCCGAGAGCTCCCCGTCAGTCGTCCGAGCCGAGGCGAACGACGTCGTCGAGCGCGCCGGCGAAACGACGGTCCTCGCTTTTGGGGCGGGCATCGCCGCGGCAGAAATAGCCGCCTTGGGCTGCCCCCCCTTTGTCCTTCCAGTAGTGGTGGCTGCTGCCTTGGCAGCCACTCGCCGGGCGTGTCTCACCCCCCGCGACGTCTCGTCTTCGGAGGCAGACGACGAATCGCCCGTCTCAGAGCTCCGGCGCGCTGCGGATTTCCGCTTGAAAAAAAAACTGAAATTATACAAATTATTGTTAAAGTTTAAATATCATAGATTAATGAAATATAGCAGCTTTCTACATTTTATCCCTTGTTATATATATTATAATAGTATTAATATATAATAGTATTAACAGAGATGAATTAGGAAAAAATCTTGCCGTACATTTTTAAGAGTTAAGAGTACTTTATGACCATTTGATACAGTACGGCAGTAACATATTTTTGAAGACAACAATTGATAATATGATAAAATTATTATGCCGTCTATCTGAAACGTGTGTATATTATGTCCAAAAATTGAAACTGTCAATCCCAGTATCACCAGTTTCATATAGCCATGCCAGCCATGGGGGTCTTCGTGTCCCCCGTAGGGGGACACGGACGGGCCTCGGGGACACCCCGCTGCCCGGGCACTTTCTCTCCGCCATTCTAGGCGGAGGTGTAGGTTGGTGTTTGTGGTGTTGGTTTTTTGAATCCCCTTCTTGGGGTTTTCCCATGGATTGGATCTCTCTCTGCTGGTCTGATTAAACTTCGAGTCACCGCCAGCCCCGGCCGAGTCTTCGCCCATTCTGGGCAGTCTTGGATCGAAAGGCCACAGCAACAAAGAAGCGAAGAACAACATTGTATGATTCAAATTTAATCATCATTAGGTCCCTACTATATTTTTCCCTTTTGTGGGGGTGGGAGAAACCCTTTATTAACTTTTACAATATGAACTTAAGCTATTTAAACTAATTATACTAGGTTATTTACATTTAATCTAAACAAACAAATATGAATTAATACAAAACAGAAACAGCAAACTAGTTTTATGTACAATAAAGATTAATTGAAAACAAAAACCAAAAACCAAAAACAAATGAATTTAAATAAAAACAAAAACAAAGCAAAATAAGAATGAAATGGAATGAAATAGTAGCACAGAATTACAGATTTGAACCAAACAAAACTAGCTAAGTGAAATTTTAATAAATAAGAAGCAAAAGTGAAAAAGGTAAGATGCCCCGTCCAGCCCCCGCCGGCCCCTCCCTCCCACGACAACACCATGAAACGTGGAGAGGGAAGGGCCCGCGCTGAGGTCGGCCGCTCCCAAAAGGGGAGCGGGACCGCAAGCTCTAGCCCGCAGTACAACATAGGGCCCCCGTTCGGAGGTCCCACCCCCTGAAGGGGGGGATTTAGTTCCCGGAGGGGGAGAAAAAGGGTTAAAATATTGTCACTCCACCGTTACCGTTACCGTTAGGCGGAGAATGGAATTGAAGAGTTCTGACAGATTTGCCAGAACGTTGGAAGGGATAGATAGTAGTGCCATGGGAGGGATACCATCGTCCCCGGGAGCCTTACGGCGCTTGAGGGTCTTGATCGCCTGATACACCTCCCTGGGGGTGATCAGTTGATCCTCCTCAAGCGGTGGCATCGGGAGACGGTAACCCCCCCTTCCAAGACACGGTGGAAGTGAGCCATCTCCGAGACCGAGAAAAAAAGCACCTTCTGCCCTGTTCATCCACGAGTGGATAGACAGCAATCCCTTATGAATGTACACATCCAGAACATCCGGACGATGACTCGCCGTGTACGGGATGTGCGTTGGTTCATTGGGGCCGACCACACAGTAGTCCCCCCTTTCGACAACATCGATCAACCGCCTCCCCGCCACCGATATACTCCGAGAGCCCCACGCGGTATGTTTCGCGTTGAGGTCTCCCAGAATCAGTGTCGGTTGACGGTCATAGTCCAGGACCCGTCTGATGTCTGCCGGCTCGAGGTAGTAGCCCGGGGGACGATACGCGGCATAAATCCGCAGTTCGACCCCCGATACCTGCACTCTCACTCCCACCGTTCTGGTGTCGGTGAAGCTCAGTAGCTCTAGCTCATCGTGCACAACATCCCTCCTGACGAGAGCCGCCGTTCCCCTGAACGGGATCCCGTCAGGGGTCAGTTCGTCCCTTCGGTACACGATGTAGTTAGTCACTACAAACCTCGTAGTCGGTCTAAGTTTTGTTTCTCCCAGGAGCAAGACATGCGGTCTGTATTCCTGGGCCAAACGGATGAGGTCCATCCTGTTAGAGATGACCCCCCCGGGATTCCAATAAATGGCCCGCAGCTCATCCCTATCCATGCTGCGGGACGAATGGGCTAAATCCCGATATCAGTCCCCCGAGGGGGGCTATGAGGGAGGCGATCGCGCGAATAAATTCGCGGATCGCCTTCGACACTCTCTCCCACAACTCCAGCAGCGTTGCGGCGGAGAGGGGATGCCCTGGGGCTATCCCTCCGTCGCACTGCTGAGGCCGTGGGCGGGCTCGAGGAAGGACCGTCGTGTGGAGGGATGGGGTGGCAGTCGACGGAGCCGTCGGAGTCTGCACGGACCCTACCTCCATGGGTTCGTTTTGGAGGGACTGTGGAGGGGCTACAGCCTCCAACACTTGCCTCTCTCCGGCGCGAGGTGGCCGAGAAGGCATGGGGACCGAAATGGCGGCCTCGGACTGCTCCTGTGTAGACCGAGCACCCACCGCCGCAGGTTTGCTGCTCTTCGGCTTCTTTTTTTTTTTTTCTTCTTTTTCTTCCTCGTTGGCGCCGCCACCTGAGTGGCGGGAGCCGAGGAAGAAATTGGAAGCGTCGCCAAAGTAGCAACGGCCGTCACCCTCTCGCGGGGTCTGGGTCTTGGCGGCCTTTGCTCACGGGGAGCGTTAGCTTCCGCCATGAGCGAGGTCGCCTGTGGGTTAGCAGTGACCGTTGCAGTCTGAGTTGGTGGTGGTGGGGGCGGGTCGGGAAGATTTTCCCTTCCCCTTGCCCTTCCACCTCTTTTGTGCGCCCTCGGGCAGTTGTCCGGGGGCGGAAGTGCCCGGTACAGACCGGGGCGTAGGCTGTGGCCGCTGCTGCGGCTGGGCTTGAGGTTGAGGCTTCAAGCAGGGGTCCCTGGAGCGCGGCGGTTCAGGAATACGTGGTGGGATGACCGCACCGGTGGCTCGTGCCCTCCGCACAAAGACCGGACATCGCCGGTCATTAGCGGCGTGACCTTTGCCACAATTGGCACAGGTCGGTGCGGCATCCCGAGGCCTCGGGCAGTCCGCCACGATGTGCTCACCAGCACATCGCACGCAGCGGACCGCACGGTGGCAGTTGGTGGAGTGCCCGAAGGCCTGACAGCGGTGGCACTGTGCAGGTCCCTTCTTAGGCCTCCAAGCCTCGACCACCACCACCGGCAGGTAGAGGAGCTCCTCTACGCTGTAAATCCGGGCGAGGTCCTCCCTGGAGAGGTGGTCCAGCTCAACGTAAAATACGCTGGAGGGCCGACCTCTTTTAGCCAGGACCACCCTGGTGTACCGCGCTGGGAAACCAAGCTCCTTCAGAGCCTCGGTTATGATAGCGGGGTCCGTGTTCCCCGGGAGTCCACGGATGGCTACCTTGGAGGGGATGTCCTCCGGGAGCGACCAACAATTCCACGAAATTGTGGTCTCCCGGGAGGCCTCCGTCAGGTACGCCTGAATCACCCGGAACTCCCGGACGGATTCCGGATGGAATTTAAAGCCACCCGCCGGGGTGGCTCTGCCGTTCGGGGCAGCTCCTAGTCGCTCCCTTAGAATCGCGAAGTGCCGCGGCCAGTCGGGGAGCGACTGCACTTCGATTGGGGGATATCGACGGAGGTCGAGATCCCCCCTGCCGGCTCTGTTTGAGCCGGGTAGGGCTGCTCTGGCGGCCGGTGCTATCGCCGTGGTTGCACGGTGGCGGCACGCAGGGTTGCGCGGGGACACGTTCCCTCGATGATGTAGATGATGCTGCGGAGGCTTCCGACGCGTATTCGCTGTCGGAGCCACCGAAGATATCCCTCAACTACCTCTCTACTTCGAGAAAGATTGAGGAGGGTCCTACTCTAGGACGTTTGTCCTCCGGGACCGGGTCCGAGTCGGACCTGGCCCTCCTCTGAGGCCTGGCTGGCATTGGCGCATCGGTCGGCAGGGAAAGCTCAGTTTCCCCCAATCCGATGCGCTGAGCCTCCTGGCCCTCAGAGGAGGGCCCTGCCCGAGGAGCGGAAGGGTCGATCCGGCCGATCCGGTTCAGCTACGGGAACCACCTCCCGTATCCGGTTTGAGAAGAGGTCTCGTTGTACAACGACCCTCTTCGATTTACGTCCACCGCGGGACGGGCCGGGGGTGCTGACAAGGGGGGTGAGTCCCCCCCGGGCATGTCTACGGCTCCACTTACCGTTAGATAGGTCCCATGAGATTCCTAATCTAACTTAAGCCTAATTATAAACTAATTACAACTAGAGGAGGGCTCTAACCTCCTGGAGCACAAGTGCGGGTCTTTCGCTAGTCTCACCCCCCCTGCAGGGGGGGTTTAGGGGGTTTACACAGTCAGGCAACTCTCAAATTGGCGCTTGAGTCCCTGATTTTATCATGGAACGATAAAACAGACACAGCTACAACAGGGTGAAGACTACCACCCGTAAATGCACTTAATTAAAGATAAACAGTGTCTCCACTCACCTGTGTCGCCGGCTCTCTTGCTCCGCTGTTCGGAATCGTCGAAATCGGCGGTCCCGGGGCAGCAGCAGGGACTGGGCACGCTCACGAAGTCGCGACGGGAGCAAAAAATTGAGGGTTGGACCGCACTCAATTTAGGTCTCCGAGTTTCTCTGTTGCCAGCACCGAAACACACAGAGGTCGCGACCAGTACCGATGCACCGGCTAGTTTCATATATTTTTTGGTTTAATATATACTTAAAACAAAGATACTATATTGATAGCTTCGATTTTATTATTTTACTTGGTTGTTCAGACTGAGTCTGTTACGTCATACCGACTAGTATAAAAACCGTCGTGTAGCGGACGTGGGGATCGCCCGGTGACGCTAGTTTCGCTCTCTCGTCGCAAAGCTTGTGCGGTGTTAGCAAGTGTTTGTGAGTGGGTGTGTGAGTGCCGGTGTCGAGTACGGTTCCTGTTCGCGGGTGTGTTTTGGTGGAATTTTCCACCAACTCTTCGCCTGCGAGTGGGTCCTGGTGCCCTGCGCCGCGCGCTCCCCACGCGACGACGATGACGCGTCGCCCCAGTCCCGGTGGTCGTGACGGCGGGGTGATCTTCGGGTTGCCGTGCCGCCCGATAGCACTGCGGAGCCGGACCAGGTAAGCAAGAGACACTTCCTTATTACCTCGGTAGTTTAACGGGTCTCTGCCTGATAGCGACTGTCCGCTATTATTTATTTTAAATAATAGTCGTGCATTGCGCGCCGATAGTGCCTGGCCACCAGTGTCCTGTCTTCCCCCCTGTCCTTCGGGATCAGGGGGTGCCAATAGCCCTAAGCTAACCGCTTAGTAGTAGGCTAGGATTAAGTTGTGTATAGTTTAGTTTTAAATTAAAAAAAAATTTATTTTTTATTTTCCAAATTTTCTTCTACCCTGCTTTTATAAATTTTTCTTAACTACCTTCTTTTGGTATAATCCTTTTATTTCATTTTTATTATTTTAGTTAAATTTTATTGTAGGTAGTTATGACTTTTACTTTTACTTTTATTTTATAGTTTTACTTAGTTTTACCCACTCATGACGGGGAAAATGCCATCGGGAGAGTCTCTCCCGAAAATTAACACCCCTGGTGACGTGATGACGGCTCGACTTCGTTTGCCGGCCGCCCTTCCGACCTCATTAGGTCTCACTCGGACACACAATTGGGTGTGTTCCTAGTACCTGGCCCTTCTTCCGGGGCCCCGGACACGCCGGCGATCGGTTCGAAGGAAACTAGGTCCCTTACCGGCCGATCTGTCGGGCGGCCCGCGGTGCCGGAAGAGGAAAGCCAGAGTGCTAATAATTTCGGGCTCGGGTTCTTCCCCAGAGAAGGAACCGGACAAGGCTCCCCGTATCGGGCCCTCCTCCAGATCTCTGGAGGAGCTCGACCTCCCCAGACATTATAGGTTGGCGGAGGACTCGGACATAATCGAGTACGAGACGGGTGACGCCGAGGGCGAAGGGGACGACTCCCCTTCTTCCTCCACTTCCTCCTCTTCGGAGGAGGAGGAGGGGGAGGTGATGCCTTCACGTCCTGCCACCACTCGCTCTCCGTCCACGGGCGGCAGACCGACATTAGTCCCCGAAAACGTGACCCAGATCTCCTCGATCGGAGACGAGACTGGGAGGACCCCGCTGACCCGTGGGTCAGGGGGTCCCCTGGACTCGACGCGCTACGCGGACCTCCCTGACACTACCCCTCGGGGTGTGAGTGAGAGAGGTACCCTGCTCTCGAGGGGGTCTGGGTCAACCCTAAAATTGACCACCTCCCCGCCGAGGGATCCCCGGGCGCGCCCGAGACCCTCGGTAGGTCGAGAGCCTATGGCCCTGGCTAGGGCCAATTTTGCGCCTGCCTCGCTGGTGGATTGGCCTCTCTTGGGCACTCCAAGGGCTGCCCCTGCCCCAGCGGTGACTCTGGCCCAAATTGTGGCTGATCCCTCAGGGGTCCAGACGCAGACTCGCCCTACCAGGGCTGTTGCTTCCTCTGGTCCTACAGGGACCAGACCAGACTCCGGTGTCACTGGACCTGGCCCGCAACCAGGCCCATCAGGTACCGGAGCCCAGCCGGGGTCGACTTCGACCCCGACCACCAACCAGTCCACCCGGCCGGCGGCCGCGGGCGGAGGGCCGAGGGAACCAAAGCGTCCCCCGCCCATCACTGTCGATCGTCTCCCTAATTGGCCTCGCCACTTGGCGGCCCTTAAGGAGCGACTCGGCAGGGCCCCGTCCGTGAAAGCCCTCCGGTCGGGATTTAGATTTACGCCGGAATCGGCGGATGAGTACCGGGTGGTCCAGCGCTACCTGGTCGGGGCCTCGGACGTCGACAGCGCCATCGAATGGCACGCGTTCTCGTTAGAGACCGAAGTCCTGTCCAAGGTCTCGATCAGGGGACTCCCGGTCGACACAGATCCGGCAGAAATTGTTGCAGAGCTCGTGGCGCTGGGGTTCCCGGCCACGTATGCCAAGTTTATCCCTGCGAGACGTGGTCGGGGGGGCGGAGTTTTCTTCGCCAAACTCGACCACCTCTCAAAGGACGACCTTGCCCGGCTTTACAAGGTGGAGGAACTCCTCTGCCTTCCGGGTGTGGTGGTTGGTGCCTGGAGGTCGATCGGAGGTCCTGCGTAGTGTCATCGCTGCCAGGCCTTCGGACACTCCTCGTCCAACTGCCACAGAGCGGTCCGCTGCGTGCGTTGTGCGGGTGCACACATTGTGGCGGACTGCCCAAGGTCGAGAGAAGACACCCCTACCTGCGCCAACTGCGGCTGGGCGCACGCGGCTAGTAGCCGCCAGTGCTCTGCCTACCGCAGTCCCTGCGACTCCAGCACCTGGGAAGGGTAAGGGCAAGGGGAAGACTTCCCGCCCCCCCTCCTCCCACCACTGCCCCGGCTCCAGCCCTGACCGTAACGGTAGAGGCCAGGGCTTCAGCCCCCAACCTAATGGCGGAGGCCAATCAGCCTCCAAAACCCGCCACAACCATTGCTTCTTCTTCTAAGAAGAAAAAGAAGAAGGCTGCACAACCAGTGCCCCCTACTCCTGCAGGCCCTGCGACCTCTGAGGCGGCACAGCCGCCTCGGGGACCGGACGTGGCCACTCCCTCAGCACAAGTAGCTGAGGGAAGTAAGACCAAAAAGAATAAAAAAAAGAAGGGAAAGAAGAAAGTGTCCTCCGGGGAGTCGGTCCCGGTGACAGCACCAACCCCGGGTCCGGAGCCCGGTCCCCAAGCAGCAGTCCCTATGGACGTTGTAGAGGAGGAGCCGACTCCCAGTAGGGCGGCACCTTCCACGGCTGTGGCAAGTGGCGGCCAGCTACCTGCCTCGGCCCCGACCGGACTTGCGTCAGTTAAACACCCCCCCACCTCCCACCTCCCCTTCCACGGCGCCAGCGGTTCGGTGAGAAGACGCCCTCTGAGGCGACTGTTTTCGCCGCGATGCTGCTGGAGTCGTGGAACAGATTGTCCCTGGCAGTGACTGCGGTCCTCCAGGACATAGCCTCCGGATCCAGTCCGGGGGATGCAATCTGGTCGGGGCTACTTCAATTTTACCGGGGTTCCAGTAATGGATCACAAATTTAGGATCATTTACTGGAATCCCGGCGGGATCAAATCCCACAGGCAGGAGCTGGTCGTTCTCCTCCAGGAGTATCGACCTCATGTCGTGCTCCTGGGGGAGACCAAATTGTCCCCTCGAGACAGATTTTCCATCCCCAATTATCATGCGTATCGTCGCGACGATATCTCTCCGTCCTCTGGGCGTCCGTTCAGGGGCACTGCGGCGCTCGTTCGGAGGGACGTCGTGCATGATGAGTTGGAGAGGCTTCCCTTCACCCAGATCAGTACGGTCGGGGTGAGGGTGAGCATCCCGGAGGGCGATATGAGGATTTATGCCTCCTACCGCCCTACGGAGGGTGGAACGATCTGTCTCGAGGACCTACGTCGAGTCCTGGAGTACGACCGGTGCCCCGTGATGGTGGTTGGGGACCTCAACGCGAAACATACCGCGTGGGGTTCCCGGCTGACCAGTGTCGCGGGGCGCCGGTTGTGTCGCGATGCCGATGAAGGGGGTTATTGTGTGGTCGGCCCCAATGAACCAACGCACGTTCCGGCACAAGCGGGCCATCGGCCCGATGTGCTGGACGTGTGCGTTCACAAGGGGCTACAGCATCCTCTAAATATAGAGTCGCTGTACGACATGAGCACCGAGCATCTTCCGGTGCTGGTCACACTGGATGTGAGCGGCACTCGTGTCGAGGCCACCCCCCGGAGGCTTAGGGTCGACTGGGAGGCCTTTAAGGGCCTCTTGGCCGACCAATCGCAGCTCCAGGACGAACATTTTATGTCCGACCCGATCGCTCCCGGTGTTGTCGATGAGGCGGCCGACCGTCTCATCGACTCCATCAAGGGGTCGATCGCTAATTCGACGACCGTGGTGCCCAGCGGCGGGCCCAACATGGGCCTCCCGGCGCGCCTCCAGGCGCTCATTTGCCGTAAGAGGTCGCTCAAGAGGCTCTGGGCGACAACCCGTGTAACAATTTTTGGCCAGTGGCTACTGTTACTTCACCAGCTGGCTCAGGGTAAAGAAGAATGAGACTGCTCAAGGAATGGGTTAATTAAATAAGACACTTAGCAACAGGCTACAGGCATATATTCAAAAAGACACACAAGTTATAAAATTAAATTAACATAAAGAGTAAAGTTAAATTTCTAATATATTAAATTACGATTAAAATAGGGAACTGGGCCCAACAGTGGGCAGTAATGGGTTGGTACAGTACAGTACAGTACAGTAGGGAACTGGCTTCCTACAATGATATGATGAGATGGTCGTAGGTTACATAATAAAAAAATGTGATACGTAACTTATGTACGATCAGGATGGTGTGATCCCGAGACAAATTCATATATTCTTATCCATTCCAGGACGTCCACGTACGCTCCATGGAAGGCAAGTCAAATATAACAGGTCTCATACAGTGTGAGACCTAGGGGTGGAACCCTAAAATAAAATTATGACATTGTTGTATATCTCACATATTTGAATACACACTTTAAATATACTGCCAGTTAAATATATAATAAAACAATAACTCACCGAAGGATCCACGGGCACACTGAATTTACTAACCCATCACGGGTGTATACTGAAGACTATTTAACCATTTTAAAAATTATCTCGGAATGAGAAATTAATGTGTGCGCTCGGATTTTATACCTTCGGAGACAAAAGAATGCAACATACATCCATAACTATGTACCGGTTTAGTGAGGAGACACGGAACCTAGTGAAGCAGAAAGGGGTCGATAATCGATATCGATAAAGTTTGTGTATTTAATTAAAATATTTAAAAAAATATGTTACACCCGTTGTCCCAGAATCAAGACTGCTCGCAGTAGTAAAGACACTACAACACTTCAGTAAATACCTACTTGGGAGAAGATTTCATCTAAGGACTGACCACGCTGCACTGAAGTGCCTACTTCAATTTAAGAATCCTGAAGGACAAGTGGCAAGATGGATCGAACAACTACAGGAGTTTGACTTTTTGACGGAACATCGTAGTGGACGACTGCACGGCAATGCAGATGCATTATCGAGGAGACCATGCCCTGATGACTGCAAGCACTGTCTGCGGCAAGAGAATAAAGAGGCAGTACCAATCAGAATGCTCAGAACGGATCTTAGCGACGAATGGAGATATACACTTCAGAAGGCCCAGCACGAAGACGTCGACATAAAACCGATTTTTGAATGGATCGAGTCTGGTACCACCAAGCCTAGTTGGAGTGAAGTTTCGACCATGAGTGTTACAACGAAGAGTTACTGGGCTCAATGGGAGAGTCTCCTGATCCACGAGGGGGTTCTGTGCCGTAAATGGTAGAACGCCCGAGGCAACAGTTCTCATCTGCAAATGATAGTCCCCAAAACTATGATACCGGATGTTCTACACCTGTATTCTCCGGAGGACATCTAGGAGTGAAGAGAACACTGCTAAAGATACGAGAGAGATTCTACTGGATCAACTGCAGAGACGACGTCGAAGATTGGGTCAGAAAGTGTACCAACTGTGCTGCAGTGAAAGGCCCTCATACTCGTAGCAGAGGTGCACTGAAAGTGTATAACGTCGGAGCACCGTGGGAGCGCATAGCCTTGGATATCGCAGGGCCATTTCCCGTTAGTGAAAGTAACAACAAATACTTCATGGTTGTCATGGATTACTTCACAAAGTGGCCCGAAGTTTTTGCGATCCCTAACCAAGAAGCTTCTACAGTTGCCGATAAACTAGTTCATGAAGTCTTCTGCCGATTTGGAGTGCCTTTGGAGATACACAGCGACCAAGGGAGAAATTTTGAGTCCCAGCTGTTCCAAGAGACGTGTCGAGTTATGGATGCTCACAAAACACGAACTACGTCGTATCATCCGCAGTTGGACGGCATGGTAGAGCGATTTAACCAAATCCTGGAGAGATATCTGGCTAAAGTAGTCAGAAGCAAGCAGCGAGATTGGGATAAACACATCCAGCCATTTTTATTGTCGTATCGTAGTGCTGTCCATGAGAGCACTAATGTGACTCCAGCATTCGCAAACTTTGGCCGAGAACTGCGACTACCAGCTGACCTGATAGCTGGCATACCACCTGATTCGCCACAAACAATCACGGAATACGCCGGCGATCTTCGAGACTAGATGAACGAGATCTACGAGCACATCAGAGAGTCCGGGCAGAACGCATCACAGAAGATGAAAACTCGTTACGACCGTAAACTCAACAACCCCGGGTTTGACGAGAACTCTCTGGTATGGCTTCACAATCCAGTACGCAGCAAAGGGAAGTCTCCGAAGCTACAAGCCAAATGGGATGGTCCATATCGTGTGGTGACCAGGATCAACGACCTGACATACCGGATACAGAAAGGACAACGGGGCACACCTAAGATCGTTCACGTGGATCGGCTGGCGCGTTACTACGGGTCTAACGATGCTCGGGACGAGCATGTCTTAGAGAGGGGGTAGTGTTGCGAATTGTCGAGACAATAAAGCAGTAAAACAATTTAGTTCCCACGAATATCAGAGGCGGCTTTTCTAATAGTGTTGCAAATGGTCGAGACAATAACGCAGTAAAACAATTTAGTTCCCACGAAGATCAGAGGCGGCTTTTCTAATATTGTTGCGAAGGGTCGAAGCAATAAAAACCAGCAAACAATACAAAATTAGCTCCGACGGTAATAAAACCGCTTCGCTATTTATTTGCAGAAAAACATTTTTTTTTTCGTAACGTCACGAATTTTCTAAACTTTCTGACTCGGAATATAAATATCAGAGCGGACCCTCGAGAAGTCAGTGTGTCATCGAGTACAGTGAGATCAACAACGAACAATTAGTGCTAAGTAACTGTGTGTTGCTATTAGTTTGTAAGTACACTGTGTGTGTAATTGCAATAAAGTGAGTTAAGATTGAGAGTGCATTGTTTGTCTTTATCCCGACCCCAAACCCGTAACAATAATAATGTAGCAATGAAATTTAATTTTGATAATCATAATAATATTAATTTAAAAATAATAGTTAATAATAATAATTTAGATTAATTATTTGATTAATTATATATTAATCAATTAAAGTAGTAGTAGTAAAAGCCTCCTCCAAGGTTTACCAAAATTCTTTATCTTTAGCTCTGGTTTTCCAGTCTCTTCCTGCTATTGTCGCTATTTCGTCCTCTCATCTTGCTTGTGGGCGACCTCTATTTCTTTTCCCTTGTGGTCCGGACCATTCAACCGCTCTCCGAGTCCATCGGTTATCTTCGTACCTAGCTACATGACCCGCCCATTTCCATTTGCTCTTTAGTATGAAAGTTAAGGCGTCAGTGACTTTGGTTTTGCTACGGATGTCGGTGTTTTTCACCTTGTCTTTGAGTTTTAGACCGATACTACTTCTTTCCATCCTTCTTTGAGTTGTCTGAATTTTGTTTTTTGTTTTGGTGTCGATCACCCAAGTTTGGCATCCATAGGTTAGACAGGGAAGTATAGCAGTGTCCATGACTATTTTCTTAGCTGATAGCGGTAGTAAATGAGACTTGAAAATTTCCTTATGAGTTCAATACTTCTTCTATGTTATTGCGACTCTCCGTTCTACTTCTTCTAGGTTATTGTGTTTCTTAAACGATATTTTTTTGCCTAAATTGAGTGTTGTTGACCAAAATTGGCGTTGTATGATGGTTCGCCATTACTTTTGATTTTTCAAAGTTTATTTCTAACCCGACCTGTAAACTTGCCTGGTTTAGTTCATTTATCATTTTATTTAGTAGTTGTGGACATTCTGAGAATAAAATGATGTCATCAGCGAATCGAAGACGGCTTAAAAAGTTGCCATCTATGTTTATGCCACTGTTAGACTACGGCAGCTTTCCCATTACGTCCTGTAAAACTGCTATAAACAATTTTGGGGAGATTGGATCCCCCTGTCTGACTCCTCTCATGATGTCAATAGGTGGGCCAGCTCTGTCTAGTTTGACTCTGCTTTTACTGTTTCTGTAAATATTCTTTATAATGTTGATATATTTTTATTTTATATTCAGCGATTCCAATGCTTCCCAAATGCTTTCATGTTCTATTGAGTCAAAAGCTTTTTTGTAATCGATGAAAACCATGTACAGGTAGTGACATCGTCGGGCGGTAGTTTTGAATGCGTATATTTTTCATGCTCTTAGAATTTAATTGCATTAAAACAACTTAAAACATATTTAATACAGTTTAATACATATAATGTATTGATTACAACTAAATAGTATACTTGTCGGTGCGTGTTTTCCTTACAATCAAGTAAAGCCTACTTACGTGTCAAGTCGAGTGCTAACCATTTTTGAAAATGGAGGCAATCCAACAGTCTATAACGCAGATGAGTAGTGCATTCCATGTTAAATTTGCTGAGTTTGAGGAACGCCAGAAGTCGTTGATGCCATCCAGCCCAGCAGACGCTGCCGTTCTTGCTGAATAATTCTCCAGTTTCAAGGAACTGACTCTCAGTTCACTCCGTGTTCTTCAAATGCAAGTAAACGAAATTGCCCGGAGCCTAGACAATCTGGATATGCATGGGCGACGAAAAATTCTTCTGTTATACGGGAGATCGGAACGTAAAGATGAGAGCGTTGTTGATGTTGTGGCGGAAACAGTAGTGCAGGAATTAAAACTAAATTATTTTAACAAAGAACTTATATCTCGCTGTCACTGGATGGGCAAGTCGCAGAAACCTGATAGACCAAGACCGATCCTTGTGAAACTTCGTGATGTCCCGCTTCGTCAAAAGTTTTGGTCAGCGAAGGCCAATTTAAAAGGTTCGGGTGTTGTTCTTTCCGAGTTCCTGACTAAATTCAGACATGATCTATTCATGGAAGCACGACGTCGTTTTGGCGTGGCAAAATGCTGGAGTCACGAGGGTGTCATTTTCGTGTTGGATGCCACAAATAAGCGACATCTTGCGTGGACAACTTGAATAAACTCGGTCATCACTCATCAAAAGTCGATGACATTCCGAAGCAGCAGATTCCAGTAACTAAAGCTCCAACTGGTGTTAGATCAAAGCGGCCAATTCCAGCAGGAAAGAAGTAAATGCTATGTTTTACTGTCACAAAGGTATCTAAGGGATTTATTGTGGTTGTTATCTTGGCTCGGTTTGTCACTTGCATTGATTGTTTTATCTATTCTATATCTTCTATACTAATAATATAATATATAATATAATATATAATAATAATAATAATATAATAATATGTATGTTTGTTTGTAATGAATAGGCTCCGAAACTACTGGACCGATTTCAAAAATTCTTTCACCTTTGGAAAGCTACATTATCCCCGAGTAACATAGGCTAGGTTTTTTATTTCCAAAAAATTTGGGATCCGTATGAAAATATCGAATATGTAACACAAGGTGAATAATCTAAAACCTATTTATGCGTACGCTGCAAAAACTATTGACAGTAGAACAATATGATGTACTACGGGTTTTTAGGTATTTGTAAGACAAACAAAAAAGTCCGCGACAGCATATATCTAACTATCATAGTTTAGTCACAATATATATATATATAATATTAATTAATATAATATAATAATAATAATATAATAATAATAATATAATAATAATTACCCCACTGATGTGTCTTCACGTTGTCGTCGTGGTGGGGCTTGCGTGCTACAATAATCATCTAAGCTATAGCGGTAGAGCCACTCATGCCGGCAAGGTTAGATGTGAGGAGCCAGACAAAGCAAGACACTGCTTCTGATCCACTCCCAGATCAGAAGTATTCCTTATTCCCCCCTGTCCCCCCCTCCTACTATCCACTTCCATCCTTCAAATCCCATACACCCTACCCTGTCCATTTTATCCCACCCTTTTCCTACTCCAAGCTAAGGTGGAACAGCATACGCCGAGAGCTGCATGGCTAAGGGAGAGCTTAGTCGCTAGTATGCGAACTCGAGAGACCAGGGGAAATCTCATTTGATCCTACCCTTCCCGCGGTGAACGCAGGGCTCTGCCGCGGGTGACCACTAGTCCCTAGCTACTCGTGGGAATACGATGAATACAAGATCTAAAAACAAAAAACCTAAAAGCATCACTGATGCAGTAATCGGTACAATAGTGACCGACGACACAAACCAACTATCATTAACATCATCACCACCATCATGGTCATCATTATCATCACCTAATCTCTTTTCATCTCCTGCCTCATCACCACAGTAATCTTTGTCATCGTATGTTACACAGAATGCTTCGGCAACTTCTTCTGTGTCCATCTTTGACAACATATCACCTACGCCTAGTATACAAAGAAATAATACTCACACACAATCATACAACACCAACTCACCATTAAGAAGTGTTTTGCAAGTTATGAAACCTGCAACCACTCTTACTGGAAAAAGTAGACAACGCATGAAGTGGACAGATGAAATTAATAAAACTCTATTGCGTTGCTACTACATCGTCACACAATGTGAAACAAATACAACTGCATACAGACCACAACTACACAAAAAGTTCATAGAAACCTACCCTGAACTCAGTAATCTTACTGAGCAACGATCGCAGATCAAATCAGAGTTATTCATAGAAATAATAGGATATCCCCATCTGATAGAGAAAATATTAAACACACAGTTCTCCAAACTATTCAAGATAACAATAGATATGCACCTGATAATTCGTTAAACACAAGCAACGTCGAAATCTTTCAGACTAACCCTATTAATGCTACTATCATACATCATCAAGTACAACAGATACCCATTATAGAAACACCAGCTGCAACAGTAAACTCATTCCTTTTACAAACTGCACCAACCGCATCCGAAGAAATTACTGAAACTACAAATATGCCAAACGAAGAAGAAGAACTAACAAATAACATTGATCAACAAACCAATTATCAAAAAATAAAAGAAACCTTCACTGAGAATCTCTCAAAGTACACCCATACAGACACTTCGACCAACGAAACCCAAATTGCAAATGAATCGCAACACAATCAAAACAGTTAATATAGTTAATGAAATAATAGATCACCATCTGAATAACCTCACAGTTCCAATCACAATTTAAATAATGCATGACACTATATACTGTGCAGCGAAGACAGTCACAGACACAAGCAATGAACAACAAACAATACCTAGCTCTCATACATCACATACAAACAAAACATACGCAACACTTACAAACCCGAAAAAACCACAATGGCAAAAACGATTAGAAAATAAAATCACAGATCTGAGAAAACAAATAGGACAACTAACGCAATACTTAAATGGAAACCTATCACAAAATAAACAAAGAAAACTTAATCCAAATAATAAAAATAAAGAAGAAATAACTGATCAATTATCATGGCAATAAAAAAAAAAAAAAAAAAAAAAAAAAAAAAAAAAAAAAAAAATTAGATACCTACAAACAAAAATTACAAGCCTACTCTAAGCGACTACGCCGATGTATAATCAGTAACCAACGAAAAACAGATAATAAAAGATGCAATGCAAATCAAAAACTTTTCTATCGAAAATTAAATTCCAGCGATATAGACATCACACAAACCCCCAAAGTAAATGACATTCAAAATTATTGGGAAAATATATGGTCACAACCTGTAAACCACAATCATAATACAGCCTGGATAAAAAAAGAAATTGAAGAAGTAAATGATATACAACCAATGCCGGAAATAAAAATAAATACAGAAGATGTAACACTGGCACTAAAAAAGACCCTAAATTGGAAGGCACTAGGCCCTGATAAAATTCAAAATTACTGGTTAAAATACTTTACGTCGACACATAAACATATAGCCCAGAACTTTAATGAACTGTTATACCAACCAGATGATATACCGAAATTCCTCACCCAAGGCATCACTTACCTTAAGCCCAAAGATGCTGACACAGTTAACCCAGCGAAATACAGGCCAATTACATGTCTTCCAACGTTGTATAAACTCCTCACCGCCATAATATCTGAAAAACTAAACTCACAAATAACTACCAATAAAATTATTCCGGAGGAACAGAAAGGATGTAGTAGAGGATCAAGAGGTTGTAAAGAACAACTCATAATTGACACAGAAATACACAGCCAAGTCAAACAACACCATCGAAACCTCCACTATGCATATATTGACTACCAAAAAGCGTTTGATAGCGTACCTCATTCCTGGCTTCTAAATATCCTACAAATATACAAAGTAAATGATCAACTGACAAACTTTTTGAAACACTTAATGTCCAATTGGTCTACCAAGCTCACATTAAGATCAAATAATAAAACACTCAGCACACCCGTCATAAAAATAAAGCGTGGTATATTCCAGGGTGATTCTCTAAGCCCGCTCTGGTTCTGTCTTGCTCTAAATCCACTCTCCAGGTTATTAAATAAAACAGATTTTGGTTATAAACTCGACAAAACAAATAATGTGAAATTGACACACCTGCTTTATATGGATGACATAAAACTATACGCATCAAATAGACAGGAATTAAATTATCTCATCAATCTAACAGAAACATTCAGTTCAGATATCAAAATGTCATTCGGAATAGAAAAATGTAAAATCAATAGTATAACTAAAGGACAACATAGCAAAACTAACACATACGAACTTCAAATACAACAAGGAACAATAGACAGTCTAGAATACTCAGAAACTTATAAATATTTAGGATATCAACAAAGTTCATCAATAAATCATAGTAAAATTGTTGTAAGTTTGTAGTTGTTTTTTAGTGTTTCTTTAAACACTAAAAACAACTACAAACAAAGATTAAATACAATATTAAAAACACAACTCTCAGCTAGAAATAAAACTAAAGCTATAAACACCTATGCCATCCCAATACTTACATATTCCTTCGGAACTATCAAATGGTCGGACACAGAACTAGAGCGACTCAACATGATCACTAGAACATCATGCAATAAATATAACATCCATCACATTCACTCAGCAACACAGCGTTTCACTCTAAAGCGTAAAGACGGAGGACGAGGATTCATTGACATTAAAAACCTACATTACACACAAATAGATAATCTTAGGTCATACTTCTTATCGAAAGCAACGCAAAGCCCCATTCACAAAGCTATAGTCAACTCATCCAATCATAAAACACCTTTACAATTAAATAATAGCCAATTCGACCCGAAACATAAAATATGCACAGATCAACAAAAACTAGAAAATTGGAAGAAAAAAGCTCTCCATGGCAAATATCCATTTCAACTACAGCAGGATCACATACATCAGAATGCCTCCACTACATGGCTAGCTAAAGGTAACATTTTCGCAGAAACAGAAGGATTTATGTTACCAATACAAGACCAAATTATTAAAACTCGCAACTACTCTAAATTCATTTTAAAAGAAACAATAGAAACGGATAAATGTAGACTTTGTCACCAAAACACCGAAAACATAGACCATATCACAGGAGGCTGCGGTGTTCTTGCACACAAAGAGTACACGCACCGTCACGATAATGTTGCCAAACATATACACCAACAGTTAGCCCTGAAATATAAATTAGTCGATTCTTATACACCTTATTACAAATACAAACCTAAGAACGATCTGGAAAATAATACAACTAAGCTTTACTGGAATCGTGATATTATCACAGACCGCACGATCCTCAGCAATAGACCGGATATTACACTCACCCTAAAACAAACGAAAATAACTTACCTTATAGATGTCGCAGTCCCCAATTCTCACAACCTGAAACAAAAACACACAGAAAAAATACAAAAATACATACCTCTAGCTGATGAGATTAAACAAGATGATGATATTAAGGTGGCGCAGGACCGGTCGATGTGGCGAAGTTTGGGGGAGGCCTATGTCCAGCAGTGGACGTCTATAGGCTGATGATGATGATGATGATGATGATAGTCTAGATTCTCTAGGACTCGGCCTGGGGCCGGATTTTTATAATTAGACCATTAATTAATAATTAATAATTAATAATTAATAATTAATAATTAATAATTAATAATTAATAATTAATAATTAATAATTAATAATTAATAATTAATAATTAATAATTAATAATTAATAATTAATAATTAATAATTAATAATTAATAATTAATAATTAATAATTAATAATTAATAATTAATAATTAATAATTAATAATTAATAATTAATAATTAATAATTAATAATTAATAATTAATAATTCAATATTATTTCTGATTCCGTCCATTGCTTCGACACAGTCTCTTCCTCTAGGATTTTATTCCACAGAATAGTGATGGGAGTCAGCAGTAGCGATTTTGCGATTTTTAGGTATTCGTTCGTAATTCCATCTGGTCCTGGAATTTTTTCTTGATTAAGTTTCATAAGTTGCTTCAATATTTCCGACTCTGAGAATTGCTGTGTGGGGCTAGTATCAGTGCTATGATAGACTCGAGTTGTATTTCTCGGTTGTTTAATATCTGATTTACTATATAGTTTAGAATAGAAATCAGTGGCTATATTAATAATATCTGTACGTGATTTGCATTTAATACTGGTAGACTGGAGTGACGGGATCCATGTAATTGATTTATTTAATTCTTTATAAGCTTTTTTAGCTGACTTGGATTTTTCGAGATGTCGCTGTATCACATTTTTTCTGTAGTCATCGTAACATTGTCTTATTTCCTTGTTAGTAAGTTTGTAAAGTATTTTTAGTTTTTCTTTCTCAATTTTGTTCAGTATATGCTTATTTTGTAGTTTGCTGCGTTCCTTCATGAGTTTTAACGCTTTTTCTGAAAGTATTTTTGTTTTTTCTTTTGTTTTTATATTGTTTAAACTTTCTTTTATATTATGGACAATTTTTAGGTAGTATTCTTCCGCGTTATACTTGTTATGTGTAGTTAAAAGTTCTGCTATACGTTCGTTCAGGTTATCAAGGTACGCTTCTTGCTCGCTTACTGCTTTTAGTTTGCTTGTTGGGTTGGCATAATTCCGTCTGCTTTTAGGTGTTGTTTCCAAGGAGATTGTGGCTCTCAACAAAATATGGTCCGATCCAAATGCAAATGACGATAGTACTTCGTATTTCTCTACTTTGTGGGGGTTCGTAGTCATTATGTTATCTATTTCGTTCTTTGTGTTTTTGTCCGGAGAGATCCATGACCAGCGGTTTTTGGGTTTTAACTTGAACATCGTGTTGATAATTTTTAGGTTGTACTCTTGTGCGTATTGGATCAGTCTTTCTCCTCGCGTGCTTCTTTTTCCATATCCGAATTTACCAGTAATTGAACTTTCGTGTGCTTTAGGTGTTCCTACTTGGGCATTGAAATCTCCCATAGAGATTGTGTATTGCGCGGTTATCGACTCGTGAGCCTTGTCTAAGTCGTTGTAAAACCTATCTATTTCTTCCTGTGATGATTTTTCTGTTGGTGCATACGCCTGGATTATTGCAAAGTGTTTAATATCTATTTTGATTTCTAGTACGCATACTCGTTCAAAAACTCCAGTAAATGTTATAATTTTTTCCTTGTGTATCTTCTTAACTAGGAAGCCTACTCCGTATAATCCTTTCGTTTGGCCTAAGTAGTACATTACGTATTCGTCGTCTTCTATTATTTTTTCATCAAGACGGCGAATCTCGCTCAGTCCCACGATGTCATGGTTGATGTTTTGTAACGCAGTTTTTAGCTCGATAAGTTTTGTTTCGGAAGATAATGTTGCGTTGACCGTACAGATTTTGAAGTTGTTTTTCGTTTGAGTGGTTTTCCTTGATGGGTTTTGGTCGACCTCTCCCGCGGTGACCGGCCGTACTGGGAGATAAGGGGAGGGTAGTGGGCCCGACGTTGGTTGCTACACTGCATTGTTTTGAGATGTCTTCGTTTGACTTTGAGAAGTGCCTGTAACTGCTTCAGTGAGGATCAGTTTCGGCTTTTGGATTACGTAGTTTTTCATATTTATTGTTTTGTTTTTCTTAGGTGGCTGCTTACTCGAATGTTGTTCTTGTTGGTTGCTAAACGAAGATGATTCCGGAGATTTCGATAGGCTTCTTTTACTTGTTTGTTTATGAGTGGGGCTGTATTTTCTTTTGTTTAATACGATTAGTTGATCGTATTTCAGGTAGGTAGTGTTGCCTGCCTCTTTTTCCTTCTGTAATTGACTTTGTAACTCCTTACGCTTCATTAAAACTACCAGTGGACAGTCTTTTTAGATGTAATAAGAAGTGCTGTTTAGGTTATGTTTATTTTTCTGAACTCTTATTTTAAAACCCATTGTGTTAAATGTTATTACTACCGGCCTAATCTTTTCTCCTTTTTTTCCTAATCTTCTTACTGCTTCGATGTTGTTTTCTGTACAAGAAACATTCAAGTGTGTTTTAATTTTTTTTTTTTTTTTATTGCCACGTAGGCAGACGAGCTAACGGCCCACCTGATCGTAAGTAATTATGTTCATAACCAGTTGTTCCAGTTCGTGATACGAGTTTTCAGTTTCTTTCACGCCAAAAAAGTCCAGATTCCGGCGCCTGGACATCCTCTCTAAGTTTTTTATTTTTAAACATTGATCTTCTATTTTTTTCTCCAGAACTTCGTTCTTAACCTCCAAATTCGTGAACTTTTCGTTCATGGCATTTATTATACTATTTTTAATATCTACTTTCATATCTAACATGTCTTGTTTTTGTTGTTTTATGTCTTGTTTTATTTATTAACATCATTTTTATTTCTTCCATCTTGATGTTTTTGGTACTACTAGCGTCCCCTATGATAAACGTATTGTACCTTTTTGTGTTTAGTTCAAAGCAAGATCGTCGATATTATGTTTTGTTTGTGATTTGAGAAATCGCTGTTGGCCCTCAGGCCTTTACAGCTTCACCATGATGGGGTGCGAGCTCAGGAGGGGCTCGGCTGAGTATATATATATATAGGATGGGAATACTAACAGTTGCCCGAAGTCAACTTATTAGTGCATCATGAATTTACTACTACTGGTTCGGAACGCGACCCAACTGAGAAGAACCAGCAAGAAACTCAGAGGGTAAGCGAGATGGTGATGGTTTAAGTAGAACGCCGAACTCTGCGTCGAGTTCGACGGCGAACGAGATAGCCAGGGCGTCGTCTCGAGCTGTTAGCGTTAGCGCTGGTAGCGAGCTGCGCCGATAACTTGTCGGGAGGGTCCGTGAGGACGTGCCGCGGACGACGACGGCACCATTTCTCGGCGTGCGCAGGATCGGGTTCGTAGTCGGCGGCGGCTACGATAAGAGGGTTGGAATGGTCCTCTGCTTTTTTGAAGTAACGCTCGGAAGTATCCTTCAAAAATTGTGTGATAGGGACTAGATCGAAATCGTCATGAAGATCGACGTTACGCAAATACCATGGAGCGCCGACGGCTTTACGCAGAAATCTATTCTGCAAGATCTGAAGGGAGTTGATATGAGTGCGAGCCGCATGAGCGAACGCCGCACTACCATATGTCATAATGGGCCTAACGCACGTTTTGTAAAGTGTCAACTTATTACGAAGTGACAGTTTACTACGCTTGCAGATCATGGGGTTGAGTCTGCCGAGGATGAACGCGGCGCGATTGCGGACGGTTTTGATGTGCTGACGAAAGGTCATAGCACTATCGAAAATAATACCCAGGTACTTCACCTGTTTAGCCCAAGGGATGGTATGTCCGAAGAGAGTGATCGGAGGGATCTCATTCCTCCGGAGAGTACGACGATGGGAGTCCACCGCTGGGAGACGTCTTGAGGAACCCCTCTGAAAGAGTACAGCCGTACTTTTCTCGGGGTTAACCTCAATACGCCACTTCCGGAACCAATGACCTAACACTGTGGCAGCTGCCTGAAGTTGTTCGGCGATGAATACCTTGTTTCTATCTGAATAGAACACGGCAGTATCATCGGCAAACAGAGCGAGAGAGGTGGGTAACGTACGAGGAATATCGCTCGTAAATAAGCTAAAGAGAAGAGGGGCTAGCACGGAGCCCTGAGGGACGCCGGCGTTAATAGGACGAGACGAGGAGCGAACGCCCTCCAATCGATATCGGAACGAACGATTCGACAGGTAGTCTCGGATGATGAGCACGAGACGATCTGGCAGTCCCAATTCATAAAGTTTGTAAAGCAAACCGTTATGCCAGACTCTGTCGAACGCTTTCGCGATATCGAAGAAGAGAGCGCCCGTATAGACGGGCCTAGCGGGTCTATTCAGACCGGAGAGGATGTGCTCCGTGAGGCGGTGCACTTGATTGGTACACGAATGTCTGGCGCGGAATCCAAACTGTTCGTCAGGTAAGAGATTTTCGGACGAGACAAAGTCCCAGAGACGTTTGTAAAGCACGCGCTCATACAATTTGCCTAGAGACTGAAGAAGACTGATAGGTCGATAACTACGCGGGTCATCACGAGGTTTACCGATCTTAGGTATACCGATAACTTCTGCTTCTTTCCACGCGTCGGGAAAGATGCAGTGTGTCATAGCGGCATTAAAGATAGTGACTAAGAAGCAGATTAGTTGGGCGGGGAAGAGTTTGAGTACTCTGTTCGAGATGCCGTCGGAGCCGGGTGCCTTACGCGACTTCGAAAACTTGATGAGGTCTTTGACTTCGTCAGACGTAACGGGGGGTAACGTGACCGTGGGTGGCAGGGAAGCTCTGCGCTCGACTTCCCTGTCCACCATTTCGACGTGAGTGGGGTCCGCGGAGTGAGCGCTGAGCGTACACTGATTTTCCAGTGTGTCGGCCAGCAACTCGGCCTTTTCATCGTCATCGAAAGCAACGCGACTACCATCGGGGTGGTTGAGAGGTGGTAATGTGGACGTTGAATCGGATTTTAGAGTTCGAGCTAGCTGCCAATAAGCTAAGTGAGATGGTTTGATTCCTTCCAAGAAAGAACCCCACCTCACATTCCGATGCTCCGCAATACGACGCTTTACATCGCGCTGCAAAGCTCGCATACGAAACCGGTTTGCTACGGTAGGATAAGAGTCGTAGGCCCGGATCGAGGCATTTTTGGCTCGCATGAGCTCCCTGATATCATCAGGTAGCTTAAAACGAAGAAAAGCGTCAGATTCAACCTGCTCGATGCCCTATCTACACGGGACTTGATGTCAGACGAGAAGGCGTTAAGCGCCTCAATGGTGTCCTGAGGGGACGGAAGAAATAAATCCGGGCCTACAGGAAGAGACGGAGGAGTGGCATCTGTCAGGCTAGCGCCTAAGACGTGCCAATCGACGACGGTTTTCATAATGGGCTCCGCTGAAGGCGGGGGACCTAACTGCATGATTACCGGACGGTGATCCGAGTCTAGTTCGGAATGCACCTCTAAAGAATGTAAGCGCAGTGTCACATTCTTAAGAAGGGCCATATCTAAAATATCCGGTCGATGAGCGACATTGATCGGATAGTGAGTCGGACTAAGAGGGGCGATGATATCGAACTCTAAATCGTCTATTAGATTGTCGAGACGTCTACCGTTCGGGGTTGTGGTGACACAGTTCCACCTTGCATGCTTACAATTGAGGTCACCTGCTAGAATAACAGTGCCTCCCATACGAAGAAGCGCCTCGACGTCGCTTCTCAGTACGGGCTTGTCAGGTGGAAGATAAACGGACGCGATGACGATGGGCGCGTGTCCCGTCAGTGCGATGCGGCACACTGATGCTTCGATATTAACAAGAGTGGGGGGATCGAGAGGGACGCAGTGCAAGACTCTCCTATAGTAAATGGCAGTCCCACCCCCGCGGGAGGTGAGTCTGTCGTTTCTAACCATGATGTAATTCGCAATCCTAGGATCACGGGTCGAGGGCTTCAGGAAAGTTTCCTGCACTAAAAAAATATCAACTTGATGACTTCGTAAGAAGTCAGCAATTTGATCGCGTTGATTATAGATACCGTTGGCGTTGAAAAATCCAACGGTCAGGGAGCGGGGCCTAATCCTTTGTGGTGTACTACCCATAATTAATTATTTTATGTGGGGCGCGCAAGCGGATGCGCTGGTGGCGTTAGTAGAGTCATCTAACCCGTAAGAAAATGCGTGCCAGACGTCGCGGTACGCAAGAAAGAGTTTAGCACGAGTGCCTTTGTCACCAGCGACGCGGTATGAATCGAAAAATTCATCGAGACGCTCCGTTGAAATGGTATCGAAAACGTGCAGGAGTGCAGCATTATCGTCCTGAACGACGGAGGAGTTCGCGGGCCTCTGTGGACCAGGAGCACGGTACGCCGGTGGGGCTGAAAGAGCGTGAGACGCCGACTGAGCAGGGAGGATGCGAGTTAATGGTTTCCCAACGGGCACTTGAGTGTTACCGCCGGGGAGGGGCCACGCGTTAGTGACGGGTAACGGCGCCGCGATGAAAGTTTCAGTCGGGGGAGCCCTAATCTTGTTTTGGCGTGCTACACGCTTATTGGGCTTAGGTGCCACCGGGCATCCTCTGTAGTTGGCCGTGTGGCCGCTTTGTCTACAGTTGATACACGACGGAGGTTCGGTCGCGGTATCCTTACGACGAGGGCAGTCTGCCGTCGCGTGATCGCTCGTGCATTTCACGCAGCGAGGGCGCGAAAAACAGTTTTTTGACGAATGCCCATAAAGTTGGCAATTGTGACATTGCCCGGGCGTATCCCTCTTATGAGGGGGTTCAAATCGAAGTCCCGAAAGACGGCAAACCGACTTTAAATTGAAAATCGCTTTACCCTCTTTTGTGTTTTCCACTATGGCGAGAACCATATTGTAAGGAAGCCTGCCTCTGGCGCTATACATTCGGTGAACTGCAAGAGCTGGGATGCATTGAGCGATGAGATCTTCCTTAATAAGGTCGACCTCGAGCTCTTTAGGAATACCGCGGATAACAACGCGGAGGTCACGCTCCTCCTGGAGAGTATACGTGTGGTACAGTATACGCTCCTTTCGGAGAAATTGAGAGAAGGCGCGGTGATCAGTGGGAGTGGCCACTTTAACCTGAATACCATCGGCTATGTTTCGTGCCGAGACGAACTTTATGTGGTTTTCATTTAGGTAGCTGGAAATCGTATTCCATCTACCTTTTTCATGAATAACCAGTGGTGGCGGGGGTAGACCGTCCGTCCGGCGGGGTGGACGCGGAGAGGGAGAGGCTCGTGGAGAGCATGATGATGATGACGACGCTGGCCTCGGTCGCGGACCCGAGTCAGCCTTCGTGACTTTAGCTGCAGCTTTTTCGCGGGAGGCGGCCGCACGTTTCTTCCCCTTGGAAACGACTTCAATGAAGTCGTCGCCTTGGGAGACTATCTCTTCAACCTCCATGTCGAGTAATTCGACGGAAGGTGAAGCGGAAGGGCTAGATTGTACGAGCGGCGGTACGACGGATGATGCAACGGGGCGAGGGGTGGGGGACGCGACGGGGCGCGGGTCGGGTGACGCACTGGGGCGAGGGGCGGGGCATGCGGCGGCGAGCGAAACCGGTTTTATGACCTTCGGCACGGACGCCGGAGGCGGCTCGGGACACTTAACGGGCGCGGGACACTTAAGAGGCGCGGTTTTTGGGGCCGCGGGAGACTTAAGGGCTGCTTTTTTAACACTAGGTTTTATAACCGTAGCGTTCGCGGATGCAACGGTGGGGTTTTTACGCGGATCTCTAACCGCGGAGGGGGTTGATTGCGCCAAGAAACGCTGATATTCTTGCCAAACTTCTGGTCGGGTGCTCCTCAGGAACTCAGCAATGCCCCTCTCCGCTGGGAGAGAGGCCATGCTGTAAGCTAACCACCTTAAAGAAGGCGAGTTTGAGAAAGGCGCCTAGCTCCCTGGGCAGTATAGTGCTACTGCAGGCGATACGCAGGGAGGCAACCCGCCTTGAAAAAGGCAGTTTGAGAAATTTCCCTACCTAACCTAACCCTCAGGGCAGTAAATGGTACTGCGGCCGATGCCTGAGGGGCCTTAGTGTCTTGAAAAAGACAATAAGAAAGAGAATAAAATAATAAATATAAAAAAGAATAATACCGGATCAGCACACAGCAGCCACAATGAACAATACACGCACAAAACACGACTGCACACGATGACGACAGCGAACGGATTGGCTTATCGGGCGTACGGACACAGCGGGCGCACAGTAAGGAGCGTACCAGGGCACACGACCGTACTGGACGACGGCTGGGAGCGGACTGTCGATATTATGTATCGATGCGTATTACGCCGCTAGATGGCGATAAGTGTTTTATACATGTAGTTTTGGTGAAGTACAAGTAGATGTCACTGATTGCAGTATTGCAATTATTATGGTTTTATATTTGTTTATAATTACGCTTTCAAATTTTTCTTAAGTTTTATCCTCACCGTACACGCACCATGGGTTTAACCCTTTATTTCACTATTGTTGCAAAATTTCTTTACGTGTTTCGAGTACCTATGTCTTTGGTCACTTGTATTTTTTCACATTTACACATTATTTTCTGTTTTGATTCACTGTTCTGTATATTGATCAAGATATACTACACTTTGTTTACGTTTGTGTGCACTTTTTATGTAATTTTAGACGTAAATAACACTTTAAATCAGAATTTAAACACGAGTACGATGTTGACAGTGGCTTAGCAACTACCCTCTCCTCCTCTCTACCAGCTCTACTAATCACACTTTAATGATGGGTCCAAGTGAAGTGGTCCCTCTATCACATCCACATGCTCCAGCCCTGACACGGCCGCACTCCAAGCGAACTGTTATACCCCTTGGTTGTATAGGATAATGCATTATATTAATTTATAATTAACAAGATCAGCACTTATGAATCTATATAGTCGAGCATGCCCCGTACCGGGCAGTCAGTCTATTCCAATCCTTCATGAGAGAGCCATACAATTTCTAAATCATAATTTCTATTTCTTTAAAAGTGTTAGTACAGTGTTACTAAAGTATTAATAAAGTATTATTCTATTAGTGTGTGTAATAAATAATCTTTTTTAAAAAGACCTCTACCGAGTCCCGTGTAACATTGGTGGCAGCGGAAAACGAGATCTAATCTCGTGGAAAATCAAAAAACCAGTGATCAGTTTTAACAAAAGTGTTTTCAGTGTAAAAAGATTTCTCATCAAGTGGGAAAAACGAAATAAAACTACTCAGTGTTTAAGTGCTTTTAGTAAAAATATTCTAACATTATTAAAAGTGTTGTGCACTTCGTTGTTCCGAGTGCAAATTCGAAGAACTCATGCTTATCGCATTCCTGACCGTCTGCGGACTGTAAGTGCAATTTTAATTCTCCGAACTGTACTCATAAATATCGCATGGAAGGCTACAAATCGTGTCCAGAAACCCCCGAGGGCATAAAAACACCAATTCATTCACCAATTTTCACACAAAAGCACAAAGAAAAATCCACACCTACGACATACAACATCATGGACCTCAACATATTATTTAAATTTATCAATAACTTCGATGGAAGCCGGGAGACACTCAACTCATTTATAATAAACTGCGACAACGCCTATGAACTCGCCTCGGATACGCAAAGACCTATATTGTTTAAGTATATACTAAGCCAATTAAGAGGTAAGGCGGAGCTTGCTTGCTCAGTAAAAGAACTTAACTCTAAAAGAATTTCTAAAAATACAATTTTGTGAACGAAAACACCATTCGCATTTACTCACGGAATTACAAGAATGCAAGCAAGGCCCGCGCGAAAATGTTCAAGCATTTGCTCTTAGAGTGGAAACCTGCCTCTCTCAATTATTAACCGAAATCTCATACTCTATGGAAAATACAACTGAACTGCCAGGTCGTATTGCCGCGATGGAAGACTTAGCTCTCCATCATTTCTCTGTGGGCTTGCACCCACAACTTTCAACAATTGTTAGATGCAGGTCACCCAAAACATTAAACGAAGCTATCAATTTTGCTATTTCAGAAGAACGTATCCAACAAAGTATGTACAAACGTCCTAATTTAGAAAATAGGTTTCCTAGACCAATTCCTAGACCACTTATTACATCGCCTCGTCCTTATGCCCAAAACATGTACAACAATAATTTTAACAACAATTTCGTCAACAACAGGAATAATAACTCTTACAATGTCGTGTGCCGATACTGCAAATTCCCAGGACACACTATTGAAAACTGTAGGAAACGAGAGTATAACAACAACATCCGTGCTAGAAACTCAGGAAACCCTCCAACATTAGGCTACAGGCCTCAACACCGAGTTAACTTTATAGACATTCCAGTTCAGTACCACAATGATAATAACTTTCGCGTAGAAAATCACGGAAATTTTCTAACTCCAAGATACACACCTCAACCACGCATTCAATATGTAGAAAATGAAGAACAAACCTTTAATAATAACGACCCACAAACAAAAAACGATTAAGTGACTCGTATCGGTGTCATACGAGGCACCAAATTAACACATGCAACGACACCAATCATAATCATAGCCATTTTAAACAACATTTAATTTCTAATTCTACTAATTCTACTAAATCTACTAAATCGACTAAATCTACTAATCCTATTAAATCTACTATATCCACTAAATCTACTAATTCAAATAAAAACACTGCTTCCACTGAATCACACCAAAATACCAACCCTACTAAATCTACTAAATCCAATATATCCTCTACATCCACTGAAATCTTCGAAATCACGTGTAAACCCGCTAAAACTCTTTTACCCCATATCATAGTGAAATCTACCATTTCTAAAGAAACTTTATCATTATTAATAGACTCAGGTTCATCCATCAGTTTAATTAAAGCATCATCACTAAATAACACACCCACACTAACAAAGGAAATAATTTTACTTAAAGGCATCGACCCAGTACAAGAAACTACCAAAACATCTGGTCACTTCCAATTAAAAATTATCCTACCAACCAACCCTCCCATGCTCATGTCTCATAAATTTCATGTCGTAAAAAATATCAACTTACCTTATGATGCAATAATAGGAAACGATTTCTTAAAACAACTCGGTTGCACCTTGGACTACACTAACAATACTCTAAGCATAAATAATAACAAAATAGAACTACAATTCCATGAGCCAACTTATACTATACCAGCCAGAACAGAAACCGTTATAGAATGCTCAGTAGCTAATCCAGAACTAAAAGAAGGCCTAATCATAGATCATAGTATTTCTGACGATTTACTAATAGCAAATTGCCTCGTCCGAGTAAAAAACAACAATAGAATCAATATTACGGTACTAAATGTTTCGGATCATTCTATCACTTTAACATCAAATTTAAATTTAAAACTATCGCCTGTAGAACAGTATCCAGATCACGCTCCAAATAACGAAGTAATATCACCCGTAAATTTCGTACAAAATCAAAGCAACCTAGATCGAACCACCGAAGTCATAAAACAATTAAGGTTATCTCACCTTAATAACGAAGAAACTACAAGTCTCCTCCAAGTTTGTACCGACTATTCCGATATATTTCATCTCCCAGGCGAACCACTAACGTATACAACTGCAATTAAACACAAAATCACAACTAGTTCCAATGAACCTATACACACTAAGACATACAGATTTCCAGAAGCGCATAAAACAGAAGTAAATAAACAAATAAACGAAATGCTAAGCCAAGGTATCATTAAACCTTCTATCTCACCCTGGTCGTCTCCAATATGGGTAGTCCCAAAGAAAAAAGACGCTTCAGGAAAACAAAAATGGCGCATTGTTATAGATTATAGAAAACTGAATGACATAACAATAGGAGACACCTATCCGATCCCACAGATCACCGAGATACTCGACCAACTAGGTAACAGTAAATATTTCTCAACTCTTGATCTCGCTTCAGGATTTCATCAGATACCTATAGATGAAAATGATGCAGATAAAACAGCCTTCTCTGTCCCTCAAGGAAAATTCCAATTTGCTCGAATGCCGTTTGGTTTACGCAATTCACCCTCTACATTTCAAAGACTCATGAACACAGCACTAACAGGGTTGCAAGGTATCCGCTGTTTCGTTTACCTCGACGACATTGTAATATATTCATATGATCTTAATTCCCATATCGAAAATCTAACCTCAGTATTTAAGAGACTAAGAGAATACAATCTCAAATTACAACCAGAGAAATGTGAATTTCTAAGACGCGAAGTAGCCTACCTCGAACATATCATAACTGAAAATGGAGTTAAACCCAATCCTGACAAAATTAAAGCTGTCCTCGAATTCCCTATCCCGAAATCCCCTAAAGATATAAAGTCATTCTTAGGCCTCGTATCATACTACAGACGATTCATACCTAATTTTTCCAAAATAGCTAAACCTTTGACAAATCTCCTAAAGAAAAACGAACAATTTCTATGGCAAAACCAACAACAACTAGCATTCGAATTTTTGAAGGAAAAACTTACATCTGCCCCAGTTCTATGTTACCCCGATTTCACGAAACCTTTCATTCTTACGACTGATGCCTCCAATTATGCTCTAGGAGCAGTACTGTCACAAGGCCCTCTTGGAGAAGATAGGCCCATTGCTTTTGCTTCTCGAACTCTCAATAAAAGTGAATCCAATTATGGAACAACCGAAAAAGAATTGTTAGCTATCCTCTTTGGCTGCAAAACCTTCAGACCATATTTGTATGGACATAAATTCCAAATCATCACGGACCATAATCCATTAAAATGGTTATTCAACCATAAAGACCCCTCTAGTAAACTGCAAAGATGGAGACTCAAACTAGAAGAGTATGACTATGAGATAGTATACCGTAAAGGCAAACTTAATACAGCAGCAGACGCACTATCCAGATACCCCGTTAACGTATTAAACGCAGAACCAAATACACCCTATCCCAATTCCTCAAACAACCTCCTTCCACAAGATTTTAACATACCTTTTAGTCCTTCAAATCTTGATGACATTAATTTACCCACTATAAATATATCTTCTGACTTAGATGATCTACCTAATACACCATTCAACCCAGCAAACGAAAGTACAGACACTCCTAACCCTATAATACAAAATAACAACCTACCAAGTCCTGAAATCCATGAAGACTCCTATTCCGATTTCCTGAGAACAATGTCAAACAAAAATTTTACCTATAACACCGAAATCCACGAATATAATAATAATAATAATAAAGCCATTTATTTCCCTTACATTTACAAAAAAAAATAATTAACATTAGTGCTATTACATTTATCATTTTTAAATTATCATTTATCAAATTTAAAATTATACAAATTAAAATAAAAATTAAAAAATTAAAATTAATGAATTATATTAAATGAAAGGGACCTCTCGATGAGTAAAGGCCTCCTCAACCTTGCTCCATTCGTTTCTGTCCTGAGCCCGTGACATCCAGTTTTGACCTGCAACCTGCACTATCTCATCCTGCCATCTCTCTGCGGGTCGTCCTCTTCTTCTCTTCCCATCTGGCCCTGCCCAAGCAGTGACAGACTTAGTCCATCTTGAATCTTGCATTCGTGCAGTATGACCTGCCCACCTCCACTTGAGTTTTTGACAGTATGTTAAGGCATCAATAACTTGTGTTTTTTGTCTTATATAAGTATGTCTTTTTTTATCTTTAAGTTTCAGACCAAGTATACTTCTTTCCATAGCTCTCTGACATGTCTCAAGTTTCCTTTTTGTATATGTGTTAAAAATCCAGGTTTGACTTCCATAAGACAGACATGGTAGGAGACAGGAATCCATAATTTTCTTCTTAAATTTGAGTGGAAAATCTGCTTTTAAAATTTCTTTGTAACTCCAGTATTTGTTCCAGGTGTGTTTCACTCGTATGTCCAGTTCATCTGTAACTCTTGATTTTTTGAAAGATATTAGTTTACCTAAATATATGTATTCCTGTATGTCGGAGGGTATGCCGAGCCGAAGACGTTCCGTCGAAACAGCTGTGTGGACTGAGTCATTTGACTACAAGAACACGTGCGATGTGACGTGTTCAAACAATAACATCGCCTCACACTATGATCACGCGAGGTGGGGACGGCCGAGAACTATTTATAAGGCGCACTCACCGAGCTCGGGACATTCACTTCCCACCTAAATTCCTTCCAGGTCCTGCAGAATCGGTTTCTGCGAAAGGCCGTCGGTGCTCCGTGGTATATGCGGAACGTCGACCTTCATGATGATTTCGACCTCGTCCCCGTCTCAAAGTTCTTGAAGCAAGCTTCCGAGCGATACTTCAAGACCGCGGAGGATCACAGTAATCCTCTCATCGTAGCCGCCGCGAACTACGCGCCCGACCCTGCCCACGCCCGTATCGCGAAACGCCGACGCCCGCGACACGTTCTCACGGACCCTCCCGACGCCCTAACGACGCTGCTCGCTGACAGCCCTAACGCTGACAGACCGAGACGGCGCCCCGGATTCCTCGCCCGTCGTCGTCGAGCTCGACGAAGAGTTCTACGTGCCCCATGAAGCGTCATCATCATCACCCGTTTCCTGCAAGTTCGTCTTAGTTTGTTATTTAATAAATTATTTTCTGGTGTACTGCTTTTCATTATTTGCACGCCCACTGAGTTTCTTGCTGGTTCTTCTCAGTTGGGTCGCGTTCCGAATCCAGTGGTAGATTCATTATGTGCTAACAAGTTGCCTTGCGGCGACTTTTAGCAGTCCTTTCCTACCCTTTCTCAGCAGAGCCCCTTCTGAGCTCGCACCTCCATCCTGGCGAAGCTGTAAAGGCCTGAGGGCCAACAGCGATTCCTCCTATCCCAAAAAAAAAAAAAAAAAACGGGACATTCACGCAGTGGCGCTCGCTTTGCTAACGTCACTTTAGTTTACGGATCGCGTTTGTGTGTTGTTGTGAATGATTGTTAAAGTGTTAGTTATTCAATAAACTGTTGTTACAAGTCCAATACTGGTTTCCTTAAAGTTGGAGTACCTTGTGTAAACCACGTTTGGAAGGAATTCAACCCTCAGTTGATGTAATCTATGGTTGATGATCCGCCAATACCCGACATCAGAAGTGTGTTCGACATCGGAGCTTCCTCAGCTCCATCACGCCCTTATTGGAAAAAAAGAAGAGGAGAACAAATACCAAGACCAAGAAAAACTTGCTTCATGAATGAATAAGACCAGTGTTCTATGGAAAACGCGGAGCAAAACCGGCGTGCGTCGGACTTCTGAAGCGAAAAGTTAACGTTAAAAGGTGCAAAAGTGGTTCGGTTTTTGGTTCTAGGTATGGAGAACTTGCTGCAGACAATTCGAGTTACTATTGTGTTCACATCTCGCGACTTCGTGCTGCCGCCCTACGATCCGAAGAAAGATGAAAAGGCAGTTGATGGCTGGTGTCGCATCATCAGTTGAATTGTCGAGGACATAGGACCGCCTCCAGGGAAGTCTCGACCCTTCATGGTACCTTAAGGGTTAAGGTGGATTAGCGCGGATTAACGTAAATTAAGGAATCCAGTGCGTAGAAAAGCGCGCCTAGAGCAGTTTTAAAGAGTTTAAAGCACCGTTTGGGTGTGGTGCCCAAAAACAAAGCGTATGGTCGTATTTGGTTTTCAGAACGAAAACACTATTCTACAAAAAGAGGACACCATCAGGGTACCATTGGAGCTAAGCAGAGGGCAGAGCTCCGCTTAATCAACGAAATACGTTAACGAAGAAGTTGGCGGGTAGCACGATCTGGTGATCGAGTTACTTATGTACTTCAAAGCGCTTTTCGCTCACTTGAAGAGATGGTGTATCCGGTCTGTTAAAATATTTTGGTTTTTTATTTACCGTCGTGGTTATCGTAGCTTTTGTAATAGCTGAAGGAACCCTTTCAGTGGTTATTGCGAAAAGTCTGGTTTCCCTTAAGAGGAGACGGAGGCCTCCGAAGGATACGAGTACCTAACAATCTTTGAAATGCGGTAATAGAAACCATTTAATAGTATTCTGCGAGGTTGTAAGGGAACCAGTGCTTCGTGAACAGTTCATTGTTACAGGCACTTGCAGTTAAGGTCTGGTCTTCTACGATACCAGGCCAGTAGATGATGGGTAACAAACGCCGAAGGGCCTACTAGTTGGTCCAGCACTATCTGAAGATTCGATGTGAACCTGACCAGACGTGATGTGAACAATCTTTATTGAGTAACATCAACGAGATCATTCGTTCTGAATGCTGCTTACGTCACCAATGAAGTGTTTCTTTCGCTGATTGAAGTGGATACATCTGATGCTTCGCTTGTATGGCAAAATGGAAGTGTGCAGGCTAGGTATAAAGAGTAAGAAAAAAAAAAACAAAATAGTGATGGTTCGGACATAATTGAAGATTGCGAGCGGTTGAACATTTGATGTTGGATTTGAAAGAAGATCAATGTCAGAGTGTAGTGGACGTACTATGATCACGGTAAAAAGAAAAAGAATAGCTAAAGTAGTCAAAATGATCAATGGGGCGGTTTTCGTGCTTTCGCCACTGTTTATTATTCAGAGTTGTCAGAATATTTGTAGCTGCAGAAATAATGTGAATCGACAGACCGTAAGCGCAGTGGATGACTCATAACGATGTGTGAAGCGGTAAAAGTGCAATCCTGCGAAAGTTCCGTGGTAGTTTGGAAAATCATTTACGCTATTCTTTAACGCAAGTCTAATGAGCGTGTGCCAGCGTCGCATTTATTATTATTTTCGTAATACCCGCGTGTGTTATTCATTTCTAATCGTTTATCAATGGAAGCGCTACCGACTGTTGCGGTGCGGCATCTCATGAGTGACGAACTGAAATGTGTGTTAAAATGTCTGTGACATAAGTCTTCGTCCAGTTAATAATTGCATACATGTTTCTTAAGTTCTTAAATGAGAAATGTATTTCAGATTATAATTTAGTTTGTTCCAGACAATTGTGAGACTATAGCAACCTGGGCGATTAGTTCTTCGAGTGTTCTGAAAAAAAAATGGATTTATTAGTTTTGATCGGAATATACCTGGGCCCGCCACTACCCAACACTCTTGACGCGTTAGGTCAATATGAAGTTGTGATTTGGTTAAAGAGAAGTGCTAAATAAGGCCTGCGACTGCCCAAGGGCAGATCGTTGTAAATTATTTCTAATGTATTCTTAACGGCTTCATCCTCGCTATTAGTAAAACTACTGTGTCCATCCATCGTTCGGCTCAATTGCGGTCGAATATCATCAAGACGACATAGGAATGTGCTTACGTTCAAGACCATGACAACGAGACGAATTTGTACTTTCTTGTAGGATGGCCGAAAGCGTGTAGGCGAAAACAACGTTGGTTAAATTATTTCATTGCTTCTATTGCGGACCTTGAGCGTGGAGGCAGAATCCAGGAATTCCGTAACGAAAGAAAACTTCATTGCTGGAAGGCCCATTTATCGAGGGAGGTTGTGCCCTTAATTTTATTTACTTATTGAACAAAAATCCACAGCTTACATTTAAATTTGTTTTCAAAATACTAGGAATCCGCATGAGAATGTCGACTTTGTAAGACAAGCTGTGGGATCGAAAACCTATTTTTACTTACACTACAGGAGCTGTCGACTGTAGGACAAAATCTTAGTATACTGGTTTGTTACATCTGTTACCGGTGGCTAGGAAGGCGGAAGAGAAGGGGTGCAGTAAACATGTTTTTGAACGATACTTTATGAAAGCTTAGCTTCTTCATCGAAGCCAGGCAAAGTCGGAATGCTGCTTGAAAAGGATAGGTGGAAGGATAATTTAATGGTAAGGGGGTTCTGTGTGCAAAGAATTGGAAACGAGACTCTGTCGCTGAGATTTCATTGTCCGTTTGTAATCGGACTATTTACGGAGCATTGACTGATGGAGTTTTCACAGGTAAACCTGATAAACTGTTACCCGCACCGCACGCTGTTACTGTTATGCACCGGGCACGATGGGACCGTTTACCGGTTTCCGGTCGTATGCGGGGTTCCTCAGGGGTCGGTCCTCGGACCTCTCCTTTGGAATGTCGGGTACGACTGGGTGCTGAGAGGCGCCCTGACCCCGGGCCTGAGCGTGATTTGTTACGCTGACGACACGCTCGTCATGGCCCGGGGTCAAGACTTCAGAGAGGCTACCCATCTCGCCACAGCGGGGGTGGCCCTCGTCGTCGGTCGTATAAGGAGATTGGGCCTCGCGGTGGCGCTCAATAAATCCCAGGCCCTGTGGTTCCACAGGGCTGGGGTGACGCCACCTGCAGGGGCCCAAATCGTGGTTGGAGGCGTCCCAATAGAGGTCGGGGTGCGATTGAAGTACCTCGGCCTCATACTGGACAGCCGTTGGACCTTCCGGGCCCACTTTACGGAGCTCGTCCCCCGACTGATGAGGACGGCCGGCGCTCTGAGCCGGCTGCTTCCGAATCTCGGGGGACCAAACCGTGTCGTGCGCCGCCTCTACGCGGGGGTGGTGCGTTCGATGGCCCTGTACGGCGCGCCCGTTTGGGCCGGACCGGGAAACCGGACAGCAACTGTTGTCCGGATCCTGTACCGGCCGCAGCGCGTCGTAGCTATCAGGGTCATCCGCGGATACCGCACCGTCTCCTTTGAGGCGGCGTGCGTGCTGGCGGGGACGCCACCATGGGATCTGGAGGCGGGGGCGCTCGCCGACGACTATCGTTGGCGCTGCGACCTCCGTGCTCTGGGTGTGGTGCGTCCCATCAGAGCCGCGGTACGGGACCGGAAGGCCCAATCTCGGCGGTCCGTGCTGGAGGCTTGGTCAAGGCGCTTGGCCAACCCCAGCTGGGGTCTAAGGACCGTCGAGGCGATTCGCCCTGTCCTGGAGGACTGGGTGAGTCGTGGCGAGGGACGTCTCACCTTTCGTCTGGTGCAGGTGCTGACCGGGCATGGTTGCTTCGGGAAGTAAGCTCCGTTAGCTCGTCTGCCTACAAGGCAATAAAAAAAAAAAAAAAAAAAAACCTGCATCGGATACAGGTCGAGCCGACGACGAGGTGCCATCATTGCACGAGCGACCTGGACACGGCAGAGCATACGCTCGCTGTCTGCCCCGCATGGGAGGAGCAGCGCCGTGTCCTGGTCGCACAGGTAGGACAGGACTTGTCGTTGCCGAGCGTCGTAGCATCGATGCTCGATGACGACGAGTCCTGGAAAGCTATGCTCGACTTTTGCGAGTCCACCATCTCGCAAAAGGAGGCGGCGGGGCGGGAGAGGGAGAGCTCTTCCCTCCCCGGCCAACCCCGTCGCCGCCGACGTCGAGCGGGGGGCCGACCTCGGGAGTTGTCCCGGGACCTGGCCCCCTAAGACTACCGGGTCCACCAACATCGGACCCGAGGGGTGCTGCGCTAGGCTTCAGCGCGCACCCTCCGTGCCATCTGTACGGGGGATGGCAAGCCGTGCTCCCCGACCCGGGCTGGCCCTGGGCCGGCCTGGGCCGAGGGAGACCCTACATCACACGGCCCCATCTTGGCGGGCTTTAATTGGCCCGTCCACCGAGTGAGCCGGTGGTCGTTTCACCGACGGCTGCCGGTTCGACGTCCGGGGGTGACGGGGCGATACGTAAGCGACAATCGCGAACGCGTCCTGTCACCCCTACATCATCGGATGTCGAGCGTGAGAGGCGGGAGGTTTTGGTGCGGTTCGACACCCACATACCCCACTCGCGGGGCGAGTGGAAGTCCGGCGATTTCCTCCCGTCCAAAAAAAAAAAAAAAAAAAGCTTGGTATCCAAGATTTTGCAGATTGCAGTTCTTTAAAGCCCTTTTTTAGGCTTCCTGTTGTCTTGAGATGTTTTTCTATAATGTTAAGACGGTGTTTTTCATAGTCATTCCTGATATGTTTATGAGCATCTTTAAACAGATTTTTAAGTTCAATTTCTTCTTCTTTTGTTTTAGGTTTTTTGTGTTGTAGTTCATTTCTTCTGTTTAGCAAAACTTGTGTTTTTTGTGATATAATACAATGATTCTTGCTGCCAGGTGTCTTCAGGGATTTCAATGTTGCAATAATTGTATCTTTTAATGTTCCATTGTATCTTTCAACATCTTCACAATCACTGAAATCAAGATTGATTAGGTTTTGTTCTAAATTTCTCAGATAATGTTCTTTGTCTTGTTCTGATTTCAAACAATAATGATTCTCATTGTAGGAAATTCTACTTTCCTTAAACTGTTTTATCATAAATGTACTTCTGACTAGTCTGTGATCACTTGGAAAATTTATTTGGCTAATAATCTCAATATTTGTGAAGTTATTCTTACAATTGGATAGAATATAATCTAATTGACTCTTATTATTTTTTGGAGAAAGCCATGTCCACATTTGATGAGGTTTCTTTTTGAATATGCTATTTATGATAGTAAGTTTGTTTTGACAAGCAAATTGCATCAGTTTTTCACCTCTTTGATTTCTTTTGCCAAAAGTATATACTTACCCAATATATTAATTTCTTCTGGCTTTGATTGACCAACACAAGCGTTAAAATCTCCCAGCACTATAACAGTCTTACTCGCTTTTTCTAGGACATTTTGTAGATCATCATAAAATTTGTTAATATCTGCATCACATGCCTCGCTTGTTGGTGCATATGCCTGAATAATGGATATATTTGTTGAGTTAAACTTTAAATTCAATACAATTACACGTTCTGACACTGCATTAAAGCTTTCTATGTTATTCCGAAGATGTCTTTTGATGATGAATCCAACACCATAAAGGCCTTTCGTTTCTCCATAGTAGCAAAATATGTGATCATCATCTTCCATTATTTCAAAACCTGTTCTTCTTATCTCAGCAAGTCCAATTATATCAAATTTTATCTTTGAAATTGCTTGCTTAAACTCCAAAAAACGTTCATCAGAAAGTAATGTTCTGACATTGAATGTACATATGTAGAGTGAGTTTGGTTGAGGGTTTTGGTCGTTTGTCCCCACGGTGACCGGCCGGATTGGGGAACATCTTTGAGAGGTCGCAAGTTGTTATTTTTTATTATGTATTAATAATCCATCTGTTCTTTGGTGACAATTATTAGTGTCTGGCGGTTGATTTGTCTTTTTATTTATAAAATTTTCAATGCTATAATTTTGTTTCTTTGTTGGGTTTTTCTTTTGAAGACTTTGGCATAATTCTGGAGATTGGGAGAGGTTTCTCTTATTATTTTTGTCATTTCTTCTTGTGTTCTTTGAAGTTTCAATATTTTCCGGTATTACAACTAATTTGTCATATTTCAAAAATGCCTTCTTACCCTTTTTAATCTCTTCTATAAGTGTTTTCTTTAACTTTTGCCTTTCTTCCAGAACTTTTGGTGGGAAGTCTTCTTGTAAATAGTATGAGGTAGTTTGCAAAGTTTTCTTGTGTTTAAGAAGTAGTATTTTTATGTTTATTGTAGTCAAAGTTATATTAACTGGTCTTACTTTTCCCTCTTGTCTTTTTCCCAGTCTTCTTAAATAGTCTATATTGTTTTGATTAAAATTTATTTTCATGTTGTTCTCAAATATTTTTGTCACGTTAGTTAAAAGTTCTTGGTAGTTATGTTCAGTTTCTTCAAGTCCAAACAAAATTATGTTTTTTCTTCTGGTAAACCGCTCCAACTGGCCCAGGCGCTGCTCTTGTATTTCAATAGTTTTTTCTAGTTGATTGTATTTCATTTCTATGTTTTTAAATTTATCATCAATATTGTCATTTATAATTTTCGGAATTGTTTGTTTCATGTCTCGGATTTCCTTTGTTTGTTCGTTTAATTTTATTTGTAAGTCCATAATAACTTTTGTTAGTTCCTCCATTTTGATAATTAATGATCAAAATTTGCTTGAATAGATGACCGTTACCGATATGGAAAACCGATAATTGTTTTTTGTGGGTTGTCGTAATTCTTGAGTTGTCTTTTTAGGTTATTCCGTACCCTTTCAATTGAGTTTCTGTATTCAATATTCTTTAATTCTGGTTAATTTCCGAAAACAATCCAAGATATTGTATGTTTATGTTTGTAGATCTGAGTTTTTTTATGTTTTTTGGTTAGTTTTTTTTTGTCGGCGTTTGGTGAAGTACACTTTCACTTGTTTTTGTTTATAAGATGGTTTAAGCACTGTACTTTAATTTTTTTAGGTGTATTTAAACACTAATTTTGTATTTTAACACTTTTTTCCACTCACTGAGACTGATAATTAATTATAAGATAAATTGAAATACGAGCGCACTGTTGATCGTGGCACAGTAGCGCCCTCTCTCCAATATACCAACCCTTTATTGCAAACAGACAGTAAAGTCATCGTTATCCCAACAGCGATTGATATGGACGAGTCCAACCCATATGTAGAAGAAATATTAAGCAATTACGAAGACTCCTCAACTTTCCTAGCAAAGGAAAGAACTCTTCACCATTTTCAAAACTTCACTAAAGCTAACAAATCATACTACTTTTTATTCACTAAAGTACACCATTTTGATACCCCCCAATACCCAGAGATACTTACTGCACTCAAATCTATAAGAAATGAATTGCTAGTTTTGTGCAACCCAACCCCTGAAGAAATAGCGATAACAGACTTTAATGACCCCTTCTTTAAATCTTCATATTCTAAAATTTACAATATCCTTGCCTTTCTTTTCCATAACACAAATATACGCATTAAAATATACAGGAACACAATGATATTTCCAGTCCCAAGTGAAATCTCCAAGATTCTAAAAGAAAATCATGATATACCTATAGCAGGTCATGTTGGATCATCTCGAATGCTTAATCGGATTAAAGAAAGATACTACTGGAAAAATATGAGATCAGATATCGAAAATTACGTGAAAAAATGTAGTTTATGCCAATCTAATAAAGCCTTACGTAGAATTAATCGTGCTCCAATGCAAATAACATCAACTTCAACAGCACCATTTGAAAGAATAAGTCTAGATATCGTAGGACCACTTCCTGAAGCCGGCCAAGTCCGCCTCAGATACATACTCACCTTACAAGACGATCTTACAAAATTTTCTACAGCCTACCCAATTAGCAACGCGACAGCAGAAGAATCTTGTGAATGTTTAATCCACTTCATATCACTGTTTGGTATACCAAAGACAATACTAACAGACCAAGGTACTAATTTTACAGCTGAAATATTTAAGAAAACTTGCGAATTTTTAAAAATAAAACAATTATGGTCCACCCCTTATCACCCTCAAACTCAAGGAGCCCTGGAAAGGAGCCACTCCACACTAAAGGAATATTTAAAATCATACGTGGATGAAAATCAAACAAATTGGCATAAATATGTTTACACCGCGATCCTCGCTTATAATACAAATGTACATTCAACTACAAAATTTACTCCATATGAACTCTTATTTGGACATAAACCCTATCTCCCTAATTCCATCTATGAAATCAACCCCAACAACACATATCACGAATATATAAAAATGCTTAGTCACCGCTTAAAACTCTCACGTGATAAAGCTATACAAAACATAAATAAATCTAAGCAATCTTCAAAAACCTACTATGATCAAAGAACTCGCCCAATAACATACAAAGTCGGCGACATGGTATATGTTAAAAATCACCTTAGATTGCGTAAGGCCCTATCCCCAATATGGAAGGGACCCTACAAAGTGGTAAAAATTCATAGGAACAATACACTTTCTCTACTTATCAATAGACGGCATATCAAATACCACTACGATGAAGTAAAACTAGCAACTTGCGAATAACCACTCATTCGAAACACCTACAAACTACATTTCAAATTCCTAATAACTTCTATTTCCTTCGCCTACAGTTTAATCATATCATGCCACGGCAACTCACAACTACAAGAACCTACAATACAGCAAATTACAAGAAGTCCTGGCATGTATTTCGACCCATCAGGCTCCATCAAAACGATCAAAGATTATCTTCACATAATGGTACCAATGGATATAGAATATATTAAACCACATATAGATAATATACGAGACGTTTTGCATACAACCAGATATCTCTGCATTAAAAGCAACTCACTCGAAAACACACAATGCGAGAATACATTCCAACCTCTTTTGAGCATGTACGAAGATATTACAAAGGATTATTCAGCCATATCTCATTTAATCTCTAACAGACTTAAACGATCACCATGGATTTCCAGTATTGGCACTGTCTTAAAACATATATTTGGAACCCTAGACGAGGACGATGCCATAAGATACGACAATACTATCCAACTATTAAAAGATAATAATGCAAAAACATTAGATATTGTTAAAGAAAATGTATTTATTTCTAAATCTGCCATATCTAACTTAAACCAATCCCTTGTTGAAACTCATGAAAACGAGGAAAAACTAAAATCAGCCCTAGAAAACCTATCTTCTAATGTCAATAACCTAACTGCCGTAAGCAATACATTGTTATCGCTATCATGTATACAAGGAATGTACAACGTCATTTATTCTAGTATGTTAAGTTTATCTTATAAGTTAGAGGATATTGTAAATTCTATACTAGTAGCTAAGAGTAATAACCTACACCCGTCTGTAATTACACCTAAAGATCTATACCATGATTTAATGACAAATGTTAAGTATCTACCTAAGTATACGGAACTTCCTGTTAACCTAGAATTAAGTAACATTCATACTTTAATTAGTACTATTGAAATAATAACATTTATATTAGATAATAAGTTAGTATTCACTCTTAAAATACCATTAGTATCGCTTGACCAATACAGCCTTTATAAGAACATACCTGTACCGGTACCACATGATAAAATTAATCCAATAACCTATGCTTTATTGATACCGACAAATATGTATATAGCATTAAGTAATGATAAATCAACGTATATCCCACTAAATAACCTATCAAATTGTAAACCTATTTCAAACCTAAATAAAATCTGTAAAGACCTAAACGAGTTAGACACACAAAATTATCCAATATGTGAATCAGAAATGATGACAAAAGTCTTAAACAAACTACCAGACAATTGTAACGTAAAATTTATACATGGTAATATAGACATTTGGCAAACCTTGAGTAACAATAAATGGCTCTTTACGCATTCTAAACCTACTAAATTACATGTAAAATGCAACAATCAAATGTCAGAATATAATATACTAGGAGCAGGTATCCTCACTTTAAAACCGCATTGTATTGGATTTTGTAAAAACACCAAACTAATTGGTAAAACTAACCCTAGTTACCAGTTTAATCATGTAAATTCGGATTTCAATTTAATTAACGACTCGTGTTGTAATCTCTCAGCATTTAGAAAATTAAATTATTCCAAGGAAAACTTTAAATTACAAGATTTAGACTTTACAAATCTGAACAAAATCGATCAAGAAAACAACAATTTATTAAAAATGATTAAAGCACTACAAATTCAAAATAAATCAATTCCTGATGTTACAAAGATTACGATTAATTCCATAATGTTAAGTATTATAAGCTTATTTCTAATCTTTATATTTTACTATTTTTGTAATAGGAAATGCATGGCTCTATTCAACAAAATTAGAAACAAAAACACGTTAGAAATTCAAAATCGCGATATTACCCCTACTGACCTACAACCACAAACCCTTGAACCACGGATAAGAATAAACTAAAAACTTCGCCCTTAGACGCGGAAGTTTTTCTTCTAAAGCGGGGGGCTGTTATACCCCTTGGTTGTATAGGATAATGCATTATATTAATTTATAATTAACAAGATCAGCACTTATGAATCTATATAGTCGAGCATGCCCCGTACCGGGCAGTCAGTCTATTCCAATCCTTCATGAGAGAGCCATACAATTTCTAAATCATAATTTCTATTTCTTTAAAAGTGTTAGTACAGTGTTACTAAAGTATTAATAAAGTATTATTCTATTAGTGTGTGTAATAAATAATCTTTTTTAAAAAGACCTCTACCGAGTCCCGTGTAACAGAACGAAACTTCGCACCTCCGGGAAACAATACCTATCCTTCCATCTTGAATATGTAGGTCACAACCTCTTTTACAACACAAGATCCTCACTACCGTGCCTCCTTTAAGCAAAAACCCACCAAATACAAATACAAATACAATACTCGCATAAACTTCAAAAAACATAAGGCCTTGATCAATAACAAAATTTTCCGGTTATCCTAATAGTCCGAGCTTCCGCACCTGCCGATTGGGCAGTTACAATCCGATTCCTTTCGTCATCAATGGCCACAACAACTCTATCAACGGGTCCCCGACTAAAACAAGATACCAGCTGTAATCATCTAGAGAAGTTGTGTTACAGAAGTACACCAGGCTGGCCTTCTACTTGCATCTGTCGCTCCAGGATCATACAGAGCCAAGAACGATGCGCCAACAATCATTCGTCTACGAAGAGCATCTTAATTCAACTAAAAGCATAAATCTGACTCTCATCTTCACACTATCCAATATTTCCTGCAACATACTCCCATCAGTTCACAATCCACATACGATAAGGGGTTCAGATCCTCCATCTCAGTCACCATCCGATAGGCTTTTGTAAATTCTCGATCCTGCAAAACACATGAAACAATCCCTACACAAACAGCATATCCGGAGCTGGAAGCGCTCGATGTCGTCGGGTATCACTACAGTTGTTGCTCTGGTCAACCGCGTTTTCAAGAAAGCCAATTTTCCAAAAATTTCCAATCGTTTCCAATCGAATATTCTCTAGGGCAATACTCCCTTCCACTTCAGAGACAAACTCTGCAAGCGTTGACATCCAAACTGGTCGCCATGACTGGCACGACTCCAGTTGTCACTCGTGAGTGCAAGCAGATTACACATGTCGTTTGAACATTCAATTCATCTGGAGTTCGAGCGACAATTATATCCAGACCTTCCGTAAAAGTATTGACTCAAAAACATAGGAGTGAATAACACTGCCATCAACAATGCACTAAACTCACTGTATACGAGTGAGGTAGGATACCGCAGCGGCCGGAAATTAGATACTATTGCTCTTTGTGCCCTTTCCAGCTCCAACATCAAATGTTTGGAAGCTCCACCCCAAGAGCTTATGCAGTTTGTTAGGAGCGACTGGGCTAGAGCATAGTACACAGTTTTCATTATTTTTTTGTCAGCTACATATCTCAAAGTTCTAAAAACATAAATCAATTTCCGCAATCTTCCACTTAGTATATTTATGTGCTCATGAAACCTCAAGTAACTATCAAGTATGATACCCAAGTGGGTACTTGATACTATCTTTCCTATTAATTTTCTTGCAGGTACATGCTGTGTTTACTAAAATTGTGCAGTAGTGTGCTACAATAGATGGTGCAGGGAATTTATCAGTAGCAAGATATTTATTCCTTAAAATAAACGTCATGTAGTGTGTTTCTTCCACATTTAATGTTGAGACATTATTGTGCAGCCATCTTGTAACAAAATACACACTGAGCCTGGGAATAAACCTCGTCCCAGGTATCTGCACAAAACACCAGAGTAGTCATCTGCAAAAGTTATAGTTATAATTTTACTTTTGGGAATATAAAGCAAATTCAGTTCGTTAATGTAGAAGAGAAAGAGTGTTGGCCCAAGACCACTGCGTTGGCAAAAATGCATTAATTGCTTGGGTAATCCCGATTAATATAAATCAAAAATACATGAAAAAAATCGTTGATTTTTATTTATACAAAACGGCAATTTCATAGGTAAAGACTTAATTTTACCTAGTATAGAAGAATACATTCAGTTAGTACAATTAAACGCAAAATATCGTAATTTGGCGTTATGGGTATATTTTATGACAGCGAAATGACCGTTATTTTTATTTTGCCTAGACTAAAAATAACGGTTTTTAAAATACCTAACAGCTTATTAGTGCAACGTCGTCTGCGTCAGGTTTGGAATAAATTTTCCAGGTTTTGTTGCAACACGCCTTCGATGCGATCACAAGCGGTTTCCCATTACGACTTACCTTGCCGATGGATATTATTGAAATATATTCGGTGATACATATTATTGAAATATTTACTTTATTCTTTACTAAAATGATTTCGTAATAATATGTGACTGAATATTTCGATAGATTGATAGTAAGTTATCTAACCCTAGAGGCGCGGACAATTGTAGGTCAAACTCAGGGTCTGGGTTCGATTCTGACCATTGAGTTCGCTTTTTTAGTCGGTTTTCTTCCTTTTATTACATTTTTTTTTCTGTAGTAACTAAAAAAACATTCGAACACTTTGTTCGTCTGTTCTTTTATATTGTTGCTTGCATATTCAATAGAGAGATTCAAGTCCGTAAGTCGGTCGGCTAGTTTATATTTAGTACTATAGAGAAGACTAGTTGTCGTTACAGTAAAATTGCTTTGCTAAACCGAATCTTAATATGAACAATTGCCTGTTATTTTTGTTCGTCTCGTCGGTCGGTGTCAAACAGGGCGGCGTCCATTTGAATACGGTTAGCCGCCGCTCGCGCCGTTCGGCTAGCTAACTATCATAACATTTTTGTGAGCTATGTTTCAGTCAAATAAGAAACTTTTAAATATTCATGTTCATGAGTGTATTAGTTAAAAATGCATACTTAAAATGCAAATACATAAAAAACCAAAATACATAGTTTGTATTGAACAGTTTTTTTTGTAAATATGTGGGAATTGAACCGCAAAAACCTTCAGATGCTCATACTCAGCGTCCAAACCCTAGCTGAGGCCAGAACTCAGAATGGGGTTTTACGAGACTACACGACGCGTTACGCACTACGGCACTCTTTCCCGCTGTAAACTACTTCAATATTATTACGTTTTATTTTCACGTAAAAAGAGGCAGCTGATTGCCGTGTGCTTGACCTATGACACCGGGTCTATGAACTTTGTATTCGAAAATTCGACGTGAATTGTATAAAAATAGATATGAGTGCATAATTCACATCATCGAAGTAAGTTTTCACAACTTAAAGGCGCGGAGAATGGACTTATGAATCTAGGCTTCCGATTCGATCCTGACCTTTGTTTATCTCTTCAATTTACTTATTATTTCTCAGAATGATTTGAAACATTATTCATTACCTATATTAATTATTTTTAATAACTGACTGGCAACGTAAGATAAAAATATCAATAATCACGGTTTACTGTTGTGTAAGTATGTTTATTGTTCTAATTGATTTTGTAATGTTAGGTACATATTACTGTACGTCGTCTGCGTCATGAAGGCAAGTTTCCAAGAGTTATGTTGAAATCCTTCGATGACATGTAATACGCGGTACCTATCTCGCATTGCCGATGGATATTAGTTTCGTATAATATTTTTTGAAATATTTATTTTATTAATATGCTGTTAAGGGTAACTTTAATCTACATTAAATACATGATTTTTCTGTACCATTTATTTAGATTTAAAGAATAACAGAATACAGTCTTGTACCAACCATATTTCTAAAAAACCCGCTAATTTTATTGTTAAATTAAACGGACAAAATTTGTCATAGCACCATATTCTTGGAAAATAGACAAATGTTATCAATGAATTTAAAAATATCGGCAGATTTGAACACTAGCTCATTGCGTCAGTCCTATCTTAATGTTGAAATTTGAACCTTCGCCAATAATAATTGTAATAAAAAGATAAAAATCGAAAAAGCAGTACATGAAAAATTAGCCTTTACTCAGAATCGAACTAGAAATCTGCGCTTTTCAGTCCGCTACCGAAACCTTCGCGCTGTGAAGACCTTCTTGTTACAGTGTGAATTAAATAGTTATATTAAAGGCAGAAAACGGTTGTTTCTTTTTAGACATAATCGAACATTTCGAAATGAAAGTTTCTCGACCTTAGTCCAGATGGAACGCTATGCAACGAATATGAAACTTTTATATTCTGCGTCATTTCATTCGAAACCGTGTTTAGGTAATAGTATTAAATCATAGGTACGCTATTACGAGTGGGTTTTATAAGTAAAAAATATTAATTTTATGATAATAAACCAATGGGTCGTTACGATGTATTTAAATAAATACAAAACATTTCCAAAACAATATGAAAATTCACTAATAATTGAATTTTCTGTGTTTTACTTCTCCATACAACGCATGAAAAAAGTACGTAAATATCGGTATTTTAATCTGCTCTAACTACAAAACCAAAAGACAAAGTATACCGCCGAGATGGCTCTTTTGATGTATTGGTTATTCATGTAAACCATACCGAGGAAACAAGTTCGAAACGAAGAAGTTGTCTTCAAGATTTAAAAAAACATAAAACGATTGGTTTTCCCTTTTCTGAGGTACACATCGGAATTTGGAACATACGAAAATTTTTGGCACCCAATCGCGTGGTATTTTAAGACCTTAATTTCTGTTTAATCTTAAAAAAAAAATTGTAACTGCTACATGTATTACGTACTAAATATACCTCTTTCAGTATTTACACACAAATATAAACTCACACTGAACAAAATTATCATCTAAAACACTATTTAAAAAAGTGTAGTTCTTTCGTGCAAAATGCCGAAAATGTATGAAACTTGCTTTGAGACAGATCTTAGCGTAAACTTTGTAGATTATTTTAAAAAGTATATCTAATTAAGTGCCCATCAGCTAATATACTATAAACAGATAAATTATGCATCGAATGGAGTGTATTGTACATAAATGAGTTTTGTATGTTGTCTGAAAACACCACTTTTGTCAATGCCGCGGGATTACCATCCATTTTTGGAACCCCACGGAATACGGTGACCTTACCCTATTTAATATGGATGAAACCGGGCTCACTACAGTCTAGGAACCACAAAAAATTCTAGCCACCAAAGGTAGGAAACAAATTGACTGTCTCACCAGTGCTGAGAGAGGCATGAATGTGACAGTAGTGTGTTGCACGAATGCCATTGGTTCATTTATTCCGCCATGTATGATATTTCCTAGGAAAAATATGAAAAATGAACTAGTTGATGAAGCTCCCACCGGCACTCTTGGACTAGCGCAAGAATCGGGATGGATGAATAAAGAGGTGTTTGTAAAATGGTTAAAACATTTTCAGGCACATACCAAATCTAGCAAAGAGAATCCCATTCTACTTATTTGTGATGGTCACTTTAGTCATAAAAGCATTGAATGTTTGTGTTACGCTAAAGAACATGGCATTCATATGTTATGTTTACCGCCACATTGCACTCATAGAATGCAGCCATTGGATGTCTGTATCTATGGACCACTAAAAACCTATTTCAATCAAGAAATTTCCAAGTGGCTAAGAAATCATCCAGGGCGCGTTGTTACCCATTTACAAATCGGGTGTTTGTTTAATCAAGTGTATGGAAAAGCCGCAACTGTTCAGAATGCAAGCAATGGCTTTAAAAAGACGGGCATCTGGCCCCTTAACCCTGATATTTTTCCAGACTATATGTTTCAACCTGCAGAGACCACAAATATTCCGTTGAATCAAGATGATATTACAGATAGTACAACTGAACATTGCAGTACACATTTACCGTCAACTGAATGTGTCAACACCAATTCAATCCACGAAGATCCAAGACACAATGTTACATGTATTTTAAATCCATTAGCAACAAATGACGATGTAGTAGACTCTTCTGACATCACAACACAGGTCACCTCCAACGTCGATATTGGAGTTGTTGTTTCTGAGCATCAGAACCTAAATTAAGAAATAAGTGTAGATCCGTCAATGGCACTTAAGGTGGCTGCAGCAACGTATGATGATGATGTGAGACTTGGTCCATCAAAACAATCTCTAAAATATCCAGTCGCCACTATTTCGCCAGCACCACAAGGGCAGTTTATTCGAGGCCAAGGAAAAAGAAAATCGAAACCTGTCAAAAGGGATGGGCTTTTAACAGCTACTCCAAATATTCAAGAAATAATTGATAAAAACAAGCCAAAAGATCCACCACCAGACAAGAAGAGACAGGTTAAAAGAAAAGTGTTTGACGATGACGATGATCAAAAAATATTCCTGCTTCCAAACTATCAGAGAAAAGATTAAGAGCATCGAGGCAGCGTGCAACTACATTAATAATAGATGATAGCTCAGAGAGCGAAGATTTCTTAGGCGAGACAGAAGACGACGATAGCGACTCCGCTTGCATTTTATTGCAATGATCTCTTTTCCCGGTCTAAGCCCGGTGAAGTTTGGTTACGATGTAGGATGTGTTCTCTTTGGGCTCATGCTTCATGCGCCGATTTCCCAAAGAAAACTAAAAAAAATATTTGTCAGCTGTGTTCTTAAAATTTTAGTATGTCATTATGTACGTACCTTGTTTGTCATTTTGTTCGTACTTTACGTACAGCAGCTATACTCTAAGTGTGTTCCGCGGAATCCTAGGGTTCTGTGATACCTCTGTCGGGGTTCCGCAAGAATTTAGAAATAAAAAAATCAAAACACGGACTCCGTGGCCGCGCGGAGACAAAACGCTATGAATGTTATTTATTTGTATTTGTATAAGCTTGTGTTACATTAGCTGGTACAATATCTCATAAGTTTGGTCTCAACAATTATATATTTGTACAACGCGTTCGCTCTAAGTTTGCCGGTCTGTGGAATGCGCGTACCCTCCCCCACGTGACAACAAAATTTATAATGTGTCATAGTTTTACCCAAATATCTAACGTACACAATTTTTATTGTTACAATTAAATAAAAAAATTCGAACCCAGCCATGGGGGTCTTCGTGTCCCCCGACAGGGGGACACGGACGGGCCTTGGGGCAACCCCGCTGCCCGGGCTCATTCTCTCCGCCACTCTGGGCGGAGGTGAAGGTAGTGGAGTGGTGTTGAGGACTTCCCCTTTCTGGGGTGTTCCCATGGACTGGATGTTCTTTAGGTTTGGCTTTTCTTGGCTGCCACCAGCTCCGGCCGGAATCCTGCCCATTCTGGGCTGTCTTCAAGTCGAAGGCCACAGCAGCGAAGAAGCGAAGAAAAACGTTATAATTGATGATTTAAAGTCAATCGGGCCCTACTATTTTTTTTTCCCTTTTGTGGGGGTGGGAGAAACCCTTTATTTAATACAAAAATAAAAACTTATGAGCTAACACAAAAATAAAACAAAAACTATACAAAACAGAATAAAATGAAATATAAAGACAAAATGAGTGAGCTCTAAAAACAATTCAAAACAAAATTTAAAGCAATATTTAAAACACTATTTTTCTATACTAAACAATAAAAATAAAGAATGAACAAAAACAAAAAAAATGAAAATGAAAAAAGAAAGTGCAAATTTATCGAAGGGTTTGAGGCCCCGTCCAGCCCCCGCGGGCCCCTCCCTCCCACGACAACACCACGAAACGTGGGAAAGGAAGGGCCCGCGCTGAGGACGGCCGTTCCCTGAGGGAGAACGGGACCACAGACATAGGTCTGCGGTGCAAAGGGCCCCCGTTTGGGAGTCCCATCCCCTGAAGGGGGACTGACTATTCCCGGAAGGGGAGCAAAAGGTTTGCAAAATTTGTCACCCCACTGTTAGGCGGGGTGACAAATTTTCTCTCCGCGGGGCGGAGTCCCGGACGAGTCCGTGACTCGGCCCCGCGACCCCAGACCTCAAAGCAGAGGTCCCCAAGCCAGGCTTGGGCGACCCATACCCCTGAGGGGGGAATAGGAGCCCCATAAGGGGGCTCACAAAAATAAAAATTAGGAATAAACACCCCCACTGATACGTGGGGGGTCCCCTGAAGGGGGAACAGCTCCCTAACGGGGAGCGGGGTCGCACCTCCCATCGGGAGGGTGATGGTAGCCCCCGTGGGCTCCATCCTAGGACAGACAAACATGCGGGACGGACGACACAAAGTCTCAGTCACGTAGAGGGGATCGCCTATATCCTACAACGTTGTTACGCCGTAGGGTAGTTAACTCCGAGGAATCTCGGGGGACCCAGCAGCTCCCTTGGCAACGCCGCACCTTCAGGCGGCCTGGCGTGCAAGGGAGCTATATTGCGGAGATGCTCGTGGGGTCCTCGGTCGGCCCGCTCGTACATGTTACGGGCGAGCCGGACGATGAACTCCTCGAGCGACTCCACCTCAAGGTCCCGGGCTATTACGTCGTTACGCACGTAACGGCCTGCTCCGACGATGACTCGGAGGGAAAGATTCTGCTGGGCCTGCAACCTTTTCCGCTGGGACGGCGGTGCGAGGTGATACCAAGCCTCAGCAGCGTACGTAATACGTGGACGGATATAAGTCTTGTAGATAGTGAGCTTAGTTCTGATCGGCAACGCGGACGCGAGAATCGGTCGCAAGACAAACCGCGCCGCGCGAGCCAGGCCAATCGCGTGATCAACCTGGGGCTTCGCGCGAAGCGAGCGGTCTATCTCGCACCCGAGATACCGAACAGTGGGTCTAAACTCAACATCCACACCACGAAGACTGAGACGGGGGACGACTCTGATGCGGGTCGGACCGCAGAGTAGGGCCTGGGTCTTACCCGCATTGACCGAGACTCTCCACCGGTCCAACCATGGAGGCAGAACATCCAGGAGCCTCTGCATCCTGGAGATGGCAAGTTTAACACTTCTGGAGGATGCAAAATAGGCCGAGTCGTCTGCGAAGAGGGCCAGTTTCACATCCTCCTCCCACCAACGGAGATGCCCCTCCAGGGTGGGAATGTCGTTGGTATAGAGGGCGTATAGGATCGGGGACAAGACACTACCCTGTGGTACCCCGGCCGTTATGGGGCGCACAGACGACTTGCACCCCTCGACCGCGACAAAGAAGGATCTCCCCTCCAGCCAAGACCCCAGCAGTCGCCAGTAGGCATGAGGTAGGCCGGTGGATTGCAACTTGCTGACCAACCCCCCGTGCCATACCCGGTCGAAGGCCTTCTCGATGTCGAGAAAGACTGCGACCGTGTACCGGTCGGTGTTACGTTGGTCCGCAAGGTGATGCAATACACGGACTAGCTGTAGAGTCGTCGAGTGGTCTGCTCTGAAACCGAACTGCTCCGGTCTGAGGTGGATATGCGGAGATATCCTCCTCAGGAGCAACCGCTCAAACAACTTGCCGACGTGCGAGAGCAGGGTGATGGGCCTGTAGCTGGAAGCTTGACGCCTATCTTTGCCGGGCTTGGGCAAGACGATGATCTTACCCACTTTCCAGGTCCGTGGGTAGTGACCCGTGCGGAGAATGGAATTGAAGAGTTCTGACAAGTTTGCCAGAACGTTGGAAGGGATAGATAGTAGTGCCATGGGAGGGATACCATCGTCCCCGGGAGCCTTACGGCGCTTGAGGGTCTTGATCGTCTGATACACCTCACGAGGTGTGATCAGTTGATCCTCCTCAAGCGCTGGCATCGGGAGACGAGGGTCTAGGGATTCGGTAACCCCCCTCTTCCAAGACACGGTGGAAGTGAGCCATCTCCGGGACCGAGGCGTTCGGAGTGAACTGCCTTTCCAGCGAGCCAGCCAGGACTTCGGCGCGAGCCTGCGGCGTAAAGCACCTTAGGCCCTGATCATCCACAAGTGGATAAACAGGGCTAGGTTTGGAGGAGAGGCGACGACAGATCCTGTGAAGCGAGGTCATGGTGCGGTCATCACCAGCCTCCCTCACGTGCTCCTCCCAGGATTCGCCCCGGAAGGCACGGACCTTCGTCTTCACCTCTTCCTCCAACGCATTAAGCTCGCGCTTCACCCTGGGACACCTGGTGGTCGCCCAGAGCTTCCGCAGACGCCGTTTGCGACGTATCAACGCCTCAATCGACGCCGGGAGTTTGCATCTGGGCCCGCTGCTGGGCACCATAGTCGTCGCTTGGTCTATGGCTCCCCTGATGAAATCAGTGAGGCGGACGGCCGCGTCATCGACGTCATCAGGGGTAGACAGATCCTGGAACGGTGATTGGTCGACTAGCGAAGACTGGAAAGCCTCCCAGTCGACCCTGGGCCTCAAGGGGGGGGCCGCGGCACGGGTGATCCCCAAACTCGCCGTGACCAAGATCGGCAAGTGAGCGGTACCCATGTCGTACAGCACCTCGATATTAATCGGGCACCGTAACCCCTTGTGAACGCACACATCCAGTACATCTGGGCGATGACTCGCCGTGCACGGGATGTGCGTTGGTTCATTGGGGCCGACCACACAGTAGTCCCCCCTTTCGGCATCATCGATCAACCGCCTCCCCGCCATCGATATAGTCCGAGAGCCCCACGCAGTATGTTTTGCGTTGAGGTCTCCCAGAATCAATGTCGGTTGACGGTCATAGTCCAGGACCCGTCTAATGTCTGCCGGCTCGAGGTAGTAGTCCGGGGGACGATACGCGGCATAAATCCGCAGTTCGAACCCCGATACCTGCACTCTCACCCCCACCGTTCTGGTGTCGGTGAAGCTCAGTAGCTCTAGCTCATCGTGCACGACATCCCTCCTGACGAGAGCCGCCGTTCCCCTGAACGGGATCCCATCAGGGGTCAGTTCGTCCCTTCGGTACACGATGTAGTTAGGCACTACAAACCTCGTAGTCGGTCTAAGTTTGGTTTCACCCAGGAGCAAAACATGCGGTTTGTACTCCTGGGCTAAACGGATGAGGTCCAGCCTGTGAGGTAAGACCCCCCCGGGATTCCAATATATGGCCCGCAGCTCCTCCCTATCCATGCTGCGGGACGAATGGGCCGAATCCCGATATTAGTCCCCCGAGGGGGGCTATGAGGGAAGCGATCGCGCGAATAAACTCGCGGACCGCCTCCGACACTCTCTCCCACAGCTCCAGCAGCATTGCGGCGGAGAAAGGATGCCCTGGGGCTATCCCTCCGTCGCGCTGCTGAGGCCGTGGGTGGGCTCGAGGCTGGACCGTCGTGCGGAGGGGTGGGGTGGCAGCTGACGGAGCCCCCGTCGAAGTCTGCACTGACCCTACCTCCATGGGTTCGTGTTGGAGTGACTGTGGAGGGGCTACAGCCTCCAACACAGGCCTCTCTCCGGCACATGGTGGCCGAGGAGGCATTGGGACCGATGTAGCGGCCACGGGCTGCTCCTGCGCAGCTCGCGTACCCATCGCCGCAGGTTGGCTGCTCTTCGACTTCTTTTTTTTTTTCTTCTTCTTCTTTTTCTTCCCCGACGGCGCCGCCACCTGGGTGGTGGGTGCCGAGGAAGTCAGAGGAAGCGTCGCCGAAGTAGCAACGGCCGTCACCCTCTCGCGGGGTCTGGGTCTTGGCGGCCTTTGCTCACGGGGAGCGTTCGCTTCCGCCATGAGCGAGGTCGCCTGTGGGTTGGCAGGGACCGTAGGAGTCTGGGTCGGGGGTGGAGGGGCGGGTCGGGAAGTTTTTCCTTTCCCCTTGCCCTTCCACCTCTTTTGAGCGGTTTCGGGCTGATGCCCGGGGGCGGATGTGCCCGGAATAGTCCGGGGAGTGGGCTGTGGCCGCTGTGGCGGCTGTGCTTGAGGCTGCTGCCTCAGGCGGGGGTCCCTGGAGCGCGGCGGCTCCGGTATCCGTGGTGGGATAACCGCACCGGTGGCCCGTGCCCTCCGCACAAAGACCGGACATCGCCGGTCGTTTGCGGCGTGGCCTTTGCCACAATTGGCACAGGTCGGTGCGGCATCCCGAGGCCTCGGGCAGTCCGCCACGATGTGCTCACCAGCACATCGCACGCAGCGGACCGCACGGTGGCAGTTGGTGCTGGAGTGCCCGAAGGCCTGGCAGCGGTGACACTGCGCAGGTCCCTTCTTAGGCCTCCAAGCCAAATTTTATCATGGAACGATAAAATAGGGACACAGCTACAACAGGGTGAAGACTACCACCCGTAAATGCACTTAATTAAAGAATAAAAGTGTCTCCACTCACCTGTGTCGCCGGCTCCCTTGCTCCGCTGTCCGGAATCGTCGAATACGGCGGTCCCGGGGCAGCAGCAGGGACTGGGCACGCTCACGAAGTCGCGACGGTAGGGTAAAAATCAAGGGTCGAACCGCACTCGATTTAAGTCTCCTACCCGCACTGTGGCCAGCACCGAAACTCACAGTTGTCGCGACCAGTACCGATGCACCGGCTAAAATTCGAACGTCATACACTTGCGGGTAGTATACTTGTAAGCGCTCAGTCTCTTTGATAAAAGCCGCCTCTGAATTTGACGCTATAGTTGTCAACAAGCGACTTTCGTCTCTAACTTCAAAGGATAAAGTCGATATTGTTTACAACGCTATTTTTAAATTTCTGTTTTTATTTTTTATTTATCAAAGGCGCCGACTCGAGTATTTTCGAGAATATTTGAGATCGAGTCTAGGACTAAGTATAAAAGCGGTGATCGCGCGTTGGCGTCGTCAGAATGTTGTAGCCGTGTAATCGGTTTGTCTGTAACTGGCTTGAGGTGGTCAAGGGGCTTGCTTCTGATTACCCCCGCCTCGTAAGGCGGGTAGTGTTATGTCCGGGCAGCGGGAGATTTCCCCGAAGCCCATACCGTGTCCTTCGAGGGACACGTTGACCCGCTTTGGCGTCCTCAGTTGATGATTAGGGTTCGGGGCGATAAGTTATTCTCGCTAGCGAGAAACTAGTGTTCATTGTTTTACTGCCTGCTATATTCTGTTGTCTCAGTTTTATACATTTCTACCCTGTAGGTTCTAAATTTAGTCTCTTATACGCAGTAACGATTGTGCATTATTTAAACCCCACTATCCTGACTTGTAACATTATAAATAAAGAAGAATGGAACGTTGGCTTAAAAGTGTTAAACGTGTTCCAACAACATCTTCTAATGACGCTGAATGTTCAAAAGCAATGCGCGCGGAGAATTTAGCAATCACCGATCCAGAAGATGATGCCACGACGTCAAGCTCGACGGTTTCAAAAACGAAAAAAAGGAAGTATGATGAATCTTATATCAGTTTCGGATTTGTTGATTCCAACGGCTCACCTCTCTGCATGCTCTGTAGTAAACTGCTTCCTAATAGTTCCATGGCACCTGCCAAATTGCGTCGACATTTAGAAATCGTATACCCCGAGATTAAAGACAAAAATAAAGATTTTTTGTTCACAAAAAAGATCATTTATTAGAAAGTCAAAAAAATATGATGCATGTAACACAAACGAAAAGGCCACGGAGGCATCATATTTAGTTAGCTATCGCATTGCACAAGCAGGTGAAGCGCACACTATCGCTGAGAAATTAATAAAACCATGTGTATTAGACATAACAAAATGTATGCTTGATGAAATATCTGCAAAGCATCTTTCTACTGTTCCGCTATCAAACGATACTGTTTCACGACGAATCCATGATCTGGCAAGCTACGTCAAACAAGAACTAGTTACACGTCTACAAAATACACGATTCGCTTTGCAAATGGACGAGTCAACTGATGTCGCTGGTTTGGCTATCCTGCTGGTTATTGTGATATATCCATATAAAAGTTCTTTTGAAGAAGACATGCTTATAGTCATTGTATTCTGCATAGACAAGCACTTGCGATGAAGCAAATGCCGTCTAATCTAAAATTAGTTATGGATGAAGCGGTAAAAATAATTAATTTTATCAAATCACGACCACTACAATCCCAATTGTTCTCATTATTGTGTGAAGATTATGGCAGCAAACATAAAACACTGCTGCTCCATACAGAAGTGCGATGGCTGTCTCGGGGAAAAACTTTAACAAGGCTATTTGAACTTAGAGCCGAGTTACAAATGTTTCTTTCAGCAGATACTTATTTTAATTTGAAGGACCGTTTGTATGATAAAACTTGGTTGTTCCGATTGTCTTTTATGGCGGATATCTTTCAAAAACTTAACGAATTAAATTTATCGTTGCAAGGTAAACAGACAACAGTGTTTCAGGCCTATAATAAAATAACTGCTTTTAAAAGAATATTAGATTTTTGGATCATTTGCATTGGTAAGAAAGAAATAGAAAGTTTTACGTTACTCAGTGAGTTTGTTAGCGAAAACGACTCAGAAATGTTTGAAGAATTCATCCAATATCTCAGTTCTATGCGCGCATCTTTTGGAAAGTATTTTCCCGAAGAACACAATACAGAAATTAAAGTGAACTCCTGGATTCATAATCCTTCTTTTACCCAACTTGGAAAAGCCTGAAAACATGTCAAATGAGATATATGAATCTCTTTTAGAAATGTCATCAGACACAAGTATGGAGTCATTGTTCAAAACGACGCCTCTTAATGATTTTTGGTGCAGAATCCAAGATGAATATGCAATGCTTGGCCAAATGGCTCTGGATATTCTTCTCCCGTTCCCAACTACATATTTGTGCGAAACAGGATTCTCTACCTACGCAGCCACGAAAACAAAATATCGCAATAGACTGGACACCGAAGCTGATATGAGACTCCAATTTTCTTCCATCAAACCTGATATCAAGCAATTGATGAAAAATAAAAAACAGTTTCATACCTCCCACTAGTTAGATTTTTTCTTTTTTAATGTTTTCTATTATTGTCCTTACCAAGTGGTGAAGTAAATAATAATTAGTAACTGATACATTGTACTTTTATTATGCTGATTAATAAAGAATACACTTATAAAAATAATTGTTTTATTGTAGGGTTCCATCAAGTATTTTGCTTCCCAAAAGGGTTCCGTCATTTAAAAAGTTTGAGAACCAATGACGTACAGAATGGTTTTTGTGATTGGTTACATTTTTTCTTAATATATATATATCGGCGCGAGCCATAAAACATAAGAATAATTTAATAATAATTCAATAAAACTCACTAGATAATAGTTCCTAATAAGAAAATGTAACTTGAAACTACTCATTCGAGATACTTATAAAATAAAATAAAAATAAATAAAATAGCCTTTAATTCCGAGACAACAAAGTTCATCAATTTAACTTAAAACTATAATAAATCACGCAGCTCGGTGTGCCTTTTGGCATAGACCTCCTCCAACTCCTTCCAGTATACTCGATCTGCAGCAACCCTAGTCCAGTACGGTCCCAGAGTGAGCTTCAACTCGTCCTCCCATCTTAAAGTTTGGCGTCCTCTGTTTCGGTTTCCATCTCTGGGATACCAGAGAGTTACCTGCTTACTCCACTTATTGGTACTGCATCGAAGCATGTGACCAGTCCACCTCCATTTTTGTTGATCAATACGTTTTAAGACATCCGTTAGTTTTGTTCTTTGTCTGATATCTGTGCTTCGAACCCTGTCATTTAGCTTCAATCCTAGTAAGCTCCGTTCCATAGCTTTTTGGCACTTCGAAAATTGGTCTCTATGGTTTCTTGTTAGTGCCCAGGTTTCGCAGCCATACGTAAGGCATGGGAGTATACATGTATTAAATGTTTTTTTCTTAATGGAATTGCATAACTCTCTGCTCTTCATTACTTCCTTCAGTGACCAATATTTCTTCCAGCCGTTAGCTATTCTCTTCTGTATCTCTTTAGACATTTGGTCTTTTAGGGATATTATTTGACCTAAATAAACAAAATCTTCCACGTATTCAAGGCTATGTTCGTTGACTTCCATGTTTATTTCTACAGAGTTTGTCATCATTTTGGTTTTATCGAGGTTCATTTCCAGACCTGCCTCGAGACTCTTCTCGGCTAGAGTTTGCAACATAGATTGTAGGGTGGCTGGGTTCTCTTCAAGGATGACGATGTCGTCGGCGAACCGAAGATGGTTGAGTCAACATCCGTTTATGTTCAAACCGAAGTGCTCCCAATCTAAATTACGAAATATATTTTCTAGAACCGCTGTAAATAACTTAGGCAAAAGAGGATCGCCTTACCTGACTCCTCTTCTTATTGGGAATGGGGGGCCCAGCGATTCCAGTTTAATACTGGCTTTACATTCTTTGTATATATTTTTGATGTTTTTGACATAAACCTCGTGTACTCCTTGTGCTGTTAAACATTTCCATATGAAGTCGTGCTTCAGGCTGTCGAAAGCTTTGGTATAATCAATGAACGCAAGGTATATTGGTTGTACTTTTCCAACAACTGCTTTATGGTGTGGATGTGGTCCAAAGTACTGTAGTTTTTTCTAAAACCTGCTTGCTCTATAGGTTGGTTTTCATCTAATGTATTAGTTATTCTGTTGAGTAAAACTTTGGCGAAGACTTTGTACACATTAGAAATCAGGGATATCGGCCTATAATTACTTAGATTATCCTTTTCACCTTTTTTGTATAAAAGGATTATATGAGATTCTACCCACTGATTTGGAATAATTCCGGTTCTTAAGATGTCGCTAAAGATTTCAGTTAGTAATGGACATAACTCCTCAATCGTGCCTCGCAAAAGTTCGTTTGGTAGCCGGTCGGGACCTGGAGCTTTTTCCATCTTCTGACTCATAATAGCCTTCTCCACTTCTGAACTCAGAATTATTGGAATCTCTTCAAAGGCATCCGCTGAAAAACTTTCCTGACCAACACTCGGGGGTTGTGCATCAGATTGTTCTGCATAAAGTGACTTAAAGTAATCAGTTGCCAAATTTTGAATTCCTTTACGTTCTATTACAGCGTTGTTCGACTTATTTTTTATGCTTGGTATCCATTCCTTTCCTTGTTCACGGAGAATTTTGAGAGCTTTTCTTACGCCTCCTGTTCTGGTGATGACGTCTTCAAGTGTTTGCAATCTTTTATTCTTCCTATCCTTTCTCATGTGTTCCCGGATCTTTTTACTCAAACTTGATATTTCTTTTTCGTTTTGTTTTCGACGTCTTTTAGATATTAGTGTCTTTCTGGCTTGTATAAGTTCTAGAGTTTCTGCACTGAAGTAATTTTGTTTTGATGGGCGAAGTCTGGTTTTTGCCGTCTCTTGCATTTGAGCATTCAGTTTGTGATATTTATTTATTAGATTGTTTGGATCGTCTTCTCTTTCTGAATCCGAGTGCTTACAGGGATTTGAGGACATCCCCGACATGTTTTCAGTAGCTAGTTGAAAATTCGGTAACTTTGGCCTTGGGTTTTTATATTTACGATCCAGAAGACAACTCCGTAACATACGATGGTTCGTATTGAAATGTAGGTTTTGGATAACACTTGTGTCCACAAACAATTTAGACTTGTTAGTTAAAATGAAATCGATTTCATTCTTATAAGTACCATCTGGTGAGATCCAAGTCCATTTGGTTTTCGGTTTCTTACGGAATAAAGAGTTAAGCAAGGTCAGGTTGTGTTCCAGTAGAAACGAAACAAGTTTGTGTCCGTTGGAACTACGTTTTCCAATTCCGAAACTTCCAAAGACGTGTTCTTCTCCAATTCCCTTAGTACCGACTTGTGCGTTAAAGTCTCCCATGATTACTAGATGTTCGTTTGAGTATCGTCTTACTGCATCGGAAAGTTTATCGTAGAAGTCATATCTGTCCATTTGATTAGCTTGTTCTGTAGGCGCATATACCTGTATTACAGTACACTTTTTATTGGTCAGCTGTTAAAGTTTATGTGAAGTACTGCTATTCTATCCGAAATTCCTTCAAAGGCTGTTATGTTATTTTTTAGTTCCGACTTGATTAAGAATCCAACTCCTCTGTGACCAGGCACTTCACCTTTATAGTACATTACATAACCGTTTCTTTCCTCTATTCCTTCTCCGAAGCGACGCATCTCGCTTATACCCAGGATGTCCCATTTGATAGCACTCAAGGCTATTTCTAATTCTTTAAGACTGGACTCGGTACTCAGAGTTCTTGTGTTTAAAGTACAAAAGTTTATAGTATTTGTTTTCGCTTTGAGTTTTCGATTTGAAAATTCTGTTTGAAAGTCTTAGCTTGGAGGGTAGCGGTCAACTTCCCCCACGGTGACCAGCCGGCTTGGGGTGCAATTGTTTGTTTCTTTTTTTTTTTTGTTTTTTATTTGTCTCTGTTTGTTTTCGATTCATGCAGTTGGAGGAAGTTAATGGTTTTTTGGTTGTTCGTTTAAAGACGAAGTTCTTCCACGGGTAGTGCAGCTGTGGAAATTTGATCTTATCTCTTTTAAAGTGTTCTTAGCCATGTCTTCAGCTGGACTACTCAGAGCAATGCCGAAATTTCCGAATTTTTTAAGTTTTGTCTGCGATGTAGGAGATTCCGCCTTGTTCCTTTTTCTGTTTTCTCTTGGTTTCTTGACAATGATCTTGTCGTACTTTAAAAAAACAATGTTGCCATTTTTCCGTTCCTCTTCCACTTTAGATTGTAGGTTTTTTCTTACTTCAAGGATATCTTTGGGATAATCTTCTTTTACATATATCCCTGAAGGGAAATTAGTTTTGTTTTTTTTTTTTTTGGATGTGATGTTTCATCCATAAAGTTGTAAAGGAGACCACCACTGGGCGGTTTTTGTTTGAACGTGTGCCAATTCTATATACTTTGTTTATTTCTTGATTTTCCAGTTTAATTCCAGAATTGACTATAGTTTCTTTAATGTAATCAACTAATTCATCTTCATTTTTCTCCTTTTCTTGAAGACCAAAAAAATATTAAATTGTTGTTTCTTTTTTCTTTCTCCATAAAACTTATTTTTTGTTCTAAACTAGTGACCTTCGATTTCAATTTGTTATTTTCTTCCACTAATGATTTTATTTTATCATCTAGAGCGAGCAAAACATTTTTCGTGACTTCCGTAGTAATTATTAAAGTCTGTTCATTCAGTTTTTGTTCTAGTTTTGTAAGTAAAATTTCCATATTTTTATCCATAATTTTTAACTATTGATATTTTTTAATGAAATAATATTTATGAATATATATATATATATATTTTTTTTTGTTTTTGAATATTTGAAGTAATTCGATTTTGTAACCAGTAGCCGCAACCAAAAGATAAAACGTTTAAATGTCATAGGGTTGTTGCTGACAGGTGTCAATCAGTGACAGTTGACGTTTGACATTAGTAATCGAAAACTTTTAGCACTACTAACTAACTCAATGTTCAAATTGTACACAATCAGAGATCTCTTGCAGTGCTTCTTTGTTCGAATTTCACTCCTCTACGCTTATACACAAAACTAAACACTTTTTAGTGTTCGGAAAACAGTTTTTTATGTTGATTTGGAAATTTAAATACGGAGCTCACTGATATACGAAATTGAATTATCGAAACAAACCGGAAACGGAAGAGCATTCGAGATATTTAACAAAACTTTAAATGTTATAACTGGTTGAAACGTAAAATGATACGTGGCCGTAAATGTTGTATTTGCGAGACTTAACGTTAGTATAAATAGAGGCCGATCGACGGCTTGCATGCAGTCGAGTTCGAGCCGCCTTACGAGTAACACATACGCAAATTGTGAACAATGAACAATAAACTCAAGAAGTCTTTTATTGGAAATGGACCACAACTTTTTTTTTTTTTTTTTTTTTTTTTTTTTTTCAGTTGGAGGAAATCACCGGATCCCCGCCCGCTCCGCGGGCGGGGTATGTGGGAGTTGAACCTCACTAAAACCTCCAACCGCTCACACTCAGCGTCCGAACCCCGGCTGAGGCCAGAACCCAGCACGGGGTTTTGTGGGACGGCGCGACGCGTAACGCTCTCGGCACACTTTTCCGTCACGCCGCCCCCGGACGACGAAGCGGCAGCCGCCGGCGATACGGCCACCGGCTCTCTCGGTCGGCGGGCTATCCGAAGCCCGCCAAGATGGCTGGACCGCGTGTCACCCTCCCACGGAATACCCCGCTGGGTCAGAACCAGCGTGGGTCGGGGAGCGCGGTCCGCCATCCTCCGGATGCTCTAACGCTAAGGGCGTGCTGAGCGAGACACGACACCTTCTTGGGTCCCCGCTCGCACTCACATGCGTTGGGGACCCGAAACTCTTAAGGGGCCAGATTCCGGATGAGATCCCGGTTCCGGCCCCTTGCTCGACGACGGCGGGTTATTGCGGGGTGGAGAGAAGAATAAATTCTCTCCCTCGCACTCCCCGCCACCCTCTTCTGCGAGATGGTGGACTCGCAGAAGTCGAGCATCGCCTTCCAGGACTCGCCACTCTTGAGCATCGACGCCACGACGCCCGGGAGCGACAAGTCCGGTCCTATTTGTCGGACCAGGACACACCGCTGCTGCTCCCATGCGGGGCAGACAGCGAGCGTATGCTCCGGTGTGTCCTGGTCACATCCTATACAGTGATGGCACCTCGTCGTCGGCTCCACCTGAATGCGGTGCAGATACCGCCCGAAGCACCCGTGCCCGGTCAGCATCTGCACCGCCCAAAAGGTGAGGTGTCCTTCGCCACGACCCACCCAATCCTTTAGGACGGGGCGGATCGCCTCGACGGTCCGCAGACCCCAAGTGGGGTTAGCGATGCGTCGCTCCCACGACTCCATTACGGACCGCCGAGATTGGGGCTTCCGATCCCGAACAGCTTCCCGCAGGGGACGCACTACGCCCCGAGCCCGGAGGTCGCATCGCCAACGATAATCGTCAGCGAGCGCCTCCGCCTCCAGCTCCCAGGGCGGCGTCCCCGCCAGCACGCACGCCGCCTCAAACGCGACGGTGCGGTACCCGCGGATGACCCTGATGGCTACGATGCGCTGTGGCCGGCGCAAGTATCGGGCAAAAGTTGCCCGAGTACGAGGCTCGGCCCAAACGGGCGCACCGTACAGGGCCATCGAGCGCACTACCCCCGCGTAGAGGCGGCGCACTGCGTGGCTGGGTCCCCCGATGTTCGGAAGCAACCGAACAAGATGGCCGGCCGTCCTCACAAGTCGAGGGACCAGCTGCTCGAAGTGGGTTCGGAAGATCCAACGGCTGTCCAGCACGAGGCCGAGGTACTTAAGCTGCACCCCGACCCCGATTCGGACGCCTCCAACCATGATGTGGGCGTCGACCGGTGGCGCCACCCTGGCCCTGCGAAACCACAGGGCCTGGGATTTGTGTAGCGCCACGTCGAGGCCCAACCTCCTTATTCTGCCGACGACGAGGGCCACCTCCGCTGTGGCAAGACGGGCAGACTCTCCGTAGTCATCCCCCCGGGCCATGACCAATGTGTCATCCGCGTAACAAATTACGCTAAGGCCCGGGAGGAGGGCGCCACAGGGGTCCAAGAACGGACCCCTGTGGAACACCGCGCACGACCTAGAACCGGTGCAAGGTCCCACCGTACCCGGTACATTCGACCAACCTGGCGTCCAGGTAGGAGCCGATCAGCCGGCGGAGATAGAGGGTCACTCCGTGCCTCTCCAGTGCCCCTCCAATCACGGACCAGGGCAGGGTGTTAAAGGCGTTGGCGATGTCGAGCGACACCGCCAAGGCCACCCCACCCTGGGAGACGGCCTCCTCCGAGAGGGTCCGGACGCGCAGAATCGCATCTACGGTCGAACGACCCTCCCGGAAGCCGTACTGCTCCGCCGACAGATCGGGTCCAACCCCGACCAGGTGCTGAACGATGCGAGCAGCCAGAACACGTTCCAGCAATTTGCCCACCTCGTCCAGCAGCACGATGGGACGGTAACCGGCGGCTGAGACCGCCGGGCGCCCCTCCTTACGTAGGAGGACCAGTCTGCCCGTCCTCCAGAGCGAGGGAAACCGTCCCGACTCCAGGCATGAGTTGTACAGCCTCAGGAGTCGGTCCCCTAGGGCATTGAGGGCCAAGGCTAGGACCCGGCCGTGGATGCCGTCCGGGCCGGGTGCCGTGTCTTTTCTACTCATTTTGACCACGGCCTCATGGAGCTCATCCTTCGTGATATGAGGCACCTCAGCAGTGGCTTCACCGCCGGTGCGATCCGGCGGTTCACCCATAGCAGGCGGAATAAATCCGTCCTGCTCCTGCGGGAACAACGTCGAAACGATGTCCCGCAGCTGCTGAGGCGGGAGACGCTCAGTCAGGGGAGGCGCCGAAGGGCAGCAAACCTGCGGCGGTGGGTACTCGGGATGCTCAGGAGCAGCCCGTGGCCGCTACATCATCGGCCCCTTTGCCTCCTCGGCCATCACGTGCCGGAGAGAAGCCTGTGTTGGAGGCTGTAGCCCCTCCACAGACACTCCAACACGAACCCATGGAGGTAGGGTTCGAGCAGACTCCGACGCCCATCCCTCCACACGATGGTCCATCCTCGAGCCCGCCCACGGCCTCAGCAGCGCGACGGAGGGATAGCCCCAGGGCATCCCTTCTCCGCCGCAACGCTGCTGGAGTTGTGGGAGAGAGTGTCGGAGGCGATCCGCGAATTTATTCGCGCGATCTCCTCCCTCATAGCCCCCCTCGGGGGACTAATATCGGAAGTCAGCCCTTTCGTCCAGCAGCATGGATAGGGAAGAGCTGCGGGCCATTTATTGGAACCCCGGGGGGATCATCTCTCACAGGATGGACCTCATCCGTTTAGCCCAGGAGTACAGACCGCATGTCTTGCTCCTGGGAGAAACCAAACTTAGACCGACTACGAGGTTTGTAGTTCGGCGGAGCAGTACGGCTTCCGGGAGGGTCGTTCGACCGTAGATGCAATTCTACGTGTCCGGGCCCTCTCGGAGGAGGCCGTCTCCCAGGGTGGGGTGGCTTTGGCGGTGTCGCTTGACATCGCCAACGCCTTTAACACCCTGCCCTGGTCCGTGATTGGGGGGGCACTGGAGAGGCACGGAGTGCCCCTCTATCTCCGCCGGCTGATCGGCTCCTACCTGGAAGCCAGGTCGGTCGTATGTACCGGGTACGGTGGGACCTTGCACCGGTTCCAGGTCGTGCGCGGTGTTCCACAGGGGTCCGTTCTTGGGCCCCTCCTGTGGAATATCGGGTACGACTGGGTGCTGAGGGGCGCCCTCCTCCCGGGCCTTAGCGTAATCTGTTACGCGGACGACACGTTGGTCGTGGCCCGGGGGGATGACTACAGAGAGTCTGCCCGTCTTGCCACAGCGGGGGTGGCACTCGTCGTCGGCAAGATAAGGAGGTTGGGCCTCGACGTGGCGCTGCACAAGTCCCAGGCCCTGTGTTTTTGCAGGGGCAGGACGGCGCCACCGGTCGACGCCCACATCATGGTTGGAGGCGTCCGGATCGGGGTCGGGGTGCATCTTAAGTACCTCGGCCTCGTGTTGGACGGCCGTTGGACCTTCCGACAGCATTTCGAGGACCTGGTTCCCCGACTGGTAAGGACGGCCGGCCACCTTGGTCGGCTGCTCCCGAACGTCGGGGGACCCAGTGACGCGGTGCGCCGCCTCTACGCGGGGGTGGTGCGCTCGATGGCCCTGTACGGTGCGCCCGTTTGGGCCGAGCCTCGTATCCGTGCATTTTATGCCGGGTACCTGCGCCGGCCACAGCGCATCGTAGCCATCAGGGCCATCCGCGGATACCGCACCGTCGCGTTTGAGGCGGCGTGTGTTCTGGCGGGGACGCCGCCCTGGGAACTGGAGGCGGAGGCGCTCGCCGACGATTATCGTTGGCGATGCGACCTTCGCTCCCGGGGCGTAGTGCGTCCTCTGCCGGAAGCGGTCCGAGATCGGAAGGTTCAATCTCGGCGGTCCGTTACGGAGTCGTGGGAGAGACGACTCGCCAACCCCACTTGGGGTCTACGGACCGTCGAGGCGATCCGCCCCGTCCTCAGGGATTGGGTGGGTCGTGGCAAGGGACGCCTCACCTATTGGATGGTGCAGATGCTGACCGGGCACGGGTGCTTCGGGAGGTATCTGCACCGGATCCAGGTAGAGCCGACGGCGAGATGCCATCACTGTGTGAGATGCGACCAGGACACGCCAGAGCATACGCTCGCGCTCTGCCCCGCGTGGGAGCGGCAGCGTTGTGTCCTGGTCAGGAAAATAGGACCGGACTTGTCGCTCCCGAGCGTCGCGGCGTCGATGCTCGAGAGCGACGAGTCCTGGAAGGCGATGCTCGACTTCTGCGAGTCCACCATCTCGCAGAAGAGGGTGGCGGGGGGTGCGAGGGAGCGATTGTACGCTTCCCTCCGCCCAGCGACAGCAACCCGCCGCCGTCGAGCAGGGGGCCGGAACCGGGATCTCGCCCGGAATCTGGCCCCCTAAGAGTTTCGGGTCCCCAACGCATGTGAGTGCGAGCGGGGACCCAAGAAGGCGTCGTGTCTCGCTCAGCACGCGCCTTAAGCAAGAGCGACCGGGGGATGGTCGACCGCGCTCCCCGACCCACGCTGGTTCTGACCCAGCGGGGTATTCCGTGGGAGGGTGACACGCGGTCCCATCTTGGCGGGCTTCGGAAAGCCCGCCGACCGAGAGAGCCGGTGGCCGTATTCGCCGGCGGCTACCGGTTCGGCGTCCGGGGACGGAGCGACGGGAAAGTGTGCCGATGGCGTAACGCGTCGCACCGTCCCTCCAAACCCCGTGCTGGGTTCTGGCCTCAGCCGGGGTTCGGACGCTGAGTGTGAGCGGTTGGAGGTTTTAGTGCGGTTCAACTCCCACATACCCCGCCCGCGGGGCGGGCGGGGATCCGGTGATTTCCTCCAACTGAAAAAAAAAAAAAAAAAAAAAAAAAAAAACGAGGTTTGTAGTGCCTAACTACATCGTGTACCGAAGGGACGAACTGACCCCTGATGGGATCCCGTTCAGGGGAACGGCGGCTCTCGTCAGGCGGGACGTTGTGCACGATGAGTTAGAGCTACTGAGCTTCACCGACACCAGAACGGTGGGAGTGAGAGTGCAGGTACTGGGGGTCGAACTGCGGATTTATTCCGCGTATCGTCCCCCGGGCTACATCCTCGAGCCGGCAGACATTAGACGGGTCCTGGACTATGACCGTTAGTTTTATCATTAAAGGATAAAACAGGGACACAGCTACAACAGGGCGGAGACTAACCACCCGTAAATGCACTTAAATAGGAATAAATAGTGTCTACACTCACCTGTGACGCCGGCTCCCTTGCTTCGCTGTCCGGGGCAGCAGCAGGGACAGGGCACACACACCAGTCGCGATGGGAGCGTAAAAATCGAATTTCGCACCACCTTCGATTTAGGTCTCCGGTCAACACTAATGCCAGCACCGAAGCAATGTGTTGTCTTGACCAATACCGATGCACCGGCTAATAGTGTTGACCGGAGACTTAATTCGAGGGCGGTCTGAATCTCGATTTTTTTGCTCCCGTCGCGACCTAGTGAGTGTGCCCAGTCCCTGCTGCTGCCTCGGGACCGGCGTTTTCGACGATTCCGGACAGCGGAGCCAGAGGGCCGGCGACACAGGTAAATGGAGACACTTTATATCTTTAATTAAGTTCATTTACGGGTGGTAGTGGTAGTTCACCCTGTTGTAGCTGTGTCCCTGTTTTATCGTTCCATGATAAAATTAGGGAGTCCAGCGCCAATTTGAGAGTTGCCTGACTAGTGTCAACCCCCTTTACCCCCCCTGCAGAGGGAGGTGAGCTCAGCCAAAGACCCGCACGTGCGTTCCAGGAGGTTCGAGCCCTCCTCTAGTTTTAATTAGACTTAATATTAGCTAGGGATCTCATGGGACTCAGCTGATAGTAAGTGGAGCCGTAGACATGCCCGGGGGGGACTCACCCCCCCTTGTTAGCACCCCCGGCCTGTCCCGAAGAGGACGTAAAAGCAAGAAGGTGGTCGTGGTTAGAGATATTTTCTCTAACCAAATAGTGGCTACCGTCCCTCAACTGAGCCGGCCGGGCTCAATAGACAAACCTCCCGTACCTCGGGCAGGGTCCTCCTCTGAGGGCCAGGGATCTCAGCGCATCGGATCGGGGGAAACTATGTTTTCCTCGCCGACCGATGAGCCAGGGACAGCCAGGCCTCAATGAAGGGCCAGGGCCGACTCGGATTCAGTCCTTGAGGACAAACGTCCCAGAATAGGGCCCACTTCTCTCTCTCTGGAGAACGAGAGGGAATTGAGGGAGTTGAGTGAGGCGTCAAACCAGTCGGATGCGTCGTATGCGTCCGACTCGGACTCCTTCTCCTCCTCCCACTCATCATCATCATCATCATCATCGAGGGGGCGGGGCCCACGCTCATGCGTACCGTCCCCCCCTCCCTCACTCGGACTTTACCCACGGCGCCCGCAACGCCGGTGCCAGCGGCGCGTACGTCGCGCACCTCACCGAATCCCCCTCCATTCTCGCCGATATCTGGCGGACAGCCGGCACCACTGTCGGAGTCCGCTTCGGGCCGACAGTGAGGGAGGGGGTTCCTCGACTCTACAAGGTACGCGGAACTGGGTGGGGGCCCCACGGGGTATGCACGTATGTCTGCGTCCCCGCGCCCGTCTTCGTTGACGGCCCCATCCAGTCCGCAACCTCAACTGCAGTTGGTGCGGCACCTCGCCGCCAACGCGGGGGTCGCGCCCGCGCCGCCAGCGGCTTTACCTGGCGCTAACAGAATCAACAGGGGGGATCTCGACATGAAGAGACATCCCCCAATAGAAGTGCAGTCGCTCCCCGACTGGCCGCGGCACTTCGCGGCACTAAGAGAGCGACTGGGGTCCGCTCCCAATGGGAGAACAACCCCTGCGGGAGGATTTAAATTCCTCCCGGAATCTGTCCGGAAGTTCAGCACAATACAAGCCTACCTGGTGGAGGCTTCTAGAACGACCAGCATTTTCTGGAACTGCTGGTCGCTCCCGGAGGACATACCCACCAAGGTGTCAGTCTGAAGACTCCCGGCCAATACCGACCCGGCTATCATTACGGAGGCCTTCAAAGAGTTGGGGTTCTCGGCTCGCTACGCCAGGGTAGTCCTGGCGAAGAGGGATAGGCCGTCCAGCATCTTCTATTTAGAGCTGGACCACCTCCCCAAAGAGAGCCTTGCCCGGTCGTACGGAGTTGATGAACTCCTGTACTTGCCGGGGGTGATGGTTGAGGGCTGGAGACACAAAAAAGGTCCTGCGCAGTGTCATCGCTGCCAGGCCTTTCCCTCCGAGTCATCGTCGGAACAGGCCGTTACGTGCGCAATGACGTAATAGCCCGGGACCTAAAAGTGGAGATGCTCGGGGAGTTCATCGAAGGCGCGGCGTTGCGTTGCCTCGTGAGCTATTGGATCCCTCGAGATTCCTCGGAATTAATTATCTTACGGCGTAACAGCGTGGTAGGATATATGCGTGTCCCCTACGGAACTGAGATTATTGTGTCTTCCAGTCCCGCATGTTTCTCTGCCCTATGATGGAGCTCACGGGGACTACCATCACCCTCCCAATAGGGAGATGCGACCCCGCTCCCCGTCCGGGAGCTGTTCCCCCTTTTGGGGACCCCCCACCGTTTAGTGGGGGTTTGGTTTAGCCCTTAAAGATTCCCTTAAGGGGCTTGTATTTATCGACGCTGGAAAACAGAAAGGTCGTATTCCGTTAAATTGTCGTAACTAGACTAAGCACATGATCATAATCAGTTTTTTTTCTGCATCGATTGGTCTGGGTCTCGTGGCTCTACGACGACTTTTTTTTAAAAAAAACGACCCAATTTTGAAAAACTTAAATAAAATAATTGACGTAACTACCTAAAAATCTGGATATTTTTCACTTTTTAGAGATACGCTAAGTACAATTTCGCGTTTTTTTAAATAATTTAGTTACGCGGCTCCTATTTACGAGTTTACCATGTTATTATATAGTTAGAATATTATCAAATGTAATTTTATTTAATACATGTAGCGCCACCTATGATACATTGAGGTGTTACTTTGTCTATTGTGTATTTTATAATCTATAACAAAATGTAGTCTGTTCGAAACCGCTAAGCAACGTCTTTTATTAGGTTATGGGCTACTCAGATTTTGCAAAGAAAATTAAAAAAAGTTATTGCGTTTCTAGAAGAGTTATTGTTAGTTTGTTAGTTTATTTCACGCGTGTGATATCAATCAAGATGAATTCAAGTCTTATTGCGAGTGTGCCAAAGCTCAAGGGTCGTGATAATTATGATGACTGGGCGTTCGCCGTACAAATTTGCTAGTTCTTGAGGACACGGACAAGTACCTCAAGCAAGAAGCAGCGGCAACAGATGCAGCACAGACAGTAGCAGATGCCAGAGCACGCGCAAAATTGATCCTGACTATTGATACATCATTGTTTGTGCACATAAAGGAGACAAAGTCAAAGTCAAAGTCAAATCATTTATTTCAAATTAGATGTGGACACACATACATTTTGAATGTCAAAATTAAAATCAAAAGTTCTACCACCAGTTCGCTAAAATTACGCCTCCGTCCTGAGAAGAACCGGCGCAAGAAACTCAGCGGGCATGTCTTTTTTTAATTTAATATGTTTATTTTTTATTTTTTTTTAATATTGTTTTACAATATTTTTGTTTTTAACAGATGTATCAATTGAAATGGCCCGGGACGAGCACCTCATTCCCATTTGTGCAGTCATTTATATAATCATTAAGTTTATAATATGCTTTACTGCATAGCCGTTCTTTGATAACTCTCTTAAACCTATTTATAGGCAATGTTTGAACGGCCACTGGGATTTTGTTATAAAGCTTTACAGACAAACCCTGGAAATAATTAGAAGAAGACGAAGACAACAAAGGAATTATGGTCAAAACTCAAAGCTCTATTTGATGACGCTGGATTTTCAAGAAGAATAACTTTGTTACGTCATTTAATCTCCATCAGGCTAGAAACATGTGAAAATATGACCAGTTACGTTACGCAGATTGTGGAAACTTCGCAACGATTAAGTGGTACTGGATTCATTATTAATGATGATTGGGTTGGATCATTGTTATTAGCTGGTTTACCAGATAAGTTTATGCCAATGATCATGGCAATAGAGCATTCCGAGATTCAGATCACGGCAGATTCCATAAAAACAAAATTGTTAGATATGGAGAATGGCGGCTGTGTTGAAGTAAACGGCAATGATAACTCAGCATTTATTGCTCGAAGTTGGCAGTAAAAAAAACTCGGTAAAGTTGGCAGCAATAGCAAACATGGCGGCCCGACTCCGAATATCTATGCACAGAATACGCCAATGTCAAACTCAAGTGACAGAAATAACAAAACAATAACATGCTACATATGCAAACAGTCTGGACATTTTATGTCTCAATGTCCACTTAGAAACGAAAAAGCAGAAAAAAAAAAGCAAACAAATGCATTCAGTGTTGTTTTTCTGAGCGGTAACTTTAATAAATGTGACTGGTATGTTGACTCTGGAGCCAGTACAAATTCAATAGATATTATTTAATAAAATATTTATTTTTAAACATTTAAAATGCCAACATAGGTTGTCAGGATGTATAATACAATGCGATTAAAATAAGAATAGGACGGGCTCTCGGCCAGTCTCGGCTAACTTCACTCATATAAAGTACGGTCAGCAGAACCAACTTAAAAAAAATATATTAATTTTAATATATTTTAAAAATATATAATTGCGATTTAAATCCCTATAGAATACATCTGGCATTTGGTAAAACGTAGAGTGGCAGAGAAAAATGTTGAGCAATTAGAAAGCGCAATCGAACGTCTGACACTTGCTTTTTTACCTATTTTTATTTTCTAGTTTTTACTTTAATAAAAAATTGTTATCAGCCATTTGGTAGGGGCGGCCATCTTGGATTTCAATTTTTTATAGTATATTGTATTCTGTTTGTTGAGCCGTTTCATTTGATACCCATATTGATGGGATTGATAAAACCTACGTTATCGGCCATTTTGTAGCGGCGGCCATTTTGAATTTATAATGATAATGAATAAACATAATTGTATGGTCACCAAAATCCAAAGTGTACACAAAATTTCAGATTAATCGGTTAACAGAAAGAGGGTGAAATTAAAATTACTAAATTGGACGCAAGAATAAAACAAACGGGGTGAGCTAAATAAAACCGTTTAAATAAAAAGTACGTGCTATTACAATATAAAACAAGCCAATATTTTTTAACATTGCTGTTTTTGCACACTATACAAAGTTTCTGGAGTGACGTCACAACATGGCGCTAGGCCGGTCCTATTCTTATTTTAATCGCATTGTACATAGTTTTCACAATAATAGTTTAATCTTGCAATTAAAGCAACACATTAATAAATAAATGACCAGTTTATTGCATTCCATGTTACATTACCTTCCAATACCATTTTTACTTAGCACCCACAAGCTGTGGCACAAACACGGAGCTCTGTACTCTTCGGCGGTCCACAGAGAAGTGTTTTATTCACCCCCACACATTCTCTTTTATAGAATGTGTGGCTAAGAAGTGGGGTGACCACGTATTTTAGAAAATCACATTTGAGCCACTATTACATATTTGTAATCTTTCTAAAATTGTGTCTTATTTATTCTTTAGTTTTAGACATGTTAATTGCCACATAAACAATTGATAATTATCAACATCATGTCAGGTTATAACCTATAAATAATAGTGACGTAAAACGTAACAAAACACTTGATAAATTAAGTTTGTTGACATACATTTTGCCAAGATATGTTATACCAATGGAATACACATATTTAAGCTTATAAATTTCATGATTGAGGCCTAATTTTTCAAATAATCTAACAACTGCAAACGAAAGTTGGTTGACAAATAGGACGGATTCGTCAAGCTTACCAGAAATCACAGTAGCAAACAACATGTAAGTGCCTGTATTATGTGCCGGCGACGTAGATGTTACGACGAGTTTCGGTTACGAGGTTACAGTGAAGAATGTGTTGTGCGTACCCACTCTTGCGACTAACCTGCTTTCAGTCAGTGAATTGATAAGAAATGGAAATAATGTTGTGTTTGAACCCGACCGATGCCTCATAAAAAACAGATCAGGTAAATTCGTCGTTGCGCCTGCCAAATCCCATATGTGGTTTTTTTTTATTTTTCGTTTTTTCGCAAAACGTGATCTCCGATTTTTTCTCCATGTACTGGTAAAATCCTTTTTTTCAAATTCCATCGGGAACCATTTTGCCAAATACCTTATGTATTTTAACCGTTTAGAAAATGCCGGTATGTGGCAAAATGCACATACGGGATTTGTGTTTTGCCGTCTGTCGCTCGCAACTGTCCGACTCGTGAAAGTGTTGTGGTGAAAATAATCGTATAAAAATAGTTTTACTGTGTTTTAATTTGAGAAAAGCGGCAAGTACATCCTGAATTAACTTGACATTTTGTTGTTTGACATAATACCATTGATTATTTATCAATAACTTGTAAAGAAGATAAACTTTTTTTATTATGTACCTATATACATTATTATAGTCCTACGAATAGTTTCTACTCACGTATAATATCAAATATTTATTGATTTAAATCTACAATATTTATTTGATATCAACTGAAACATGATAAAAATGAAAATAGTTTTTAAAAACCTTTATAATTTAAAATTACATTACATTACCTACAATCATTAAGTTACCAAATCCTGTATGTGACACATACAGGATTTGGTAAAAAAGTTTAGTGAAAACGGTTTTATAATTCCTACGACTGTATCTATTTTATTATTTTTTGGTTTTTAGTAGATTTATCTTAAACATTGCAATGTATGTTTAACACAAAACCGTTTAACTTAAAAAGTTTTTTACCTATTTTTATTCAAGATTAACTTGTATACATTATTCACAAGTTCAGCTTCCGCAACTAAATTACGTCGTTGCGCCTGCCAAGTTCCATATGTGGTTTTTGCAAGGTTTTGGAAAACAACAAAAAACATGTTAATTAATTTAAAATGGTTTTTTTCTAATAATTAATGATGCAATTTTGTAGCTATTTATGTATTACATTAAAAAAATGCAAAAGTAGCCATAAACATCAGTCATATAAAGAGCTAGAATTTTTTTTAGTGAAAAAGTGCACATAACTGGTTTGAAATGGGTCAAAAAATCCTGTATGTATCCTGTATGTGACACATACAGGATTTGGTAAAAAAGTTTAGTGAAAAAATGCACATAACTGGTTTGAAATGGGTCAAAAAAAAACCACATATGTAGATAATTGACGTGCCCAACGGTTTTATAATTCCCACGACTGTATCTATTTTATTATTTTTTGGTTTTTAGTAGATTTATCTTAAACATTGCAATGTATGTTTAACATAAAACCGTTTAACTTAAAAAGTTTTTTACCTATTTTTATTTTCTAGTTTTTAGTTTGATAAAAATTGTTATCAGCCATTTGGTAGCGGCGGCCATCTTGGATTCCAATTTTTTATAGTATATTGTATTCTGCTTGTTGAGCCCTTTGATTTGATACCCATATTGATGGGATTGATAAAACCTACGTTATCCGCCATTTTGTAGCGGCCGCCATCTTTGATTTCAATTTTTTATAGTATATTATATTCTGCTTGTTGAGCCCTTTCATTTGATACCCACATTGATGGGATTGATAAAACCTACGTTATCCGCCATTTTGTAGCGGCCGCCATCTTGGATTTCAATTTTTTATAGTATATTGTATTCTGCTTGTTGAGCCCTTTGATTTGATACCCATATTGATGGGATTGATAAAACCTACGTTATCCGCCATTTTGTAGCGGCCGCCATCTTGGATTTAAATTTTTTACAGTATATTGTATTCTACTTGTTGAGCCCTTTCATTTGATACCTATACTAATGGGATTGATAAAACCTACGTTATCCGCCATTTTGTAGCGGCGGCCATCTTGAATTTATAATGATAATGAATAAACATAATTGTATTGTCACCAAAATCCAAAGTGTATACAAAATTTCAGATTAATCGGTTGACAGGAAGAGGGTGAAATTTGAATTACTAAATTTGACGCAAGAATAAAACAAACGGGGTGAGCTAAATAAAACCGTTTAAAAATGAGACTTGTTTGTTATCATCATCAACAGTAGATGGACAAACATGGCATAGACGGCTTGGACATTTAAACAGCACAGATATGAACAAGATGAAGCAAGGTTTAGTTAACGGATTGGATTACTCGGACAAATATGTGACAAGCAATTCTAGCTGTCAAATTTGCTGTGAAGGCAAACAGTCAAGATTACCATTTTCAACAGGTACACGAGCAACTGAAATCTTGCAGATTGTACACTCAGACATCTGTGGACCAATGGAGTGTAAATCCATTGGTGGTGCAAGATATTTTTTATTGTTTATCGATGACTTCACCAAAATGACTTTTATTTATTTCTTAAAACATAAAAGTGAAACACTACCATATTTTAAAGAGTTCAAGGCAATGGTGGAGAACCATCAAAACAGAAAGATAAAAATTTTTCGAACAGATAACGGATGTGAGTATTGCAGCAATGATTTTAGCGATTTTTAGAAACATGAAGGTGTAATGCATCAAAGATCAAATCCATACACACCTGAGCAGAATGGAGTCAGTGAGAGAAGCAACCACACTGTTGTGGAGCGTGCTAGGTGCTTACTGTTTGAAGCAGATTTAGATAAAAAATTTTGGGCTGAAGCTGCAACTACCGCAGTATATCTCAAAAATAGATCTACAGCTTCAGGTATTGAAAAGACTCCGTATGAGATGTGGTCTGGTAGAAAACCAGATTTGCAACATCTACGTGTGTTCGGAAGTCCAGTGATGGTGCACACGCCAAAAGAAAAAAGAGCTAAGTGGGACAGAAAATCAAGAAAACATATACTTGTTGGTTACAGTGATAATGTTAAAGGTTACAGAATATATGACCCGATAAAGAATAAAGTCACCACAAGTAGGGATGTTATAATACAAGAAAAACCTGAGCATATAGAGACTGTAACTGTTTCCCTAGAAAGCACAGATTCAGTGGGGGAGTTTATAGAGGAATCTGTGAAACTTGAACCTCTGAACAAGTCAAATTCCTCAGAATCTGATTATTTGGATGTGGAAGAAGAAAATTTAAAAGCAGATGCATGTGGAGAAAACCGTACAGTACAGACGAATCTTCAGATGCACCGCATACAGGTTCTACTACACCAGTTCCTGAAGTAACAGAGAAGCGTCAGAGGAGAAAGCCAGATAGATATGGTATTGTCAACATGTGCGCAGAAGATGAACTGACATATTCAGAGGCCATCAGTGGGCCAGAGCGACTGATGTGGTCGCAGCCATGGCAGAGGAGCTGCAGTCATTCCAAGACAATCAAGCATGGGAAGTTGTCGATACTCCCAGCAACGCGAGTACAGTGCAGTGTAAGTGGGTGTATAAAAAAAGTTTGACTCAGACAATAAAGTGACATATCGTGCACGGCTTGTAGCCAAAGGTTTTACCCAGAAGGCTGGTATTGATTACCAAGAAACCTTCAGTCCAGTGATTAGACATTCAACCCTGCGTTTGTTATTTGCCATAAGTGTCCAGTTAGGCATGGACATCACTCATTTAGATGTGAAAACAGCTTTCCTTAATGGCCATCTAAAAGAAACCATATTTACGTATTTACCTGTAGGTTTTCCCATAAATAATTCAAACAAAGTTTTAAAATTAAGAAAAGCTGTTTATGGATTAAAACAATCATCTCTAGCATGGTATAAAAGGGTTGAGGAAATACTATGTAAATCAGGATTTAAATAAATAAATAAAATAAAAAAGCCTTTATTTCCTTATCCTTAATTTACATTTCAAATGTTGGTTAGTAAGTTTTTGTTAGTAAATATTGTTTTCCTTAATGATTAAGTTGCTTAATGTTTAAGTGTTATATGGACCCCTCTTCGAGTGAAGGCCTCCTCCAGTCTTTTCCATTTGTCTTTGTCCTTGCCAGTAGTTGGCCAGTCTTTTCCAATTTGATCGGTTATGTCGTCAGCCCATCGTTTTTTCGGTCTTCCTACCCCTCTTCTTCCAATTGGCCCTTTCCACTTTGTGGCCTTAATTGTCCACCTTTTATCTGTGTACCTCGATACATGACCTGCCCAATGCCATTTCAGTTTTAAAGCTTGTATGAGAGCATCCGTTATCTTTGTTTTTTGTCTGATTATTGTACTTCTGACTTTTTCTATTTTTCTTATGTTTAGGATGCTTCTCTCCATAGCTCTTTGTGTAGTTGTGATTCTTTGCTTAACTTTTGTCGTGTATATCCAACTTTGGCAGCCGTAAAGTAAGCAGGGCAATATGCATGTGTCTAGTACCGTTTTCTTAAGGCTTATCGAGTAGTCTCCTTTTAGTACTTCTTTCTGTGTCCAAAATTTTTTTCATGCTATGTTTATTCGCCTTTCAATTTCATCTTCATTGTGCGTTTTCGAAAAGGATATTTGTTTGCCTAGGTAGATGTAACTGTTGACATAATCTATATTATATTCTTCTACGTTAATGAGTCGTTCTATGCTGTTTGTCATGATTTTGTTTTTTTTGTGATTTAGTTCTAGTCCTACTTTTGAGCTTTCTAGGGCAATAGAGCGGAGCATATCTTGTAGATCATTAGCTGTTTCAGACAGTATAACTATGTCGTCCGCGAATCTAAGGTGGCTTAGATGGCTGTTGTTTATTTTTATGCCTCTTGTATTCCAGTTTATATTTCTAAATATGTCGCCTTGTCTGACACCTTTTTCGATTTTTTTTTTTTTTTTTTTTTTTCAGTTGGAGGAAATCACCGGATCCCGGTATGTGGGAGTTGAACCGCACTAAAACCTCCAACCGCTCACACTCAGCGTCCGAACCCCGGCTGAGGCCAGAACCCAGCACGGGGTTTGGAGGGACGGCGCGACGCGTTACGCCATCGGCACTCTTTCCCGTCGCTCCGTCCCCGGTCGCCGAACCGGTAGCCGCCGGCGAATATGGCCACCGGCTCTCTCGGTCGGCGGGCTTTCCGAAGCCCGCCAAGATGGGACCGCGTGCCACCCTCCCACGGAATACCCCGCTGGGTCAGAACCAGCGTGGGTCGGGGAGCGCGGTCGACCATCCCCCGGTCGCTCTTGCTTAAGGCGCGTGCTGAGCGAGACACGACGCCTTCTTGGGTCCCCGCTCGCACTCACATGCGTTGGGGACCCGAAACTCTTAGGGGGCCAGATTCCGGCCGAGATCCCGGTTCCGGCCCCCTGCTCGACGGCGGCGGGTTGCTGTCGCTGGGCGGAGGGAAGCGTACAATTAACAATTCCAAAATCTCTCATGAATTTATAATGTTTAATAGCTGGCAGACCCTTGGTTAGCAAGTCTGCAGGCATGTTAGCAGTTGACAAATATCTAGCTTCAACTATATCATTTCTTAGAACTTCTCTAATGAAGTGATACCTGATATCAATATGTTTGGACCGTTTATGTGACTGATCATTATTTGCTAACTTTAATGCACTCTGACTGTCATTGTAAATAACAATTTTACTATAACAACTAATTATTTCAAACTATAACTTCTGTAAATATATTGCTTCTCGACATGCTTCTGACAAAGCCATATATTCAGCTTCACAACTACTAAGAGCAACAGTTCTTTGTTTCTTGCTCTCCCAAGATATGACAGCACCTGATTTAGTAAAACAGAAACCAGTATAAGAGCGTCGGTCAGTGGCATCACTTGCCCAATCAGCATGCACAAAACCTACAAGCTCTGCACTTTCTTTGGAATATTTTAGACAATAGGTCTTAGTCTGTGACAAATATTTCAGAATTCTTTTTGCATAATTCCAGTGTATATAAGAATAACAGTTGTTAAACTGGCTTAAATAACTGACTGAATAGGCAATATCAGGACGAGTTAGGACAGCTAAGTACATTAAACTTCCTAACAATTTTTGATAAGGTAGCTTTTGTTCACATACATTAGACTTATCAACATTCAATTTACATTCAATTGGAGTTTCTACTGCATGACATTCTGACATATCAAAATTTTTAAGTAACTGATTAACATATTGTTCTTGGTCTAAAGTAATTACATTGGTGCTTTTGTTAATGTTAACTCTCATGCCCAAATAATGTCTCATTTGACCTAAATTCTTTACTTTAAATTTCTGACTCAAAATCTCTATTAAATTATCAGATTCAAACTTACAATTTGAATATACTAGAAAATAATCGACATACAGTCCAACTATAGTTTTCTTATTATCACTATGATTTTTAACAAATACACAAGGTTCTTATTTACATTTTCTAAATCTTGATACCAATAGACCATAAAGATTTTCAAGTGATTAGAAGAATGGGAAAAAAGACTGAAAAACTACGTCCGATAGTAATTACGTTTACAACTCTCGGTAAGAAGATCGATATTTTAAAAAACAAAGGAGCTCTAAAAGAATCTTCATACTATATTAAAGAAGACTACCCCCAACCTATACTACAGAAAAGAAGAGAGCTAAGAGAACTAGCAAAAGCTGAAAGAGAGAAGGGTAACTGAGAGAAGGGTAAAAGAACTGTTGCTCTTAGTAGTTGTGAAGCTGAATATATGGCTTTGTCAGAAGCATGTCGAGAAGCAATATATTTACAGAAGTTATAGTTTGAAATAATTAGTTGTTATAGTAAAATTGTTATTTACAATGACAGTCAGAGTGCATTAAAGTTAGCAAATAATGATCAGTCACATAAACGGTCCAAACATATTGATATCAGGTATCACTTCATTAGAGAAGTTCTAAGAAATGATATAGTTGAAGCTAGATATTTGTCAACTGCTAACATGCCTGCAGACTTGCTAACCAAGGGTCTGCCAGCTATTAAACATTATAAATTCATGAGAGATTTTGGAATTGTTAATTTAGAATAGCCAAGGCAATACTATATACTGTATTTGATATTGTATATTATTGAGTTTAAAAGGTAATTTTTATGTGTAGCTTATGATCTCTCCACTGCATGTAATACTTTAAAATATTGTTATTTGATAAAGTGGGGGTGTTAGAATATTATCAAATGTAATTTTATTTAATACATGTAGCGCCACCTATGATACATTGAGGTGTTACTTTGTTTATTGTGTATTTTATAATCTATAACAAAATGTAGTCTGTTCGAAACCGCTAACCAACGTTTTTTATTACCATGGTTGCGCCGTTTTGGCGGGGTGTGTTTTATTTATTTACTAGCTGCCCCGCGCAACTTCGTCTGCGCCAATCTCAGTTCAATGTCAACTATTCGATTTTTTTCTCGCTGTAAATACCATCCTTGAACTTCATCGAGAATTTAAAAAAACAACAATTTCTAAAATAAATATAGCCTAAGTTACTCCTTATAACATAAACTATCAGTCATTGAAAGTCAGCCCGTCCGAATCGGTCTAGCCATTCCAGAGATTAGCCAGACAGACAGTAGCCACCTACCAGCTCCATCATCAGACCTTGACATTCATCCTCTACGCAAAGATCTCATCAGGACGCTTCATTAGAGCCTGAACACGATGAGGTTATCTTGCTTAATGACGGAGTTCCCATAGCCACCTACCAGCTCCATCATCAGACCTTGACATTCATCTTCTACGCAAAGATCTCATCAGGACGCTTCATTAGAGCCTGAACACGATGAGGTTATCTTGCTTAATGACGAAGTTCCCATAGCCACCTACCAGCTCCATCATCAGACCTTGACATTCATCCTCTACGCAAAGATCTCATCAGGACGTATCATTAGAACCTGAAAACGATGAGGTTATCTTGCTTAATGACGGAGTTCCCATAGCCACCTACCAGCTCCATCATCAGACCTTGACATTCATCCTCTACGCAAAGATCTTATCAGGACGCTTCATTAGAGCCTGAACACGATGAGGTTATCTTGGTTAATGACGGAGTTCCCATAGCCACCTTCCAGCTCCATCATCAGACCTTGACATCCATGCTCTACGCAAAGAACTCATCAAGACGCTTCATTAGAGCCTAAACACGATGAGGTTATCTTTCTTAATGACGGAGTTCCCATAGCCACCTTCCAGCTCCATCATCAGACCTTGACATTCATCCTCTACGCAAAGATCTCATCAGGACGCTTCATTAGAGCCTGAACACGATGAGGTTATCTTGCTTAATGATGGAGTTCCCTTAGCCACCTTCCAGCTCCATCATCAGACCTTGACATCCATGCTCTACGCAAAGAACTCATCAAGACGCTTCATTAGAGCCTAAACACGATGAGGTTATCTTTCTTAATGACGGAGTTCCCATAGCCACCTTCCAGCTCCATCATCAGACCTTGACATTCATCCTCTACGCAAAGATCTCATCAGGACGCTTCATTAGAGCCTGAACACGATGAGGTTATCTTGGTTAATGACGGAGTTCCCATAGCCACCTTCCAGCTCCATCATCAGACCTTGACATTCATCCTCTACACAAAGATCTCATCAGGACGCTTCAGTAGAGCCTAAACATGATTGGCTGGGTCGATTTGGATGGGACTTTCAATGGCCGAGCTTATGTAATAAAGACTAACTTTTTTTTTTTTCAGTTGTAGGAAATCACCGGATATGTGGGAGTTGAACCGCACTAAAACCTCCAACCGCTCACACTCATCGTCCAAACCCCGGCTGAGGCCAGAACCCACTACGGGGTTTGTAGGGACGGCGCGCCGCGCTACGCGCTCGGCACTCTTTCCAGTCGCAATACGAATTACTCAATATGACTGGTTACGCCGGCCACTTTAGTCAGAGCTCCAGTTGCGACGATTCACCATATAAATCGTAGATCTCTCTTTTTAATACTGAACCGATTTTGATAAAACAACGACTAAATGTTAAGTGAGACTTGCCATAATACATTACAAAAAACCCCAACTAAATTGGTTCAGCCGGTTCGGAGATTAGCGTGCACAAAGATATAGACAAACAGACAAACAGATAAACAGACAAACAGACAAAAAAAAATCTAATTGCATTTTTGGCATCAGAATCGATAACCAAACACCCCCTGCTAGTTTTTTTTTTGATATTTTCAATGTACAGAATTGACCTCTCTATGATTTTATTATAAGTATAGATTTTATTTATTTATTTATTTAAGAGTTTTCTACAAAGAATACACTAATTCACACATTGATTAGATAAGCAATAATAAAAAGGAACATGTGCATCTTTACTTACAGAAAACTACTGCATGCAATTATAAAAATAAAATTTAAAATACAATGTTCTGAATGAAATCAAAATCAGAAATATTAATTCATACCATCATATTCATGTCATTAGGTACGTTATAATTTAACATCAAATAGTATTAACAAATTAAAAACAATAATTTATCAGTAATTTAAGATTTAAGATTGACAAATGCAAATTAAAAGTCCTTAAAAAGTTTGTGAAATTAAAAACACTAAAACATAGTATAAATATAACATTAAAATTTAAAACAATTAATAAAATAGCAGTGTACTCCATATTATCACTAAAACATTCCAAGTTTTCTTTCAAACATCAAATTTACAATTCACAGTCTCAACTACAACAATTTCTTTGATAACATGCTGCAATAATTATAATTAAGTAACTCATATTGTTGTGAATGAAACACGAGTTAGATCAAGACTGATTTTTTATTGTGTACCCTCCACCGTAACTTATATATGTATGTCTATCTTGTTCACACACAACATCTTCCCTTATATTTAATTTTACAAATTTATTATTTTTTAAGTTGAATTAGAAAATCAGGTTTTATTTTATTTTTTTATGTTTTACTTAATACTAAAAACTACATATTGAGTTTATTACAATTGTGGATAATACACAGTTTTGACATTTTAGTACGTACATCGTTAAAACAGTGTATGCAAAACTATTATAAAATTTTAAATTACCACTACGCTTTTAACATACTTATCTTTATATATATATTATTATTATTTATTTTTTTTATTTGTTTTTGAACAATTCTTCTAGCTTTTTACATGCTCTGATAGCCGCCGGTCTGCGATTTGTTTGAGTTTCAGATGAGCTGGAGGATAGCGGTTCGGGACAACTTGAGACTACATTGTTCGCGTCTCTTTTCGGAGTTTGCCACTCTTCATCATCGCTTATCGAGTGACTAGCCATGTTATTACCGTCAGCACTCGCGATACTTATCAAATGTCGTCGATTCCGTCTATATCGCCTACCGGAACTATCTGATACAAAATAAGATCGTGGCTGCGTTGCGCGATCAATGACTCGCGCGTATTTACGTCTTCCGTCGTCCGCTATTATTACTGGTTGCCCTAACTGTAACTCTGGAAGGGGTTTTGATTTTCTATCATAGTATATTTTACTTGAGTGATGGTTGCTTATTATTTTAGCGTAGTCTGCTTCATTATTTCGACTAGGTTTTAGTGCACTCAAGTGAACCGGCAATCTAGTATTGAGCCTCCGACTCATAAGGAGTTCAGCAGGTGAACTAATTCCTTCACGTGGTGTCGCTCTATAGTTAAGCAGACCTAAGTAGAAATCATTCCCTGACTTATTCGATTTAATTAAAATATTTTTTATCGTTTGCACACTTCTCTCACTTAACCCATTTGACTGTGGATAGTTGGGAGAAGTGGTGGTGTGTTTGAATCCCCACTCTTTACTAAATTCTGAAAATTCTTTGGACGCATAAGCTGGTCCGTTATCTGATATTAACTCTTGCGGTATACCATGTCTAGCAAACTGGTCCTTGCAGGCTGTTATCACAGCTCTGCTACCAATATTGGTTAAGGGACTGACTTCTATAAAATTAGAAAAGTAGTCTACTAATATCAGAAAGTATTTACCGGCGCTTTGAAAAATATCGGAACCTACTTTAAGCCAGGGTATATCGGGGACGTGGTGCGACATGAGTGGCTCCCTAGTGGGACGATGGGCACGCTCAGCACACGTAGTGCAGCGGCGCACCATAGCTTCGATGTCTCGCGCCATGCCGGGCCAGAACATCACTTCGCGTGCGTGTCGCTTGCATCGGTCAATGCCTAAATGACCGTCGTGCAATTTTTTTAACATTTCTGATCGAAGCGACCGTGGGATATAAACTAAGTTATCCTTAAATATAATTCCGTTCACTAATTCAAAACAGTCTTTATACGACCATACGATTTTCGCTTTTTCATCAACTTCATATTTGTTAAGTGGCCATCCCTCTCTGATGTAACGCATGATCGACTGGCATTCATCATCAACAGCTATCGCCTTTTCAATCATTTTAATTTTGGTGTCACTGAATCGCACATTTTCTATGAGAAAACAAGACTGTTCGTTAACTTCTTCTGATACTTTTTCGCAAAGTTTATCTACTAACGGGGCACGCGACAGTGTGTCAGCAATAAACATGTACTTTCCTGGTTTATATATAACGTTAATATCATACCTTTGGATTCGTAACATCATTCGCTGAAGTCGCGCTGGTATGGAATCGAGAGGCTTTTTGAAAAGTGCTTCTAGCGGTTTGTGGTCAGATTCAACTGTGACGTCATGGCGTCCATATACGTACTGATGAAGACGTTCTAAAGCAAAAACAATAGCTAGAAGCTCTTTTTCTATTTGAGCGTACCTCGACTGAGCATCGGTAAGCGTAGCTGAAGCAAATTCAACCGGTCGTCCACCCTGAAGTATAACTGCGCCTACCGCGTGTGAACTGGCATCCACGGACAGCAGCACTGGTTCGCGGACCGAATACAAAGCGAGCACAGGAGCGCTGCACACACATGTTTTCAGCCTCCACGCAGCATTCTCGTGAACTTCATTCCATGTCCATTCAACATCTTTTTTTAGTAAGCTTCGTAGGGGTGTCGCAATTTCCGAATAATTTGGAATAAATTTTGATAGGTAATTCACCATACCTAAGAAGCGCTCCAGTGATGATCGGTTGTTTGGCATTGACATTTCTTTTATAGCTCTTATCTTATTCTCATCAATTGACATCCCTTCAGCACTAAAAACATGGCCCAAATAATTAACTTGACTAATTTGGAATTCACATTTTTCTTTGTTAAATTTAATACCTACATTGCGTGCTCTATCAAGTAGCTTTTTCAAACGTTCATCATGTTCAGTCCTGGTTGATCCCCAAACTATGACGTCATCTACGAACGAGTCCACTCCCTCAAGATCCTCTAATAATTGACGAACTTTAGCGTGAAACACTTCTGAGGAGCAGTTGACTCCATAGGGTAGTCTTAAAAATTGATACCTACCAAATGGTGTTCCAAATGTGCAAAGATCAGCACTGGCGTCGTCCAGTTCAATCATCCAAAAACCTGAACGAGCATCTAATTTACTAAAAAATTTTGCGCCTTCTAACTTTGTCGCAATTTCGGTGACCGTCGGAAGTGGATAATAAGCGCGGTGCACAACACGATTTAACGGACGCGGATCGAGACATATACGCAGAGTGCCATCCTTCTTTGGTACTACCACTATAGCATTAACCCACGGCGTGGGATGCGACACTTTTCTAACAACTCCCATAGACTCCATGCGATTCAATTCTTGCAAAAGTTTGTCCCGAACACCCAACGGAATTTTTCTAACTGGACAGACCGACGGCTGAACATTTTTATCTGTAATAATACTGTACTTACCTGGTAATTTGCCTAAACCACAAAACAAGTCGTTATACATATCTATATTAAGAGAAAATATACGTTGGATCATACCGATACTTTCACAAGCAACTTTTCCTAAAACACTTTGACATTCAAAATCAGTTATTACGAATTTTAATTTATATGTTACATTTTTATAAACCCATTCTATAAAAGTAGAACCAATAATGGAGATATAGCTACCACAAAAAGACTGCGCTCTAATTATATCTGACTTTATTTGATTTACAGGTAATCCTATCCGCTTGTATGTTTTTAATGACAATACATTTAAATCTGATCCAGAGTCTAATTTAAAATTTTCCTTAGCACCGTTAACAGATAAAATTAAGGTTTCGTGCCACTTACAGTCTTTAATGTGATACTGATCCGACAAGGTAGATATGTAATACAGGTTTCTATTGTCGTCACTATTGTTTGCGTCTATTTCATATATTCGATGACGTAATTTTGGACACATTTTTTTAAAATGACCGCGTTCATTACACCAGTAACACTGAACATATTTTGCCCGACACTGATAACTATTATTGCATTTAACACTACCACACGCAACACATGAACCTTTGACTAACACTTGCGAGGCGGGCCGCTGCGTCATCAGCTGACCCCTGCCGCGACCGTGCGCCGCGGGCGCCCCGGCCCGGCCGACAGCGGCGCGCGCTCCTCCGCGCCACCCAAGCTGGCTGCTCACTGCATCCACCAACGCCGTAGATGTTCCCTCGCCCTTGTTTTGTCCCGTCTCGATCTCTCGTTGTTCTTCGGTTGACATCTCATTTGCCTGACAAATTTCTACAGCTCGTGTCAATGTCAAGTCATCAGCCCTGAGTAACCGATCTCGCAATTTACTGTTTTTCACTCCACATACTATTTTGTCACGCAACAGGCCTTCCTCAAGATGCTCAAACTCACAGTGCTGTGCGAGTAATTTGAGTGCAGTAACATAATCTTCGATGGGTTCGCCATTGTCTTGATTGCGAGTGAAAAACTTAAAACGCGACATAGTTATATTTTGTTTGATTTTAAAGTGCTCGTTATATTTTTTCACCAACGTGTCATAACAGTCTTTATTTTCATCTTTAGTATATTTGAACGTAGTGTACACGTCATAACCTTCTGGACCGATGAGGTTGATCAATAAACTTGCTTTCACATCGGATGTCTCTTTATAGACACCCGACGCCTTTAGAAATACACAAAATTGTTTCTGCCATTTCCGCCATGATTCTGCACGGTTAGCGGGACCGCCCTCTAAGCACAACTCCGCCGGTGGACGAACGTGTTCCATTGTTACGATACTTTACGTATTTGTTATAATAATCGTAAATGATAACCGTATTGCACTTTACTATTTTAGAATTTATTTAACTGTTTTTTAATTAACCGCTGTCACCATGTTGTGAATGAAACACGAGTTAGATCAAGACTGATTTTTTATTGTGTACCCTCCACCGTAACTTATATATGTATGTCTATCTTGTTCACACACAACAATATAATATAAAAAAGAAATTAAGATATAGGTATTTAGAATATGACCAAGACTCAATATAAAATTAAAAGATTAACAAATACGAAATACGAAAAAAAAAAAAATTGTATAAAACGTAAAATTTTTTTTTTTTTTTTTTGTTTTACTAGTATACGTAATTTTATAACGCACACTATTATAATTACAATCTAGTCTAATTCAGACTAATAAGCAATTTTGTTTTAACCTAAATTACTATATGATTTTATGCTAAGTGTCCATTGGCACTTTTCTTATTGTCTCTATTATTAAGGTGTAGACACAATGTTCATGTGGTCTTTGTTATTACACTTCACTGATTTTATACACTAATTGTATTATTAAGTACACTACACTAACTCGAACGGTTTTGTTCTTTTGAGTCTTCTTTTAATATCTGTGATGTCAAGAAGCTGTATTGCTTCTACGTTGACATGATGGTGAAGCCTCCGTTCGTGGGCTTCTGCGCTATTCCTTATGATGCTAGTAACAACCTCCATGTGTAGGTCCCGGTGGAGATCACTGTTTCGGATGTACCAGGGAGCCCCTACTGCTTCTCTCAGTACTTTGTTTTGGAATCTTTGCAGAATGGCAATATTACTCTGTTTGGTGCAACCCCATAGTGTCGCGCCATAAGTCCAAATAGGTATCAGGACTTGTTTATAAACTAGTAATTTGTTGTGAATTGACAATTTAGATTGTCTTCCGAGTAGCCAACGTAGTTTTTGGTATCGGAGTTCTAGTTCCTCTCTTTTTTTCTTAACATGGGCTTTCCAGCGCAATTTCGTGTCCAGCGTCATGCCAAGATATTTCGCCGTATTCGCATATGGTATAATTTTACCATTAAGGAATACGTCATGCTGTTCGTGCTGTTTATTAGTAAAATTTATATGAATCGATTTGGATTCATTTAATTTGATGTTCCATTTTTTTGTCCAGTTGTATATATGATCAACTGCACTTTGCAATTTTGCAATAGCCTGCGTGTGCGTATTATCTACTGCCACTATTGCTGTATCGTCAGCAAATGTAGCAATAGTACAGTTTTTTAGATTTGGAATATCAGCAGTGTATATGAGGTACAGGACCGGACCTAATACACTTCCCTGAGGTACTCCAGCTTTTATTACTTTTAATTCTGAGTATGCATCTTCCTGCCTTATTCTAAACATTCTGTTTGAGATTTATGATTGAAGTATGTCTGCATACCTTTTTGGTAATGTTTTTCTGAGTTTGAACACGAGGCCTGCATGCCATATTTTGTCAAACGCTTGCGCCACATCAAGAAAAATAGTAGAACATACTTTTTTTTCTTCTAGGGTATTTTCGATGATGCTTGTAATGCGATGTATTTCATCTATCGTTGAGTGTTTTTCTCGGAAACCAAACTGATGATTAGGTACTAATTCAGCCCTCTCTATGATAGGTTTTAACCTTTTTAGTAGTAGTTTCTCGAAAAGTTTGGACATAACGGGCAAGAGAGAGATAGGTCCATATGATGATGCTTCATGAGGCGGTTTTCCCGGCTTAGCAATCATGATTACCTCTGCAACTTTCCATAGGTCTGGTACGCAACGCAAGCGAAACGCTGCATTGATTAATGTTGTCGATTTCACAATACCTTTTCTAGGAAATTTGTGTAGAACTTCACCTGATATCAGATCATAACCCGGTGCTTTTTTCGGGCGTATACTGATTTTTATTTCCTTTTCAACCTTTTTAGGTGTAACAAGCATGATATCGTCACATAAATGGTGAGAATTCGTTTGAGGGGGTGTCCGTTCACCTGTTCCATTTTCATCAGGTTGGAAAATAGATTCAAGGTATTCTGCAAACCGCTTCGCTTTTTGTTCATTATTAATTGCCCATTTATTATTGCTGCTTTCTCTGATAGGAGGAATTGTAAAGTAGTTTTTATTTATACTTTTTGTAGCTTTCCATAAAGAGTAGTCTGTACAACGGTTACCTGTTAATTTTTCAAGATAATTTTCAGTGAGTTCGTCGTTATAGTGTTGTATTTTCCTGTTAATTTTTTTTGCCAAATTGTTGAGAATTCTTTTATCTTCTGGACATCTAGTATAATGCCACACTTTGCGTTGTTTCCTTTTTTGCTCAATTAATATCTTGATTTCTCTAGGATAGACATTTCCTCTAGTTCCTTTATTGGCTACAGGTGTATGTTTCCAGAGTGCTTGTTGTATAAGTTTATAAAATTTTCCAATTCGCTATTTAATTGCTCAGTTGTCTTGAGTGGAGTTCTCAAGTTTATATTGCGGTCTAAATCTGTTCTAAAGCCTTCCCAATCCGTTAGCTTATTAACCAAAGCAGGAGGTTTTTCTTTTAGTATAATTTTGTCATTAACTTGCAACTAAAAATATTGCAGAGTGGTCAGAGTTCATATCATAACTCTGGTACGTTTTTAGATAATTTGTAGATATAATTTTTGACAATAAAAAAATCTATAAGGTCAGGTATTTTATTTGGATCGGTAGGCCAATATGTTGGAGTTCCCGTTGATGTTGTATCACATTTCATTTCTTTAATAGCACTCATAAGTTCTTTGCCCTTAGTTATTGATAGCCTTGAGCCCCAATATGTGTGCTTGGCGTTGAAGTCTCCTCCAAGTATAAATCGATTACCAAGGCATCGTAAGAAATTCATGTACTGATCTTTTTTTATGTTATATCTGGGTGGACTGTAAATAGACGAAACCACAACCACTTGTTTTTTTGTTCTCAGACTGATCGCCACAGCTTGTATCTCTTTTTCTTCGTAAGTATAGTACTCATGGTGATCTATTTGTTCCTTGATGATGACAGCACTTCCTCCTCGTGATGTGTTATCTGGATGGAGTGCGTGATAAATTTTGTAGCCCTTAAATTTAATGTGACATTGTTTAGTAAAATGTGTTTCAAATATGAGACACACATCCACTTTATCCATATCTAGGATAACTTGCAGTTCATTTTTATGCTTTAGTAATTATGTTATTCATTTTTGTGGCTTGGTAATAGTAGACATTTTAGTGCTACTTTCGATTTTTTGGAGACGTTCGTCAAACGATAGCATAAGTTTTAAGATATCGTTTAACTTCTTATCAGTGCTATCGACATTTTTAATAATATTTGAATTATTTCTGCTCGTTACTTGGGCATAAGATAATGTATTTTTTGTGGTTTTCGTGTAACTAGCTTTATTTGAACTAGATTTAATTGCACTTTTTTTATTATGAGTTTCTGATTCTTGATTCGTCGATCTCGCTGGTTCTCCTGGCTTAGCACTCCTTGCTCTACTTTTGTTGCGTAGCATTTGTATTTCTTTGGCAACAAGACACCCTCGATAGTTTGCAGGGTGGTTATCGCCACAGTGGACACATTTAGGTTTTTCTTCTTTAGATTTTTTACAATCACTCGTTAAGTGTTTTCCAGTGCATTTTACACACCTAGGTTCTTTGGAACAGAACTTTTGTGTATGTCCATATGCTTGACATCTCTTGCACTGGGGAACTAACCTATTGGTTTTAATTGCCTGTATTTCAACTTTACAGCCCAAAATAGTATTTATTTTGTATATTTTATTTACATCTTCATCATTAGAAAATGTGAGCATAAACATATTTAAAGGCTCTTTTTTTCTCCAGCTTAGCTTATTCACTGCTTCAGTTATTTGAAGTCCTTTATTTTGTAGATCTTCAACAATTCTCTCTGGTTTACACGAAAAGTGTAATTTTTTTGCCATTACTCTAATCGGTCTGTGCTGTTTGTTCTCATATGAGTGCCAGGAACACTGCTTATTATTCAATAACTCCGTTATAGACCTATACGAGTCTTCAGTACTTGCATTTATCTTTAAAGAGTTACCGCTGAGCATTTTAGTTGTGAATGTATCAGCTGACTGGGTAGTTGTTAACAGGTCGTATAATTTTTGATATTCCATTACTTCGTCCACTATTATTGGTGGTGGTAATGGAGATTTTTTTTATTTTTTCCTTCTTTTTTTTCTTGAGTAGAGTGCTCAGTATGTCGCTCTGATTTTACATCTTGGGAGGGTGAAGTATTCAGTTTTCTTTTCTTCCGAGACTTCGTCCGGATCCACTCTGTTTCTTTTGCAAGTTCTTCCTCGTCAGTGTGGTAATCCATTGAATTTGATTCTGTAGCAGTTGGTGCAGGTTGGCTCTTTGCCAAGCATTGCAACTGTTCTTGCAGAATCTCTATTTGGCATTTTAAATCGCCTACTAGAGTTTCTAGTTTTTTTCTCTCTTCTCTTTTAGCTCTGTAGTAGCTGTATAGTTCGTGCTCGAGATCGGTTTTTAACTTGATCTGCTGATCCTTCCCGGGTGAACCTGACGCCATTATTAGAGCTATACGTGTGTATTCGCCTTAACAATGTTAGTCACGTTCGGAACGTCATTATCTAGGTCGCCACATTATAGTTCATTAAACTTAATATATAGCACTACACAACTTGTGCAATGCGATATAATGATGCGCATGCACTTTTTCGCGTAAGTCTCAGTGACAAGCGTTCTGTTACAACCCTATAATCAAAGCTTAAATTGCAATGTATACAGATTTCATTTGAACGGAGTTTTCCAGTGAATTCGCAACACGACGTATAAAAGCGAATTCACTGGACAATAAGTTAGTCATAATCTGGAAGTCTAAGGAGTCATACAAATTAGTAAAAGTGTAATAAAACTATAATAAACAGTGTGAATTGTGAATCGCGTTTTTTTTTAAAAAGACTTTGGGGTTAGCCGCATAACAAATTGGTGTCAGAAGTGGGATACCAGAGAGGTTTTGCGACTTTGGTAGCAAACGCTGGTATCCGAATCCGTAAGGCCACCCCACTGTCTCTGGTCGACAGTAAGACTTGGTTTAAGACTAAGCCTGCACCACAAAAAGGACGACGGTCAGCCTCCGCTGAGAAGCGTGAGCCCGCTCCAACTACGCCACACAAGGACGACAATAAGCCTCAGCTCTTCAGCTTGAGCCTGCTCCAGCCACTTCACACACAACGACAACGAAGGACGACGGTCAGCCTCAGGCCACACGTATCCTGAGCCCGCTCCAATCGTATCCTCCAGGTCTGACTCACCACAACCAGCCCAGAAATTCCCAAGCCAACCGTGGGAACATCTCCAGTCACCGCGCTCCACCTGTAACACGACTCCGGCGCCGCTTCGCGTGACGTCAATGCAGGTGCTATACGGACTGTTACTGTGAGTTTTCTGTGATTTTTATTGAAAACCTAATCTCAGTGTTCGTGTCTACTCAAAATCTACGTCTAAATCTTAATTACCTAAATCTAATTATAAGTACCAAATCATATATACTACATTCTCTTAAAATATTTAATTGTAATTTTTACTACATTTTAATCGCTATATTACTTTATTGAATTAATTATAAATTATATCTTAACCTAATGTCACTCAAAGCAGAACCAACTAAGAAAACCGAAATGTCTGAAAAGATCACCTTATCATTTTTAACAACATTTATAAAAACTTACAATGGGGATCGAGAGTCACTCCCCGCATTCCTTACTAATTGTGAAAATGCAATGTCTTTAGCGACAATAGAACAACAGCCGATCCTTTGCAAATTTATAATCTCACAACTTGAAGGGAAAGCTCAAGTTGCGTGTAGCTTAAAAACATTTACAAGATGGTCAGAATTAAAATCATTTTTAAGATCAACATTTGGAGAAAAGAAACATGCCACACACTTACTATCAGATTTGCAACATTCAAAACAATTGCCTAACGAGGACGTCACAAAATATTCCCTTAGGGTAGAACACATCCTAACACGCAAAAATCAAATACAAAATCCTAAATCAAACTCTTATATTTCTAAATCATGCAGGATTAACTGCGAATATAACAAAAATCAAACACAAAATCTTAAATCAAACTCATACACTTCTAAATCTAAAAATTTAATACAAAACTCTAATCTAAATCTTAAATCAAACTCTTACATTCCTAAATCAAAAATTTTAATACAAAACCCTAAACCAAATAAACAATTAACAAACTCTGATTCATCACCTCAGTCACTTGCGCTGAGTCATACTAACTCATATGAAAAGAGAAATCACAACCAACAAAATATTAATATGAGGGTCAGCATTCCTAAGTCTAACTCTAACTATCATGAGCCCATTACACAAGATATGAAAAATGAAAGTTACAGCAATGTTGTGAAATACGGCAACAGAATTAATCAACCTAAACTTAACTCGAACCGAATCGAAACAAATCATCAACCTACTAAAAATGAACCGACAAATCATACTTTGAGCACTAAAGAATATGATAACACTACAAAAACAAACTCTAACCTAATATATGAAATAAATAATTACAGTAACAAGGTATCTCTACCTCACATTTATTTATGTTCTAAATACGCTTCTAAAAAATTATGCTTTCTTATCGACACAGGGTCATCAATAAGTATTGTAAAAAAATCTAGCTTACTCCAAACTCCTAACCTCTCTAACTTAGTCGTTAAACTGAAAGGGATCAATAGTACTGAAAATCCAGTCGAAACTTTAGGAACATTCGAAATGTTATTTAGTATATCCGACGACACTTTTCATTTTAGATTCCATGTAACAACTGACGATATAAATCTAAAATATTACGACGGGATCATCGGTAGCGATTTTTGTAGCAACTTTAGATCTAATATTGACTATTCCTCAAAAATGTTATCTATAAGAAACCATTTAATTCCTATTGTATATACCCGACCAACATACATTATCCCGGCCCGTTCCGAAGCCGTTATCGAATGCATCGTATCAAATTACTCGCCTGAACTTTATTATAATGACGAAGCTCTTGTTTTAAATCACACCTTAAGTGAAGGTGTTTACGTCGCTAATTGTATTGTAAAAATTAAACAAAACAAAAGGATAAACATTTCTATTTTAAACACAACAGAAACCGATGTCGAAGTCAAAGATTATTGTGTAGAACTGACACCGCTTGACCGCGAGTGTTCTGATGCCCAACTTTGTTACAATATTGACCCTTCTACTACTTCCAAATCAGATCGAATACATAAAGTACTAAATCAAATTCGGTGCTCTCATCTTAATAATGAAGAGAAAAAGGTTCTATTAGAATGCTGTTCTGAATTCACAGATATTTTCCATTTAGAAGGCGAACCTCTAACATATACTAACGCAATTGAACACACTATAAACACAGGTGATGCGCCGCCCATCCACGTTAAATCGTACCGCTTCCCTGAATGGCATAAGGAAGAAGTAGACTCTCAAATTCGTAAAATGTTAGAACAAAATATCATCCGACCCTCTGTTTCGCCTTGGAGTGCCCCAGTGTGGGTTGTCCCCAAAAAAATGGACGCGTCTGGTAAGAAAAAATGGAGAATCGTTATAGATTATCGTAGACTCAATGATGTTACCGTTTCAGAATCTTACCCTTTGCCACTCATTTCGGATATTCTCGATCAATTAGGTCATTCTAAATACTTTAGCACTCTAGATCTTGCAAGCGGTTTTCACCAAATAAAAACTTCACCTCAAGATGCCCCTAAGACAGGCTTTACGATTAGCACTAACTCAAGTATATCCGGACATTATGAATTTACTAGAATGCCTTTTGGAGTAAAAAACGGACCTGTAACGTTTCAGCGAATCATGAACGCCGTTTTATCAGGCCTACAAGGTCTCCACTGTTATGTTTATCTAGACGACTGTATTGTGTATAGCCAAAATCTACAAGATCATATGTTAAAACTACGACTCGTATTTGACCGATTTCGCGAACACAATCTCAAACTCCAACCAGATAAATGCGAATTCCTTAGGCACGAAGTTACATACCTCGGTCACATCATCACCGACAAAGGTGTATCTCCAAATCCTGAAAAAGTCAAAGCCGTATCAGAATTTCCAATCCCAACGACTCCTAAAGAAATAAAATCATTTTTAGGTCTTATTGGTTATTATCGTAGATTCATAGAAAACTTCTCTAAAATCACTAAACCACTAACCTCATTATTGAAGAAAGACGCTATTTTTCATTGGGATAAAGAACAACAACACGCATTCGAATTTTTAAAAGAAAAGCTAGTTACTGCTCCTCTACTTCAGTACCCAGACTTCTCTCAACCTTTCAACGTCACTACCGACGCCAGTAATTACGCCGTAGGTGCGATTTTATCTCAAGGTCCCATTGGTAAGGATAAACCTATAGCATATGCGTCCCGCACACTTAACAAACCTGAAGGCAATTATTCAACTACTGAAAAAGAACTCTTAGCTATTTTGTTCGCTGTAAAAACATTTAGACCTTACTTATATGGAAATAAATTTAAAATAGTAACTGATCATAGACCTCTCGTATGGTTATTCAATGTCAAAGATCCAGGTAGTAGACTCATCCGTTGGCGTCTCAAACTCGAAGAATACGACTATGAAATTGTTTATAAACAAGGCCGCTTAAATTCCAACGCCGACGCTCTATCTCGTTGTCCAGTTACCGCTATCAACATAAATAATTTAAATAACTCTTCTTATGAAAAATATTTCAAGGATCAATTCACAAAAAATATTCCAACCTCTGATACCTCTATCGAAGAATGCAATCAAAGTTTACATTTGACAAAATCAAATACAATTGCATGTCCCGTCTCTTTAGACTTTGACTACTCTATACCGCATTGCGAAGAAATACTTTCTCAATTAGATGATTCAGCTGATTTGCTAAACTCTGAACGCGAACCATTTACAATACGTCATATTAATTGTAGAAATAAGGATTACTACTTTTTATTCACTAAGGTGTATCATTACGAACAAACTAACTTCAGAGATATTTATAATTTACTAATTAAACTTAGAAATATTTTTTGATTGACTGTCCTAACGTTAACAATCTCGCATTACCAGACTTTTCTGACCCTTTCTCAAAAAATATTACTTATACTAAGATTTATAACATGATCTCATATATATTTCACAATACAAATATTAAAATCCAAATTTACAAAAACCAACTCATTTACCCAACTCCTATTGAAGTTCCAAAAATACTAAAGGAGAACCACGACTCTCCTATCGCTGGTCACCCAGGATCACAACGAATGTACAAGAGAATTAAAGCCAGTTATTACTGGAAAGGAATGCGTTCCGACATAGAAACCTACGTTAAGAAATGCAAACTATGCCAAATCAACAAACCTCTAAGAAAATCAAATAAAGCTCCTATGGAAATTACATCTACCTCTACAAGGCCATTTGAAAGGTTAGCTCTAGATATTGTAGGTCCCTTGCCCGACGCCGGTTTCCAAAAATTCAAATTCATCTTAACCTTACAAGACGACTTAACGAAATTTACTAGTGCCTATCCCATGGTCTCTGCAACTAGTGAAGAAATAGCCCGAAATCTCGTACACTTTATGTCACTATTCGGCTTTCCTAAAACAATTCTAACCGACCTAGGCACCTGTTTCACATCTGACTTGTTTAAACAACTAACAGAAATTTTAAAAGTTAAAGCTTTATTTACAACTCCTTACCATCCTCAAACAAACGGAGCCCTTGAGCGCTCACATGCTACCTTGAAAGAATATCTCAAATCATTTGTAAACGAAAATCAAAACGACTGGCACTGCTATCTATTTACTGCGATATTATCTTACAATACAACGCCTCATTGTACAACTAACTACACACCTCACGAATTATTATTCGGTTATAAACCTTCTATCCCGAGCTCGCTTTATGAGACTCCCAACAACACCACTTATAACGAATACATCCGTGCTTTGCAGTATAGGATGCGATTTAGTCGCGAAAAAGCTATCGAAAATATAATTAGTAGTAAAGAAAAATCGAAACAATACTATGATACTAACTCACGTGAAATTACATATAAAGTAGGAGATCTGGTGTACATAAGACACCATCATAGATTACGTAAAGCTCTCTCGCCGATTTGGAAAGGCCCATACAAAATTGTCAAAATACATAACAAACATAACGTCACTTTATTAGTAGGTCGCAAAAACATTAAATATCATACTAATGAAATCAAACCAGCAACTTCTTAATTTATCATAATATCTAAAATCTAAATAAAATGTTGTTATAATTATCATAAAATAAATTAACCAACGATTAAACTTAAATCAAATTCCAATCATGCAAAAACTCGTTCCCACATACGTAACTTCATTTCACTGTAAATCAACGCTGACTTATATTTCTTTCCAGAATGCTGTGTTGTCATGGCATCGCTTGCCGCAGCCACGCCGACTCGAATATCATTCATATTTCTCACAGTCCAGGAATTTATTTTGAACCAACTACGCATATATCTTTTTATAACGATAATTGGAAAATCGTAACACACATTGAACTAGTATCATTACAACCCTATCTCGATAAAATACAAAATCTTTTGCAAAATACTCTCCAACTCTGCAATAAGATCCAGTTACAGGATCTAAGCTCCTGCAAGGATATCTCGACATCTATCGAAGTTTTAATTCAATCTAACTACGTTAAACTACAGTCTCTATCACACATTATTGCAGAACGACCAACGATTAAAGTAAAAAGATCCTTAGAGTTCGGAGGTGAAATTCTTAAGTTTTTCTTCGGCACATTAGACGCAGATGACGCGAGAAAATATGATGCTGCTATAGAATCTTGTAAGAAAAGCGAATCGGAAATGTTCCATCTAATGAGAGACAACATTCACGTCGTTAAATCTACTATTAATAATTTTAACACAACGATCTCGAAACTAAATCAAAATGAAATCAAACTCAATTCTCAAATAAATAAAATTAACGAAATATTCTCACAAATATCAAAAACTGATAATATCTTAACATACACGTCTCATTTAAACATTTTACTTAACATTATAGAAGGCTCATTGTTAACGATTTCTAACATATTAGATACCACTCTAAATTCTATCTTATTTTCTAAGGTTAATATCTTACACCCTAGCGTAATGAGTCCCTTAAACCTTTATAATGAATTATTCAAACATAGCAATCAAATTAATAAGAAACAAGATTTTCCTATTCCCTTAGACATTCAAACTATACATAATTTAATTGATATTTCAGACCTTAACTCTTACTATTATAATAACAAAATCATTTTCGTATTACAAATACCCTTAATAACACCTGACATGTTCACGGTTTACAAAAACATACCATTGCCTACTCCACATGATGAGTCACACAGCACTTTTGCGCTGATTCAACCTTCATATTCATACATTGCTCTGAGTGACGATAGATTACGATATGTTATGCTAGACAATTTTGATAAATGTAAAATTATAAACAAAAACTATTCTATTTGTGAATTAATTACGATATACTCTTGTATAAGTAATCCAAGCTGTGAATCTAAATTATTGACCGAAGTAACATTGTCGTTACCTCAAGAATGTAATACCAAAATACTGTATGGCGATATTGATATTTGGCAAAAATTAAAGAATAATAAGTGGATATTTGTACAGGCACATATAAACAAACTAACTGTCCGATGTGACGATGACGTAACTGATTATTCAATTGTAGGTACAGGAATCGTAAAGTTAACGCCAAATTGTATTGGCTATGCAAAAACAATTCAATTAATACCAACTAGCTCTTATTCGTTTAAAATAAAATCTCCACTAGATATAAGTTTCGATATTACTTCTGATGATTGTTGTAAAAAGGACATATTCAATAAACGTTTACCATTATTATCACCAATCTCTTTAAGTAAAATCAATTTGGATTCTTTAAAATATGCAACTCATCAAATGGACAATTTAGAACAAGAGTTAAATAACTTAGAACAACAATCGCATTTTATTAAATATGGACCTTACTATTCTTCATTTACGATATTTATAATAATTTGTATATTCTTATATTTTATCTATAAAACTTATAATTATTTTGTTTGTAAAAATCAAAAGAACTCAGGATGTTGTGTCCAGATATTCAATAAATGTTATAACAATAAATCTATAAAAAATAAATCTAAAATGTCAACATCTATAGAAATGACTGAGATGTCGTCATCAAAAGACGACAAGGTATCAACGCGATCCCTGGCGATCCGTCACAACAATTATAAATCTACAGAACTTCAGAAGGATCAATTCCCTTCCAGTAGAAATTTAAACTTTTAATGATTAAGATAATTTTAATTAATACTTAGACATTATTGCTATTAAGTCCTTATATTATAAAAAAAAAAAAAATGTACTAGATTATAATTACCTTTACTTATAATGTTTAATTCAAATCGATCTTATTTTATCATAATTTTAACTTTAATATGTTACAACGACATCGTTTGATTATTTCTAAATCTTTTGTGTCAAGTTCAGACTCGTCTATTATTTGTATAATGTTTAATTATTTTAAAATACTAATTAGAATTTAATAATCATTATTTAATATCAAAATTCAATTAAAATAAAATCAATTGTACTTCTCATCTTTTATATTATCTTTATAATTTGTAATACATTTAGACTTAAGAAATTATTGTAAATGACCTCTTAGCATCCAGAAATATTTCAATCACTACGCTTCATCTTAACGAGATGAAGCTTCGTCAAAAAGGGGGAGTTGTTACAACCCTATAATCAAAGCTTAAATTGCAATGTATACAGATTTCATTTGAACGAGTTTTCCAGTGAATTCGCAACACGACGTATAAAAGCGAATTCACTGGACAATAAGTCAGTCATAATCTGGAAGTCTAAGGAGTCATACAAATTAGTAAAAGTGTAATAAAACTATAATAAACAGTGTGAATTGTGAATCGCGTTTTTTTTAAAAAAGACTTTGGGGTTAGCCGCATAACAGTTCGCAAAGGAGGTCGAACGATCAAACGTAAAAATAATTAGAAAAATAATACAACAATAAATATAAAATCAATCTTTAAAATGTGTAATAATTAGGTAATTGTTTAAATTTTCCCAAATTAATATGAAAAATGTCGACACTCTCACTGAGGCCCGATACATCATTGTAGGTATTTGACATACGAATCAGCGGTGAGTTCTTTCCCAATTTTGTCCTACGTCGAGGCTTCTTTAATAAAGGGCATGCATACCTCGGTATCACGCGTAGCACATTAATATGAACCTGTACGAGTAGGTCCGGGCAATCAAAATTATTGTTCAATAACTTATATAAAAATACTAGCTGACCCACGCAACTTCGTCTGCGTTACAAAGGGGTTCAAACAGCACTCGCAATGCCGTCGCGTTATTATTTGCGCGGCTCGAAGTGCATCCACATATTCATTGCGTTTTATACTCGTGATAACTTCTAAACGAAAAGTCCGATTAGAAAAAATAAAAAGTAATTTACTTCTACATTAATACTCTTGATAACATAATACTTAATTTGGATAAGGGTTAATATAACGATACTCATTTAACGTTAAATTCAATCTCGGGACGAAATATTATTTTTATAAACATAAAAGCGGTTATATTATGTAAACCTAAATGGTAGCACATAACGGAGCTTAATTTATCACATAACAACTTGAATACTGTATATACTTATGTTGCACAATAAAAGATGATTTGATTTGATTTGATTTATTGTGACTAAACTATGATAGTTAGATATATGCTGTCGCGAACTTTTTTGTTTGTCTTACTAAGACCTAAAAACCCGTAGTACATCATTTTGTTCTATCATCATTAGTTTTCGCAAGCAGCAATAATAAATGGGCAATTAATAATGAACAAAAAGCGAAGCGGTTTGCAGAATACCTTGAATCTATTTTCCAACCTGATGAAAATGGAACAGGTGAACGGACTCTCCCTCAAACGAATTCTCACCATTTATGTGACGATATCATGCTTGTTACACCTAAAGAGGTTGAAAAGGAAATAAAAATCAGTATACGCCCGAAAAAAGCACCGGGTTATGATCTGATAACAGGTGAAATTCTACACAAATTTCCTAGAAAAGGTATTGTGAAATTGACAACATTAATCAATGCAGCGTTTCGATTACATTGCGTACCAGACCTATGGAAAGTTGCAGAGGTAATCATGAATGCTAAGCCGGGAAAACCGCCTCATGAAGCATCATCATATAGACCTATCTCTCTCTTGCCCGTTATGTCCAAACTTTTCGAGAAACTACTACTAAAAAGGTTAAAACCTATCATAGAGAGGGCTGAATTAGTACCTAATCATCAGTTTGGTTTCCGAGAAAAACACTCAACGATAGATCAAATACATCGCATTACAAGCATCATCGAGAATACCCTAGAAGAAAAAAAAGTATGTTCTACTATTTTTCTTGATGTGGCGCAAGCATTTGACAAAGTATGGCATGCAGGCCTCGTGTTCAAACTCAGAAAAACATTACCAAAAAGGTATGCAGACATACTTCAATCATACATCTCAAACAGAATGTTTAGAATAAGGCAGGAAGATGCATACTCAGAATTAAAAGTAATAAAAGCTGGAGTACCTCAGGGGAGTGTATTAGGTCCGGTCCTGTACCTCATATACACTGCTGATATTCCAAATCTAAAAAACTGTACTATTGCTACATTTGCTGACGATACAGCAATAATGGCAGTAGATAATACGCACACGCAGGCTATTACAAAATTGCAAAGTGCAGTTGATCAAATATACAACTGGACAAAAAAATGGAACATCAAATTAAATGAATCCAAATCGATTCATATAAATTTTACTAATAAACAGCACGAACAGCATGACGTATTCCTTAATGGTAAAATTATACCATATGCGAATACGGCGAAATATCTTGGCATGACGCTGGACACGAAATTGCGCTGGAAAGCCCATGTTAAGAAAAAAAGAGAGGAACTAGAACTCCGATACCAAAAACTGCGTTGGCTACTCGGAAGACAATCTAAACTGTCAATTCACAACAAAATACTAGTTTACAAACAAGTCCTGATGCCTATTTGGACTTATGGCGCGACACTATGGGGTTGCACCAAACAGAGTAATATTGCTATTCTGCAAAGATTCCAAAACAAAGTACTGAGAGAAGCAGTAGGGGCTCCCTGGTACACCCGAAACAGTGACCTCCACCGGGACCTACAAATGGAGGTTGTTACTAGCATCATAAGGAATTGCGCAGAAGCCCATGAACGGAGGCTTCACCATCATGTCAACGTAGAAGCAATACAGCTTCTTGACATCACAGACATTAAAAGAAGACTCAAAAGAACGAAACCGTTCGAGTTAGTGTAGTGTACTTAATAATACAATTAGTGTATAAAATCAGTGAAGTGTAATAATAAAGACCACATGAACATTGTGTCTACACCTTAATAATAGAGACAATAAGAAAAGTGCCAATGGACACATTCTTAGCATAAAATCATATAGTAATTTAGGTTAAAACAAAATTGCTTATTAGTCTGAATTAGACTAGATTGTAATTATAATAGTGTGCGATATAAAATTACGTATACTAAAAAAAAAAAAAAAAAAAAAAAAAAAAATAGTTTTCGCAGCGCACGCGACTTAAGGAATTTTTCAGGTCTTTTTTTACACCTTATGTTACATTATTGCTAGCTGACCCGGCAAACGTTGTTTTGCCATGTATGTTATTTCTGGGAAACATTTTTATAGTTAAATAAAAAAATAATCTACTATAAGTTGCGGGGAAGTATTTATAATCGAATACATTATAAAGAATAAAGTATGTTTTATGTAGGTTAATAAATAAATCTTTATTAGAGTAACGAATATATTTTAAATAACAATCTTTGATAGCTATCTGTAGGGACACACACACACTTACACAGCCACGTACCTGGCTGTGTGAATAAAAGTGTCATGCACGATGCCCCGCCAACGAGACTGGCCAGTCAGAGTTGAGACGTAGAATAAGACATACGCGTAAGATAGTAACCTAAGGACGTGTAATAGTGTAAACCACATGTTAATAAATAAGTGTACAACAAACGAGTTTATCATTTGGACCTTGAAACCTAAATTGGTGACCCCGACAGAAGAACCAAAAGCAAGACAATGGCAACTCCTGCACCGGAAGTTATGGCGATGTCCTTAACTTCGCGCATTCCGGAGTTTTGGACTGATCAACCTCGCGTGTGGTTCATACGAGTCGAGGCAATATTGGCGCCGCAGAAAATGGGAGACGAAAGCAAATGCGATATCGTCATTTCCAAACTCCCAAAAGAGGTAATAGTCCAAATAACAGATTTTTTGAGTAAACCACCGGAAACGAACAAATTTCAAGCACTCAAGACCAAGTTACTCAATTTATATCAAGACTCGAAGACACGACAGATAGAGAAACTAATAGGGGAAATGGAGTTGGGTGATCAAAAACCATCACAACTGCTACGATGCATGCGAGAACTAGCCAGAGACAAAATACCAGACGACACATTAAAAGTGCTATGGCAAGGACACTTACCATCAACGATTCGAGCAGTTTTAACAGTATCAGAAACAAAAGACCTGGAACACTTGGCGATGATTGCAGACAGCGTAGCAGATGCCACACGTATCAACCACGTTGCAGGAATAGCTCACGAATCACCTAACCTAACCGAAAGAACCAAGGAGGACAGCAGCATCGCAGCCCTGACAGCAGAACTAGCAAAGATCAACGCTAGATTAACAAGTATGGAGCGATCACGAACAAGAGAAAGATACAACAACATATCTCGACAAGCATCACGTTCAAAATCGAGAGGACGCAACCCTGATTCACCCGACTGGCTATGTAGCTATCATTTCCGGTATCGCCACCGGGCCCGAAGATGCGTGTCACCATGCGCCTGGAAGCGGAGAAGCAATGGAGCAGACGACGGCAGTTACCCCCGATCGGAAAACTGAGGAGGACGGTACAGTTTTCAGCAGAAACCTGTACCGTGACACCAAGCAGCCGCCTATCAGTAACGGACGTCAACTCGGGACTTCGATTCTTAGTAGATACAGGTGCAAACGTTTCAGTTATTCCAGTAACTCACAAACTTTTTAAAAACCTTAAACGTTCAGATTATAAGTTGTATGCAGCCAACGGCACCGAAATTTCTACGTACGCTGTGAAATCTTTAACATTAAATCTTAAGCTCCGTAGACCTTACCGTTGGGATTTTATTGTAGCAGACGTAACACAACCGATCTTAGGCGCAGATTTTTTATCGCATCATAAATTGTTAGTAGATATGCATAGACGTAAGCTCATCGATCAGGTTACAAACTTATACGTGATAGCCTCAATGATAGACTTTAAACAACATACTCTAACTTCTATTGTTAAAAATCACCCATACTATGATTTGTTGTGTAGGTTTCCTAATCTTACTAAACCCCCATCATATAGAGAAACACCGGCACACAACACCCTGCATTATATAGAGACACAAGGTCCCCCAGTGTACGCAAGGGCGAGGCCTTTGCCGCCAGACAGATTTGCTAAAGTCAAAGAGGAATTCAGACTCATGCAAGAGTTGGGTATCTGTAGGCCGTCCAAGAGCGCATGGGCTAGTCCACTACATGTAGTTACTAAAAAAAAATGGCGACATACGACCTTGTGGCGACTATCGACAGCTCAACGCAGTAACAAAGCCGGATAGATACCCGATACCGAGACTGCACGAATTTACGTATGTACTAGCGAACAAAAAGATTTTCTCAAAATTAGATATAAACAGAGCATACCACTGCATTTGCGTAGCACCAGAGGATATAGAAAAGACCGCAATAATAACACCCTTCGGATTATTTGAATTTTCCCGTATGAATTTTGGACTTAAAAATGCAGCACAGACATTCCAGCGTTTCATGAACAACACAGTTTTGGAAGGATTCGATTTTTTATTTAATTACTTAGATGATGTAATTGTTGCCAGCGAAGACGAACACACACATATAGAACACCTGACATTGATATTCGAGCGTTTCAACACGTATAATATTACTATCAACCTAAGCAAATGTAGCTTTGGACAGTCGCGCATAGAATTCTTAGGTCATCACGTCAGTACGGATGGCATTAGACCGTTAAACGACAAAGTTCAAGCTATAGTTAATTTTCCGAGGCCACAAACGATTGCAGATTTAAGACGTTTCTTAGGCATGTTAAATTTCTACAGGCCTCACTTATCAAATTTAGCAGCTTATCAACACGAATTGAATAAATACTTAGTAAACGCAAAGAAAAACGATAAATCAAAATTGAATTGGACAGACACCTCGGAAAAAGCGTTTCTACAATGTAAGACAGCACTTCAAGAGGCTGCAACATTATCACACCCCCTCCCAAATGCACCACTCACCTTGGCGACCGACGCCTCCGACACATGCATAGGTGCAGTTTTACAACAGCTCGTACAAGGAGCGTGGAAGCCTTTGGGTTACTTCTCCAAAGCGTTAACACCGACCGAACAAAAATATTCGACTTACGACAGAGAGCTGTTAGCTATTTATAAGTCGATTAAATATTTTCGTAAACTATTCGAAGGTCGACCCCTGACAGTGTATACGGATCACAAGCCATTGTGTCACGCGTTTTCAAAAATTGGTAAAGATGACAAAGAATCTCCAAGAAGAACGAGACATTTATTATTCATTAGTGAATTCACTGTGGACATACAGCACATAAGTGGATCGGAGAATATTGTAGCAGACACGCTATCACGCGTTGAAAGTATTTTGTGCCCGACAGTACTCGACTTCGATAGAATTGCTGACGCGCAGGTTAACGACGAGTACCTGTTACGAATGTTGCAATGTTCCGATAAAGACAGTAGTATCCGTTTAAAACAAATTATATTACCAACTAGTAATAAAAATATTTATTGCGAAATTTCTAAAACAATTAGACCTTACATACCGGAGCCATTCAGAAGAACGGCTTTTGAAAGCGTACATAGTTTGAGTCATCCAGGGGTACGCGCCACACGTAAGATGGTTGCGCAAAGATTCTTTTGGCCTAACATGAATACCGATATAAACCGTTGGGCCAAGACCTGCGTACAGTGTCAGAGGTCAAAAGTTAGTCGACACATAATATCTGAGCTAGGAAAGTTTTCGGAAGCGTCGCGTTTCGAACACATCCACGTGGACATCGTCGGTCCTTTACCAACATCTCCACAAGGATTTAAGTACCTAGTCACAGTTCTAGATAGATGCACACGCTGGCCGGAAGCGTTTCCGGTCAAAGAAATCACCGCAGAGATAGTCGCTAAGTGCATATACGAGGGATGGGTAGCGAGATATGGATGCCCGATAAGGATCACGAGTGATCAAGGTCGTCAATTTGAGTCAGACTTGTTTACAAAGCTAATGAAAATGTTCGGAATTCGAAAAATGCGTACCACCCCATACCACCCGCAAAGTAACGGTGCAGTGGAGAGGTGGCATAGATCCCTTAAGGCGGCACTCATGACACGTTTGACTAACAATACAAGCTGGACAGAAGAGTTGCACACCGTGTTACTAGGTCTCCGTGCAGCTGTGCGCACAGATAGTGAAGTAAGTGCAGCAGAATTAGCATTTGGAAAGACCTTGCGTTTGCCTGGTGAATTCTACGACAGTACAAAGGAAACGGATGCAAGCAATCCGTACAGTTTAGTTGAAAAGATACGAGAATCTATCGCGAAATGTAGACCCACTAGGGATAAAACAGATGCACGCAAAATTTTCGTGCATTCCGACTTACGTGATTGTGACTTTGTGTTTATAAGGGACGACACCCTCCACAAGTCGTTGAAACCACCATATGACGGCCCATATAAAGTCGTAGCCAAGGGACCTAAAGTTTTTAAAATTCGACTACCAGGACGTGAAGCATACATTTCTATCGACAGGTTGAAACCAGCCTATATTTTGAAAGAACAGGAATCGCCCAGTAACTACGCCGATAATATGTACAACGAAAGTCATATCGTGCAGTTACCAGAAATGCCACAGCAAACGCCGAATCAGCAACTAACTACCAGGAGCGGTCGCGTAATTCGACGACCCGTGCGATTCAAATTGTAATTACGTAGATTACACGGCGATTAGGTAATTAAATAGAAGAGCCCTTATACTTAACAATATTTCTTTTAAGTTTTCAAAGTTAACTGTGTAAATAAACATCTATGATTTTCTATAGCGCCTATAGCAATAAATAGTAGGCAACCTGTACAGCTTCTCATAGTGTGGCGTTTTATAAGACAAAAACGACAAGGAGTAATAAATATAAGATATACTTACCTATAGATCTAATTAGTACAATAAGTAAAATTTAGTTGTAAGTCACGTAGTTTAGTTTATGAGTTGAAGATTCATTTTATATCCTTATTTTAATAGGTCGCCCCTCTGACACTCGTTTAATCTATGTCTAGTAGTCTAATTTGAAAAATCAGCAAATGTCAAACATATTAAGCAACCTATTAAGAAATGTTGAACCATTGTAATTCCTATATCGAAAGTACAACGACGTATTGTGTAAAATGGGCAATTACCAAATTAAAGAAAACAGTGCCGTGACCCAAAATCAAGCACTAACTTCTGACCTGAGTCAGAAAATGAACACAATCCACATAATATTACTGGTGCTAGCAGCGGTTGTAATATTAGCAATACTTTATGGAATACGGCATGCGTGCCACCGCCGCGTCAGAGGGTGGCTCCGCCGTGAGATGGCCGTGAGCATGGCGACGCTAGACCACTCCACACGCCCACATCAAGGAACACCACAGCCGGCGACCGCCACCACTACAGGATATATATAAGTAGTTGCGGTTATATATTTCTTATTGTATGTACTGTTTAGTGTTTAACGTCTTTAGTGCATAAGTTTTCGAGTATGTAAGTAGTTACTGCCAGTTTTTTTTTTTTTTATATAAAAGGGGGGAATGGTGTAGGGACACACACACACTTACACAGCCACGTACCTGGCTGTGTGAATAAAAGTGTCATGCACGATGCCCCGCCAACGAGACTGGCCAGTCAGAGTTGAGACGTAGAATAAGACATACGCGTAAGATAGTAACCTAAGGACGTGTAATAGTGTAAACCACATGTTAATAAATAAGTGTACAACAAACGAGTTTATCATTTGGACCTTGAAACCTAAACTATCTAAACATAAAAAATAAATACTTATATTTTTACTATCAATTATGGCAGTTAAAAAAAAGAAAAACATTAATCTCTTAGCGCAATAGAGTGTACAATATTTTTGGTTAGTCCGTCTTTAGCCAACACAAACAAACTGGATGGTTTTCCTACGCGAGAACATCCCACATATAGTTGTCCGTGGGAGAAGCACGGTGTTTCCAAATCTAAGCCACATACAGACAATGTTTGTCCTTGTGACTTATTGATTGTCATAGCGAATGCCAATCTAATTGGGAATTGAGTGCGTTTGAATTCAATTGGAACATCTGTAGGTATCATAGGGATTCGTGGCAGCAACACATTTTCGCCTTGAAACTTGCCATTCAAGATGATGGCTTCAATAACGTTTTTCATTAAGTTATAGTTTGCACTTCTTGTCTAGCCTTCATAATTTTCAACTGTGTAATAATCATAGCATGATTACCAAGTTCAGGAGCATGCTTAATGGTTACATTACCCACTTTAAGATTTGTGCAAACCACATCAATTAATGTTTGACTGTGATTAGTGAAATGAGTTGCTTCGGTTACCACCTGCTGTAAATCAAGATATCCAATGAACTGCTCTAATGTTTTTGTCTTACTGTTTACTTTGTCTAAACAGTCAATATTAAAATCTCCTACAAGGATCACTTTATGATTACGAGCGCAAGCTGTCACAGAATCCGTAAGCACATCAAAAAATGTGTTAATGTCTTGCCATGGAGGTCTATAGGCCGTACCAATTATAAAAGTCTGACCACTAACTCCAACCTGTAGCCACATCTGTTCTACAGCTGACGTTTGCGGATGCGGATAAATTTGTACTTTTAGACCCTTTCGAACATAAAATCCTACACCACCACCACGTCCACATCGTATATCTTTAGGGCGTGGGTAATGATGGAATCGGTAACCAGATAGTTTTGGTGCCTTATCATCCTCACCCATCCTCAACCATGTTTCATTAATGGCCATAACGTCTGGTTCCAGTTCTAACATAGCCGATACAAACTCATCTTGCCCTGTGTTTAAAGATCCGGCATTAAAAAGACCAACCTTAAAATATACATTTCTTTTATCGAAAACTGCGTTGTAAAACTACAAAGTAAAAATTCCTCTGATAAATATTAACTACCGTAATAAATAATGATTTAACTATTAACAATACTATAATCAAAGGAATACAATAAAAAACAACAAGTAATTCCATTATAAAAAAACAACAAGTAATACAAAATAATAATAATAAGATATTCAAAATGGTAATATTCTGAGGAAAGGTATGAACACTTTTATATGGACCTAATAATAACATCGGCAAAGTAAACAATATAAGAGTTAGGTACAAAGCTTCGATCATTATTACATGATTATCAAAAACATAAATTTCCAATAAAAAGAGTAAGTTAAAGTAAGAAAAATAAAAATTGAAAAATAAAAAAATAAATAGAAAAATTACAATAAACCAACAAGATCTTAACCAAAATATTTATCAATATCGGATATGCACTTGACACGATAAGCCGGGCTACCATCCGAGCGTCGAATAAATATCTTCCCATCCCTGGTCCAGATGTACTTCCACTCCTTCGATTTTCCCGCCTCACGCGCAACATTAAATAACTCGCGATTCTGTTTAGTGAGGCGCTCGTTGATGTACATATTGCGAACCGGTCCAGGTAGTTCAAGGTCGGCCGTCGAAAGTGAACGTCGTACGCGGAGTGAGCGAATGAGACTTAGTTTCAAGTCATTACGAGATAGTCGTAGACGAACAATACGCTGATTATGTTGTTCGCCATCTCGATTTCTCCGCGCTGAACCGACGCGTTCCACGAAAACCAAGTCGCGGTCGTCCAACTGAGTGCCGAGTTTATTTGCGATAAGCCGAATGGATTGGGTTAAATTTTCATTACGGGTCTCGGGCAGATTGACGATATCAAGACCGTTGACCATAGCATCCTGGTCACGTTCATTCAGTTGAGTTTTGAGGTCTTCAATAACACTCTCAAGCCGGATTTGCTGCTCAGAGCCAGGCAAATCGATGAGTTTTTGTTCCAAGGATGCAATTCTATTATCCATAGTGTCCATCCTATCATGGCAGGATTTAACCATTTCCCTGAAGTCGAAGATTTCCTTACGACATTCCCGCATCTCCACTCGCATGTCCGCCAGTTCCTCTCTGCATTTGCGAAGTTCAATGGCCAGATCGTCCCGAAGTGAAGGAAGATGAACACCAGTCGAAGCACACAAAATAGGATCAAGGGGCTCAGGACTGGAAACCACCTCACCAGCCGCTGCAGAGTGCCCCCGAACAGGTGTAGAAGAGTTATCTCCACGAGGTATTTTGGCCTTGCAAGTAGGACATAACCATCCGCGCGGAACAGCTGATGTAGCCAGCAGCATAACACAGCCTTTATGGAACGTATCCACACATTTGGTGCATTTTGCGCAATCAGTGCTTGAAATGAACTTTCCACATGCTCCACACTTAGCCATAGTGAAGTGGTAGTATATAAGTGGCTTTAAGAAGAAGTGGAACTTTTTAGATAGTTATAAGTATTTCAATATGCGGGTGAGCAAAAATGTAAGGATAACCAAAAGTTTATTATCTTAATTTATAGGTTTAAAACTTACAAAATGTGATAAATAACGTCTGAGTAGCACTGTCACATTCAATCGTAGGAAATAAAGTATATTTTACACTCCTATAGACTTTTATTTTACTTTTAAGCACAAAAATAATTCACAGGTAATGTCGCGAGCTTCACAGTTGCGACGTCACTCCCGTATTTTGTTCACGGCCTACCTGTGCCTATCGCCCCCCACTCTCTTAATAATGTCGTCTGCGTAAATATGATAATTGCAGTATTTTATATTCATAACAACATCAGACGAATAGAGAGAAAAGAGAACTGGTCCTAAACATTCATTACTGCGGCAGAGTCGCCAAAATGAATAACAACAGTCCGCGGCCTAGATCAGTTCTAGTAAAATTCGCCAGTCCACGATTGCGTGACGAGTTTCTGGCTGCAACTGTTAAGTTCAACAAGAGTAACAGCGATGATAAACTCAACACATCTCATCTGGGAATTGGCGGACAAAAGAAAAGTGCTATTTTCGTCACAGAACATCTCACACCGGAGACCAAGATGCTTCATGCTGCTACTCGTCGCAAGGCAAGGGAACTGGGATATAAATTCGTTTGGGTTCGCGACTCTAAAATATTTGTTAGGAAAACTGAATCCTCTAATTATATTCATATCCGTAATATAGATACATTGAATATTTTGTCATAAATATAGCTAAGTTTGTTGTTACTTTGAGGCAAGAATAGTGTTGTTAATCTTAGCATTTACTATCAGAATGTTAGAGGGCTAAGAACTAAAACAATTGAATTATTTAATAATATTGTGTGTTCTTGTTATGATATAATAATCTTCACAGAAACATGGTTAAATGGAAGCGTCTTTGACTCTGAAATATTCGATAATCGCTATTTTGTTTATAGAAGAGATCGTTCAAGCTCAGGATTTCACAGTCGGAAAGAGGGGGGCGGGGTGCTAATTGCGGTTTCAAAACAATATAATTCTTCACGTTTGCTATCTGCCGAGTCTGATTGTGAGGATCTGTGGGTCCGGGTTGAAGTCTGCACCGGTCCAGGGAAAGTGGTAAAGTTGAATATATGTGGTGCATACATTCCACCGCCTGTACAACACCATATTCTTGGCCATTTCTTGGATAAATGCAGTCAAACTATCGAGGGTTTTGAGGTAGGTGTCAATCTCGTAGTTGGGGATTTTAACTTGAGTGGTTTAATGTGGACACCCGTCAATAAGTCCATGGTGGCTACAGCGTCAAACAGCTCTCTAAATAATATGTTAATTAATTTTATGTCGGAAAATGGTTTGTACCAGTACAATAATGTTCTCAATGTGAAAAATAAATTGTTAGATCTAGTTTTCTGTAATGCAGACGTACATGAATTTAATAATGCAGAGGTAAATCCGTTAATCAATATTGATCCTTTACACCCTCCCTTGGAATTTAATATACCGTTTGCTCAACTGGAATATATTTCTTGCAACAATAATAACTATAGATATAGGTTCTACAAAGCTGATTATATCAAGATCACAGCATCCTTAACTTCAGTACATTGGGATGAAATGTTGTCAGGTTGTGCAACAGTTGACGAAATGGTATCAATCTTTTACGAACAACTGCATGATATCATAAAATTGTACGTCCCTAGAGCTGCTCCACGTAACAATAGATATCCAATTTGGTTTTCATCCAACTTGATTAGAGTTTTAAAGGAAAAATATAAATTTAGTATGAAAATTAAAAAATTTAACAAAAATCCGCGCGACGTCCTTGCTTATGAGTTAATAAAAAAGCGATTTAATAGTTTGCATGCCCTACATTTTGCCAATTACTTGAGTAACCTGGAGTCATCGCTAACTTCTAACCCTAAATTGTTATGGTCGTTTATAAAACACAAGAAGGGTGGTCACGGAGCTATTCCAGCTCGTGTATCTATGGATAATAGTTCTGCTACTGGTGGTACTGAAATTTGTAATTTGTTTGCTACTCAATTTTCGTCCGTATATAATGGATCTACATATTCTTACGCTGCAGGTACTAATGATAACTGGTCGGGAAATTCTCTCTCTTCTGTCACTTTTACATGTTATGAAGTTCGAAAAGTTATAAAAAGACTTGATAAAGGGAAGGGCGCTGGAGTTGATGGAATACCGTCCATTTTTGTCGTAAAATGTGCATCAGTTTTAGCATATCCACTCACATTAATCATCAATCATTCTTTGAGAACTGGTACATATCCATCGGCCTGGAAGTCTGCTTTGGTTTTACCTTTGTTTAAGAGTGGTGATCGAAGTTTGGTAAAAAACTATCGGCCTATATCTATATTACCAATATTTGGTAAAATATTTGAAAAGCTAGTGTACCCCGTGATATCATGGCATTTCAAACAGATAGTGATACCGCAACAACACGGTTTTATTAAAGCACGATCTACCTCAACAAACCTAGTTTCCTTTCTAGAGGATTTGACGGAAATTCTCGATCGAGGTCAATCTGTGGATACCATCTACACGGATTTCAGTAAAGCGTTCGACAGGGTGAATCATGGCATACTTTTGGAAAAGCTTTCATGCATCGGGTTAACGGGTAGTTTGTTGCAGTGGTGTGGGTCGTATCTAAGTGATCGTCATTCAACTGTCGTGGTAAACGGTTTCACGTCCAAGCCTTTCATTGCTCTGTCGGGAGTCCCGCAGGGTTCCCACTTAGGGCCGCTATTTTTCAACATCTTTATCAACAACATACAAAACTGTTTTTTAAATTCTAGTTGCTATTTGTTTGCGGACGATTTAAAGTTTTTCAGACCTGTCTGTGCACTTAACGATGTAAGCTTGCTACAAGACGATTTGGATAGATTGATTGACTGGTGTAGATTGAATGGCATGGACCTCAATGTAGGTAAATGCTACACAATGTGTTTCACCAGATTGAAGTCTCGACTTGTTCGGGAATACTTCATTGATGACGTGCCCATCTCTGAAGTGGATCATATACGTGATTTGGGGGTTATCTTTGATAGCAAGTTGAGTTTCAATATACATGTTGATGACATAGTTAAGAAGGCATTTGGAATGCTTGGTTTTTTATTGAGGAACTGTAAAGAATTTAAAAGTCACCGCACGAAACTGCTACTTTACAACTCCCTGGTACGCAGTAATCTGGAATACTGTAGTGTTGTCTGGAACCCACACTATGATATTCACAGGAATAGGATTGAGCAAGTGCAGAAACGGTTCATGTGGCATTTGACGTATGGTTGCAATCTTGCTAGGAAACTATCCAGTTACAGTCAGAGGCTGTCTTATTATAAAGTTTCGACATTGAGTGTTAGAAGGAAAGTGTTTGATATCACGTTTCTGTACAAAATTGTTAATAATATTATAGATTCCTCGATGTTGTTATCTAAAATAAGTATTCTGGCATCACAAAGACGTCCTAGGGCTTGTAATCGCAAACTTTTTGCAGAAAAGCAGTTTAAATCACGTCAGGGTCGCTTTTCTCCGATCAATAGGCTGGTGACTGGATACAATGCTCTTGAAAGTAAATTAAAGTTATACACTAATGCCACTGATTGTTGTGGAGGCAGGACCTGTACCTGTGAGGATTGTTTGAATTTGGATATATATTGTGATAAGTTATTTTCATTCAAGCATAAATCACTCAGAATCATACAAGCGAATCATAGCGAGAACAACAAAATCACTGAAATTTAATTTATAATTTATTTTTATACACTTTTTTTTTAATTTTTTTATAATTGTCCTACTTTTTATCATTATTAATTTTTATTCAGATTATACATTTTAATTTTAATTTAACTTTTTTATTTCGTATTTTAATTTTAATTAATTGTTTAATTTTAATATGAATTTTCATTGTACATATTAAAATGGTTTTTGTGATTCGAATTTTATACTGATCAATTTTATTACAAATGTGTTTTTGTTAATAATTTTACTGTTTTATTCCAATGACTTGTTAAATTTTTATTTTATCTTGCAAAATTATTCGGTGTTATATTCTTTGTCGGTTGTTTTAGTGGCTATGACATTTATAAATTTTTTTTTCTTGTTATTACTACTTTTAAATATACATAGATTTAGATATTTTTTTTTTACTCTTTCTTTTTATATTATATTTTCTACTCAACGCATGCTGTATTTCACCTTTAATTAAGTCTGCATTTAACTTGTTTGTATTGTAAGTCTAATATGTAATAGCTATAAATAATGTAATTCTTGTTGGTGAATCAATAAAATAAATAAATAAAATGGAGCATTGTGGCACGCCTCTACTAACGCGAGCACTGTTAGAATAAGAAAATGAACCATCAGGATAGTCTACTCTGACACGCTGGGAACGACCGCTTAGATAGCTTTTAAACCACTGCACTGCCGAGATGTCAAATCCATAATAAGTAATTTTAGCCAGTAAAAGATGTTTAGTGCATCAAATGCCCTTGAAAAATCTAGCAAGACTAGTATTGTACACATACCTTTATCTTGAGCTTCGAGTATATTATCAGTAACATCCAGCAGCGCAGTAGTTGTACTATGATGTTTTCTGAACCCTGATTGTCGGTTTGGCAAGATATTTTGAGTTTCCAGGTAATCAGTCAATTGAGTGCAAACCACTCTTTCTAGTATTTTTGACATGCACGGTAAAATACTAATAGGCCTGAGATCTTTCACATCAACTGGGTTCGTTATTTTAGGAATCGGTCGCACGATGGCTTACTTCCAGACCTCAGGAAAGGTACTAGTTTCTATAGAAGTGTTTACAAGTTTAACAATAAAATCGCCTCTGGCAAAAATAGCATCAGCATATTTAAGTTTATGGCATCACAACCCTCAGCATTAGATTTAAGACTTTTAATATTTTTTACTATTTGATCCAAACTAACAGGCTTAATGCGAAATACTTTATCCGTAAAGCTATGATGTAAGTAATAAGTAAGCAGAGAAATGGATGTATGAGGATTACCAGGGATATTCAGAAAGTGCGTGTTTATAGAATCCGAGTCATCAAAAAAAGACGGTAATTCGTTGTGTTTAGGAGGCAGTATAATGTATTTTTAAGATTTTGCCAAAGTAGTTTAGGATTTTTAATGTTATTGTTAATTTTAAGTGTATAAAAGGTAGATTTCTCTATAAAAAGTGTCTTGTTTACAATTGACTTAAGACTTTTATAATTTACGAAACACATAGTGCTTATGATGCGCTCCAGTATCCTATGATACATTGTCATGGAGAAGACGGATACAATTTCGTGTATGTAACGTGGACCTCCGACAAAGCTCGATGGTAAAATCACTTTACTAATCGTCCTATGTTCTCCGGATTGTTATCTTGTTGCATTGCGTCTCTCAAATGCACGTAATCCTCAACGCGTAACCGCGTTTGATTATTACGTATATAAATTAATCTTTCTGTTTCTATTTTAGCTTACATGTCAACGATGAATTGGCAAAATAGTCCTCGAAATCGTTGCAAATAATTAAAACAATTTTGTCTTATTTGCAACTGGTGAGAATAGAATTGTAAGGCTGATATTTTTTTATTATAATTAATTATTCTAATGGTTGGACTAACTTGGTACAATTCGAAATTGTACCCGACAATGTATCATGACAATGTATCATAGGATACTGGAGCACATCATAAGCACGATGTGTTTCGTAAATACGTTGTAAGCGATTATCATGACTTCACAACACAATGTCGCGTCTGTCGCATTCTTGATCAATAAGAATTACTGCTACTTCGTCTGCAACGGGAACATTGTACCTTCCACGGTGTTCCTCTGCAGGACGTCTATCGGCCTTAATAACAACTTTGTAATTGTTACTTTGGTCACGTTGAATGGAGTCTAATGCGGCTTTAAAACTTGCGTCGTACGGATTTATTTGGTGTAGCATATTTTGAAGTTGAGTTATCAGATTCATGTTTAACTGCGGAAAGTTATGATTTCTTATACAAGGTGTCTCAAAAGAAATTTTATATTTGTTTAGCTTACTGCGTGAACGCTGCGTACTTGAGGGGTTATGTCAATTGGTAGCTTGGCTCTTGGGAATTCAGTCGCTATGGAGCGTTTCTCAGGAGCAGACCGCGCGTTGTGCGTGCGAGAGTTTTACAAGAACGGTGATTCGACAACTGTCGCGCGTAGAAAATTCTGCAGTATTCGAGGTTTTCGCCACTTAAATGATGCGCCAAGCCTTCCTCTCATTTGACATTGGGTTAAAAAGTTTGAAGAGTCTGGATCAACGCTGGATAAATCAAAACGTTTGCTATAAATTCACTTACAAAAATCACAAACATTATTGCTCATTTATACAAAAACTACGTTATATATTTACTTCAAACTATCATTATAAGCTAAAACTATCCTAAATACACGCGGATTAATCTATTTCAGCCCTAGATCATGCATATTTAGTCCTCGAGAGACCCTAATGACTCTAAGTTAATTTGAGAACAAAAAATAAGAGAAAAAACAATCTAAGATAGGTAAATACAACAAAAAATATAAAAGGTAGGTCTCCTAGGACTTTGGGTGCATTCCAATTGGATTTAGGGCAAAATCATCTTATTAGGACCTACGAGCTAACACGTGCACGGCGTCGTTTAGTCTAGGTGTCCGATCGAGCGCCCATACGGCCACGTTTCGTTTCGCTAATCCACCACTAGGCTGCGTTGTACATGGCACGTGTATGCGAAGTCTCGTTTCCAGATATGATTTTTACCTAAGAGTTATTTACTTCTAAATTATGTTCGTTATATAAAGGATTTTACACGTGTTTATTTACTATCATCATATCTGCATACGGGAGCTTGTACCGGGCTTATTCTGTCGTTCACACAAGGTAAGGCCTAAAAATGTAACATTTCAATGGACTACTTGTTTATAAAAAAACACGATATGGCGGCCGGGGCCCGCGACCTTGACCTCTTTCTGATCTGCACAACGACATGAAAGGATGGTTGATATGTTTTACACACTTTTTTTAAGGTAACACAAAATGTACGTTAAGACAAATTAATGGACGTTAACTTACCACATTCAAATTGTCGATCCGATTTGAATTTCAGCACTTAAATCTGAAATAAGTTATTACACTGTTACTACTGTTAGTTTCAGCAATATAAATGTTTATTTTATTGAAATGGAAATAACATTGAACACCTTGACACATGAACACTTAAAGTTTGAACACAATCAACTCATCAATTTTGTTTGAAGCCCATTTTATTAAAATGAGTTCTGTCTAATTAACATTGCTAATATGCAAATTAACATCCGTTTTCCACAAGTAAGTAATCACAACACATGCGAACCATACTCCCGAGCATCAAACGAGGATGTGTTCGGCATGGTTTTATACTAATTAAGAATAGTTAAAAACTAAAGTAAAAAGAATGTTATAAAAGAAAAGAAACAAAAAGAACAAATATACTAATAACTAAAACACAAACATGGGCGTTGTGCGTCCCTTCAGAGCCGCGGTACGAGACCGGAAGGCCCAATCTCGGCGGTCCGTTCTGGAGGCTTGGTCGAGATGCTTGGCCAACCCCAGCTGGGGCCTAAGGACCGTCGAGGCGATTCGCCCTGTCCTGGAGGACTGGGTGAGTCGCGGTGAGGGACGCCTCACCTTTCGTCTGGTGCAGGTGCTGACCGGGCATGGTTGCTTCGGGAAGTACCTGCATCGGATACAGGTCGAGCAGACGACGAGGTGTCATCATTGCACGAGCGACCTGGACACGGCAGAGCATACGCTCGCTGTCTGCCCCGCATGGGAGGAGCAGCGCCGTGTCCTGGTCGCACAAGTAGGACGGGACTTGTCGTTGCCGGGCGTCGTGGCATCGATGCTCGACGACGACGAGTCCTGGAAAGCTATGCTCGACTTCTGCGAGTCCACCATCTCGCAGAAGGAGGCGGCGGGACGGGAGAGGGAGAGCTCTTCCCTCCCCGACCGACCCCGCCGCCGCCGACGTCGAGCGGGGGGCCAGCCTCGGGATGTGTCCCGGGATCTGGCCCCCTAAGAGTACCGGGTCCAACAACACCGGACCCCAGGGGTGCTGCGCTAGGCATCAGCGCGCACCCTCCGTACCATCTATCCGGGGGATGGCAAGCCGTGCTCCCCGACCCGGGCTGGTCCTGGGCCGGCCTGAGCCGAGGAAGACCCTCCAACAAGCGGCCCCATCTCGGTGAACGTGATTGGCGGGAGGTTTTTGTGCGGTTCGACACCCACATACCCCATTCGCGGGGCGAGTGGAAGTCCGACGATTTCCTCCCGTCAAAAAAAAAAAAAGAAAAAGTTAGTTAAGTTATTAATTTTGTATTTGTGTTAGTTTATTGGTGTTTAAAGTGTTTGTGTTTTAGTTATTAGTATAATTGTTCTTTTTGTTTCTTTTCTTTTATAACATTCTTGTTAGTTTAGTTTTTAACCATTCTTAATTAGCGTGTGTTGTGATTACTATTGGGTTCAGTTCAGAAACATAATGAAAACTCCTTGGTTCACAATAACAGTTTAGTCATCTTCGACAAACAGTATAATCAGGTGGAGTTCAATAAATGAAGCAAACTATATGAACTGGTACACCGGACAGAAGAGGAAAAGAGGTAGGCCTTTTCGATGGTGGTTTAGGGGGTATCTCTTGTGACGGAAAAGAGAGAATCCCTTTATATTACTTGGGTATCTCATTAGTAGATACCATTGAATTAAAATGAACAACTGACTCTAGTTATCATTATTTATTGTCACTGTTTACAATACACAATAATGAATATGATTACAATAATAATAATGTGTGGACGCGAGCGTACGCTATGCTCTTAACGGGACGACTGGGGAGTCGCGTTACGCACTGCACTTATATATTGTTGCTTGCATAAAAAAGTGCATTGCGTCCCTACAGTACACCCTTCCTAAAATTTTGGTTATACAATGCAAATTTTTTCACGAAACAAAAAAAAAAAATAAAACTAAGTACATACTGTTTAAACTTTTGTAAGCGGCTGTACCGTATTAGGGTAGGTACTTGAGATATACTTCGAATGCGCTTTATCGTTAAGCAACAGTCGAAGTTTTTTACTCGCTACTCATAAATCAATCATTTTTTACTTGAAATACGACGAACACTCGAATTGTTGACTCGGTGTTTTCTCACACTTATAACAAAGTACTTATAACAAATCATTGCATTTTGTGATGAAATATTACCTTATTCCACTTAGATTTTAAAATATTTACATTTGTTAAGTAGTTCTCATTGCCATAAATCAATGATACGAATCAAAGTATATTGAATCTTTTACACAAAACATTAATGATTCAAATTTTGTTAAAACATATTACAATTTTCACTTCATAAACATGTCACTATTTCATACAAAGTTGCAATTAGTAGTTATTTCTACGTGAATTAAGTTGGTTTTATCCCATTACTTTAAATAATCTTATTACGATGTTATGTGTACATAGTTCGATTATTTCCAATAAGAGTGTGACAAATTATTAAAAACACAAAAATACTTTAATGACAAAACGTTAACATAAACAAACTACAAATAATACAAAAGGCAATACAGGAATGCAAATATCGCTGTCACGTCGCCTCTTAATCGCAAGACGTGAAGTTTGGCATCAAGTTATATATTCACACGTTATAAGTTATGGAGAATGAAGTAGAATATTGGACCACGACATGACTTGTCCATCGTTTCTACAGCTCTCCTCGACTTCTTCTCGACATAATATCTCTCGACCAAGTATGTCTCCCACCATAAAATGTGGCGATCTCGACGGCATTTCCTCTGGGTATGCTTTTCTCCCGAAAATCCTTGGGTGCTCTCCCACGAGTCATCTCTTCCGGATCAATGGTAGTGGCTAGTTTTGCTCGTTATACCATCCGGTGTTCCGATGTTTACAATGCTGGAGTTACGACGTTTCCCTTGGTCATCGCTTGTCGATTACTATGACTGAATCTCATTACTTGTCCTCCAATACAGCGTTGCTATAGTTCCTGTGCCATATCTGCTCTTAACTGCCCTATATATATTTTTATTATTTAAAATATATATTTTGTATACTTTTTCCGAATATCCGATTTTGTGTTAAATCTTGTTGCTTTTACCTGCAGTCGATGTGAGTACCTTGCAGGGAGTCGTCCGTTCAGTAGCTTGCGTATTTAACCTACACTATTCTTCATAATTTCACATCTCCACGTATATTTCATAAACCTAATTACTTGTTATGTGTTCTCCCCTTCCCGTCTTGTGTGCTTGAATCGCCAATGCCAGTGAAAGAAGTCCCAGTGAGTCGGAACTGTACTGCTGACGCACGAGCTCCAATGATTCGGACATGCTGCCGTGCGGGGCCGATGCTACGTGCTGACCAGGAGAGATATGCTCTGCTTTGCTGACCGGTCCTTGTAGTCAGTGTGCCCAATGTCAAGCCGATGAGGGTTCGACCAGGCCGCGCTGCGTTGCGGCTAGTGGACGAAGTACCCGAAGATGCTGAAGGTGGCTGGCGTGGTGCGGGGTGTTATCTTGAAGGAGTCGTGTTCTTGTCGGAGGTCACCACTTTAGGGTATCACTTATAGCGGAAAGAGAGAATCCCTTTATATTACTTGGGTATCTCATTAGTAGATACCATTGAATTAAAATGAACAACTGACTCTAGTTATCATTATTTATTGTCACTGTTTACAATACACAATAATGAATATGATTACAATAATAATAATGTGTGGACGCGAGCGTACGCTATGCTCTTAACGGGACGACTGGGGAGTCGCGTTACGCACTGCACTTATATATTGTTGCTTGCATAAAAAAGTGCATTGCGTCCCTACAGTGGGAATACAAAATAACAGGGATATTATAATGAAGAAACGGCTAAAGACAGTTAGGAGTGAAATGAAGGAAGCTTTTGGGCACGTAACGTTTTTATGGCTTTCAGCTATGGTCCTACGAGGCTATAGTATCGAGGAGTAAAATTCAACCATGGCTTTTTGTATGGACACTTAAATACTTGATTTTTAGTTGGTTGTTTTGGTCTCCTTTTATTATTATTTTTTTCTCTCATCTTTTAGTAATGGTTACAATTAATCAGATTTACAGAGCGTTAAACAAGCGCGAGGACTCGCTTAGTTATAGGATGGCCGAGCTGTTAGCTGACTTTTCTCTAATTCCATTTAATTGTTTGTAGAAGCGGGTATTACGTCGATTTAAAGGAAAGACTTCCGGTTGTGATGAATCATTTTATAAGAGTGTTGTTATTCTTTTAATTTTATTTTATGAAAACGGAAATACTAGTGGCGCCATCTGATTTATTTCTCAAGAAAGTATAAAAGGCGTGTGAACTATCGTTTAAATATAGTAGTCGACGTGATTTCAAGGTGGACAGAGTTGGGAGAAATTGTGACTGAGTTTTGGAGGATGATTACACTGATTTTGGAAGATGATTATACTGTTTTTGGAAGATGAATAAACTGTTATTGTGAACCAAGGAGTTTTCATTGTGTTTCTGAACTGAACCCCAATAACTATCGCTTTAAGCGATAAGGCCGCCAATTGTCACACTGTATTATTTGTACAATATCACTATAATTGTATTTCTATGTGGTGTTACAATAAAGAATTTTCTATCTATCTATCTATCTATATCTTGAGATTCCAGTATCTCTTCCTAGCGTTGTCAACTCACGTATTCCTAGTTCTTTTCTCGCAAAATCCGCTAGGGAGATGACCTGTCCGAAATGAACAATATCCGATTTCATTAAATAAATTATTTCCTCTATTCTGTCCATTTATGTCCTTCTGTTCATTGCTTTGTTTTATCAGTATAACATTCCTACTTTTCAACTTTCCCTATTTAAATCCTCCGAATTTGTTCAGCTCTACTAATCACACTTTAATGATGGGTCCAAGTGAAGTGGTCCCTCTATCACATCCACATGCTCCAGCCCTGACACGACCGCACTCCAAGCGAACGAAACTTCGCACCTCCGGGAAACAATACCTATCCTTCTATCTTGAATAGGTCACAACGTCTCTTACAACACAAGATCCTCACCATCATGCCTCACTTCGAGAATCTGCCAGATAACTCCTTTAAGCAAAAACCCGCCAAATACAAATACAATACTCGCATAAACTTCAAAAAAACATAAGGCCTTGATCAATAACAAAATTTTCCAGTTATCCTAATAGTCCGAGCTTCCGCACCTGTCAATTGCACAGTTACAATCCGATTCCTTTCGTCATCAATGGCCACAACAGTTCTATCAATGGATCCCCGACAAAAACAAGATACCAGCCGTAATCATCTAGAGAAGTTGCGTTACAGAAGTACACCAGCCAGGCCTTCTACTTGCATCCGTCGCATTTTGCTCCAGGATCATATAGAGCCAAGAACGATACGCCAACAATCATCCGTCTACAAAGAGCATCTTAATTCCACAAAAAGCATTAATCTGACTCTCATCTTCTCACTATCCAATATTTCCTGCAACATACTCTCATCAGTTCACAATCCACACCCGACACTATAAGGGGTTCAGATCCTCCATTTCAGTCACAATCCGATAGGCTTTTGTAAATTCTCGATCCTGCAAATCACACGAACAGCATATCCGGAGCTGGAAGCGCTAGATGTCGTCGGGTATCACTACAGTTGTTGCTCTGGTCAACCGCGTTTTCATGAAAGCCAACACTACAGCAACCCAAAATGGTATCTTTTCCAACATTAATTTCCAATCGTTTCCAATCGTATATTCTCTAGGGCAATACTCCCTTCTACTTCAGACACAAACTCTGCAAGCGTTGACATCCAAACTGGTCGCCATGACTGGCACGACTCCAGTTCTCACAGTGCAAGCAGATTACACATGTCGTTTGAACATTCGATTCATCTGGAGTTCCAGGGACAATTATATCCGGACCTTCTGTAAAAAGTATTGACTCAAAACATAGGAGTGAATAACACTGCCATCAACAATGCACATTCCTGCAACACCGGTATGAACAGCACCAATAAAGCAGGCAAATTGTTATCGTCCTCCATCAAATAAATCCAGCCAGTTCCGTCCGACCCTTTAATCAAGGAGAACTTTGATTGAACATCAACGTTGACATACTGTAGGTAAAGCATTTACTTGGATTTCTAGGACTTTTGCAGGGCAGAAAGCCTTGCCAACCTTCCCTTGCTAACAGATATGTCCAGACTAATCCAGACCCAAACTCCCTTGATTGGTAACGCGCATTGGTCAGAAACAGTCCTTATATAGTAAATCAACCGATCATAATCTTTACATTTCAAAAGGCGATCGCTCCCTCGCAATCGATACACCTATTACCGCCACTTGTATCAACCTCAGAAGCACCAGGTCGGTTCCACTGAATAGTTGTCTGCGTAATGATCTGTCACTTGTATCTCACGACTCCCCGAATTGCCCTACTTCGATGGTTTCGCAAGTTCTTCCTCACTAAATTACGCCACCTACGCACTAATGGCCAGTCCTTAAGGGCACGCTTTCGCCGGCTCAGAGAAAATGTATACTTTTTGATTAAGTTAACTATAGTATCTGTCAAATTTTGAGCAGCGGAATCAGGATCTAATGAACTCTGCACCAGAGTCCAATCACAGACCCTTACCCCCTCAATCAATCCCCTATAGTCAATAACACGATCAGGCCCACGATAAGGCCGACCGCTAGGCAGAGCCTCATATTTCACACCGGCCATTTTTTTTTTTTTTTTTTTTTTTTTTTCAGTTGGAGGAAATCACCGGATCCCCGCCCGCCCCGCGGGCGGGGTATGTGGGAGTTGAACCGCACTAAAACCTCCAACCGCTCACACTCAGCGTCCGAACCCCGGCTGAGGCCAGAACCCAGCACGGGGTTTGGAGGGACGGCGCGACGCGTTACGCCATCGGCACACTTTCCCGTCGCTCCGTCCCCGGACGCCGAACCGGTAGCCGCCGGCGAATACGGCCACCGGCTCTCTCGGTCGGCGGGCTTTCCGAAGCCCGCCAAGATGGGACCGCGTGCCACCCTCCCACGGAATACCCCGCTGGGTCAGAACCAGCGTGGGTCGGGGAGCGCGGTCGACCATCCCCCGGTCGCTCTTGCTTAAGGCGCGTGCTGAGCGAGACACGACGCCTTCTTGGGTCCCCGCTCGCACTCACATGCGTTGGGGACCCGAAACTCTTAGGGGGCCAGATTCCGGGCGAGATCCCGGTTCCGGCCCCCTGCTCGACGGCGGCGGGTTGCTGTCGCTGGGCGGAGGGAAGCGTACAATCGCTCCCTCGCACCCCCCGCCACCCTCTTCTGCGAGATGGTGGACTCGCAGAAGTCGAGCATCGCCTTCCAGGACTCGTCGCTCCCGAGCATCGACGCCGCGACGCCCGGGAGCGACAAGTCCGGTCCTATTTTCCCGACCAGGACACAACGCTGCCGCTCCCATGCGGGGCAGAGCGCGAGCGTATGCTCTGGCGTGTCCTGGTCGCAACTCACACAGTGATGGCATCTCGCCGTTGGCTCTACCTGGATCCGGTGCAGATACCTCTCGAAGCACCCGTGCCCGGTCAGCATCTGCACCATCCAATAGGTGAGGCGTCCCTTGCCACGACCCACCCAATCCCTGAGGACGGGGCGGATCGCCTCGACGGTCCGTAGACCCCAAGTGGGGTTGGCGAGTCGTCGTTCCCACGACTCCATGACGGACCGCCGAGATTGAACCTTCCGATCTCGGACCGCTTCCGGCAGAGGACGCACCACGCCCCGGGAGCGAAGGTCGCAACGCCAACGATAATCGTCGGCGAGCGCCTCCGCCTCCAATTCCCAGGGCGGCGTCCCCGCCAGAACACACGCCGCCTCAAACGCGACGGTGCGGTATCCGCGGATGGCCCTGATGGCTACGATGCGCTGTGGCCGGCGCAGGTACCCGGCATAAAATGCACGGATACGAGGCTCGGCCCAAACGGGCGCACCGTACAGGGCCATCGAGCGCACTACCCCCGCGTAGAGGCGGCGCACCGCGTCACTGGGTCCCCCGACGTTCGGGAGCAGCCGACCAAGGTGGCCGGCCGTCCTTACCAGTCGGGGAACCAGGTCCTCGAAATGCTGTCGGAAGGTCCAACGGCCGTCCAACACGAGGCCGAGGTACTTAAGATGCACCCCGACCTCGATCCGGACGCCTCCAACCATGATGTGGGCGTCGACCGGTGGCGCTGTCCTGCCCCTGCAAAAACACAGGGCCTGGGACTTGTGTAGCGCCACGTCGAGGCCCAACCTCCTTATCTTGCCGACGACGAGTGCCACCCCCGCTGTGGCAAGACGGGCAGACTCTCTGTAGTCATCCCCCCGGGCCACGACCAACGTGTCGTCCGCGTAACAGATTACGCTAAGGCCCGGGAGGAGGGCGCCCCTCAGCACCCAGTCGTACCCGATATTCCACAGGAGGGGTCCAAGAACGGACCCCTGTGGAACACCGCGCACGACCTGGAACCGGTGCAAGGTCCCACCGTACCCGGTACATACGACCGACCTGGCCTCCAGGTAGGAGCCGATCAGCCGGCGGAGATAGAGGGGCACTCCGTGCCTCTCCAGTGCCCCCCCAATCACGGACCAGGGCAGGGTGTTAAAGGCGTTGGCGATGTCAAGCGACACCGCCAAAGCCACCCCACCCTGGGAGACGGCCTCCTCCGAGAGGGCCCGGACACGCAGAATTGCATCTACGGTCGAACGACCCTCCCGGAAGCCGTACTGCTCCGCCGACAGATCGGGTCCAACCCCGACCAGGTGCTGAACGATGCGGGCAGCCAGAACGCGTTCCAGCAGTTTGCCCACCTCGTCCAGCAGCACGATGGGACGGTAACCGGCGGCTGAGTCCGCCGGGCGCCCCTCTTTCCGCAAGAGGACTAGTCTGCCCGTCCTCCAGAGCGAGGGAAACCGTCCCGACTCCAGGCATGAGTTAAACAGCCTCAGGAGTCGGTCCCCTAGGGCATCGATGGCCAAGGCCAGGACCCGGCCGTGGATGCCGTCCGGGCCGGGGGCCGTGTCTCTCGCACTCATTCTGACCACGGCCACATGGAGCTCATCCCTCGTAATGTGAGGCACCTCAGCAGTGGCTTCACCGCCGGTGTGATCCGGCGGGTCACCCATAGCAGGCGGAATGAATCCGTCCTGCTCCTGCGGGAACAGCGTCGAGACGATGTCCCGCAGCTGCTGAGGTGGGAGACGCTCGGTCATGGGAGGCGCCCACGGGCGCAGTTTCCCGCGCACCGTTTTGTACGGGCGCCCCCAAGGGTCGTCGTCGAGCGTCCCCAATAGAGCCTCCATGTTCCTCTCCTTGGCCTGCTTGATGGCCAGCCGCATGGCGTCCCTCGCCTCCGCGTATTCGCCATACAGCCGGGCCTCCTCCTCCGCGAACGCGACGGGATCGTCGCGACGCGCGAGGATACGGCGGCGATGTCGGGCGCACCGGCGCCTCGCCCGGACGCATACAGCACGAAGCTGCGCTATCTCGGGCGACCACCAGTACGCCGACTTCCTGGGAGGCCGAGGGCCGACCCGGGGCATCGAAGCATCACTAATGCGATGCATCGTGTCCCGGAGCCATTGCGCCTCGACCTCCACATCCACTGGATGTGGACGCATAGGCGTCCACGCCGCCACCGTAGAGGCTTCCATCAAGCGCTCCTTGTCCAGGAGCTTCAATGCCCACCTGGGGAATGACCGGGATGTAGTTCCGCGGGCGACCGCGGTTGCCGCGGGGGCGGAGAGATCAAACCGGATGTACCGATGATCCGACAAGGTCTCCGCCCCCACCAACACCTCCCAACCGCGGATGCGTTGTGCGATGGCAGGGCTCGCGAACGTGACGTCCACGATGGACTCGCCCTGCCACCGCACGCAAGTCGCGACCGACCCTCTGTTTATGACACAGAGTCCGGCCGCGACCGCCCACTCCTCCAATCGCCTACCCCGATGCTCCGTGCGGGGGCAGCCCCAAGCGACAGATTTCGCATTGAGGTCCCCCGCCAGTATCACAGGACGGGGAGCGGAGCGTTGAGTGATCGCTCCGAGCCCGTCCAGGAACTGTTGGAACTCGAGAATAGGTCGATTTGGAGAGAAGTACACCCCGATCACGACGGTATCTTCCATCCGCGCCGCGACGAACCCTGGTCCCCTGGCCACCATTACCAAGGGCGGGATCGCCGCGGCTCTTCTTACGTGTATGGCCACCGAGCCGCACTCGTCCCCGAACCAGCAATCATCTGCCGGGGGAACAAAGTACGGCTCAGCGACCACCGCCACGTCGATGGACCACTCCGCCATGCTCTGGGCCAGCATGTCCTGAGCCCTGGCGGAGTGGTTCAAATTTCCTTGGAGGAAGCGATGGGTGTGATCCATTACGGTTGGACCACCTCCATCGCTCCCTCCCCTCCTCTATCGCCCCCGCCTACGGGCGAACTGGTCGCCACGGCGGGGTCTGAAATGTCGGCCGGTACTCCCCCGGCCGATCTCTTCTTTTGGCGCCGCTTGGTTTTGCGGCGCCTGTTCCTCTCGGTGTTTACACCGGACGGGGAGCACGCTTTCCCTCCCGCCCGGTGATCGGCCCTGCGCCCGGCCGCCGCGCACAGCGCGCAGTGCGGCACGGCCGAGCACACGGCCGCTTTATGTCCATTTTGACCGCAGCGGAAGCATAGACCGCTGCGGTCCACCGTGCTGGTGCACCTGGCGACGCTATGCCCCGTGCCGAAGCACTTGAGGCATCGCCAGGCGCGTGGCTCCAGCAGCCGCACGTGGGCTGCTACCCAGCCCACGCGCAGCCTTCCCGGATCTCCCGCCGGCCTTCCGGGCGGAGGGGTGGCCAGGGAGTTGGCGGTCTCGACCGGGCACCGCACCCACACAGAGCTGGCCCCAGTATAGCCGCGGCGAAGCTCGCCCACGGCTATGTTCTCTGGGGCGCATTTGCCCTGGGCGGCAATGGCGGCCGCCACCTCCTCCCTGGAGGTGCAGTCGTCCAGGCCGGTCACCCGCAACTCGGCCATTTTGACCGGCCTGTGCACCTTCACCTCCTCCTCCGGCCACACTACCCGGAGACCCGACGCCAGACGGTCCGCGACGTCGCCACTGTCGGCGCCGCCGGGACACTCCAGCAGTCGGGCCCCATTGGCCGTGTGCCGGATGCGGAGGCCATCCTCCGCCCCGATTTCCGCCAGGTTGACGGCCGCACGCGCCTTGGCCATGACGTCGGGGTATGTCAACCCCTTCGCCTGGCCGGCCGGCAGCAGCGTAATCACAACTGCAGCCTGCCGTGGCGCGCGCGGCTTCTTCCCGGCCTTGCCCTTCTTTTTGGTGGCGGCGGGTGCTCGACCCTGCTGGGGAGCAGCCGCCGTCGCCGGAGTCGCCTTCTTTTTGGGGGCAGCGGTTGGCGCGCCTCCCGACTGGGAGGTCGCCTGAGACACTGCCCCTGTCTCGGCCTGTGGTGGTTGGGCCGGAGTGGCCGTCACCTTGGCCCTCTTGGCGCCCCGCTTCACCACCTCGGTCCAGCCCTCATCCATATTGGACGGGGGCGGAGGAAGTGGGCGGGGCTGTGAGGGTTGTGAGGGTGGTGCGACAGCCCCGGCACCAGCACCCTCCTTCTTCTTCTTCTTCCGGGTCGCACCGGCCGGTGTTGGACCCGGAAGGACTGGACGCGGCGTCGTCGCCGTCGCCGCCGCACCGCGTAAAGCCGCGAGTTCGGCTCTGAGTTCGGCAATCAGATTGCCGAACTCCGCCGCGAGCTCCTTTCGGATGCGGGCAGCCATCTCGGCCTGAGATTCGGCGGTCTGCCGCACCCTGACCCGCGGAGCCGGCGGCGACGGCCGCTCGGCCTCGAGAGACGCCAACCTCTCCTTCAGGCGCGCCACCTCTGCCGTCGGCCGCTGCAGTTTGGTCTGCAGCTCGGCGTCCCGGCTGATGGCCGCCGAGATAGCAGGCATGATCCTGCTGGTCTCGGCCGCCACCTCGCGCCACTCCCGCGAAACACCCCGGGACCCCTTACTGCTGTACCTGGTGGAGGCAGAGGTAGCTCGCCTCCTCAAGCCCTCAAGGACGGCGACGGGGCTCTCCGTGAGGACGACAACGGGGCCCTCAGAGACCTCCCCGTCAGTCGTCCGAGCCGAGGCGAACGACGTCGCCGATCTCGCCGATCGCGCCGGCGAGACGACGGTCCTCGTTTTTGGGGCGGGCATCGCCGCGGCAGAAGTAGCTGCCTTGGTCTGCCCCCCTTTGTCAATCCAGTGGTGGTGGCTGCTGCCTTGGCAGCCACTCGCCGGGCGTGTCTCACGCCCCGCGACGTCTCGTCTTCGGAGGCAGACGACGAATCGCCCGTCTCAGAGCTCCGGCGCGCTGCGGATTTCCGCTTGCGCCGGAGTCTCCCTTTAGATTCCCTGGAGCAGTCAGAATATGCCTGCTCCAGTTCTGCGTCAGTCGTATTTCCCGACACAGGGGCCTGAACGCCAACCCCTGTGCGGACCCCAGTGATGGACTCTTCGTCCATCACTCTCCGCGAGACTGAGGGGATGATCGCATTAATGCGATCACGCCCAGTCCCGCGGTTGCTCGCCCGTCACTACTTTAGCACCACCCGGGGGCCACGTGTGGGGTCAGCCTCCTAGGGAGGTGGTAATCCCACGGACGCTAGCGACGGAGGCCCCCTCACACCGGCCATAACAAGGTCATGATCCGTTAGATGCGAGTCACAGACCAGAACAGCAGCATCATATTTCCCATCGATTAGAATATGATCAAGGCAAGACGATGCTCGCGTTGGAACATTAATTAAAAATTCCTTAAACCTAGTTCCGCTAAAGGAAACCTAGTTTCCCCCGAACCGATCGTCGGCGAATCCGGGGCCCCGGAAGAGGGGCCAGGCATGGTGGACACACTTAATGGTGTGTCCGAATGAGCTCGGCCTGGTCCGGAGGGGCGGCCCATATACTGGGCAGCTCCTTCCGATCGTCCCCTACGGGACGGGGCTGGGGTGTTGATTATCGGGGGTGGATCCCCCGACGACTTTCTTCCCGCCACGAGTAGGTAGGATCCTAATTAGGGCTTTACTACCTACATTGTACTTAACACTAATAAAAATAATTAAAATTAAACTGTAACTAGAACCTAATATACAAGAAAAAAGAAGGTAGTAGGAAATTTAAATTCACAACGAGAAAGAGTAGATAGAAATTAAAAAAAAAAAATTGAGTAAACTATTTGTACACTTAGTTCTAACCTACTACTAAGCGGTTAGCTTAGGGCTATTGGCACCCCCTGATCCCGAAGGACAGGGGGAAGACAGGGCACTGGTGGCCAGGCACTATCGGCGCGCAATGCCCGACTATTATTTAAAATAGATAATAGCGAGCAGTCGCTATCAGGCTGAGACACCCGCCCGTTAAACTACCGAGGTAATAAGGAAGTGCCTCTTGCTTACCTGGTCCGGCTCCTCAGTGCTGTCGGGCAGCACGGCAATCTGAAAACCACCTCGCCGTCACGACCACCGGGACTAGGGCGACGCGTCTGTCGTCACGTGGGGAGCGCGCGGCGCAGCGCACCAGGACCCCCTCGCAGGCGAAGGATTGGTGGTGTGATCCACCAAAACACACCCGCAAACGGGAACCGATCACTACACCGGCACTCACACACACACACACACACAGGGCACTTGCAACACCACACAAGACCGAGCGACAACAAAAACGAGACTAGCGCCACCGGGCAAACAAATATGTCCTATAAAAACGAATGTGTCCTCCGTTGCAGTGTGCGGCTTTTTATTAGCGAGTGGTGGGGCGATCGTAGTGTGGCGAGACGTTTTAGTCACTTGTTTACTCCGTGCGGAACACGTGTGGCGATGACGTAGTCCCTCACTCTGTGGTACTGTGTTGAGTTGTACTCTGTGGTGCTGTGTTGAGTTGTACTCTGTGGTACTGTGTTGAGGTTTTCTCTGTGGTACTGTGTTGAGGTGTACTCTGTGGTACTGTGTTGAGGTGTACTCTGTGGTACTGTGTTGAGGTAAATTTGCTAATAGAAAACACATATCATAGGTTTTCATTTAATAGTTATTGAGTTTCTTGTTCGTTTGCATTTGAAGTAGATGGTGCAGACTCATTGGTTGATATTCGAGGTTCGTCTTCCGCCGATACGGTTAACTGTTGTGCTGGTTGAGGTGCTCGACGAAGTTGATCATGGGCGACTTTTCTTGGGTATCCTCTGCCAACCACCTTCTTGACAAGGTAGCGGTCTTTGTCTAGTACTCGTGTTATCTCGTACGATTCACTAAATTTTAAATCCAATGAGGTTTGGTTTCGAGGATTATTTTTTATTAGGACATAGTCACCACGCAGGAAATTAGTTATCCTCGCTTTCTTTGAATCAAAACGAGCCTTGTCTTAATTTGCGTTTTGCGTCATTTTTTGATGGACGTGACTGGTGAGAGCTTCAATATTAACTGTCTGCTCATCAATGTTTAACAGTGTAAGTAACTCAGGAGGTACACAATGTTTGCGTCACACGATGAAGAGTGCAGTTTAATGCCAATTGGAGTTCTTCCAACGCTGTGTGCCACTCTTCTGTTTCATAGTTTTTAATCATTGTTACAGCACTTTTTACTGTGGCAACCACGCGTTCCACTTGCCCGTTTGCTCGGCTTATACCTGGCGCTATAGCATGAATATCGATACCAGTACGATCACAATATACTTTAAATTCGCCTAAGAATTCTCTGCCGCCGTCCACGATGACTTGAATTGGAGTACTAAACAGATGCACTACACGTTTTAGTGCAGCTAGAGTACTATGTGGATTCTTGTTGCTTGCGTGATACAGGAGTACGTATTTAGTAAAAGCATATTGTAACAATCACGTACTGTTGGTCCATAGATGTTCCTAATTTTCCAGTTATATCCATGTGTATAACCTGGAATGCAGTAGTTGGTTTTTGAATCGGGTGCATTTGAGCTTGTATTGCACCTGATGTTCCTTTTGATGTTCTGCAGATGACGCAGTTATCCACAAATCTCCGGATGTTTGTAGTCATATTAGTAAACCAGTAGATATCCTTTATTTTATTTAAAGTCTTTTCCCATCCTGGATGTTTCAATGCGGTATGAAATGAATTTATCAAACTCCATTGAAAAGCTTTTGGTACCACTGTGCAATGTTTTTCTCCAAAGATTGGATCGTGCACAATTCGTTTGAGGACACTGTCTTCTAGTGTATAGTCATTTCTCGGAGTATCACTAACCATGGCATCCATAATCGTTCGCAGTGTTTCATCACGTCTTTGTTCAATTTTCAACCAGTCGAGATCCCTGGTCATTGTATTTACTGTGAGTTGTACTGGATTTCTGCTGAAGTAGTCCGCATGTTGAAGTCGTTGGCCCTTACGGTATTCAATGTCGAAGTCGTAGTTTTGTAGAAATGCCCACCACCGATGGATTCTCGGGAGCAGGTCTTTTTTGTGTTTGGAGGCTTTCAGCGCATTACAGTCTGTGATGATTGTAAACTTTCGTCCATATAGATATTGCCTGAAATGTTTTATTGATCGCACCACTGCCAAGGTCTCTAACTCGTAAGAGTGATATCGACTTTCTGTTTCAGTGGTTCTTAAGCTCATAAAAGCAACAGCATGTTGCCTTTCTGTGATAATTTGTACTAATACTGCTCCAAATCCTAAACTACTGGCGTCTGTGTTCAGTAGAATTGGAGCTCCTTCTTGGTAAAGTGCAAGCGTTGGAGCCGACGTCAAACATTGGATGACACTTTCTCTTGCAATTTCATGACGTTCGTTCCATTCCCATTTAACTTCTGGTTTAGTCTGTTCGTACATTGGTATTGATTTTCTTGAGAAATCTGGGATAAACTTCCTGAAATATCCTGCTAATCCACAGAATTGCCTCACTTGTTTTGGTGTTGTTGGTATGGGTGCTTTTACCAAAGCATCTATTTTGCGTAGGCTAGGCTGGATTTGTCCATTTGACACTATGTTGCCCAAATATTCAACTGAGCGCTTGAAGAACACACATTTGTCAGCATTAATAGAAAATCCAGCATCCTGAAGAGCCATGAGTATGCGTTCGATGTTGGATAATCCTTCGGCAATGTCTTCACATTTGCTTAGAACGTCGTCCACATAAACTTGAGCTACTTTGCCCAGTAGTGAATTTAAAGCTTTATTAATGCATCGTTGATATACGGAACAAGAGTTGCTTAATCCGAATGGCATCGTCAAATACTCGTACAATCCATCCGGTGTTACAAAAGCAGTCTTTTCAATTGATGACTCTGCGATAGGTATTTGATGAAAGCCGGCTGCCATGTCGAAAGTTGTGAAGAATCGTCCTTTAGCTAGTTGGTCGATTTGATCCGAAATTAAAGGTAGTGGATAATGGTCACGTAGTGTGTTGGAATTGAGCTCTCTGAAGTCCACGCACATACGGTCATCTCCGTTCTTTTTCTTCACTAGGATGATAGGGCTGGAATATGGAGACTTACTTTCCCGTATGATACCGTGCTGCATTAATTCTTTCACTATGTTTTGTACTTTCTGTCGTTCGATTGGACTGAGTCTGTATGGTCTTCGTTCTACATATTTGTCTGGATTTTTTGAACTTCCCAGTATTTACCCGAGTTGTAGGGTATCCTCTGATAAACAAATGTTGATACTTGTTCAGTAGCGTCCGCAACTTTGTTATATCCTCTTCGTCCGTGAGATCACAGTTTAATTCATTGAAGATCGGACTCACACATTGAACATGATTGATATTTGGTCGATGTGTTAACGTTGTTCCGTCTGAGTTTACTACCATGGCTAGATTAGTGTTGTTTATTAAATTCATTCCCACTAGTATATCCGTTGTCATCTCATAGTCAGCTACTATGTGAAACTGTAGTTCAACGTTGATGCCATCAATGCTTACAATTGCCAACAGTGTAACTATCGAAAGCACGGGAAATTGTCCGATACCTTTCAGGTAATTAGTACTTTCACTTCTCTTTCCTGGCATTTGAGCCGCTATGGATTCTCGTATAAGCGAACATTCAGCACTACTATCAAAAATCGCTCGAAAAGTCTTTAGTCCAATTGCAATCTTCATAGGAGCTAATTGTGTTCCAGAAATGCAATTAACATTTGACGATGATACTGATCGTTCTTTCTTGAAGCACGTTTCGAATGTATGTCCAGTTCTTTTGCAGAATGAACAGATTGTCCTATTGTCCTGGCTAGTGCTTCCCTCTTGGCTATTGTCTTCAGTTCCTGTTTTGTTTTTGTGCTCAAAGTTTGACTCTGTTTGCTTGTAGAAACAGTCCCTGGTAATATGATTAGATCTCTTACAGATCTGGCAGGGCCAACGTGGTCTCTTACTTGAATTTTAAAAGCTAGTATTCGGGTGTGGACGCTTCGTTTTCCTTATTGATGATGCAACGGATATCAGTTCAGGTACCGTTGTAGCCCTTGCGTTTAATAGTTCGATCCGGAGCCTTTCATCACCTATGCATCCTATTACTGCTTCTACGGCATCTTCGTTTGGTAATTTTTCTTTTGTGATCCTCCTCCAAATGACCCAGGCTCGTGATAGATACTCAGAGATATCCTTCGAAGAGTCGTACACATGTTCTCTGAATCTAATTACGTCTCTGGAATAACGACTTTCTGGCACAAAAGTTGTTATGAGGTTGTCGCGCAAATCAGACCATGAAGCTGTGGTAACCATCCAGTCATCAACCCACAACTTTGCTCTTTCTTTAAGCAGGCTCCCAACTTTCATACGTATATCGAAATCACTGAATTTATAAGTTTCAATAGCTTTGTCCATGTGTTGACACCACTCGCGTATCCCCACATTAGTGTCTGGATCAAATAAGGGTAAGTACACGTCATTGATGCGTATTTTAGTTTCTTGACAGTTGTTTAATTTTTCCGCCATTTGCTGCATCACTTGCATCATCTGCAGGATGAAGTGTGGCGACATGTTTTTTACCGGCGTGTTGATTTGTGGTTGCTCGTATACTGGTATTTCATCATTACTCGAGGCTTGTTCTCCAGATTGCCGGTCTCTTGCATTATCAGGTTGCTGAGCGGAAGTGGTAGGTAATCCCACTTCTGATGACGGGACAGGTGTCCCATTAATTTTATTTGAATTAGCGACGTCCATCTGATAGACATCGCTATTATCCTTGTTGATAGAGTTTTCCATAGTAACTCGTTTTATTAAATAATAAACTTGACTTCGATCAATACTCAGTTTATTTCAGTTAAGTTAACACGTTCAGATTTTACAGTTTAGGTGTTCACTCTCCGAGACTTGAGTAACGAATGTGTCCTCCGAACGAAGAGGGACACGGTATGGGCTTCGGGGTAGTCCCCCGCTACCCGGACATAACGCTGCCCGCCTTACGAGATGAAATGAAATTATTTATTCTCAACGTTAATGAAATTCTCATGCTTGTTGATGTCAAAAGGCCCAGTTCGGAAGAAGAAAAAGCCACTGTCCTGAAAAGAACTGGCAAGAAACTCAGCGGGCATGTCTTTTTTTGTATTATTTTTCTGTTTTTTTTTTTTATCTTTTAAACTCAATATTACAATTTTTTGTTACATATTTGACCTAATACGAAAGCTTCATTCCCACTTAGTGCAGTCATCTAGAAAATCACTAATTGTATAATAAGCTTTACTGCACAAACGATTTTTCACAACTTTTTAGAGGCGGGGGTAATCGGAAGCAAGCCCTTCAGCCACTGCAAGCCATTACGCAGACAAACCGAATACACGGCTACAACATTCTGTGGCATTAACAAATTCTCTCTTCTCCCTCTTGAAGGGATTATTGGTAGATATTTTTTTTTTTTTTATTAATTTTTGAAACCATTTTGTAACTTTTTTATTTTTTTATATAGGGTTTTTTTTGTTTTTTTTTTTTAATTTTTATTATATATAAGCTATTTACATTATATACTATTTACAATTACACTTTAAACACCAATAACAATACACTCACAATAAACTATTTACAAAAGGTGAAGATAAAAATAGGGAAGAAAAGAAAAAGAAAAGATATAGCACGAGGAGTTTGGGACTGTTTTGGAACGAGAAGGAGGGATTAAAATTATCCCCCGTCCCGTTCCAGGGGACGTCAGTCCCAGCTCACTCCAGTAGAGCATGAAATTAAAGAAGGAGAAAAAGAATAGTAAAGAGAGAGAGAGAACAGAAAAGGAAAAAAAAAAGATGAAGAGGGGAGCCAGTTACACCAGCCGTGTGTCATTGGCGGGGACGCCTGGTTATTATATAACTATAATAAAACTTACTAAAACTTAATATCCTATAACTAAGAATAAAATTAACTAAAATTAACTAACTAAAACCCCCAAGGTAAACCCTCTGGTAGAGGGGGGGTCCCTGAGGAGGATTCAAGAGCCTCCTAAGGAGACAACGAAGCCTCACTAGTGTGGGGGGTCCCTGAAGGGGGAGTAGGTGTAGGTGGCGCGTGGACGATGTAGGAGGGTCAGCTCCGCGGGGGGCACTCGTAGTCCTTTCCCGCGACTCGCTTGCTGACCTATATATTTCCGACCAAAGTCGGGGGACCCAGGAGCTCACGCGGCAACGCCCGGCCATCAGGTGGACGGGCGTGCAGCGGAGCTATCCCTTGGAGGTGGACGTGGGGTCCGCGATCAGCCCGCTCGAACATATTCCGAGCGAGCCTCTCAACGAACTCCTTTATGGACTCCACCTCAAGGTCCCTGGTTATTAGATAGATAAATAGATAGAAAATTCTTTATTGTAACACCACATAGAAATACAATTATAGTGATATTGTACAAATAATACAATTACGTCTATTACGTCATTTCTGACGTAATAGACTGCTCCGACTATGGTACGGAGGGCCAGATTTTGGAGTACCTGGAGCCGTTCTCTCAACGCGGTCGAGAGAAGTTGGTACCAGGCACCCGCTGCGTATGTCAAGCGGGAACGAACATACGTCTCGTAGACGGCGAGCCTCGTCCTCACCGGTAATCCGGAAGCGAGAATCGGCCGCAGCAGAAAGCTGGCCGACTTGGCCAAGCCAATCAATCGATTGACATGCCTCGTCATGGTCAGCCGGCGGTCGATCACGACTCCCAGGTACCGGACGTGAGGCTGAAGCCCGAGTTCAGTTCCACGGAGACTGAGCCTCCTCTTGATGGCCGTGTTGCGGGGTGGACCGAAGAGTATTGCGGCGGTCTGGTCCACGTTGACCGCCACTCTCCATCGGTCCAACCACTGGGGCAGCACATCCAGGACCCTTTGCATCTTAACAAAGGCGACATTGAGAAGCTTGGAAGATGCGAGGTAAGCGCTATCGTCGGCAAACAGCGCCAACATCACGTCAGTTTCCCACTCGCGGAGGCGCCCCTCAAGTGTGGGAATGTCATTGGTGTACATTGCGTATAGGATCGGAGATAGGACACTTCCCTGCGGGACTCCGGCCGAGATCGGGCGTACCGACGATCTTTGGCCCTCGACTGCGACATAGAAGGAGCGACCGTCCAGATAAGACCCAATGAGTCGCACGTAGGCTAACGGAAGGCCCGTCCCCCTCAACTTGTGGACCAGCCCCTCGTGCCAGACCCGGTCGAAGGCCTTCTCTATGTCGAGAAATACTCCGACCGTGTACTGGTTCGAGTTGCGGCAGTCCGCCAAGTGATGCAGGACCCGGGCCAAGTATGCCGTTGAATAGTCGCGCCATTTCTGCCACGACTATTCCCGGCAGATAGCTAAGGGCCAAGGAAGGAATGTCGTCCTCTCCCGGCTCCTTACGCTTGTTCAGGGACTTGATCACCTCGCGAATCTCCCCGGGCGTGATGAGATCATCGTCACCCAGGGGTGGCACCGAAGAGGACATGATCTCCTCCGCGCTCTGGTACACTGAACCGTAGCAGCGGTTCCCCTGCTCGTCCACTAGCGGACAGACAGGGGGACGTTTGCTGGGGAGCTGCCGGCAAAAGCTATGACTAAGACGATTTTACTGCCACGTCCCTGATGGCAGTAAAATCGTCCCTGCACTGCTCGATCCTGTCCTCCCAGGCGTAGCCTCGGAAGGACTTGACCTGCGCTGACAAGCTCTCCTCCAGCTGATTCAGCTCGCGCTTGACTCCTGGGCAACGAGTTCTTGCCCAGAGTCTCCTTAGCGACTTCTTCCGGCGGATAAGCGCCTGAAGGCGCACCGGGAGACCGCCTTTGAGCCCTCCGCTGGGCAACACGATCACCGAATTGGCGATCGCCTCCTTGATGGAGCCGATGAGTCGTTCGGCCGACTCATCAATCCCACCAGGAGCGATCGGGTCGGGCGTAATATTGTTTACGTCCCGGAGCTGTGACTGGTCGGCCAGGAGACTCGTAAAAGTCTCCCAGTCGACCCTTGTCCTCCGGGGGGCGGCCTCGACATGAGCCCCGCTCACGTCCAGTGTGACCAGCACCGGAAGGTGTACGGTACTCATGTCGTACAGCACCTCTATAGTTAGAGGGTGCCGTAGCCCCTTGTGAACACAGACGACCAACACATCCGGCCTGCAGGCCGGATTCGTCGGAACGTGTGTTGGTTCACTGGAGCCGACCACACAATAGTCCCCATCATCGGCGTCACAATACAACCGGCGCCCCGCGTTCGATACCAGTCGGGAACCCCACGCGGTATGCTTCGCGTTGAGATCCCCGACCACCTTCACGGGGGACCGGTCGAGCTCCAGGACGCGCCTCGAGACAGATTCCACCCTCCGGGGGGCGATACGCGGAATAAATCCTTAAATCCCCCCGGGCAGGTCCACCCTCACCCCGACCGTTCTGATCTGGGCGAAGGCGAGCCTGTCCAACTCATCATGTACTACATCCCTCCGGACGAGTGCCGCAGTGCCCCTGAACGGAACCCCGGAAGCCGGAGAGATCTCGTCTCGACGGTAGACATGATAGTTGGGGATCAGGAATCTCCAGAGGTGCAAGCTTAGTCTCCCCCAGGAGCATGGCATGAGGTCGATACTCCTGGAGGAGAGTGATCAGTTCTTGCCTGTGGGGCTTGATCCCACCGGGGTTCCAATATATGACCTTAAGATTGTTGGTCATAATTGGAACCCCGATAGAACTGAAGCAGCCTCGACCAGATTGCGTCTCCGAGGCTGTTCCCGGAGACAATGTCCTGGAGGACCGCAGTCACCGCCAGCGACAATCTGTTCCACGACTCCAGCAGCATTGCGGCGAATAGAGCCGCCTCCTGAGGCGACTGTTCACCGCGCCGCTGGCACCGTGGAAGGGGAGGCGGGAGAGGTAGTCCTCCCACCAGTGGTGTGGATACTGTAGTATTGATCGGAGCCGCCCCCGTAGGTTGCCCCACAGGCGCGGAGGTCGAGGATTCTTCATCGACCACCTCCATGGGAGAGGGCTGGGAGACGAGTACTGGGACGGGCTCCGCCGTAGTCCCAGGGGCATTCCCCGTCCCAGCCCTCCCTTTCTTATTCTTTTTGGCTTTCTTATGCAGAGGCCAGTTTGTGAGCCTGGGGCAGATTCCCCAGGCTGAGAGGTCGGGAGCGGAGCCACAACCATTTCCGGAGGGGGCACGGGGGCCACAGCCGGGACCGGGGGCTCAGTTATGATCGGGGGCTGCGATTACGCAATCGCAGCCCTCTTCTTCTTCTTTTTTTTCTGATTCCTCCTTTTGTTTGAGGAGGAACCAGTGGCGGCGGGGCGTGGCAGATTGGCCTCTGCCATGAGGTTGGGGGCCGAGGCTGCTTCCTCGACCGTATTGGTCAGGGCTGATGGGGGGGGTAGGGAGGACTGGTTGGGAAGATTTTCCCTTCCCCTTCCCTTTGCCCCCTGTCGACAGGGTTGTGGGTTGTTGGGGCCTTTAGGGCCCAGGCAGGTTGTCGTTCACCCTGCTGGGTACACCGGCACGCACCGTGTGTCCTCCGTTGCAGTGTGCGACTTTTTATTAGCAAGCGGTGGGGCGATCGTAGGTTGGCGAGACGTTTGAGTCACTTGTTTACACCGTGCGGAACACGTGTGGCGATGACGTAGTCACTCACATGTTCCGTTGCGCCGATATACAGGGTGTTATAATCCGATGAAACAATACTTTCACAGAAAATAGTATACTTGATGTAGAAGCCATCCACCAAGTCTGGGTTTTCTAGGCATAATATATCATGAGTTATAACTAATCAAAACTAGTATAAATTTTCTATTAGTAGGTGATTATTATAGTACAGAACTCTAAAATTGCGATCGGATGCGCCTGTGTGCGTGAAAATAGCATATAGATATAGTACGCTAAATGTAGGTCAGAGTAGGGTTGTCAAAAATAATACAAAAAAATATTTTTTCAACTTTGTATGGGAAAATAAAGTAACTATCTCAGTTTCAAAAGTATGTGTATATGATTTGAAATGTGATATAGATTAAGCCCTTAAAGTATTGTTTCACCGGGCAACAACACCCTGTATACATTATTATAGTCCTGAACCCCTAGCCCTACGAACACAAGGAGTTAACAAAAAATACTTACGACTAATCATAAACATATACAAAAATATGAAAGCAAAAGTACGAACCGAGAGAGAAAGTGAATACTTTCCAATAAAAAGAGGAGTGAGGCAAGGGGATCCTATGTCACCCAAAAATTTTTCAGCTGTTTTGGAATATGTATTTAGACGTTTGAATTGGGAGAAACATGGTTTAAATGTTAATGGCGTAAAGCTTAACCTTTTAAGATTTTCCGATGACCTTATACTGATATCTGAAGACGCAGCAGGCTTACAAGAAATGCTAGAACAACTGGTGAACAAAAGCAATAAAGTTGGACTATCGATGAATACTTCAAAAACAAAATTTATGACAAATCAAAACTACACTCCCATAACCGTTAACGGTACCACAATAGAATACGTGGAAGAATATACATACCTCGGACAGATCATATCTCCAAAAGACCTTTCAAAAAAAGAAATAAACAACAGAATAATATGACATGGAAGAGATACTGGTCTCTCAAAGAGGTAATGAAAAATTCCCAAGTACCACTCGGAGCCAAGAAGAAGATATTTGATTCATGTATTCTTCCTGTCATGACATACGGATGCCAAACATGGAGTCTTAACTAATCGCGATATACACTCACTTGAAGTATGTCAACATGGTATGGAACGCAGCATACTCAATATCAAACTTAAGGATAAAATTAAATTAAAAATAATAAGAAACAAAACTAAGCTAACCGAAGTTAACAACTTTAATAAAAAAACTGAAATGGAGATGGGCAGGCCATATGATACGTAGTAAACAAAGCAAATGGTCTAAGGATGTGACAGAGTGGTGCCCAAGACAACACAAAAGGCGCAAAGGGAGACAACGCCGTCGATGGGACGATGACATACGAAAAATATTAGGTGTAACATGGGGAAGACAAGCTCAAGATCGCACTTTGTGGCAAACTCTAGGGGAGGCCTTTGCTGAAAAGCAAGATAATTTTCGCGTACCGGTGTCAACGAATAATTAGTACACATAGTAATATTTATGTAATATAATTTTAGGATAAGTAACCACTTGTGAAGATTATTAAATAAAGGCTTTATTATTATTATTATATAGTTGTTGTATTTTTAATACTCGCTCGCGAAGGTGTTAATATCATTTGCGGGCTTGTGGCCAAACAAATAATATGGGGAAATTTAATATTAATTATTTATGGACAGAAATTTTCGGACTATTCGACAAGTTTTTAAAATAACTGCTTTTTGTAATTGCATTTATATAAATTTAGGTATGGTTAGTGTTTCCAGACTTGTGTGTAAAGCGTGAGGTATGATACCAGTGGATGATAATATGATCGGGACTTATTATTATTACAGACAGACAGACAGACAGACATACGTTTATTTGTGTGTAAAAAAAAACAACAACATACAGACACATATAAAGCGTTGACAATAGAGTTCACACACAAAACTACTATTATAGTCCTACGAATAGTTTCTACTCACGTATTATATCAAATATTTATTGATCTACAATATTTATTTGACATCAACTGAAACATGATAAAAATGAAAATAGTCTTTATAATTTAAAGGTTGCTGCATTCAAATTACATTACATTACATTCCGACAATCATTAAGTTACCAAATAAAACAAAATTTCGTGGCACTGATATAAAAGTTGTATGTAATATAGTAAAATTTATTAATTAATTTTGTGTTTTAAACATTTTATCATTTTAATTCTACAAGTTGTTGTAATAAAATGTAACAATTGGTTGAGATTTACTCAATAAGAAACTACGCAATACCTACAATTCGCCGCGCGGTCCCGTCTCACTGTTATTCACATACCTCCTAAACAAAAAAAGATACCATTCTAATTCTTTTTACACTATTTTCTCTATAATATAAGCTTTAATTTAAGGTATAAATAAAAAAAATAAAGGGGAATAACTTTGAAAAAAATAAATTTTATGTATTCACTTCCGGTTTAAAGTTCGAAAAAAAAAATCAAATTTCGAATTTGATTTTTTTTTGCAAAAGAAAAAAAAATTTTATCTGCAATACCAAATACTTATTTATTAATAAATTTATTGAAATTAACCCAAAAATTCCTTTCGAAAAAAACGTTTTTCTGAATTTGACGATTTTTTAAGATCACATAAAATAAAAACCAGACCAAAAAAATCAAAAATAATAATGCAGATTTTTTTAACTTTCATTGAAGTACAAAACTTCCAACTTTCATCAAAATCCACGACCTGACATATTTTTCGTTGTCCGCTTCACAATACCCCTTATGAAGAAAGCAATAAGTGTGATATTAAAAATAATGACTTATAATAAAGAGGAACATTGATCTCATAAAATTTAATATAAATATGTATTAGTAATTGTTAAACAATAATAATTTTATAAAATATAATTAAGCATTTTTAAAATTATTATGTTTGTAATGGTTCATACTCATTGAAATGTATATTTAAAGATATAATATGTTCAGTAATAAAGTGTTAAACAACTTAAATTGCTATATTATTCAAAATAATAATATATTTTTATGGTTTTTACACATTTAATGCTTAACAAAAACCTAACAAATCACATAAGTTTCACCCATTGATAGTCCAAAGTGTTACATTAGCAAATCCTGTATGTGAAAAATGCACATACAGGATTTTTTGACCCATTTCAAACCAGTTATGTGCTTTTTTTCACTAAAAAAAATTATAGCTCTTTATATTTATTTATTTATTAAACTTTATGCACATAAATGGTACAATGGCGGACTTAATGCCTAAGGCATTCTCTATCAGTCAACCAAAGGTGATTATTATATGACTGATGTTTATGGCTACTTTTGGATTTTTTTAATGTATTACATATACAGGTTGTTAAAATCCGATGAAACAATACTTTCACAGCAAATAGTATACTTGATGTAGAAGCCATCCACCACGTCTGAGTTTTCTAGGCATAATATATCATAAGTTATAACTAATCAAAACTACGTGTTAATTAGTGCGTGATCAACCCTACCGTACTGACGTACACCAACAACAAAAGACTTAAGCCGGCTAGTCACCTCCTGTATCATAGAACATTGTAATAATACACGGGACAAAAATCACATTCTAAACAGGATACATGCGCTTGTGTTCGTGAAAATAGATATAGCACGCTGAATGTAGGTCAGGGTAGGGTTGTCAAAAATAATACAAAATAATAATTTTTCAACTTTGTATGGGAAAATAAAGTGATCATCTCCGTTTCAAAAGTATGTGTATATGATTTGAAATGTGATATAAATTAAGCCCTCAAAGTATTGTTTCACCGGGAACCAACACCCTGTATAGCTACAAAATTGCATAATTAATTATTAAAAAAAAAACATTTTAAATTAAATAACATGTTTTTTGTTGTTTCCCAAAACCTTGCAAAAACCACATATGGAAGCTTGGCAGGCGCAACGACGATATGTTACAACGACATCGTTTAATAATTTCCAAATCTTTTGTGCTTGATTTCAGACTCTTCTATTATTTGTATAAACTTTAATTATTTTGAGATACTAATTCGAATTTAATAATTATTTTTAATATCAAAATTCAATTAAAATATCGACGCTGGAAAACAGAAAGGTCATATTCCGTTAAATTGTCGTAACTAGACTAAGCACATGACCATAATCAGTTTTTTTTTCTGCGTCGAATGGTCTGAGTCTCATCACTCTACGACGACTTTTTTTTTTTAAAAACGCCCCTATTTTGAAAAACTTAAAAAAAATAACTGTCGTAACTACCTAAAAATCTGGATATTTTTCACTTTTTAGAGATACGCTAAGTACAATTTCGCGTTTTTAAAAATAATTTAGTTACGCGGCTCCTGTTTACGAGTTTACCATGGTTACGCCGTTTTGGCGGGGTGTGTTTTATAAAACTTTGTTGTGTATGACGTTTTTACGGTTTGAGTTTATCCAAAACATTGTAAGATCTCTCTAGTACTACCTTATGGTAGGTCATTGTTATAAACTGATACTACGTTACAACAATATTAATGGGATAAATATTTTTCATTTTGTATTTGCGAGACTTAACGTTAGTATAAATAGAGGCCGATCGACGGCTTGCAGGCAGTCGAGTTCTATTTTTCTCTTATCTATTTTAAAAACCCGTCGGGGCTTCGGACTTCGTCATATATAATATCTGAATTAGTGATGATGTAATAAATAATTTCGTTAAAATATTGTGTTAATATATTGTTTTTTACTAATTAAGCACAATTTACCGGACATAACGGATAAAATTAATTATTTTTAGTTACTGGCTAGTGATTAATTCAAATCAAATACTTATTATTGTTGAACCGTATACAAAAATACATAAACATTTTTTTTTACCGATTTCCAAAAGGAGTTGACTGTTGTTGTTGCAATTTTCAAGAAAAGTTTGAAACTTTGGTTCTTTATTCATTACGATACCATAATAAATAATCGACTATGAGCGTTATATTTTGGAAACATAACGTCCCGTTTTGTTTTGGAAAATAGTGTATTATTATTTGCTAAGTAGTACTTTAATGATTATTTTTTTAAGAGAAAATTGGATCTCAGTACTATGAACTCTGATTTTTTAAATAAAGTTTTTAAAATTTGATTAACTAAAGTTAACTAAATGTTATATTATTTAATATTTAAATTCATTTTCGAGTATATTTGTCTAGTCGTGTAAAATTTAAGTACAATTTGTAACATTAACTTTTTAAAAGATTCAATAATTTACATGGACTATGGTTACGACCAATTTTCTATCTGGTTATAGTTAAAACAATTCATTTACAACCCGATTTATCTCGTAAAATAAATCGAATCAGTAGTTACAGCCATTTTACGGTCAGAGATTTCATAAAAAAAATCAGATTCAGTACAAAAAGCCAAAGTACGACCTTTTTGAGGTATGTATTTTTAAAGTCTAAGGGTGTATCGCGAGAAACTCCATGATCTAGCAATAGGAAGTTAATGGTTTATAAGCCAGGTTATGTACATGTTTCAAATATAGCTATAGTAAAAAAATCATGTTAATAGCACCTACCGTTTAAAAGTTATGTTTTTTTTTAATTTTTTTTTTCAGTTTTTTGGCTCTGGTGTAAAGTAGGTATATTCGGGGTTACGCCCTTTACGTTTTCCACCGTCGATATAATCAATTGTACTTTTCATCTTTAATGTTATGTTTATAATTTGTAATACATTTAGACTTTTTTTTTTTTTTTTTTGGACGGGAGGAAATCGCCGGACTTCCACTCGCCCCGCGAGTGGGGTATGTGGGTGTCGAACCGCACCAAAACCTCCCGCCTCTCACGCTCGACATCCGATGTGATAGGGGTGACAGGACGCGTTCGCGATTGTCGCTTACGTATCGCCCCGTCACCCCCGGACGTCGAACCGGCAGCCGTCGGTGAAACGACCACCGGCTCACTCGGTGGACGGGCCAAAAAGGCCCGCCAAGATGGGGCCGTGTGGTGTAGGGTCTCTCTCGGCCCAGGCCGGCCCAGGGCCAGCCCGGGTCGGGGAGCACGGCTTGCCATCCCCCGTACAGATGGCACGGAGGGTGCGCGCTGAAGCCTAGCGCGGCACCCCTCGGGTCCGATGTTGGTGGACCCGGTAGTCTTAGGGGGCCAGGTCCCGGGACAACTCCCGAGGTCGGCCCCCCGCTCGACGTCGGCGGCGACGGGGTTGGTCGGGGAGGGAAGAGCTCTCCCTCTCCCGCCCCGCCGCCTCCTTCTGCGAGATGGTGGACTCGCAGAAGTCGAGCATAGCTTTCCAGGACTCGTCGTCGTCGAGCATCGATGCCACGACGCCCGGCAACGACAAGTCCTGCCCTACTTGTGCGACCAGGACACGGCGCTGCTCCTCCCATGCGGGGCAGACAGCGAGCGTATGCTCTGCCGTGTCCAGGTCGCTTGTGCAATGATGGCACCTCGTCGTCGGCTCGACCTGTATCCGGTGCAGGTACTTCCCGAAGCAACCATGCCCGGTCAGCACCTGCACCAGACGAAAGGTGAGACGTCCCTCGCCACGACTCACCCAGTCCCTCAGGACAGGGCGAATCGCCTCGACGGTCCTTAGACCCCAGCTGGGGTTGGCCAAGCGCCTTGACCAAGCCTCCAGCACGGACCGCCGAGATTGGGCCTTCCGGTCCCGCACCGCGGCTCTGATGGGACGCACCACACCCAGAGCACGGAGGTCACAGCGCCAACGATAGTCGTCGGCGAGCGCCTCCGCCTCCAGGTCCCAAGGTGGCGTCCCAGCCAGCACGCACGCCGCCTCAAAGGAGACGGTGCGGTATCCGCGGATGGCCCTGATAGCTACGACGCGCTGTGGCCGGCGCAGGCGCCGGACAACGGTTGTTGTCCGGTTTCCTGGTCCGGCCCAAACGGGCGCGCCGTACAGGGCCATCGAACGCACCACCCCCGCGTAGAGGCGGCGCACGGCACGGTTTGGTCCCCCGAGATTCGGAAGCAGCCGGCTCAGAGCGCCGGCCGTCCTCATCAGTCGGGGGACGAGCTCCATAAAGTGGGCCCGGAAGGTCCAACGGCTGTCCAGTATGAGGCCGAGGTACTTCAATCGCACCCCGACCTCTATTGGGACGCCTCCAACCACGATTTGGGCCCCTGCAGGTGGCGTCACCCCAGCCCTGTGGAACCACAGGGCCTGGGATTTATTGAGCGCCACCGCGAGGCCCAATCTCCTAATACGACCGACGACGAGGGCCACCCCCGCTGTGACGAGATGGGTAGCCTCTCTGAAGTTTTGACCCCGGGCCATGACGAGCGTGTCGTCAGCGTAACAAATCACGCTCAGGCCCGGGGTCAGGGCGCCTCTCAGCACCCAGTCGTACCCGACATTCCAAAGGAGAGGTCCGAGGACCGACCCCTGAGGAACCCCGCATACGACCGGAAACCGGTAAACGGTCCCATCGTGCCCGGTGCATACTACCGACCTGGCCTCCAAGTAGGAGCCGACCAGCCGGCGGAGGTAGGGGGGAACTCCATGCCTCTCGAGTGCCCCCCCTATCACGGACCAGGGCAAGGTGTTGAATGCATTGGCGATGTCAAGCGACACCGCCAAGGCCACCCCGCCCTGTGATACGGCTTCATTTGAGAGGGCCCGCACGCGAAGGATCGCGTCCACGGTTGAGCGGCCCTCTCTGAAGCCGTACTGCTCCGCCGGCAGATCGGGTCCCACCCCGACCAGGTGCTGGACGATGCGGGCAGCCAGAATGCGTTCCAGCAATTTGCCCACCTCGTCCAGCAGCACGATAGGACGGTAACCGGCGGCTGTATCCGCCGGGCGCCCCTCCTTCCTGAGAAGGACGAGTCTACCCTCTCGCCACAGCGAGGGAAACCGTCCCGACTCGAGGCAAGAATCGTAAAGCCTCAAGAGTCGGTCCCCTAGGGCATTGAGGGCCAAGGCCAGGACCCGGCCATGGATGCCATCCGGGCCGGGTGCCGTGTCTTTAGCACTCATCCTGACTACGGCCACACGAAGCTCCTCCCCGGTGATGTGGGGAACCTCAGCAGGGGCCTCGCCGCCGGTATCCTCCGGCGGCTCACCCATAGCAGGGGGGATAAATCCCTCCTGCTCCTGCGGGAACAATGTCGTGACAATGTCCCGCAGCTGCTGAGGCGGTAGACGCTCGGTTATGGGGGGCGCCCATGGGCGCACCTTGCCGCGCACCATCTTGTATGGGCGCCCCCAAGGGTCGTCATCGAGCGTCTCCAAAAGGCGCTCCGTGTGCTGCTCCTTGGCCATCTTGATGGCCAGCCGCATGGCTCCCCTCGCCTCCTTGTACAAGCCATGCAGCCGGGCCTCCTCCTCCGCGAATGCAACGGGGTCGTTGCTACGCGGGAGGCGGCGACGGCAGTGCCGAGCGCACTGGCGCCTCGCCCGGACGCATACAGTTCTCAACTGCGCTATCTCGGGCGACCACCAGTACGTCGACCTCGTGGGAGACCAAGGGCCGACCCGGGGCATCGAAGCGTCGCTAATGCGACGCATCGCGTCCCGGAGCCAGAGCGCCTCGGCCTCCACGTCTACTGGGTGTGGACGCATGGGCGTCCACGCCGCCACAGTAGAGGCTTCCATCAAGAGCTCCTTGTTCAGGAGCTTCAATGCCCACCTGGGGAATGACCGGGTCGTACTCCCGCGGGCGTCCGCAGCCGGCGTGGGGACGGAAAGATCGAACCTGATATAACGGTGATCTGACAGCGATTCCGCCCCCACCAACACTCTCCAGCCACGGATGCGATCCGCGATGGCAGAGCTCGCGAACGTAACGTCCACGATGGACTCGCCCTGCCATCGCACGCAAGTCGCGACCGAACCCCTGTTGAGTAAACAGAGGCCAGTCGCGACCGCCCACTCCTCCAGCAGCCTACCGCGAATTGTAGAGCGGGGGGAGCCCCAAGCGACGGATTTCGCATTGAGGTCCCCCGCGAGTATCACTGGACGGGGGGCGAGGCGGTGAGTAATCGCCTCGAGCCCGTCCAGGAACTGCTCAAACTCGACGGTAGGCCGGCTCGGAGAGAAGTACGCCCCGATCACGACGGTATCTAACACCGAAACCGCGACGAACCCAGAACCCTTGGCCACCATTACCAAGGGCGGGATCGCCGCGGCCCTCCTGATATGTATGGCCGCCAAGCCGCAATCGTCCCCGAACCAACAATCGTCGGCTGGGGGAACGAAGTACGGCTCGGCGACCACGGCAACGTCAATTGACCACTCCGCCATGCTCTGGAGCAACATGTCCTGAGCCCTGGCGGAGTGGTTCAAGTTACCTTGGAGGAGGCGAAGGGTGTGGTCCATTAAGATCGAACCACCTCCATCGCCTCCTCCCTTCCTCCATCGCCCCCGCTATCGGGCGTCTGTGACGCCACAGCGGGGGCCGAAACGCCGGCCGGTGCTCCTCCGGCCGACTTCTTGTTCAGGCGCCGCTTCTGCTTGCGGCGCCTGTTGCGCTCCGTGTTGGAGCCGGACGGGGAGCAAGCCTTGCCCCCCGCCCGGTGATCAGCCTTGCGCCCGGCCGCCGCGCACAAAGCGCAGTGCGGTGCGGCCGAGCACATGGCCGCCTTGTGTCCCGGTTGACCGCAGCGGAAGCAAAGTTCCCTGCGGTCAACCGTACTCGTGCACCTGGCGATGCTGTGTCCGGTGCCGAAGCACCGGAGGCACCGCCAGGCGCGCGACTCTAGCAGGCGCACGTGGGCCGCTATCCAGCCCACGCGCAACCTGCCAGGGTGTCCAGCCGGTCGTCCCGGCGGGGGAGTGGCCAAGGAGGTGGCCGTCTCCACGGGGCATCGCGCCCACGCAGATCTGGCCCCGGAGTAGCCCGGGCGAAGCTCGCCCACGACTACATTCTCCGGGGCACATTTCCCCTGGGCAGCGATAGCCGCTGCCACCTCCTCTTTTGTGGCGCAATCGTCCAGGCCGGTAATTCTAATCTCCGCCATCTTTACCGGCCTGTGGACGCGCACCACCTCTTCCGGCCAGACCGCCCGGAGACCCGCCATCAGGAGGTCCGCGATGCCGGAACTATCGGCACCGGGACACTCCAGCAGACGAGCCCCGTTGGCGGTCGTCCGGAAGCGGAGGCCCTCCCCCGCTCCTATCTCGCCCAAGTCGATGGCCGCGCGCGCCTGGGCCATGACATTAGGGTAGGTCATACCCTTTTCCTCGCCGGCTGGCAGCAGTGTTACCACCACTGCCGCCGACTTCGGCGCGCGCGGGCCCTTCTTCTTGGGCTTCTTCTTCTTTTTGGCGGCCGGTGCTCGACCCTCCCGGGGAGCAGCCACGGCCGCCGCAGTCGCAGTCCGGTTGGTGGGGGTGGCGGGCGCTCTACCCCTCTGGGGAGCTTCCGCCACCGCCCGCGTCGCAGTCCGGTTGGTGGGGGTGGCAGGCGCTCGACCCCTCTGGGGAGCCTCTGCCACCGCCCGCGTCCTCGTCTGTGGGGGGGCTGTAACCCCTCCAGGTGGTGAGGCCTCCGCCGCCACCGGAGGGGCCGACACTCTGGCCCTTTTATTGCCCCGCCGCACCACCTCCATCCAAGCGTCGTCCATATTGGACGGCGCTGGCGGCAGTGGACGGGGCTTCGGTGCTGGGGCAACCGCCGCGCCAGCACCGCGTCCCTTCTTGGGGGTTGGGGTTGGCCCCGCAGGGGGCCGACGAGCCGACCGCCGAGTGGTGGGACCAGACGGGGTGGTGGAGGGTGGCGCCGCGTCAGCAGCTGCAGGTGCAGCTGCGGCCGACGCAGCACCACGCAGGGCAGCGACTTCTGCCCTGAGTTCGGCAATCTCCTTGCCGAACTCCTCCATCAGTTCCCGCCTGATGCGCCCCTCCAGCTCGGTCGCCTCCCGGATCTCCGCCCTCGAGCGGGGCGAAGGGTGGCGCCTGGGCCCTGCCGCCTCCTCGGGAGAGGGCAAGGCTGGCTGCTTGTCACTCGTTGGAGCGGTTGGGGACCGATGCGCTGCCGCATCCCCCGGGCTAGGGCCTGGTGTGGGCGTGCGTCGCTCCCTACGGAACGAGCGCGATGGCCCCTTCCGCTCCAACGCCGCCAGCCTCACTTTGAGGGCGGCGATCTCCTCCGTCTGCCGAGCGTTCTCTTTACGAGACCGCTCGGCCTCCGCCTCCAGCGCCGATGCTCGGCTGATAGCCGCCGAGAACACCGGCACTAGTTTGCGGGCATCGGAGGCGATCGCTCGCAACCTCTGCCCTTCCTCCCTGGCCCCTTTCCCCGAGGCCCGGCTGGACGCATAAAGCGCCCTGCGCCCCAGGCTCTTGGGGATGGCAGAATGCTCGTCCAGCTCCTTCTGAGCCGGCCGAGACGAGGAGCCTTGGCTGGGCCCGGCGCCACCGCTCTTGGCGGCCAGCCTCCCTGAGCGTCTCGTCCTCTGCGGCCCCTCGCCGCGAGAGGACGAGTCGCCGCCCGAGGTCTTCCGCGTGTAGGATTTCCTCTTGCGAAGAATCCTCTCTGCGTTGAATTGCTCACCAGAGTCGACATCGCTCGCGCTGGTACTCGCCAGCGATGTCGGCTCTGGTCCCGCATCCTTGCCCTCTTCCGCCTCCGAGCCCATCTCGTCCGCCCAAGAGAACGGGACGATCTGGGCCCGGGCATCGGTTTCGTTGCCACTCGCAGGCCCGGCTACCTGCGAGTGCCTTCCAGTATCTACTTCCATCGTAGGGGCCTGGTTGCCTACCCCTACGTGGGCATCGGTGGGCGTCTTCACACCCGCGGGCCCGGATACCCGCGGGCGCCGGGTGCCTGGGGCCGGATCGTCCGGCAAGGCATCCATACTTTTAGACTTTTCCATTACGATTTATGTAAATGGGGATTACTCGCACCGCTTTCCCAAGGCGGTGCGGTCGCACTTTCTGGGGGGGATTTAGCCCCCCAAGGCTCGCGATCGCCTGGGTGCAGGTTATACGCCGCCTGCGATTCGGCGTCCTCCTCCGGTGGCCCACTAGCCACCCTCCTCGTCCCCGAGGGCACCGCTTGCTTAACAAGCGGTGTGGGGAGAGGAGCTCCGTGTGGTCCTCTTGGTCGCGGCACCCTCTTGCCAACTAAACACCTTGCGGGGTGCGAGGGTGCACGCTCCAGCCCACCGCCACGACAAGGCGGGACCACCGGGTGGGATACATTTAGACTTAAGAAATTATTGTAAATGACCTCTTAGCATCCAGAAATATTTAAATTACTACGCTTCATCTTAACGAGATGAAGCTTCGCCAAAAATGGGAGTTGTTACAACCCTATAATCAAAGCTTAAATTGCAAGATATACAAATTTCATTTAAACGGAGTTTTCCAGTGAATTCGCAACACGACATATAAAAGCGAATTCTCTGGACAATGAGTCAGTCATAATCTGGAAGTCTAAGGAGTCATACAAATTAGTAAAAGTGTAGTAAAACTATAATAAAAGTGTGAATTGTGAATCGCGTTTTTTTAAAAAAAGACTTTGGGGTTAGTCGCATAACAGTTCGATGGCCCTGTACGGCGCGCCCGTTTGGGCCGGACCGGGAAACTGGACAGCAACCGTTGTCCGACTCCTGTACCGGCCGCAGCGCGTCGTAGCTATCATGTCATCATCCGCGGATACCGCACCATCTCCTTCGAGGCGGCGTGCGTGCTGGCGGGGACGCCGTCCTGGGATCTGGAGGCGGAGGCGCTCGCCGACGACTATCGTTGGCGTTGCGACCTCCGTGCTCTGGGCGTTGTGCGTCCCCTCAGAGCCGCGGTACGGAACCGGAAGGCCCAATTTTGGCAATCCGTGCTGGAGGCTTGGTCAAGGCGCTTGGCCAACACCAGCTGGGGCCTTAGGACTGTCTAGGCGATTCGCCCTGTCCTGGAGCTCTGGGTGAGTCGCGGCGAGGGACGCCTCACTTTTCGTCTGGTGCAGGTGCTGACCGGGCATGGTTGCTTCGAGAAGTACCTGCATCGGATACAGGTTGAGCCGTCGACGAGGTGCCATCATTGCACGAGCGACCTGGACACGGCAGAGCATACGCTCGCTGTTTGTCCCGCATGGTCTTTGCCGGGCGTCGTGGCATCGATGTTCGGCGACGACGAGTCCTGGAAAGCTATGCTCGACTTCTGCGAGTCCACCATCTCGCAGAAGGAGGCGGCGGGCGGGAGAGGGAGAGCTCTTCCCTCGCTCGCGCGAGCGGCGGAGGTTTTGGTGCGGTTCAACCCCCACATACCTCACGCAGGGCGAGTGGAAGTCCGGCGATTTCCTCCCGTCCAAAAGAAAAAAAAAAGGCGTTTTTCGCTGATTTGAATATGTCTGTCCAAGTAGAACCGTGAATAACTAAAGCCGTATCATCCGCGTACGTAAAGACGGAACTGTAGGTCAAAAATAGCGTAGGTCCTAGGATAGAGCCTTGTGGTACTCCGAAGGTTATGGGAGTTGGATCACTAGTTAAAGGACCAATTCTGACGCTCTGAGTCCGATTAGATAAAGAGCTAGGCCACGAATTCCCATACTCTCCAGAGTGAGAAGAAGCTGTGAACAAGAGACTGTGTCGAAGCCTTTGAAATGTCTAAGAAAATACCAATACATTTCTGCTTTTTGTCAAGTTTATCGACTATACAGTCTATTAGAGAAGCCACCGCATCTTCAGTAGATTTATTGCTTCTAAAACCAAACTGATTACTAGCCAATAGATTCTCTTTTTTCAGAAAACTGACTAAACGAAGATTAATAATTTTTTTAAGCACCTTCGATAACGCTGGAAGAATGGAGATTGGCCTGTAATTATTGACCTCGTCTCTCTCCCCCGCCTTGAAAATAGGATGAATCACTGCTTTTTTAAAACATTTTGGAAATTTACCGATACTTAAGCTTAAGTTACATAAATGTACAATTACAGGAATTAAAGTAACATTGCATTTTTGTAATAAGGTAGAAGTAATACCGTCCCATCCCGCGGCGGTATTCTTGCGGAGAGTAAATATGATTCGCGATAGGTACTTCAACTTCATCTGTAGGGAACAGAACTAGCGAGTTTGAGGGAGAAAAACGATTGTCTACTGAGTAAAGAGGACTGTATAGAATACTAGTTGCCCCACGCAACTTCGTCTGCGTCGAAAAAAAAAAAAAAAAATTAGGGGTGGACTACCCCTAACATTTAGGGGGATGAAAAATAGATGTTGGCCGATTCTCATAGATACCGGATAAGCACAAAAAATTTCAACAAAATCGGTCAAGCCGTTTCGGAGGAGTTCAAGTTCGAACACCGTGACACGAGAATTTTATATATTAGATTAGATAACAATCAAAAATCAAAAATGGATAATTCTTATATATAAAAGTAAGGCTAACTTATTTTCTATCTTTAACTGCAGCGTTGTATAATTTGAGTATGAGGTTTGCTGCATCGGACTTTGGCTCCGCCAATATTGCATTACAGCCTCCCACTTGCCAGAGAGCATGGTCGTCCGGAAACATTTGACGACGCATCGATGCGACTCTGGCACATTCCATTATGATATGGAAAGCATCCTCTACTTTACCACAAACTTCACAGTTCATGGTATTGACCTTTTTCATCAAAAATCCAGATTTGTTTAATGGAATATGTCCAGATCGAAGTCTTACAGCAGTAACTATTTTATTCCTTCCCATTCCAGTCCCCAAAAACCATGCAACCGAGGAAGTGATGGTTGTATCGTCTTATACCAAATACCCTTTGTCCGAGATCTTTCATTGAAATATTCCGACCACATGTTAAAATTCTTATTTTTGTGTTGTCTTAATATATCCGTAAAATTTGGAAGACAGCTAAATTTTTCACCATCTGATATTGCCTCTCTGGCAAGACGATCAGCTTCCTCGTTTCCCGATAGACCAATATGGGAGGGAATCCATTGTATCTTAATACATAATTTTTTCAATTGTAAAATATGGATAGTTTTTATTATTTTGTAAGCTATTGGAATGCCTCGAAAACTCGATCCACTGACACAATGTTTTAAGTGGTATATTTCTCTCAGGAAGGAGGGGCGCCCGGCGGATACATGCCGCCGGTTATCGTCCTATCGTGCTGCTGGACGAGGTGGGCAAATTGCTGGAACGCATTCTGGCTGCCCGCATCGTCCAGCACCTGGTCGGGGTGGGACCCGACCTGTCGGCGGAGCAGTACGGCTTCAGAAATGGCCGCTCAACCGTGGACGCGATCCTTCGCGTGCAGACCCTCTCAAATGAAGTCGTATCACAGGGCGGGGTGGCCTTGGCGGTATCGCTGGACATCGCCAACGCATTCAACACCTTGCCCTGGTCCGTGATAGGGGGGGCACTCGAGAGACATGGCGTTCCCCCCTACCTCCGCCGGCTGGTCGGCTCCTACTTGGAGGCCAGGTCGGTAGTATGCACCGGGCACGATGGGACCGTTTACCGGTTTCCGGTCGTATGCGGGGTTCCACAGGGGTCTGTCCTCGGACCTCTCCTTTTGAATGTCGGGTACGACTGGGTGCTGAGAGGCGCCCCGACCCCGGGCCTGAGCGTGATCTGCTACGCTGATGACACGCTGGTCATGGCCCAGGGGCAAGACTTTAGAGAGGCTACCCATCTCACCACAGCGGGGTGGCCCTCGTCGTCAGTCGTATAAGAAGATTGGGCCTCGCGGTGGCGCTCAATAAATCCCAGGCCCTGTGGTTTCACAGGGCTGGGGTAACGCCACCTGCAGGGGCCCAGATCGTGGTTGGAGGCGTCCCAATAGAGGTCGGGGCGCAATTGAAGTACCTCGGCCTCATACTAGACAGCCGTTGGACCTTCCGGGCCCACTTTACGGAGCTCGTCTCCCGACTGATGAGGACGGCCGGTGCACTGAGCCGGCTGCTTCCGAATCTCGGGGGACCAAACCGTGTCGTGCGCCGCCTCTACGCGGGGGTGGTGCGTTCGATGGCCCTGTACGGCGCGCCCGTTTGGGCCGGACCGGGAAACCGGACAGCAACTTTTGTCCGGCTCCTGTACCGGCCACAGCGCATCGTAGCTATCAGGGTCATCCGCGGATACCGCACCGTCTCCTTTGAGGCGGCGTGCGTGCTGGCGGCGACGCCACCTTGGGATCTGGAGGCGGAGGCGCTCGCCGACGACTATCGTTGGCGCTGCGACCTCCGTGCTCTGGGTGTTATGCGTCCCCTCAGAGCCGCGGTACGGGACCGGAAGGCCCAATCTCGGCGGTCCGTGCTGGAGGCCTGGTCAAGGCGCTTGGCCAACCCCAGCTGGGGCCTAAGGACCGTCGAGGCGATTCGCCCTGTCCTGGAGGCCTGGGTGAGTCGCGGCAAGGGACGTCTCACCTTTCGTCTGGTGCAGGTGCTGACCGGGCATGGTTGCTTCGGGAAGTACCTGCATCGGATACAGGTCGAGCCGACGACGAGGTGCCATCATTGCACGAGCGACCTGGACACGGCAGAGCATACGCTCGCTGTCTGCCCCGCATGGGAGGAGCAGCGCCGTGTCCTGGTCGCACAAGTAGGACGGGACTTGTCGTTGCCGGGCGTCGTGGCATCGATGCTCGAAGACGACGAGTCCTGGAAAGCGATGCTCGACTTTTGCGAGTCCACCATCTCGCAAAAGGAGGCGGCGGGGTGGGAGAGGAAGAGCTCTTCTCTCCCCGACCGACCCCGTCGCCGCCGACGTCGAGCGGGGGGCCGACCTCGGGAGGTGTCCCGGGATCTGGCCCCCTAAGAGTACCGGGTCCACCAACACCGGAATCGAGGGGTGCTGCGCTAGGCATCAGCGCGCACCCTCCGTAACATCTACCGGGGGATGGTCAGCTGCGCTCCCCGACTCGGGCTGGTTTTGACCCGGCCTGAGCCGAGGGAGACCCTCCATCACGCGGCCCCATCTCGGCGGGCTTTGATTGGCTCGTCTACCGAGTGAGCCGGTGGTCGTTTCACCGACGGCTGCCGGTTCGACATCCGGGGGTGACGGGGCGATACGTGAGCGACAATCGCGAACGCGTCCTGTCACCCCTACTACGTCGGATGTCGAGCGCGAGCGGCGGGAGGTTTTGGTGCGGTTCAACCCCCACATACCCCACTCGCGGGGCGAGTGGAAGTCCGGCGATTTCCTCCCGTTCAAAAAAAAAAAGTGGTATATTGCACTTTTGGAATTCGTGAAGATTACAAACTTGTTATAATTTAAAGATTCAACATATGACAATGCTTCCATAACAGCAAAAAGTTCCACATACATTATACATATTTGACCATCTATGGAAAACCTATGAGATTCGTTAGTTTCAGCGTCGAAAATTGCTGCACCTCTTCCGCTTTTAGTAAAGGAACCATCGCAATATATTTTATAGAATTCCGAATAATATACATAATTTAAAAAATTTACACATTTTAGTTTAATATCTAGTACATTATATTTTCGTTTGGGCTTATCTATTATTAAAATATTTGATCTATAATGTTGTTGTCACTTAATGATTTATTTTTTAACCAAAATTTGGTAGCCAGGTATTGTCTACGTATCAATAGAGGTGGAATATGAAGTTCAGATTCCATGACTTGGATTGGAGTACTTTTAATGAATCTGTGAACGACAGAACAAGCCCGGTACAAGCTTTCGTGTACAGACATGATGATAGTAAACAAACACGTGTAAAATCCTTTATATAACGAACATAATTTAGAAGTAAATAACTCTTAGGTAAAAATCATGAAACTGAAACTAGTATTATTAGAAAGGTTTATGTAAAATCTAACTAGAATAAACAATTAGAATTATATAAAAGCAAGTAAATAGGGAAATATTAACATAAATATGTATAGAGTATACTAGTTGCGTCATACGCGGCGGCCCAAGCGCGACTGAGCGCAGGGAGACGGGGGCCCCGCGTATTTATATCGGAGGGCCCGTTACGGGCATATGTGAGCATTTTAGGATTAAGAACATATTATGTGTAACGTATACATTAAGGAAAATAATAATGTATGCAAAAAGAAAATAAACGATTTATTGTATGGTCTTTTAATAATGAACAAATAAAGTTGCGAATCCTGGCGAGGGTGAGGTGTGCGCGGGGAGTGGGGGCGCGAAATTCGGCTATATAAACAAACCGGTTTCGACGCTCCGGCAGACTCGACTCGGCCGGGGCTGGCGGCAACTCGAAGAGAGATCAAACTGAACATATACATGGTGGATCTGTAACCTTGGACATACCGAAGCGGGGTGAATGTCCTATCGAAATACAACCCGGGAAAAATGTAAAAAAAAATATCGGTTACATTTTTTTTTTTAAGTATTAAATATTAGCCCGCAGTACAAAACGCAGGAATCGCCGCGCAATGCAGCGCGCGCGATTGCAGTGTTGCTCGTTTAAAAAAGATAATATGGCGGCCGTGACCTTGATTGACCTCTTTTTAATCAGTACAACGACACGACAAGGTGGTTGATATGTTTTACACACTTTTATTAGGTAACACAAAGTGTATGTTAAGGAAAATAACTCACCATAGTAAGATTGTCGATCCGATTCGAAATCCAGTTAAATAGCACTTATAAAATAAGTTAATGTAATAAGTTACTACCATTAGTTTCAGCAGAAAATGTTTCTTTTATCTAAATGGTAATAGCATTGAACACCTTGACACTAACACTTGAACTTTGAATACAATCAACTCATTTTGTCTTAAAGCCCATTGAATTAAAACAAGTTTTGTCTAGTTAACACAGCAAATATGCAAAATAACATCTGTTTTCCACAAGTCATCACAACACACGCGAACTAACGCGACAGCGCAACTAGTGATCTCAAGTAAACCTTTTAGTATGACTATTTAGACGAAACTGAATAAAATAGTAAGACAGACGCAGTCGCCTCCTCGCCCCGCGATCCCTTCCGGCCCCACACGGAAGTAGAAAGAAATATCATACTTCGAAAAGAAATGTAATGTCTTTGATAAGTTTTATGAAATACCTAGATAATTTAAAATTATTATCCGTACATAACAATATTTATAATTAGAAAGTATTGAAGTTTCCTTTATTTCTCTGATTAAAAAAATAAAATTTCCTAAACATTTTATGAACACAATGCCATCTATCCGAAAGACGTGAAACTAAAAGCATTTTATTAGTAAATCTAAGTTCATACATTTATTTTTTTTTTTACGCCATCTATCGTGCTAATGTTAACTTCCCTTTTTTATTTTTGCAATGAAATTTCTGATTTCCTAAACAAACAAAAGTTTACAGAAAAGTTTGTTTTACTTTAATAATTACTTGTTATTGATGGTCAACATAATGAAAGTAATAAGATAAAAAACAATTTTAAAGACAACGCCATCTATCCCACTGTGAAGCAATTGCATTAATTTTTGCCATCTGGCGGAAAAATATCACTGAATAATTTACATTTCGAGCACGTTTTTAAAAAGTTTTATCTATCCTCTAATTCAATTCTTCTCGAGTTACCTAACTAAAAATTAAGTAGCAATGAAGTACCCTATTTATGAAACGGTTTGATCTATTTTAGAAATCCATTACTTTCTTACTTTGTCTTGTAATGTTCGGTGAAATTTGAAATCTTCCGGTTTAAAAAAATACTTTTCTCTTGCGTTGGTACGACTGGCAGTAGAGAGAAACTGAGCCAATCACAGGAATTAGGAAGTGTCGGCAACATAAACGCAAATTCGGTTTGATCAAATGAAAATTTTCGGCGCGTTTCGTCGTTTTAGTCAAAAGAAATCTTTGTTAATTAAAATTGTTTAGTTTTTTGTTTTGTGTTTAAGTTAGTTTTTATTTGTGTTAGTTTGATTGTGTGTTTAGTGTTTGTTTGTGTTTCAGTTATTAGTTTAAGTGTTCATTTTGTTTCTTTTATAATATTCTTGTTAGTTTGTTTTTTTTTCATCTCTTCTTAATTAATGTACAAACATGCCGAACACATACTCGTTAGATGCAAAACAAACGTTGTATTTGTTTGTGTTAACTAGACAAAACTTGTTTTAATTAAATGGGCTTTAAAACAAAATGAGTTGATTGTATTCAAAGTTCAAGTGTTCAAATGTCAAGGTGTTCAATGCTATTACCATTTGGGGTATCTCTTATAGCGGAAAGAGATATCCCTTTATAAATTACTTGAGTATCTATTTGGTAGATACCATTTAATTAAAATGAACAACTGACTCTAGTTATCATTTTTTATTGTCACTCTTTACAATATACAATAATGAATATGATTACAATATAATAATGTGTGGACGCGACTGTACGCTTGGCTGATTACGGAACGACTGGGGAGTCGCGCTACGCACTGCACTTATATATGCTTGCGCTTTGTATAAAACAGTGCAAGCATGCAACCGTCCCTACAGTACACCCTTCCTAAAATTTTGGTTATACAATGCAAAATTTTTCACAAAACAAACAAAAAAATAATTAAAATACAACTAAGTACTGTTAAAACTTTTGTTTCCGGCTGTACCGCATTAGGATGGGTACTTGAGATATACTTCGAATGCGCTTTATCGTTAAGCAACAGTCGAAGTTTTTTACTCGCTACTCATAAATCAATCATTTTTTACTTCAAAATCATTTCATCTTAAATCGTTTAAAACTTGAGATACAACGAACACTCGAATTGTTGACTCGGTGTTTTCTCACACTTATAACAAAGTACTTAAAACAAATCATTGCATTTTGTGATGAAATATTACCAGAACTCTTAACTTATTCCACTTAGATTTTTAAATATTACTTTCGTTAAGTAGTTCTCATTGCCATAAATCAATGATACGAATCAAACTATATTGAATCTTTTACACAAAACATTAATGATTCAAATTTTGTTAAAACATATTACAATTTTCACTTCATAAACATGTCACTATTTCATACAAAGTTACAACTAGTAATCATTTCTACGTGAATTAAGTTGGCTTTATCCCTTTACTTAATTACTATAAAGAATCTTATTGCGATGCTATACATACTAGTTTGATATTTCCAATAGAAATGTGACAAATTAATAAAAACACAAAAATACTTCAATGACAAAACATTAAAATAAACAGACTAAAACTAATGCAAAAGGCAATACAGGAATGTAAATATCGCTGTCACGTCGCCTCTTAATCGCAAAACGTGAAGTTTGGCATCAAGAAATATATTCACACGTTATAAGTTATGGAGAATGAAGTAGAATATTGGACCACGACTTGACTTGTCCATCGTTTCTACAGCTCTCCTCGACTTCTTCTCGACATAACATCTCTCGACCAAGTATGTCTCCCACCATAAAATGTGGCAATCTCGACGGCATTTCCTCTGGGTATGCTTTTCTCCCGAAAATCCTTGGGTGCTCTCCCACGAGTCATCTCTTCCGGATCAATGGTAGTGGCTGGTTTTGCTCGTTATACCATCCGGTGTTCCGATGATTACAATGCTGGAGTTACGACGTTTCCCTTGATCTTCGCTTGTCGATTACTATGACTGAATCTCGTTACTTGTCCTCCAATACAGCGTTGCTCTAGTTCCTGTGCCATATCTGCTCATAACTGTCCTATATACTTTGTATACTTCTTCCTAATATCCGATTTGTTTTAAATCTTGTTGCTTTTACCTGCAGTCGATGTGAGTACCTTGCAGGGAGTCGTCCGTTTAGCAGCCTGCTAATTTAACCTACACTATTCTTCATAATTTCTCAGCTCCACGTATATGTCATATTAACTAATTACTTGTGTATTCTCCTCTTCCCCGTCTTGTGTGCTTGAATCGCCAATGCCAGTGAAAGAAGTCCCAGTGAATCGGAACTGTACTGCTGACGCACGGGCTCCAATGAGTCGGACATGCTGCCGTGCGGGGCCGATGCTACTGATGACCAGGAGAGATGCGCTCTGCTTTGCTGACCGGTCCTTGTAGTCAGTGTGCCCAAAGTCAAGCCGATGAGGGTTCGACCAGGCCGCGCTGCGTTGCGGCTATTGGACGAAATACCCGAAGAGGCTGAAGTTGGCTGGCGCGATGCGGGGTGTGATGATCTTGAAGGAGTCGTGTTCTTGTCGGAGGTCACCACTTTGGGGTATCTCTTATAATCGGAAAGAGTAACCCTTTATAATAACTTGATGTATCTCATTAGTAGATACATTGAATTAAAATGAATAAACTGACTCCAGTTATCATTATTTATTGTCACTCTTTACAATATACAATAATGAATATGATTACAATATAATAATGTGTGGACGCGACTGTACGCTTGGCTGATTACGGAACGACTGGGGAGTCGCGCTACGCACTGCACTTATATATGCTTGCGCTTTGTATAAAAAAGTGCAAGCATGCAACCGTCCCTACAACCATTTAGATAAAAGAAACATTTTCTGCTGAAACTAATGGCAGTAACTTATTACATTAACTTATTTTATAAGTGCTATTTAACTGGATTTCGAATCGGATCGACAATCTTACTATGGTGAGTTATTTTCCTTAACATACACTTTGTGTTACCTAATAAAAGTGTGTAAAACATATCAACCACCTTGTCGTGTCGTTGTACTGATTAAAAAGAGGTCAATCAAGGTCACGGCCGCCATATTATCTTTTTTAAACGAGCCACTGCGATCGCGCGCGCTGCATTGCGCGGCGATTCCTGCGTTTTGTACTATTTGTACTGCGGGCTAATATTTAATACTTAAAAAAAAAAGTTTAACCGATATTTTTTTTTACATTTTTCCCGGGTTGTATTTCGATAGGACATTCACCCCGCTTCGGTATGTCCAAGGTTACAGATCCACCCTGTATAGACCAGACCATGGGTTAAACCCCAGAAAGGGGTATTAAACAATGCCACGAAACCACCTCACCTCCGCCTAGAATGGCGGAGAGATTATTCCCGGGCAGCGGGGTGCCCAAGGGCCGTCCGTACACGAAGACCCCCATGGCTGGCTGGTGGCTCCGGCAGAGGTTCTCGAGATTTCCCTCTCACCACACCTGAAGAAAAGAAGAACAGAAGAAAGCCACTGAAAAGGCTGTACCCCTGCTGCCCCGCACCCCGAACCCCTGCCAGGCCGCAGTACTGAAAAAAGGCGTTTTATTGAAGAATCCCTGCTCCTGATCTCCTGGTGGAGCTGTACCCCTGAACCGGCCCTCACGTGAATAGGACGTGGCCGGGAGAAGAACCGCCAACTCCGCAGCTCGCGAAAGTGCAAAGTGAAAGTCTGGTCAATAGGGGACCAGCACCGGAAGAACGTGAGAGACGAATGGGGCACGGACACGCACTCGCGCTTGAAGATGGAACCCAGGCGGGGCATGGACGCTCGTCTGCATGTATGGAACGTGTGTGTACAGGAAATGAAGAAACGAGGGAACATTCGCGAGCAAGTACATCGAGGCACATGAAGAGGATGTCTCACAGGGAAATTAAAAAGGAAATAAGGCAGGCAGAATGGGCCGCCACCGAAGACACAATGAGCACACCGAGGTGCATCCAAGGGCCACCTCGACTGAATGGGAAAACAGAACGATTGAGGTGGGATATCGTCAAAGAAATAAGGTATGAAAAAATGGGTGGCGAAGAAGAGTTCACTACGCGAAGCGTCCGAACGGAAAAAGGAATGAAAAATGAAGAAACTCGAGTGATACGGAAATTGGGTACTCCAAGCGAGGAAGAGCACGTCGACGCGGGCGCCCGCGGGACGGCGCAACGAGGCCAGGCGGACATATCGGATTCGTCTGCGCACTCACAAGAAGAACGTGGCCTGGCGATCATGACGGAGTCGTCGGCACGTTCATCGATGGTACGGAGCCCGGTGCGAGAGGAGACATCGGTACATCCCATCATCGACGTTGCTACAGGAGAGAGGAAGGAGGCCAAAGACAACAGGAGGATTTTGGCAACAACGGAGGACACCCACGGAAGTATCAACAGAGAACAGTGTACGAAGAAAGTGAGTTCCTGTACCGGCGGGAGTGCGAAGGACCTCCCCCATGAGTTCGAGATGCAACGAAGCGAGAAACAAGTAAGAAACAACGCGTACGTGAAACTCGGGAGAACGGACGATGAAAAATAATATTAAATGAACAAAAGCGTATGAAGAAAGTGAGTCCCTTTACCGGCGGGAGTGCGAAGGACCTCCCCCGTGAGTTCGAGATGCAACGAAGCGAGAAACAAGACGACACTTACGTGTATCTAAGGAAAACTGATGATGAAAAAATAATGTTAAGAGAACAAGACATGAAACAAGTGAGATCCTCTACCGGCGGGAGTACGGAAGACCGTCCCCATGGAGCGGACGGACAAACCCCGGAAGTGTGTGACACATCAATCCATGAAAACACGACGTCATCGCGAGACACAAAAATGAAGATACATCGCGAAGGAGAGAAGACTATTTCCCACACCGGCGGGAGAGGAGGACTTCTCAGAAACAGCAAAACGGCGCCACTGAAGGACAAGTGCGAAACGATCGAAATCCGCGGGAAGTTACGTGAAGGACGCGCGCCTAAGAAAAGACTGGACTCAACAATGACGTCATCCCTAAACACATCACCGAGACGCAAGCGCAAGAAAGATATTGTTTACGAAAGCAACTCAAATGGAAAATTATATAACACGCCGCTGAGGAATCGGAGGCGACGCGAGCTATAGAAAATAACCACTACATGGACGACTACTTGCAGAGCTTCAACACGGTCGAGGAGGCCATGCGAGTAACAGCTGCGGTGGACCGCGTGCACCAGCACGCCGGCTTCGAGCTCCGAGACTGGACCTCGAACGTACCGGAGGTCGTCAGCAAATGGACAAAGGGAACTGGAGCGGACACCGTTGAAATCGGCGGGAGCACCGTGGAGAAGACTCTAGGACTTCTGTGGCACGTCGGGGAGGACACCATAGGTTTCAGAGTAAACCAACTAAAAACGTCCGCCGAAGTGTTCGACGGGACCCGCGCTCCGACGAAGAGGGAAGCCCTGAGCATCATCATGTCAGTGTTCGACCCGCTGAGGCTGATCTCGCCACTGACCACGCCTGCGAAACGTATCATGCAAGACACATGGAAGTACAAGACGGACTGGGACGAGCCGATCCCGGAAGAGTTACAAGAACGGTGGACGGCCTGGCTTGACCAGCTGCGTGACCTGCCCTCGATACGCATTCCGCGGTGCTACGACTCCGAACCGGCGGGAGATAGGGAGCTACACACGTTCGTGGACGCCAGCGAGGAGGCCTACGCCACGGCAGTGTACCTCCGAACGAGAAGAGCCGACGGCAGTGTCAGCATCGCGCTAGCGGCAGCCAAAAGTCGGGTGACGCCGACGAAGCCTATATCCGTCCCTAGACTTGAGCTCCAAGCGGCACTATTGGGAGCCCGGCTAGCGAAAACGGTGGAAGATTCACACGATTGGGAGATCTCGAAGAGGACGTTTTGGAGTGACTCGCGAACCGCTCTCGCGTGGATTAGATCGGAACCACGCGCATATAAAACATTCGTCGCGCATCGCCTGTCGGAGATCGAAGATCTCACGAAGAAGAATCAGTAGAGGTGGATACCGACGGCGATGAACGTGGCCGATGACGCCACGCGTGATACCCCGAAGAATTTCAAGAGCGATCACCGCTGGTTCACGGGTCCCGAGTTCCTGTACGAAGAGGAGACACACTGGCCCACGGAAACGGGAGGCGCAGCCCCCGAGGCGGCGACAGAGATGAGAACGTGTCTGCACATAACCACCGCACACACACCCTGGATTGACTACGCCCGGTTCTCGAGATGGACGAAGTTCGTCCAGCCAGCCATGGGGGTCTTCGTGTCTCCCGAAGGGGGACACGGACGGGCCTTGGGGGCACCCCTCTGCCCGGGAATAATCTCTCCGCCATTCTAGGCGGAGGTGAGGTGTTTTCGTGGCATTGTTGTTTTATACCCCTTTCTGGGGTTTAACCCATGGTCTGGCTTCTATTGTAGGTTTGGCTATTCTTAGGTCACCGCCAGCCCCGGCCGAGTCCTCGCCCATTCTGGGCAGTCTTGATCGGAAGGCCACAGCAACGAAGAAAGTGAAGATAACATAACGATTGAAATTTTATCATCATTTTTGGTCCCTACAATTTTTTTCCCTTTTGTAGGGGTGGGAGCAACCCTTTATTAACAAACATTTTTATAAACATATTTACAACTAAACCACACACAAGATAAAAACAGAGACTAAAAACTAATAACAAAACAAGATTAAGAACAGGAACATAAACTATACAAAACTAAATGAAAACAAGCAATTTAAGAAAATTAATTTAAATTTAAATTTGAAGTCAAAACAAAAGAAAAAGAAAAATAAAGCAAGATAAAATGAATAAAATAAAAATGAAGTAAAGGGTTTGAGGCCCCGTCCAGCCCCCGCCGGCCCCTCCCTCCCACGACAACACCACGAAACGTTAGAAGAGAAGGGCCCGCGCTGAGGTCGGCCGTTCCCTGAAGGGGAACGGGACCGCAGACAAGAGTCCGCAGTGCAAAGGGGCCCCCGGTTGGGAGTCCCATCCCCTAAAGGGGGATTGATTGATCCCGGAAGGGGAGAAAAAGGTTTGAAATTAGTCACCCCACTGTTAGGCGGGGTGACACCTGTCTCTAAAGAGATATATCTCCCAGATGGGGAGTAGGACCCGGAGACGCGGGACGGAGTCCCGGACAAGTCCGTGGCTCCGTTCCGCGACCCCAGACCTCAAAGAAGAGGTCCCCAAGCTTAGCTTGGGCGACCCATACCCCTGAGGGGGGAATAGAAGCCCCTTAAGGGGGCTTATAAAAATAAAAATAGAAATAATGCCCCCACTGATACGTGGGGGGTCCCCATAAGGAGGAACAGCTCCCAGAGGGGGAGCGGGGTCGCACCTCCCTGTCGGGAGGGTGATGGTAGCCCCCGTGGGCTCCATCATAGGGCAGAAGTACGTGCGGGACGGACGATACAACGATCTCAGTCCCGTAGAGGGGATCGCTCATATCCTACCCACGTTGTTACGCCGTAGGATAGTTAACTCCGAGGAATCTCGGGGGACCCAGCAGCTCCCTAGGCAACGCCGCGCCTTCAGGCGGCCGGGCGTGCAAGGGAGCTATGTTGCGGAGATGCTCGTGGGGTCCTCGGTCGGCCCGCTCGTACATGTTACGGGCGAGCCGGACGATGAACTCCTCGAGCGACTCCATCTCAAGGTCCCGGGCGATTACGTCGTTACGCACGTAACGGCCTGCTCCGACGATGACTCGGAGGGAGATGTTCTGCTGGGCCTGCAACCTTTTCCGCTGGGACGGCAGTATGAGGTGATACCAAGCCTCAGCAGCGTACGTAATACGTGGGCGGATATAAGTCTTGTAGATAGTGAGCTTAGTCCTGATCGGCAGTGCGGACGCGAGAACCGGTCGCAAGACGAATCGCGCCGCACGAGCCAGGTCAATCGCTCGATCGACCTGCGGCTTCATGCGGAGCGAGCGGTCAATCACGCATCCGAGATACCGAACGCTGGATTTAAACTCAACATCCACACCACGAAGACTGAGATGGGGGACGGCCATGGTACGGACCGGACCGTAGAGTAGGGCCTGGGTCTTACCCGCATTGACCGAGACCCTCCACCGGTCCAGCCACTCAGGCAGAACATCCAGGAGCCTCTGCATCCTGGAGACGGCAAGTTTAACACTTCGGGAGGATGCAAAATAGGCCGAGTCGTCCGCGAAAAGGGTCAGTTTCACATCCTCCTCCCACCAGCGGAGATGCCCCTCCAGGGTGGGAATGTCGTTGGTATAGAGGGCGTATAGGATCGGGGACAGGACACTACCCTGTGGTACCCCGGCCGTTATGGGGCGCACAGACGACTTGCACCCCTCGACCGCGACAAAGAAGGATCTCCCCTCCAGCCAAGACCCCAGCAGTCGCCAGTAGGCATGAGGTAGGCCGGTGGATTGCAACTTACTGACCAACCCCCCGTGCCATACCCGGTCGAAGGCCTTCTCGACATCGAGAAAGACTGCGACCGTGTACCGGTCGGAGTTACGTTGGTCCGCAAGGTGATGCAATACACGGACTAGCTGTAGAGTCGTCGAGTGGTCAGCTCTAAAACCGAACTGCTCCGGTCTGAGGTGGATATGCGGAGATATCCTCCTCAGGAGTAACCGCTCAAACAACTTGCCGACGTGCTAGAGCAGGGTGATGGGCCTGTAGCTGGAAGCTTGACGCCTATCTTTGCCGGGCTTGGGCAAGACGATGATCTTACCCATTTTCCAGGTCCGTGGGTAGTGACCCGTGCGGAGAATGGAATTAAAGATTTCTGACAGATTTGCCAGAACGTTGGAAGGGATAGATAGTAGTACCATCGTCCCCGGGAGCCTTACGGCGCTTGAGGGTCTTGATCGCCTGACACACCTCCCTGGGGGTGATCAGTTGATCCTCCTCAAGCGGTGGCATCGGGAGACGAGGGTCAAGGGATTGGGTAACCCCCTCTTCCAAGACACGGTGGAAGTGAGCCATCTCCGGGACCGAGGCGTTCGGAGTGAACTGCCTTTCTAGCGAGCCAGCCAGGACTTCGGCGCGAGCCTGCGGCGCGAAGCACCTGTTGCCCTGTTCATCCATAAGCGGATAACCAGGGCTAGGTTTGGAGGAGAGGCGACGACAAATCCTGTGGAGGGAGGACATGGTGCGGTCGTCACCAGCCTCCCTCACGTACTGCTCCCAGGACTCTCCCCGGAAGGATCGAACCTTCGTTTTTACCTCCTCCTCCAACGCATTAAGCTCGCGCTTGATCCTGGGACACCTTGCAAGTCGCCCAGAGCTTCCGCAGACGTCGCTTGCGACGTATCAACGCCTCAATCGACGCCGGGAGTTTGCAACTGGGCCCGCTGCTGGGCACCATGGTCGTCGCTTGGTCTATGGCTCCCCTGATAAAATCAGTGAGGCGGACGGCCGCGTCATCGACGTCACCAGGGGTAGATAGATCCTGGAACGGTGATCGGTCGACTAGCGAGAACTGAAACGCCTCCCAGTCGACCCTGGGCCTCAAAGGGGGGGCCGCGACTCGAGTGATCCCCAAACCTGCCGTGACCAAGATCGCCAAGTGAGCGGTATCCATGTCGTACAGTACCTCGATGTTAATCGGGCACTGCAACCCCTTATGAACGCACACATCCAGCACGTCCGGGCGATATCTCGCCGAACTCGGGATGTGCGTTGGTTCATCGGGGCCGACCACACAGTAGTCCCCCTTATCGGCATCATCGATCAACCGCCTCCCCGCCGCCGATATACTCCGAGAGCCCGACGCGGTATGTTTCGCGTTGAGGTCTGTTGGATTAATTAAATAACACTGAGTATAACACTTTTATTATTTAATATCTTAATAATTGAGAGAACAATGATGCGATAGACGCCACAGAGTAGAGAGAGAGAGACATTGACAACTTGTGAGATGCAAGTATTACCATAGATTACAATATTATATTGTCTAACATACATGGTTAAGGCGACAAAATAAAATTATTTCAACACTTCTCCTTAATTTAAGCCTTAACAATAAAAATTAATATTAAGACAATTATTAAACCAATGAATTATGTGAAGACATTCCAAGTTTAGATCTTAAGAAAGCAAATTTATCTCTACATAATGCTTTGGTGAATATATCTGCATACTGATTGTCTGTACCTACAAACTCTAATGTTATTATCTTTTGATGATACTTTTCTTTAATAAAATGATATCTAACTTCAATGTGTTTACATCGTTTGTGAAAGTTTACATTTTTAATGACACTTATAGCACTTTGATTGTCCAAATGAAGAGTCATTGAATTTTGTTTATATTCCCCGATGTCACTCACAAATTGTTTAATCCACATTGTCTCTTTGGTAGCAGCACAAGCTGCTATGAACTCTGCTTCAGTAGTAGACAGGGCTACTGTCTGTTGTCTTTGACTAGACCAAGTTATTGCTGCCCCATTCTTGATGAAAACATAGCCAGTAACTGATCTCCGGTCATCCAGATCATTTGCATAGTCTGCGTCGCTGTAGCCTGTAGTTTCTGATGGTCCTGTGGTTTTAACATAACACAGGCCATAGTCTATTGTATCCTTCAAATATTTGAAAATCCTCTTCACTGAGTTCCAGTGACTTTGATTATAACAGTTTAAATAACGACTCACCAAACTGACAGCAAACATGATATCAGGACGACTCACAATAGCCACATGCATCAGGGAGCCGACCGCTTGTCTGTATGGTATACTTGTATCAGCTTCTTCATCACCCTTTTGCAGCTTTACATGAGGGTCCACTGGAATACTGTTTGGGTTAGAGTCATTCATATTAAAATTTAATAGCATTTGTTTTATATATTTAGTCTGATGTATGAATATACAGTTATTAAATTGTTCTATTTGCATGCCTACAAAATACTAGGCGTATTTAATACTTTTATTTCAAATATAAGGTTCAATTCTTTAGTGAGCTCTATTAATGCAGATTCATCTGTTGAGAATAACAAGCCATCATCAACATATAGGCAAAAATAACATTTCTTATTATTAACTAGACCAATATACACACATTGATCTGCTTTTGTGTTGACAAAGCCATACTTTTTCAGTACAGTATCAAATTTGCTGTTCCAGCACCTTGGAGCCTGTTTCAAACCATAGAGTGATTTATTAAGTTTACATACCATGTTTTCTGCACAAGGTAGGCCTTCTGGTGGTGACATGAATATGACCTCCTCCAGCTCTCCATACAGGAATGCTGTCTTCACATCAAGTTGAATAACTTTAAGATTATTCTGAGCAGCTACAGATAATAATATACGTATAGAATCGTACCTCACAGTTGGTGCAAATGTTTCAGTGTAGTCTATGCCTTTGGTTTGTGCATATCCTTTGGCACACAGCCTTGATTTATACCTTGGTCCGGTTGGTTCATCCTTTATACGGAATACCCATTTACAATTTATAACTTTGGTATTAACAGGTCTCTGAACCAATGTCCATGTATTATTCTTCTGATGAGCAAGTAGTTCCTCATTTATAGATTTCATCCATTTTTCTTTATGGATAGAGCTCACTGCTTCTTTGTATGTTTCAGGAACATCTGAAATAATTTCATGTTGACACAAGTATGTATTCTCTTCTGGATCATCAGAAGACTGTTTAGCCTTCTGCTTTCGGCGTAGAGTTATGTTAGAGATAGGGAAACTATCATAACTCCTATCAGGTAGGTACTCGCTGTCTGATGATTTTGTGTCACGTACAGTGTCATATGAACTTGTTGACGTAGAATCATCTGCCATTTCAGATGTTTCACTTTCTTCGGTGTCATCAATATTCATTGATGGTTTCTTTTGAGATAGTTCTATGGGAACATAGTCCCTTTTGACAGTTGATTCAAGGAATGTAGCGTTTCTGCTTCTTATCACTTTTCTGGAATTTGGTATTGTGAATCGATAACCTTTGGTGTGATCACAATATCCAATAAAGATCATCTTCTGTGCTTTTGGGTCCCACTTCCTGCGCTTCTCCTGTGGTAAGTGTACCATAGCTTCACAGCCAAATATACGCATATGTTTCACATATGGCTTCTGTCCATAACTCTTCTGGTGTTTTAAATGACAGAGATTTTGTTGGTGAGCGGTTTATGACATAAGCAGCAGTGTGTACTGCATCAGCCCAATATAGTTTAGGTAAATTAGCATTCAGGAGCATACACTTTGCTCTTTCTATTAGACTTCTGTTCATTCGTTCCGCAGTACCATTTTGCTCTGGAGTGTATGGTGTGGTGGTTTGATGTATAATTCCAGAACTCTTCAAGTAATCAGAGAAGTTGTTATTGACATATTCCAATCCATTGTCTGTCCGGAGAACTTTTATACGAGTTTCAAGTTGATTTTCTACTTCATTTCTGGATTCTTTAAACTTCTCTAGTGCATCTGACTTATTCCGGAGAAAATATACATAAATCTTCTTTGAATAATCATCCAAGAATGTTATGAAGTATTTAGATCCACCAAGTGTTTGTGTTTCCATAGGACCACATATGTCTGAGTGAACCAATTGAAGAGGGGTTTGTGCTCTCTTGCATTCACTTTTGAAAGGCAGCCTCGTTTGCTTACCTTCTTTACAGGTGATACATGACAGATTTTCTGATTTTGCAGAGAAAATGACATGATCTACATTGTTAGTCATCTTTTTCAAACTATTAAAATTCAGGTGTCCCATTCTTTGGTGCCATAGGTAAATATCCTCTGTGTCAACATCGGACATGCATGCATAGCCTCTTTCAGGCATATTCAGCCGGTACATGTTGTTGATGATACTGGCCGTTGCTATTATCTGACCTTTGTTTATAATAACACAGCCATTTTGATTAAACTTTACTTGGCCACCGTTTCTGACAATCTGGCTAATTGATATCAAGTTAGTTGCCAGTTCAGGAACACACAACACATTTTTGAATAGTAATTTATTTTCTTGACCCTTCTCATTTAATACATTTAAGCTCACTTGCCTTGAGCATTGCACATTTAAAATTTTGTTGTCTGCAGTTCTGATTGTTTTTACAGAAGGCGTGTCATTCTCATTTGACAGCAAATCTTTATGTTTGGTCATGTGAGATGTGCATCCGCACCTGAGTCCACGTACCAGACATCATCATGAGTCATAGATGCTACAAAAACAGCTGCATAGGAATTACTTGCTTTTTGTATATTTTTAGCCTTGTTTTTACATTCTGGACTTTTATGTCCATATTTATTACAGGTGTAGCACCTCGGTCCTTTTGAATGCTTTTTGGAATTCTTATGAAATGTCTTGGTAGCTGCAAATGCTTTTGAGTCATTTTCAGGTGGTCTTACATCTTGTAGTAGTTTTGCCTTTACTGAGTCTGAACTGATTTTCATGCCGGAGCTCTCAATAGCAATTATCATAGGTTGATAAGATTCAGGTAGACCAGAGAGCAGCAGTGTGCCTAGCCACTCGTCATCTACTTTAAAACCTATATTTCTTAACTTGTGGGCAGTGTTAATAATTTTGCTCACGTATTCTTCTACATTTTGGCATCCAGCAAGTGATGTATTACAAAGGTCACGCAGTAGACCAACTCGGCGTGTTAGCCCGGAGTCATCGAATGCTGATGATAATTTGTCCCAAACTTCCGTCGCAGTGTTTGCCTCTTGTATGTGAACATAGTTTATTGGATCCACTGAGAGAATAATCTTTGTTCTTGCTTTAATATCTCGTTTTGTATCTTTTACCTCATCTTCTTCAATGCAATCCCATAGCTCCTCGTGTTGCAAATAGGTTTGCATTGCAAATCGCCAAGTTGCAAAGTTATCACGTCCTGATAGTTTTTCAATGAATGCCATATGATTATTCATTGTGATGCAAATCTTATTTGACGAATTTTAGTTGAAAGAAACGGTTGACGAAAGTTGGCGGTTTCTTATTTTTAGGTTATAGAGGTTATGTTCACTGCAAATCACTGATTTTAAAGTTTATTATTAGCACTTTTATTATTTATAGGCTATTCTGGGCCCATAACCTGTTGGATTAATTAAATAACACTGAGTATAACACTTTTATTATTTAATATCTTAATAATTGAGAGAACAATGATGCGATAGACGCCACAGAGTAGAGAGAGAGAGACATTGACAACTTGTGAGATGCAAGTATTACCATAGATTACAATATTATATTGTCTAACATACATGGTTAAGGCGACAAAATAAAATTATTTCAACAAGGTCTCCCAGAATCAGCGTCGGTTGACGGTCATAGTCCAGGACCCGTCTAATGTCTGCCGGCTCGAGATTGTAGTCCGGGGGACGATACGCGGCATAAATCCGCAGTTCGACCCCCAGTACCTGCACTCTCACTCCCACCGTTCTGGTGTTAGTGAAGCTCAGTAGCTCTAGCTCATCGTGCACGACATCCCTCCTGACGAGAGCCGCCGTTCCCCTGAACGGGATCCTTTCAGGGGTCAGTTCGTCCCTTCGGTACACGATGTAGTTAGGCACTACAAATCTCGTAGTCGGTCTAAGTTTTGTTTCTCCCAGGAGCAAGACATGCGGTCTGTACTCCTGGGCTAAACGGATGAGGTCCATCCTGTGAGGAAGCACCCCTCCGGGGTTCCAATAAACGACCCGCAGCTCTTCTCTATCCATGCTGCTGGACGAAAGGGCCGAGTCCCGATATTAGTCCCCCGAGGGGGGCTATGAGGGAGGAGATCGCGTGAATAAATTCGCGGATCGCCTCCGACACTCTCTCCCACAACTCCAGGAGCGTTGCGACGGAGAAGGAATGCCCTGGGGCTATCCCTCCGTCGCGCTGCTGAGGCCGTGGGCGGGCTCGAGGATGGACCGTCGTGTGAAGGGATGGGGTGGCAGCCGACGGAGCCCCCGTCGAGGTCTGCTCAAACCCTACGTCCATGGGTTCGTGTTGGAGTGTCTGTGGAGGGGCTACAGCCTCCAACACTGGCCTCTCAGCGGCACGTGGTGGCCGAGGAGGCAAGGGGGCCGATGATGTAGCGGCCACGGGCTGCTCCTGAGCAACCCGAGTACCCACCGCCGCAGGTTTGCTGCCCTTCGGCTTCTTTTTTTTTTCTTCTTCTTCTTCTTCCTCGTTAGCGCCGCCACCTGGGTGGCAGGAGCCGAGGAAGGTAGAGGAAGCGTCGCCGAAGTAGCAACAGCCGTCACCCTCTCGCGGGGTCTGGGTCTTGGCGGCCTTTGCTCACGGGGAGCGTTCCCTTCCGCCATGAGCGAGGTCGCCTGTGGGTTGGCAGGGACCGTAGGAGACTGAGTCGGGGGTGGGGGGGTGTTTCGGGAAGACTTTCCCTTCCCCTTGCCCTTCCACCTCTTTTGTGCACCCTCGGGCTGCTGCCCGGGGGCTGAGGTACCCGGAACTGTCCGGGGCGTGGGTTGCGGGCAGGATTGCCGCGGTTGGGGCTGTGGTTGAGGCTGTTGCCTCAGACGGGGGTCCCCGGAGCGCGGCGGCTCAGGGACGCGTGGTGGGATCACCGCGCCGGTGGCCCGCGCCCTCCGCACGAAGACCGGACAGCGCCGGTCGTTGGCGGCGTGGCCTTTGCCACAATTGGCGCAGGTCGGCGCAGCTTCCCGAGGCCTCGGGCAGTCCGCCACGATGTGCTCACCAGCACATCGCACGCAGCGGACCGCACGGTGGCAGTTCACGCTGGAGTGCCCAAAGGCCTGGCAGCGGTGGCACTGCGCAGGACCTTTCTTGGGCCTCCAGGCTTCGACTACCACCCCCGGCAGGTAGAGAAGCTCCTCTACGCTGTAGATCCGGGCTAGTTCCTCCCTGGAGAGGTGGTCGAGCTCCACGTAGAATACGCTGGAGGGTCGGCCCCTCTTCGCCAGGACCACTCTGGCGTACCGCGCAGGGAAACCGAGGTTCTTTAGGGCCTAGCGGGACGGGCCGGGGGTGCTAACAAGGGGAGGTGAGTTCCCCCCTACGGCTACCACTTACTGTTAGATAGGTCCCATGAGGTTTCCTACTCTAACTTAAGCCTAATTAAATTAAATTAAAACTAGGGGAGGGCTCGAACCTCCTGGAAGCACAGTGCGGGTCTTGGGCTAACCTCACCCCTCCTGCAGGGGGGGTAAAGGGGGTTGACACAGTCAGGCAACTCTCAATTTGGCGCTTGAATCCCTAATTTTATCATTAAAGGATAAAACAGGGACACAGCTACAACAGGGCGGAGACTAACCACCCGTAAATGCACTTAAATAAGAATAAAAGCGTCTCCACTCACCTGTGACGCCGGCTCCCTTGCTTCGCTGTCCGGAATCGTCGAAGTCGGCGGTCCCGGGGCAGCAGCAGGGACAGGGCACACACACCAGTCGCGATTGGGAGCGTAAAAATCGAATATCGCACCACCTTCGATTTAGGTCTCCGGTCAACACTATTGCCAGCACCGAAGCAAAGTGTTGTCTCGACCAGTACCGATGCACCGGCTACGAAGCTCGTGAGGACAATAAGCCGCGTCCTACAGTTCATCGACCTCTGCCGAAAGCGCGTCGCGATAAACGTCGGACGTCGCAAACGAACCGAGAAAAAGCCAGAAGACGACAAGGACTGGAAGCCATCCGCGAAAAGGGTTACTAATAAAAATTCTCTCCTCTCTACGTCTAACCAACAGCAGAACACCTGGAGGGCCCTGGACGCCGCCCTCCTGAGACGAGCAGAAAAAACAATTCTTCGGGCGATACAGCTCGACTCAAGTATAAACAGTGACAAGTGCAAAGAACTCAGTGTGATAATGGACAATGACGGACTGTGGCGGTTGCGAGGCCGTGTGAGTGCCGACCTCGCGACTAGTGAAAGTGAAACTAATCCGGTGCTCCTCGACGGGAGTCACCCTGCGACTAGACCCACATTCGAAGGGCACGACCCCGGAGGTCAATGACCTGGTGCTGATCTGCGATCCCAACTTGCCTCGCAACACATGGCCGAGAGGACGAGTGACGGCGGTGTATCCAGGGAGGGACGGCGAGACAAGGGTGGTGGACGTCGCCACCAGCAGCGGACGAGGTCTCCGAAGGCCGACTAAGAAGATCGTCGTGCTACCAGTGGGATCGCATGGCGCGACGGCGGGAGAAATGTGAACGACAGAACAAGCCCGGTACAAGCTTTCGTATACAGACATGATGATAGTAAACAAACACGTGTAAAATCCTTTATATAAAGAACATAATTTAGAAGTAAATAACTCTTAGGTAAAAATCATGTCTGGACACGAAGCTTCGCATACACGTGTCACGTACAACGCGCCCTATTGGAGAACGGCGAAACGAAACGTGGCCGTATGGGCACTCGATCGGACACTTAGTTCAAACGCGTCTTAGCTCGTAGGTTCTAATAAGATGATGATGAGGAGACCTACCTTTTATGTTTTTTGTTGTATTTACCTAACTTAGATTGTTTTTTCTTTATTTTTTGTTCTCAAAACCAACTTCGAGTCATTAGGGTCTCCCAAGGACTAAATATGCATGATCTAGGGCTGAAATATATTAATCCGCGTGTAATTAGGTTAGTTCTAGCTTATAATGATAGTTTGAAGTAAATATATAACGTAGTTTTTATGTAAATGAGAAATATTTTTTGTGAATTTTATAAGTGAATTTATAGCGTAATTATGTAAGATTTATGTTTGAAACTAGTATTATTAGAAAGGTTTATGTAAAATCTAACTAGAATAAACAATTAGAATTATATAGAAGCAACAAGTAAATAGGGAAATATTAACATAAATATGTATAGAGTTGCGTCATACGCGGCGGCCCAAGCGCGACTGAGCGCAGGGCGACGGGGGCCCCCGCGTATTTATATCGGAGGGCCCGTTACGGGCATATGTGAGCATTTTAGGATTAAGAACATATGTGTAACGTATAGATTAAGGAAAATAATAATGTATGCCAAAAGAAAATAAATGTAAACTTCTCCAAATCAAACTCTAATTGTAAATCAGCATACAGTTTATTCTCCAACACAAATCTCTCTTCTTCCGAGTCACAGTCACTTTCACTTGTAAACTTCTTAAATAACACGTCCGCTCACTTCGAGCATCCAAACAACAATCCCCTAACAATGGCCAACACCTGCATTTATAGCAAGTCCCCACTTCCAACTACCCACAATGTTGGCTCTATTATACAAAATATTAAATGAGAAATATAATGTTAATTGTAATATTGAAAACTGTTACAAAAATGCTTTAAATTGATTAGAAACCTTTCACTCGACCATCCTGACGACATGTATGACCTCATACATGTACCAGGTGGAACCATAAAAACCTTTCACTCGGCGGTTCGAAGAATTTCACAACAGTCACGATATCACAATTTTACAATTTTAACAATTTTGTAACCAAGTATCCACTTAAAACTATCCTTGTAACCAGCCTCACCCGAGTCCATCATCAATCGAGTCCAGCACCAACCGAGTCCAGCACCAACCGAGTCCAGCGCCAATCGACTCCAGCACCAACCGAGTCCAGCACCAATCGAGTCCAGCACCAACTAAAACTAGACTTGTAACCAAGTTGAACGGGGTGGAGCTCTGGCCGGAGAGCAGTGGACTGTAATTCGATGTGCTGGCGTATCTAGGTGTTGTTCGACACGTGGATGGCCGGTTCGGGGTTACAGCTCCACCGTTTCGATAGCCCTGATGTTGGTTACGTCTGACCGGAGCACGGGACGGTGCCGCCGAGGAGAGCAGGAGCAGGGATTCTTCAATAAAACGCCTTTTTTCAGTACTGCGGCCTGGCAGGGGTTCGGGGTGCGGGGCGGCAGGGGTTCAGCCTTTTCAGTGGCTTTCTTCTTTTCTTCTTTTCTTCAGGTGTGGTGTGGTGAGAGGGAAATGTCGACGTTTTTTTTTTTTTTTTTGGATAGGAGGAATCGCTGTTGGCCCTCAGGCCTTGACAGCTTCGCCAGGATGGAGGTGCGAGCTCAGAAGGGGCTCTGCTGAGAAAGGGTAGGAAGGTGCTAAAAGTCGCCGCAAGGCAACTTGTTAGCACATAATGATTCTACCACATAGTCGTGGTGGCCAAGTGGTTGAAGCGCTTGCCTTCCGTACGGGAGGTCACGGGTTCAAAACCGGCCGGCTTGTACCTCTAAATCTTAATATGAAAAATATATGATTTATGTGCAATTTTTCACAACACCACTGGCTAAAAACGGTGAAGGAAAACATCGTGAGGAAACCTGCATATCGGAAAAAGGTTCTAAAAATCCTTTGAAGATATGTGAAGTCCCCAATCCGCATTAGGCAAGCGTGGTGGACTATGCCTAACCCCTCTTCGGAGGAGACCTGAGCTCAGCAGTGGGCAGTAATGGGTTGTTACAGTACAGTACAGTACAGATTCTACCACTGGATTCGGAACGCGACCCAACTGAGAAGAACCAGCAAGAAACTCAGTGGGCGTGCAAATAATGAAAAGCAGTACACCAGAAAATAATTTATTAAATAACAAACTAAAACGAACTTGCAGGAAACGGGTGATGATGATGACGCTTCATGGGGCACGTAGAACTCTGCGTCGAGCACGACGACGACGAGCGAGGAATCCGGGGCGCCGTCTCGGCCTGTCAGCGTTAGGGCTGTCAGCGAGCAGCGTCGTCAGCGCGTCGGGAGGGTCCGTGAGAACGTGTCGCGGGCGTCGGCGTTTCGCGTTACGGGCGTGGGCGGGGTCGGGCGCGTAGCTCGCGGCGGCTACGATGAGAGGATTACTGTGATCCTCCGCGGTCTTGAAGTATCGCTCGGAAGCTTGCTTCAAGAACTTTGAGACGGGGACGAGGTCGAAATCGTCATGAAGGTCGACGTTCCGCATATACCACGGAGCACCGACGGCCTTTCGCAGAAACCGATTCTGCAGAACCTGGAAGGAGTTTAGGTGGGAACGCGCCGCATGAGCGAACGCTGGACTTGCATAAGTCATGATGGGTCTGACGCAAGTTTTGTAAAGAGTCAACTTATTACGAAGTGACAAATTACTACGCTTGCAGATCATGGGGTTGAGTCTACCGAGGATGAAAGCGGCGCGATCGCGCACGGCTTTGATGTGCTGACGGAAGGTCATGGCACGATCGAAGATGACACCTAGGTATTTAACCTGACGGGCCCAGGGAATGAGGCGACCGTAGAGAGTGACTGGGGGAGTTTCATTCCTCCGGAGAGTACGTCTGCGGGACGCCTCGAGGATCTTTCGAAGAGCACGGCTGTACTCTTCGCATTGTTCACTTCGATGCGCCACTTCCGAAACCAATGACCTAATGCTGTGGCGGCTGCCTGAAGTTGTTTGACGATGAATGCCCTGTTTCTATCAGAATAGAAAACGGCAGTGTCATCGGCGAAGAGAGCGAGTGAGGTGAGGTAAGTACGAAGAATATCACTCGTAAACAAACTGAAGAGTAGGGGGGCGAGGACGGAGCCCTGAGGGACTCCGGCGTTAATAGGACGAGAGGAGGAGCGGACGCCCTCCAATCGATACCGAAACGAGCGATTCGACAGGTAGTCTCGAATGATGAGCACGAGACGATCTGGCAGACCCAGTTCGTACAGTTTGTACAGCAAGCCGTTGTGCCAGACTCTGTCGAACGCCTTCGCGATATCGAGGAAGAGAGCGCCCGTGTAGACGGGCCTGACGGGACTGTTCAGACCGGAGAGGATGTGCTCCGTGAGGCGGTGCACTTGTTGGGTACACGAATGTCTGGCGCGAAATCGAAACTGTTCGTCGGGGAGGAGGTTGTTGGAAGACACAAAGTCCCAAAGGCGTCTGTAGCCGCTCATACAGTTTGCCTAGGGACTGAAGGAGGCTAATGGGACGGTAACTACTCGGGTCGTTACGGGGTTTACCGATTTTAGGAATGCCGATAACTTCTGCTTCTTTCCAGACATCTGGAAAGGCGCAGTGTGTCATAGCGGTATTGAAAATGGTGACGAGGAAGCAAATAAGTTGCCCGGGAAAGAGTTTGAGAACTCTGTTGGAGATGCCGTCGGAGCCGGGCGCCTTGCGAAACTTCGAGTACTTTATGAGATCTTTCACCTCGTCGGAGGTGACGGGGGGTAAAGAGACCGTGGGCGGAAGGGAAGATCTGCGAGCGACTTCCCTGTCCACCATTTCGACGTGCGCGGGGTCCGCGGTGGCATCGCTGAGCGTACACTGGGCCTCCAGTGAGTCCGCCAACAGCTCCGCCTTCTCATCGTCATCGAACGTTACGCGACCACCAGCGGGGTGGTTGAGAGGCGGCAACGTCATAGTCGAGTCGTTCCTTAGAGTTCGAGCTAACTGCCAGTACGCTAAGTGGGAGGGTTTAATTCCTTCAAGAAAGGAACCCCATCTGGAGTTCCGATGCTCTGCAATGCGACGTCTCACATCACGCTGCAAGGCGCGCATGCGAACCCGGTTCTCCACGGTGGGGTAGGAGTCGAAGGCTCGGATCGAGGCGTTTTTAGCTCGTATGAGCTCCCTAATTTCATCGGGCAGTTTGAAGCGGAGAAAAGCATCCGCCTCGACTTGCCTCGATGCCCTACCTATGTGAGACTTAATGTCTGAAGTGAATGCGTGAAGCGCCTCTGTGGTTTCCTGAAGGGAAGGAGTGGACTGGTCCGGGCCTTCAGAGAGAGAAGGAGGAAAGGCGTCCGCCAGGCTGGCGCCTAAGACGTGCCAATCGACGACGGTTTTCATGATGGGTTCCGCTGAAGGCGGGGGGCCTAACTGCATGATAACCGGGCGGTGATCCGAATCTAATTCAGAATGCACCTCGATAGAATGCAAGCGCAATGTCACATTCTTGAGAAGGGCCATGTCCAGGATATCCAGCCGATGCTGGATATTGTACGGATAGTGAGTAGGTTCGAGAGGGGCTACGATATCGAACTCTAGGACGTCAATCAGACTATCGAGACGTCTGCCGTTCGGGGTTGTGGCGAGGCAACCCCACCTAGCATGCTTGCAGTTGAGGTCTCCCGCCAGAATGACGGAGTTCCCCATACCGAGAAGCGCCTCGAGGTCACTTTGCAAGACTGGTTTATCGGGAGGGAGATAGACGGACGCGATGACGATGGACGAGTGGCCCGTCAGTGCGATGCGGCACACCGACGCTTCCATGTTAACGAGCGTGGGGGGATCGAGCGGCACGCAATGCAACACTCTCCGGTAGTAGACGGCAGTCCCACCTCCGGGTGAGGTGAGTCTGTCGTTCCTAATCATGACATAGTTCGCGATTCGGGGGTCGCGCGTCGATGGTTTGAGGAACGTTTCCTGCACTAGGAAAATATCAACTTGATGACTTCGTAAAAAGTCAGCAATTTGATCGCGTTGAGAGTAGAGACCGTCGGCATTAAAGAGACCGACGGTGAGGGCGTGGGGCCTACTTCTTTGCGGTGTACTACCCATAATTAAGTTAGTTAGTTTTAGAGCACGCAAGCGGATGCGCTGGGGAGGTTATGTTTTGATTTGGGAGACCGTAGGAGAACGCCTGCCACACATCAAAGTATGTCAGGAATACCTCCATTCGATCTCCTTCTACAGTGCAGGCGTTGTACGCCTCAATAAAGGATAAGAATCGCTCGGGCGAGACCGATTTCAGGACATGAAAGAACGCGGCGTTTTCTTTCATGAACCCGCTAGAGAGCGCCGGGCGCTGAGAGACGGGGACGCGAGGCACCGGTTGTGCCAAGAGGGCTGGTGGAGCCGGTGCGGCGGCGAGGGGCGCGCGTGGGGTTGGCTGCGCTACGGATGCGCGAGTGCCCAGAAGGGGCCAGGCGTTTGTCTTGGGCAGCGGTGCCGGGACGAATTTTTCCACCGGCGGCGGGGGGGCCCTAATCTTATTTTGACGCGCGGTGCGTTTGTTTGGCTGGAGCCATCGGGCAGCCGCGGTAGTTGGCCGTGTGACCAGCTCCGCAGTTCACGCACGACGGGGGCTCCGTCGCGGTGTCCCTACGCCGTGGACAGTCGGCTGTCGCGTGGTCGTCCAGGCACTTCACGCAGCGCGGGCGCGCGAAGCAGTTCCTGGAAGAATGCCCATATAGTTGGCAGTTGTGACACTGCCCGGGCATGTCCCTCTTGTGAGGGGCTTCGAATTTGAGACCCGAGAGCCTGCAAACAGTCTTCAGATTGAAGATTTGCTTACCGCGATCGGAAGCCTCGACGATAGCAAGGACCATGTTGTATGGTTCCCTGCTCCTGGACTTGTACATCCGGTGTACGGCAATAGTCGGGACTCCTTGGGAGACGAGATCCTCCTTTATGAGGTCAACCTCGATCTCCTTCGGCAGTCCGCGGATGACCACCCGGAGGTCGCGCTCTTCTTGAAGCGTATAAGTGTGAAAACCTATACGCTCCTTTCGAAGGAAACTAGATAGGGCTCGGTGGTCCGAGGAGGTTGCCACCTTGACTTGGATGCCGGCGGCGAGGTTGCGCGCCGACAGGAAAGTGATGCCCTCCTCGCGGTTGTGGAGGGCATGAGAGACGTACTGCCACTTACTCTTATCGCGGATGATAAGAGGTGGCGGGGGAGGTCCGTCCGGACGGCGGGGCGGAGGAGTAGGGGAGGTTCGCGACGAGCTGGAGGAGGACAACGAGGCCGGCCTCGGACGGGGGCCGCCGTCGGCCCTCGTGACCTTGGTTGCGGCCTTCTCGCGGGAAGAGGCCGCCCTCTTTTTGCCCTTGCGGAGCGCTCGCGGGCGCCGGGGATTTACGTGGGGTTATTACGGTCGCCTTAAAGGCAGAGAGTGTGGGGGTATTGGGTTTAGCCTTAAGGGCAGAGGGTAGCGGGGTTGCGGCTTTAGCCTTAAGGGCTGCGGGGGTGGGCGATTTGTTGGCATTTCCCGATGCCTTACGAGGGGTGGGGTTGATGCGGGGGTCTCTTACCAACGACGGGATGGACTGCTCCAGGTGCCGCTGGTAGCTGCTCCATACCTCCGGGTGTTGGCTCCGCAGGAACTCAGCCAGGCCTCTCTCCGCTTGGAGAGAGGCCATCTCGAACAATACTAAACCGCCTTAAAGAAGGCGGGTCCCTAATACGACCTCGCTCCCTGGGCAGCGAATGCCACTGCAAGCAGAGACGCAGGAAGCGGCAATTCGCCTTTTTCAAGGCGAATTGATTGGCGATTGCCCTAAGCTAACTAGCCCTCAAGGCGGTGAATGGCACCGCAAACCGATTCAAGAGGGGCACCAGCGCCTTGAAAAAGGCACTAATGAGAACAAAATACAAACCAAATCAGCGCGACCGCACCGAGGTACGATCGACGTGACGTCAGCAGCGTGTGAGCGAGACAGGAGTATCGTACGGACACAGTGAGCGCTCAATACAGATCGTACAAGAGCACGTCTGCACCGGACGACAACTGCGAGCGGAGTGTTTTGCTCTGCCGGTACGTCATCATTCGGGTCTTCTCTTGGGCCGGTGGGTGGCCCCGAGGTAACCGGACCAGACGATGGTCTGTTGCGGTAGTTTCACTCGCCGACTGCAACAACAGCCGGGGACGGGGAGAGGCCTCTCGGCCAGGTGGTGATGTCTCCTCGACGTAGAGGTGGGGGGCCCCACGAAGTGATGCGATCGAGCCCGCAGGAAGGCACGCCGGCGGGCGATCAGCTGGTCACTCCAGGGGTTGTCAGTCCGGTGAGTGCTGCAACCCACCGCTCGGCGAGGTCGAACCCACCGAGACAAAAGGCGTCCCGGCGGGCATCCGTCCGCCAGCCGGGTGGGGTACGCCGGCTCGTACTGGACGTGGAGAGGATAGGGCGTTTTCGACGGCGACCTGGAAACGCCTCTCCTGAAGAAAGCTGCCCACAGTCTTCACTACTCGGCGAGGAGTAGCAGACGTGGACAGCTTGTACAACAGGCCGTCATGCCAGATGCGGTCGAACGCCTTCTCCATGTCCAGGAACACGGCGATGACTCTCTCCTTCTTGTTGCGCGCTGCAGTGATATGATGCAGCACGCGAGTCACCTGGAGCGACGTTGAGTGTTCGGCTCTGAAGCCGAACTGCTCGTCGCGTGGCTGGAGGTGAGGCGTCATATGCAACAGCAGCAACTTGCGAGCTGGGGCTGGCTACGGAGGAGGCACTGGCGCTGCATCGCCAGCGGGAATTCCGTCGGGGACCGACGCGGGAGCAGTCGCGGCAGGAGAACGGCCGCGTTTCCTCCCGCGTCCTCGCTTGCCGCGTCTCGTCCGTCTGTCGCCAGGATGGTGCGCGCCCGACCGCTGCTTAGGCAGGTTGGATTCTGCCATAAGCGTGGCGGTGGCGTCTCGCTCTCCTCCGGCGTCCTGGACGGACGGTCTCGCGGGCAGCGTGATGGCTCTCGACGTCCTGATGGGTTGAGTCGTCGCGACGGTCCCCGCTCGCCGGTTCCGGAACTCCCGCCGGAACACAGGGCAGTTCGCGTTGTTCGCGGTATGCGCTCCTCCGCAGTTGGCGCATGTGGGTTGGTCGGAGAGGGGGCGCGGGCAGTCTTGGGCGTGGTGCCTTGCGCCGCACCGCACACAGGCCACTGGTCTGTGGCAGTTGTGCGACGAGTGCCGGAAGCCCTGACACCTGTGGCACTGGGCAGGCCCCTTCCTGCCGCGCCACGCCTCCACAACCACGCCGGGCATGCACAGGAGCTCGTGCACCTCGTAGATGGCCGGCACGGTCTCGGGCGTCGTCTGCAGCTGCGCGAACAGTACATGTACAACAGACATGATTTTACCTAAGAGTTATTTACTTCTAAATTATGTTCGTTATATAAAGGATTTTACACGTGTTTGTTTACTATGATCATGTCTGTACACGAAAGCTTGTACCGGGCTTATTCTGTCGTTCACACAAGTATCCACTTAAAACTAGACTTGGAACCAAGTATCCACTTAAAACTAGACTTGGAACCAAGTATCCACTTCAAACTAGACTTGGAACCAAGTATCCACTTAAAACTAGACTTGGAACCAAGTATCCACTTAAAACTAGACTTGGAACTAAGTATCCAAGTAACCAAGTATCCAAGTAACCAAATATCCAAGTATCCAAGTATCCAAGTAACCAAACATCAATCCAGTCCAGCATCAATCCAGTCCAGCATCAATCCAGTCCAGCATCAATCCAGTCCAGCATCAATCCAGTCCAGCATCAATCCAGTCCAGCATCAATCCAATGCAGGCCCAGTCCAATCCCAATACCAATCCAGGTTCAATCCAATCCCAATACCAATCCAGGTCCAGTCCAATCCCAATCCCAATCCAGGTACAGTCCAATCCCAATACCAATCCAGGTCCAGTCTAATCCCAATGCCAATCCAGGTCCAGTCCAATCCCATTCCTTTCATTATCTCTAATATTTTGGGCTATTAAAGAATTCAGTATACCGTTGGATCTAGGAAACGTTACTGCTTTAATATATGATTTATGTCACGATCTAGGCAAAATCTTCCAAAAGCATTTGCTTTGAAACAGGATACACGATCGCTTATCAGCCTATCAGGGGCGCGCAATATGTCAAATATGTCTTGTAATGTTCTTTATAACATTTTGCGTACTAGTATTCCCGTCCGGCTTGATAAATACAAACTTGGCAAAAGAATCTACGACAGTGACTATGTGAGTAAACCCTGGAATGCAATCGAATGCAATCCATGGAAAGGAATCGCGACTTACGTACTTTTCAACAAACTGGACCATTTTTGCAAACCAATAGGCTTTCTTTATTTGCACTATCGTCTTTTCGAAACCGACGTGAGCAATATCGTCGTGACCCATTCCTTGTCATCCCCCACGTATCTAAAAAGTTTATTATTCTATACTGCAAGCCTTTGGGATTCAGGTCACTACTGACGATATCTCTTATTTTGCACAGCTCCGGATCCCCCATTTGTAAAGTAAGAAGACAGTCACTATCCGATATAACGAGCACTGATGGATATCTCACAGGATCGGTAGTATCCGCTCCTGGAAGCGGATACCACCGGCTCCGAAGCCGGATTCCTAGACAAGGCGTCGACATGTCCCATCTTTGTTCCTGCTCTGACTATCCAATGGACGTTGCAGCAGTATCCCTCCTACGCCAATCCTGCTGGCATCCGTATGAAGCTCCGTCTTGGCCGTAGGGTCATACAAAGCTTTCCTTTACGGTGACTGAATTAAGCAACCTGTAGTCTACACATAATCGTACTTATCCATTCTTTTTCCACACGAGAATCACGTTGACTCTTGAATAAAGCCCGCCTCCAGAATCTCGTCAATCATTTCCCGAACCTTCCCCCGTTCGTGGTCAGACAGATGATACAGTCTATAAACAACTGGGGGCCTACCACGACCTCTTATTGCTATCCAATATAGGACCTATACTGAACTGTTCTGCTATTTCGTACCACAAGTCCTTTATTGCGATCGACTTTACGGTCAATTGTCGTATAGCGATTCTAGAGTGAAGTTGCACCGCCATGTTATTTCATTCGTTCAATTGCGCTATAATTCGTACCATGACCTCTTTTTAGAACCTACACTGAGTAGCTATTCTGTCAAAATCAACAATTCAATAAAAGTTACTATTTTCGTTTCACTAACTGAATCTTTTTGAGAAATATCGTGTCATAGCAAGAAAAAAGTTGTGAATTTCATAGATCTAAGAAGGAAAAGTAAGTATTAAAACTTAAAATGCTATTTTTTTGCTATAATTTTCTGTAAATTCTGAAACAATTACACACATAACCTTAATTTACAGATGTCTGATGAATTGATTCTGTTCGAATTTTTGGACAGTGATTACGCTGAAAATGCAGCTAAAAAGCAAAACAGGGCCGAATCACGCTCCATGTCGGACCCGTTTCACTTGGAGGATGTAGAATTTATGCGGCGTTACAGGCTCTCTAAACAATTAACTCTTGAACTATGTGAAGAGTTAAAACCTTTGTTTAGAGAGCCTGTAAAAGGAACTGATTTATCAGTAAAAGATAAGGTAATTCGTGTAAATAAATTTATTACAATAAAATCAGTGTAAAGTATCAGCTCTTTCCTCAACAAGATGTATTTAAATTTTATTGACTATTCAAGGTTTTAACTGCTCTGTCAATATATTATGCTACTGGTGCGTACCAGAGGCCTATCGGGGATGTTGCTGCGCATTCCATGGCACAACAGACGGTCTCTTCGGCACTAGCTCAAGTGACTGCTGCATTAAATAGTCAACAAATGAGGAATAAATATATTGTTTTCCCAAGAACTTTAAATGAGAGAAACAATACAAGGGCAGCGTAAGTTTGAAAACTAAATAAATATATGTATTTCTATTAGTTACAAATTATAATGATATCCTAAACTTTTCAGATTTTATACTAAGTTTGGTATACCTGGTGTTCTGGGATGCATTGATTGCACACAGGTTGCCATTATAAGACCTTCTGAGCATGAAGAACGTTTCTTTTGTAGAAAACATTACCACTCAATTGGTAAACATTCAAATCATCTTTTTCTCATTGCTTCATTATCAGAACGCAAAGAACATCCATTAGAAAAGATGTTCTACAGTAATATTTTATAATTATTTAACTACTATCTCTCCTCTTACTCCTAAAAATCCTTTTTTTTAATAGATTTGCAATGCCAATATGGACATTACCAGTGTGGACTCAAGCTTTGGAGGAGCCACACATGATTCGTTCATTTTTAATAATCATCCTATAAAAACATTTTTAGAAAATCTAAATGAACAAACATGGCTTCTTGGTAAGAATTTTTTATTTAATATTCTAATAACAAATAAAAAATTAACCTAAAAAGTATTTTGTAATTAACTATTTACTATATTAAATATAAATTCAAATTTTAGATAAGTTTAAAAAATAATAAAATTTGTTAAATAATCAACATAAAGTGTTCTTATTAAAGTAATAATTTGCTTTTCACAGGAGATTCCGCATATCCTTTAAGAAGATACTTGATGACACCCATAGTGAATGCAGCACCAGGTACACCGGAACGATTTTACACAGACGTGCATGTCCGGACCCGAAATGTCATTGAGAGGACTATTGGTCTTCTTAAAGCACGTTTTCGGTGTCTGCTGGTGCATAGGATGCTGCACTACAAGCCCGACATGGCTGCTTCAATGATCAATGCCTGTGTTATTTTGCATAAAATTTGCAATAAGGCTCAACTCCCTGAACCATCGCTTGAGGAGGAAGAAGCATCACAAGAGGTATCTCTGCAGTTGCACATTAATGGCAGCGATGTGAGCCATCACAACCAGGCATTGCAACAGGGCCAGTCCACTAGAGCTGCTCTTATCCGTCAGATGGTACAGGATATCTAAAAATGTATCAATATATTATAATATATATTATAATCTGTCCCTTTGAATGCTTAAATACGGGACAACATTGAGGGTACTGTTTGAATGTTTATAATATAGAATGTACCTTGATATAAACATTTCTTTTATTTCCCTTATTTCCTGGAGCAAAGCTTCTAGTAAAACAGTTCTCCGTCTTTCATCCACTGCCCTTTCCTCGGAAATCCTTATTAAGGAGCGACGTGCTGAGTCCATAGTTATGGGCAAAACCTGACGGCGACTCCGCCGGTGTCGGCATCGTGGCACTGTTCTGGGACTTTGCACAGGCCGTGGTCGCCAACGTGTTGGTGCGACAATTGGAGAAGGTGGTACATCTGGTGAATGCAGAACTAGTGGTGGTGACTGGTGGTTCGCCGAATTTTGTATTGGTTGTTGGGGTGGGATTGGTACTGCAAAATTTTGCAATAGGCTCTCTGATCCTGCCCCAGATTATGCTAGTGGCTCATCAAGTAATGGCTGGAAATGAAAAGTATAAAAAAATAACAATTTTATAATAAAGTTCTCAGTACTGTATACATAATCTCAATACTATACATACTTGATTGAATGGCTCAACTCTGACCCCAGGGAGGCCAGTCCCAAAATTGTCCCCTAAAAGTTCTAGGAACTTTAATTCTAATTCAGATAACTGACCTTCCCTAGGTGGTCCACCTCCAGTTCGCTGTTGCGAAGCTCTTAATGCTTGCAACTTTAGTTTTTAATTTTGACTTAAAGTCATTCCAGTACTGAAAGTGGATAATAAATATTTTATAAATGATATAATTATGGAAAAAGTATACCGTGAAAACGACCAAAAAAAACAATTTGCCTTTTCACTTATTTTTGAGATATTTTAAAAATATACTAAACTATTGTTTCAGTAGAGTTTAGAGTACACTATTTTAGCTTGATCCTACTAAAACACAATAATTAAAAGACTTCTATAAACCTTGTTCCAACTTTTCCAGTCTTTTTGTGCTCCTTCACCTTGGGAGTTTAGAATACCTGCTAAGGCTTCCCACATTCTCCTCGAATACTCCCTTGCATGCGCACTTTTATTGTAGCCGGTTGCAATATTCCTGTGCTGGTTCAAAAACTCCCAAAGGCTCTCCAATTGAGTATATGTTACTCGTCGTCGGCTGAAAGTTTTAAAAACACTTCAAATTTGAGGAAATCTTATGTGGATGAGATCTTGATCTAAAAAAACGGTCTCACGTAAACCAAATAATTGAAACATTTGCAATTTATAAAACATACTTACGACATTTTTAAGTAAAATAATCTGGAAAACTTCAACACTTTATCAAACATTCAAAATTTGAGTAGCCGCCAAATCAACAAGACAAGTTGTAACTGACATTACCGAACATAAACAAAAAATCCGTTCAAAAATATTTTGACAGAAGATGTCAAGATTAACGCAACAGTACAATAATTCGTTATTAATATTTTACTTTTGTTAAATACATTGAAAATAAACAAAGAAACGTCCATTCTTATTGAAAGTCATATATTTTATTATAATTATGGATTTAGAAATTATTATTGCATGTTTTCAAAAACCGGTAAAGTTAAAAGTGTAAACCAAGCCTAAATCCTGTTGATTTTTGAACGAAACCAGCTGTCATGTGAGAACGAGACAAACTTATGCGGTAGTGTATAGCGCTGTCACTTTTGCACAACAAGCGATTTTTTATGCGACTCAGAGGCAAACATCGGTCTATCATTCACTAATAGCTATTCCAATTCCGTTCAACTTTAAACACGTCATGGTACGAAACGAAGCGATTCAGTATAGGTACCTAAACTGAAATGCCCCGCATTTGAATAGTTATTGTAAAGGTGGTGGTAAGGCCCCTGGACGCCGACTGCTCAGTTTAATTGACATTCTGTAACGTCAGTGCAGCCAAGATCCGCCATGCTATTCGCAAAACATTGGCTGTGGCGTTTGTAGTATTGATAGCAATTTAATTTTTGCTTCCTCAGAAACAGCATCACCTAGCTGTACAAGCTTTTTGTCGAGATGATTGAAGGGAGAGTGGTCGGTTCTGGTCTCAGCAGCCTTCAGTGTCCACTAACCTATAGACCGACTCAACTCTTTCGGCGCGTGTTATGCGTGTTATAACTTAGTCTCTCCTAGAGGCAACATGGTATCGCACATGGTTGCACCGTAATAAAAAGTTTTCCACTACCTATGCACTTTGTAAATCCCACCCCAACAACATACTGCCTACCGAATGCTCCTAGCATTTTGGAGCCTACCATAATATGTGGTGAGGTCTCTGCTCCGAGTGGCCATCCTCGAGGGCATGAGGCGCACGGCGCTCTACGCCTCGAACCAGGCCTCGGAAAAGGGCGCAAAGGCGGAGGGGCAGAGGCTGCGGGGCACCGCAGCCGATGCCAAGAGGCTAATGCCGGTAGTCTCGGTGGCCATCAGCCGAGCCACGGCATTGGAGGTGGAGGCTGAGCGGTCCCGAAAGGAGATCGCTCAGCATAAGGAGGAAATCGCCGCCCTCAAGGTGAGGCTGGCGGCGTTGGAGCGGAAGGGGCCATCGCGCTCGCTGCGGAGGGAGCGGCGCACGCCGACACCGGACCCTTGCCCGGGGGATGCAGCGGCGCATCGGACCCCCCCCACTCCAACCAGTGACAAATAGTCGGCCTCGCCTCCTGAGGAGGCGGCGAGGCCCGGGCGTCACCCTTCGCCGCGCACGAGGGCGGGCATTCGGGAGGCGACTGAGGTGGAGGGACGCATCAGACGGGAGCTGATGGGAGAGTTCGGCAAGGTGATTGCCGAACTCAGGACGGAAATCGCCGCCCTGCGTGGTGCTACGCTAGCAGGCCATCGATCTGGAGAAGATCGGAGCGGGGGACGGCCTCCGCTTCCGTACGACCGCTAACGGGGCCCGCCTATTGGAGTGTCCCGGTGCCGAAAGTTCTGATGGCGGACCTCCGGGCGGTATGGCCGGAAGAGGTGGTGCGTGTCCACAGACCGGTGAAAATGGCGGAGATCAGGATCACCGGCCTGGACGACTGCGCCACCAAAGAGGAGGTGGCCGCGGCTATCGCGGCCCAGGGCGGATGTGCCCCGGAGAACGTCGTCGTGGGTGAACTCCGCCCCGGCTACTCCGGGGCCAGCTCTGTGTGGGCGCGATGCCCCATTGAGACGGCCACCTCCCTGGCCACTCCCCCGCCGGGCAGACCGGCAGAACATCCTGGCAGGCTGCGCGTGGGCTGGATTGCGGCCCACATGCGCCTGCTGGAGTCGCGCGCCTGGCGGTGCCTCCGGTGCTTCGGCACTGGGCATAGCATCGCCAGGTGCACAAGTACGTAACTAGGACACAAGGCGGCCTTGTGCTCGGCTGCACCGCACTGTGCTTTGTGCGCGGCGGCCGGGCGCAGGGCCGATAACCGGGCAGGGGGCAAGGCTTGCTCCCCGTCCGGCTCCAACACGGAGCGAAACAGGCGCCGCAAGCAAAAGCGGCGCCTGAAGAAGAAGTCGGCCGGAGGAGCACTGGCCGGCGTTTCGGCCCCCGCTGTGGCTCCACAGGCGTCCGATAGCGGGGGCGATGGAGGAAGGGAGGAGGCGATGGATGTGGTTCGACCTTAATGGACCACACCATCCGCCTCCTCCAAGGCAACTTGAATCACTCCGCCAGGGCTCAGGACATGTTGTTCCAGAGCATGGCGGAGTGGTCAATCGATATTGCCGTGGTCGCCGAGCCGTATTTCGTTCCCCCAGCCGACGATTGTTGGTTCGGGGACGACTGCGGCTTGGCGGTCATACATGTGGGGAGGGCCGCGGCGATCCCGCCCTTGGTAATGGTGGCCAAGGGTTCTGGGTTCGTCGCGGTATCGATGTTAGACACCGTCGTGATCGGGGCGTATTTCTCTCCGAGCCGGCCTATTGTCGAGTTTGAGCAGTTCCTGGACGGGCTCGAGGCGATTACTCACCGCTTCGCCCCCCGTCCAGTAATACTCGCGGGGGACCTCAATGCGAAATCCGTCGCTTGGGGCTCCCCCCGCTCTACAGCTCGCGGTAGTCTGCTGGAGGAGTGGGCGGTCGCGACTGGCCTTTGTGTACTCAACAGGGGTTCGGTCGCGACTTGCGTGCGATGGCAGGGCGTGTCTATCGTGGACGTTACGTTCGCGAGCTCTGCCATCACGGATCGCATCCGTGGCTGGAGAGTGTTGGTGGGGGCGGAATCGTTGTCAGATCACCGATACATTCGGTTCGATCTTTCCGTCCCCACGCCGGCTGCGGACGCCCGCGGGAGTACGCCCCGGTCATTTCCCAGATGGGCATTGAAGCTCCTGAACAAGGAGGTCTTGATGGAAGCCTCTACGGTGGCGGCGTGGACGCCCATGCGTCCACACCCAGTGGACGTGGAGGCCGAGGCGCTCTGGCTCCGGGACGCGATGCGTCGCATTAGCGACGTTTCGATACCCCGGGTCGGCCCTTGGTCTCCCACGAAGTCGACGTACTGGTGGTCGCCCGAGATAGCGCAGCTCAGAACTGTATGCGTCCGGGCGAGGCGCCAGTGCGCTCGGCACCACCGTCGCCGCCTTCCGCGTCGCAACGACCCCGTTGCCTTCGCGGAGGAGGAGGCCCGGCTGCATGGCTTATACAAAGAGGCGAGGGGAGCCATGCAGCTGGCCATCAAGATGGCCAAGGAACAGCACGCGGAGCGCCTTCTAGAGACGCTCGATGACGATCCTTGGGGGCGCCCATACAAGATGGTGCGCGGCAAGCTGCGCCCGTGGGCGCCCCCCATAACCGAGCGTCTGCCGCCTCAGCAGCTGCGGGACATTGTCACGACTCTGTTCCCGCAGGAGCAGGAGGGATTTATCCCACCTGCTATGGGTGAGCCACCGGATGACCGGCGGCGAGGCCCCTGCTGAGGTGCCCCACATCACCGAGGAGGAGCTTCGCGTGGCCGTAGTTAGGATGAGTGCCAAAGACACGGCACCCGGACCGGATGGCATCCATGGCCGGGTCCTGGCCTTGGCCCTCAATGCCCTAGGGGACCGACTCTTGAGGCTTTACGATTCTTGCCTCGAGTCGGGACGGTTTCCCTCGCTGTGGCGAGAGGGTAGACTCGTCCTTCTCAGGAAGGAGGGGCGCCCTACGGATGCAGCCGCCGGTTACCGTCCTATCGTGCTGCTGGACGAGGTGGGCAAATTGCTGGAACGTATTCTGGCTGCCCGCATCGTCCAGCACCTGGTCGGGGTTGGACCCGACCTGTCGGCGGAGCAGTACGGCTTCAGAGTGGGCTGCTCAACCGTGGACGCGATCCTTCTCGTGCGGGCCCTCTCAAATGAAGCCGTATCACAGGGCGGGGTGGCCTTGGCGGTGTCGCTTGACATCGCCAATGCATTCAACTCCTTGCCCTGGTCCGTGATAGGGGGGGCACTCGAGAGACATGGAGTTCCCCCCTACCTCCGCCGGCTGGTCGTCTCCTACTTGAAGGCCAGGTCGGTAGTATGTACCGGGCACGATGGGACCGTTTACCGGTTTCCGGTCGTATGCGGTGTTCCTCAGTGGTCGGTCCTCGGACCCCTCCTTTGGAACATCGGGTACGACTGGGTGCTGAGGGGCGCCCTGCTCCCGGGCTTGAGCGTAATTCGTTACGCTGATGACACATCGGTCATGGCCCGGGGGGAAGACTTCAGGGAGACTGCCCGTCTCGCCATAGCGGGGGTGGCCCTCGTCGTCGGCAGAATTAGGAGATTGGGCCTCGCGGTGGCGCTCAATAAATCCCAGGCCCTGTGGTTCCACAGGGCTGGGGTGACGCCACCAGCAGGGGCCCAGATCGTGGTAGGAGGCGTCTCAATAGAGGTCGGGGTGCATGTGATAAGTCGCTATTCCAATATGGTTTCGTTTTAAAGTTAGATTCAGGGTTTTCATTTATTTTTATAAAAGGTATATTTATCGGCAGCATAATTTAAGCTATTTAAAAATGAATTGTAAAATGTTTGATTATCTACATGGCCTTTAAAATGTTGAAATATTTCTTCTAAACTTTGATTATATTTTCCCAGTCAGCAGCTTTATAGTTTGTTTTACTTAAATATTTCCGAGGTGAGCTATACGTAGTGCTAAGTTTAATTATCAAGTGGTCACTACCTAAATTTTCCTGTAATACCGACCAGTCAAAATTTAAAGCAATATCTGCCGAAGCTAGTGAAATATCAGGTGCTGATTTTTGGAGGTGTCCATTAAACAATTTTATTCGAGTTTCGTTGTTATTATTAAGGGTTATAAATTTACTATCAAGTAACGAAATCACATTTTCTAATGATGAAGATGTAAATAAAATATATAAAATAAATACTATATTGGGCTGTAAAGTTGAAATACAGGCAATTAAAACCAATAGGTTAGTTCCCCAGTGCAAGAGATGTCAAGCATATGGACATACACAAAAGTTCTGTTCCAACGAACCTAGGTGTGTAAAATGCACTGGGAAACACTTAACGAGTGATTGTAAAAAATCTAAAGAAGAAAAACCCAAATGTGTCCACTGCGGCGATAATCACCCTGCAAACTATCGAGGGTGTCTTGTTGTCAAAGAAATACAAATGCTACGCAACAAAAGTAGAACAAGGAGTGCTAAGCCAGGAGCACCAGCGAGATCGACGAAACAAGAATCAGAAACTCATAATAAAAAAAGTGCAATTACATCTAGTTCAAATAAAGCTAGCTACACCAAAACCACAAAAAATACATTAACTTATGCCCAGGTAACGAGCAGAAATAATTCGAATATTATTAAAAACGTCGATAGCACTGATAAGAAGTTAAACGATATCTTAAAACTTCGCTAAGTTTGCTATCGTTTGACGAACGTCTCCAAAAAATCGAAAGTAGCACTAAAATGTCTACTATTGCCAAGCCACAAAAATGAATAACATAATTAAAATAATGGTATGGAATTCAAATGGATTACTAAAGCATAAAAATGAACTGCAAGTTATCCTAGATATGGAAAAAGTGGATGTGTGTCTTATATCTGAAACACATTTTACTAAACAATGTCACATTAAATTTAAGGGCTACAAAATTTATCACGCACTACATCCAGATAACACATCACGAGGAGGAAGTGCTGTCATCATCAAGGAACAAATAGATCACCATGAGTACTATACTTACGAAGAAAAAGAGATACAAGCTGTGGCGATCAGTTTGAGAACAAAAAGACAAGTATTTGTGGTTTCGTCTATTTACAGTCCACCCAGATATAACATAACATAGAACAAGAACAAGCAATGCTTTTAACACCTTAGCACATGAGCATGACATAGATATATTTACTATGTCTTCTCATAATTTTAAAATATATCTCAATAAATTGTACTTCGAACAGTAGCCAGCTATTACGTTACCTTGCCACACCTAGCTGTAATATTCAAAATGGATTGTTTTTTTTTTTTTTTTTTTCATTACATTATACTTTATAATTTTATATGTTTTTTAGCGTCTATGCCTTTCTTGTTTTTAATTCATTTTTTCGAATTATTTTTTACTTGTTCTTTGTATGCATATTTGTGAGAATTTGTAATTAGCCATAAGTCACTATGTATTTCTAACTACATTTGTACCTAGCTGTAAGTTCTCCTAAAAATGTAAAATAAAATAAAATAAAAATAAAATAAAAAAAGATCAGTACATGAATTATCTTACGATGCCTTGGTAATCGATTTATACTTGGAGGAGACTTCAACGCCAAGCACACATATTAGGGCTCAAGGCTATCAACAACTAAGGGCAAAGAACTTATGAGTGCTATTAAAGAAATGAAATGTGATACTACATCAACGGGAACTCCAACATATTGGCCTACCGATCCAAATAAAATACCTGACCTTATAGATTTTTTTATTGTCAAAAATATATCTACAAATTATCTAAAAACGTACCAGAGTTATGATATGAACTCTGACCACTCTGCAATATTTTTAGAAGTTAATGACAAAATTATACTTAAAGAAAAACCTCCTGCTTTGGTTAATAAGCAAACTGATTGGGAAGGCTTTAGAACAGACTTAGACCGCAATATAAACTTGAGAACTCCACTCAAGACAACTGAGCAATTAAATAGCGAATTGGAAAATTTTATAAAACTTATACAACAATCACTCTGGAAACACACACCTGTAGCCAATAAAGGAACTAGGGGAAATGTCTATCCTAGAGAAATCAAGATATTAATTGAGCAAAAAAGGAAACAACGCAAAGTGTGGCATCATACTAGATGTCCAGAAGATAAAAGAATTCTCAACAATTTAGCAAAAAAAATTAACAGGAAAATACAACACTATAACGACGAACTCACTGAAAATTATCTTGAAAAATTAACAGGTAACCGTTGTGCAGACTACTCTTTATGGAAAGCTACAAAAAGTATAAATAAAAACAACTTTACAATTCCTCCTATCAGAGAAAGCAATAATAAATGGGCAATTAATAATGAACAAAAAGCGAAGCGGTTTGCAGAATACCTTGAATCTATTTTCCAACCTGATGAAAATGGAACAGGTGAACGGACACCCCCTCAAACGAATTCTCACCATTTATGTGACGATATCATGCTTGTTACACCTAAAAAGGTTGAAAAGGAAATAAAAATCAGTATACGCCCGAAAAAAGCACCGGGTTATGATCCGATATCAGGTGAAGTTCTACACAAATTTCCTAGAAAAGGTATTGTGAAATTGACAACATTAATCAATGCAGCGTTTCGATTACATTGCGTACCAGACCTATGGAAAGTTGCAGAGGTAATCATGATTGCTAAGCCGGGAAAACCGCCTCATGAAGCATCATCATATAGACCTATCTCTCTCTTGCCCGTTATGTCCAAACTTTTCGAGAAACTACTACTAAAAAGGTTAAAACCTATCATAGAGAGGGCTGAATTAGTACGTAATCATCAGTTTGGTTTCCGAGAAAAACACTCAACGATAGATCAAATACATCGCATTACAAGCATCATCGAAAATACCCTAGAAGAAAAAAAAGTATGTTCTACTATTTTTCTTGATGTGGCGCAAGCGTTTGACAAAGTATGGCATGCAGGCCTCGTGTTCAAACTCAGAAAAACATTACCAAAAAGGTATGCAGACATACTTCAATCATACATCTCAAACAGAATGTTTAGAATAAGGCAGGAAGATGCATACTCAGAATTAAAAGTAATAAAAGCTGGAGTACCTCAGGGGAGTGTATTAGGTCCGGTCCTGTACCTCATATACACTGCTGATATTCCAAATCTAAAAAACTGTACTATTGCTACATTTGCTGATGATACAGCAATAATGGCAGTAGATAATACGCACACGCAGGCTATTGCAAAATTGCAAAGTGCAGTTGATCATATATACAACTGGACAAAAAAATGGAACATCAAATTAAATGAATCCAAATCGATTCATATAAATTTTACTAATAAACAGCACGAACAGCATGACGTATTCCTTAATGGTAAAATTATACCATATGCGAATACGGCGAAATATCTTGGCATGACGCTGGACACGAAATTGCGCTGGAAAGCCCATGTTAAGAAAAAAAGAGAGGAACTAGAACTCCGTTACCAAAAACTGCGTTGGCTACTCGGAAGACAATCTAAACTGTCAATTCACAACAAAATACTAGTTTACAAACAAGTCCTGATGCCTATTTGGACTTATGGCGCGACACTATGGGGTTGCACCAAACAGAGTAATATTGCCATTCTGCAAAGATTCCAAAACAAAGTACTGAGAGAAGCAGTAGGGGCTCCCTGGTACATCCGAAACAGTGACCTCCACCGGGACCTACACATGGAGGTTGTTACTAGCATCATAAGGAATAGCGCAGAAGCCCACGAACGGCGGCTTCACCATCATGTCAACGTAGAAGCTATACAGCTTCTTGACATCACAGATATTAAAAGAAGACTCAAAAGAACGAAACCGTTCGAGTTAGTGTAGTGTACTTAATAATACAATTAGTGTATAAAATCAGTGAAGTGTAATAACAAAGACCACATGAACATTGTGTCTACACTTTAATAATAGAGACAATAAGAAAAGTGCCAATGGACACATTCTTAGCATAAAATCATATAGTAATTTAGGTTAAAACAAAATTGCTTATTAGTCTGAATTAGACTAGATTGTAATTATAATAGTGTGCGTTATAAAATTACGTATACTAGGAAAACAAAAAAAAAAAAAAAAAGTAACGAATCAAATATCAATTTACCCTGTAATCAGTTTTATGTGACCATGTTGAATGATGTCCATTGAAGTCGCCCAGGATAAGGGTTCGCTTATCTAGTATAGAAAAAAGTTGATTCCAGTCGTTTATATCGATGCGTACTGATGGTGAGCAATACAAAGATATTACATTATTGTTGCGAATTATCGAGACAATGAAGCAGCAAAACAATTTCCCACGAAAGATCAGAGGCGGCTTTCCTAATATTGTTGCAAATGGTCAAAGCAATAAAATCGTTTCGCTATTTATTTGCAGAAAGACAATATAGACATAAACAATGCAAAATTGGTTCTCACGGTAATAAAATCGTTTCGCTATTTATTTGCAGAGAAACAATAGGACAAAATTAGTTCTCACGGTAATAAAATCATTTCGCTATTTATTTGCCGAAAAACAATTTTTTTTCGTAACGTCTCGAATGTTCTAAACTCCCTGACTCGAAGTATAAATAGCGGAGCGGTTCCTCGAAAAGTCAGTCTGTCATCGAGTACAGTGAGATCAACAACGAACAATTAGTGCTAAGTAACTGTGTGTTGCTATTAGTTTGTAAGTACACTGTGTGTGTAATTGCAATAAAGCAAATTAAGATTGAGAGTGCATTGTTTGTCTTTATCCCGACCCCTAGCCCGTAACATTTGGTGTCAGAAGTGGGATAAAGACGCAAAAATGCCATTAACTCCGCACGACGAGGACTTGGCTCGCACCCGGAGTCAACGACGTCTGGAAGAAACGCGACGCTAGGAAGAGCTGGACCGGAGGCGATTCGGGAATCGTTCGCTGGACGAAGTAAGTGAGCTATCGCCCAACGACTCGGAAAACGTCTCTGGAGAACCTGCTGCACCTGTACCTGCTTCGCCTGCTACATTCGACATGATGTCAATGTTCCAAAAACTTTACGAGAAAATGGACAAACAAGAAGAAGCGGCTCGAAAACAAGACGAAGCGGCTCGAAAACAAGACGAAGCGGCTAGAAGACAAGAAGAGCTACTAGTAAACTTGCAAGCAACTTTGGAAACAAAATTAAAGAAAGTGAATGACAGACTCGAACGCCATGAAAGCATCATAGAAGAACATACGACTATGATAAAAAACTACGAGAGCCGCATCATGGAAACAGAAGCAAACATTGCTGATGTCAGAAGGACGATGCACGTCCTCAAGTCTGGAGGAGTGACGGCGGTGACAGCGAATGGATCCAACAGCTTCAAGGTAGCACCGTTTGATGGAAGTTCTTCGTGGACGGCGTACAAAATCCAGTTTGACGCCATCATCAAAGCGAATAGATGGAGCGCCGAACAAGCTATGACTGCCCTCACCGTCAGTCTACGTGGCCAGGCCGCCGCTGTACTGGAAACACTTGGAAAGGACGCGACATACGAGAAATTACTTGAAAGGCTGGAAAATCGTTACGGAGACGCCCACCTGGAACATGTCTACAGAGCACAGCTGAATGACCGAGTCCAACAAAGAAATGAAAACCTTCAAGAGTGGGCTCTCGAAATAGAAAAGATCTTCTCCAAGGCATACCAGTCGTCGCCAATGTACAACGAAGAAGAGCTGGTAAACGCATTCGCCAGAGGGATTTACGACCACGAAGTAAGATCCGCGGTCAAACTAGCGCATCGCAAGACGCTGAAAGAAGCACTAGCTCACGCCTTAGAGGTAGAAACAGTGCGGTGTCCACCGAGCCGCAGAGACTCTCAACGCATCAGAGAATTGAGAGAAACGTCTACTCCGTTTGGTGGGAGATGCTACAATTGCCATCAAAAAGGACACATGGCACGGAATTGCCCAAGACCATTGAACAGAAGAAACGAGCGTTCTTTGGAAGATCACGATGGTGCAACCCAGCTGCAGGGAAACGAATAAAAGCCAGAACCAAGGGGCGGGTGCTGGCTGGTTCTAATGGAGCCCCACGGATTTCAATTTCACAAGCTCACGACGGGAACAGCTTGATCATCAATGGAGAAATCAACGGAGTGCCTTGTAAACTCACATTGGACACTGGAGCACCAAGAACAGTGATTAGTTCGCAACTGGGCAAGAAAATTCAACAAAATTGCTGGAACCGCAATACTATTCGACTCATCACTGCAACCGGCCAGCACATAACCGTCCGAGGAGAAAAACCAGTGATGCTGGGTGAGAGAACTTTCCAGCACAAAGTTATTTTGGCCGACATAGTCGACGACTGCATTTTGGGCTTGGACTTCCTGCGCGAACATCACTGTGAGATCGACGTGAACCAAGGGATCTTGAGATGCGGAAAAGAGGAGATCTTCATGGAAGGCGCGAAACCTGGGAGTGTCTATTGCTTGAAGCGAACCGTTCTACCACCGAGATCAGAAACCATTGTGGCTGCGAAGCTACCAGAAAACCCTGGAAGTCCGCGACGATGTGTGTTGATTGAGCAAGTGGATAGCAACCAACCATGGAAGATGGCGCGGACTTTAGTGAAAACTACTGGAGCTACAGCAGTGCGTGTACTGAACGCAAGTGATGAAGAACATCTCATTAAGGGAGGCACATTGATGGGCACTTGTGAGGAAGTCAACTGGATGCGCAACTGTCAAGAAGCACGTAGCGGCGACCAACTTCAGAGTGATCGGGATGTGTCAGCGATCTTAAAGGACTGTCGCAAAGATCTGTCTGGCAAAGAACTCTTGTTGGCGAAAAAGCTGCTGTTACGCTACACGGATATCTTCGCTTCAAGTGACGACAACATTGGGAAAACTGGATTAGTGAAGCACACCATAAATACTGGAGACGTGGCACCGATACGTCAGCGGCCTAGAAGAATACCAGTGGCCCGAGAAAAGGAAGTTGACGCCATGCTGGAAGAGATGGTGAAAAGCGGTGTGATTGAACCTTCATCTAGCCCATGGTGTTCTCCAGTGGTGCTTGTGAAGAAAAACGATGGAACCATGAGATTTTGCGTGGATTATCGAAAACTCAACGACGTGACAAAGAAAGACAGTTACCCACTACCGAGAATCGACGATACCTTGGATACACTATCAGGAATAAGATGGTTTACAACCCTGGACCTAAAAAGTGGGTACTGGCAAGTCGAAATCGACCCTAAGGATAAAGAGAAGACTGCATTTTCAACTGGAAAGGGTCTCTGGCAATTCAAAGTGATGCCCTTCGGTTTATGCAACGCTCCGGCCACATTTGAAAGACTTATGGAGCTCGTACTAGCCGGACTGATTGGAGATACCTGCCTCATGTATCTGGATGACATTATAATCGTGGGAAAGACCTTCGAAGACCACCTTAAAAACCTGGATCGCGTGTTGTCAAAGATTCGAGCTGCTAATCTCAAGCTAAGCCCAAAGAAGTGTTCGTTCTTCAAGCGACAAGTGAGTTTTCTGGGACACGTAGCCTCGGAAGCGGGTGTCCAGACCGATCCTGATAAAATCGTCGCTGTTAAGGAGTGGCCAACACCGAAAGACAAGACTGAAGTTAGAGCATTTTTGAGACTATGCTCTTACTATCGACGATTCGTGAGGAGTTTCGCCGACATTGCTAAGCCATTGCATAAGCTCACGGAGGAGAAACGACTTTTCTGCTGGGACGAAAACTGCGATGGTGCATTCAAGGAATTAAAAAGACGACTATGTGAAACACCGATCCTCGGCTTCCCAGACACAGAGAATGAGTTCATCGTGGATACCGACGCAAGCAACATTGGTATCGGGGATGTACTGTCACAACGGAAAGGAGAACAAGAAGTTGTGATAGCTTACTTCAGCAAGTCGCTATCCAAGCCGGAACGAAACTACTGTGTGACAAGGAAAGAACTGCTCGCAGTAGTAAAGACACTACAACAGTTCAGTAAATACCTACTTGGAAGAACATTTCATCTAAGGACTGACCACGCTGCACTGAAGTGGCTACTTCAATTTAACAATCCTGAAGGACAAGTGGCAAGATGGATCGAACAACTACAGGAGTTTGACTTTTCGACGGAACATCGTAGTGGACGACTGCACGGCAACGCAGATGCATTATCGAGGAGACCATGCCCTGATGACTGCAAGCACTGTCTGCGGCAAGAGAATAAAGAGGCAGTACCAATCAGAATGCTCAGAACGGATCTTAGCGACGAATGGAGAGATACACTTCAGAAGGCCCAGCACGAAGACGTCGATAAAACCGATTTTTGAATGGATCGAGTCTGGTGCCGCCAAGCCTAGTTGGAGTGAAGTTTCGACCATGAGTGTTACAACGAAGAGTTACTGGGCTCAGTGGGAGAGTCTCCTGATCCACGAGGGGGTTCTGTGCCGTAAATGGGAGAACGCCCCAGGCAACAGTTCTCATCTGCAAATGATAGTCCCCAAAACCAAGATACCGGATGTTCTACACCTGTACCATGAAGGATTCTCCGGAGGACATCTAGGAGTGAAGAGAACACTGCTAAAGATACGAGAGAGATTCTACTGGATCAACTGCAGAGACGACGTCGAAAATTAGATCAGAAAGTGTACCAACTGTGCTGCAGTGAAAGGCCCTCATACTCGTAGCAGAGGTGCACTGAAAGTGTATAACGTCGGAGCACCGTGGAAGCGCATAGCCTTGGATATCGCAGGGCCATTTCCCGTTAGTGAAAGTGGCAACAAATACTTCATGGTTGTCATGGATTACTTCACAAAGTGGCCCGAAGTTTTTGCGATCCCTAACCAAGAAGCTTCTACAGTTGCCGATAAACTAGTCCATGAAGTCTTCTGCCGATTTGGAGTGCCTTTGGAGATACACAGCGACCAAGGGAGAAATTTTGAGTCCCAGCTGTTCCAAGAGACGTGTCGAGGCCGCCCCCCGGAGGACGAGGGTCGACTGGGAGACTTTTACTAGCCTTCTGGCCGACCAGTCACAGCTCCGGGACACAAGCAACGCCATACCTGACCCGATCGACCCTGGCGGGATCGATGAGTCGGCCGAATGGCTCATCGGCTCCATCAAGGGGGCGATCGCAAATTCGGTGACCGTATTGCCCAGCGGAGGGTTTAAAGGCGGCCTCCCGGCGCGCCTACAGGCGCTTATTCGCCGGAAGAGGTCGCTAAGGAGACTCTGGGCGCGAACTCGTTGCCCAGGGGTCAAGCGCGAGCTGAACCAGCTGGAGGAGAGCTTGTCGGCCCAGGTCAAGTCCTTCCGAGGCTACGCCTGGGAGGACAGGATCGAGCAGTGCAGGGACGATTTTACCGCCACGTCCCTGCACAGACTTTGCCGACAACTCTCCAGCAAGCGTCCCCCTGTCTGTCCGCTAGTGGACGAGCAGGGGAACCGCTGCTATACGGCCCAGGCTCGCGCTGAAATCCTGGCCGCTTCGCTGGAGCGGCAGTTTACACCTAATGACCCGGCATCTACTGAGGCGGTTTTTCATCAGACGGTGTACCAGAGTGCGGAGGAGATCATGTCCTCTCCGGTGCCACCCTTGGGTGATGATGCACTCATCACGCCCAAAGAGATCCGCGAGGTCATCAAGTCCCTCAACAAGCGGAAGGCGCCGGGAGAGGATGACATTCCTCCCTTGGCCCTCAGCCATTTGCCGGGAATAGTCGTGGCAGAAATGGCGCGGCTATTCAACGGCATACTGGCCACTGGACACTTCCCGGGGATTTGAAAATTGGGCAAGGTAATTGCCTTGCCCAAGCCCGGCAAGGATAGGCGACGGCCGTCCAGTTATAGACCGATTACGTTGTTGTCGCACGTGGGCAAGTTGTTCGAGCGGCTGCTCCTGAGGAGGATGTCACCGCACATCCACCTCAGACCCGAACAATTCGGGTTTAGAGCCGGCCACTCGACGACTCTTCAGTTGGCCCGGGTCCTGCACCACTTGGCGGACTGCCATAACTCAAACCAGTACACGGTCGGAGTATTTCTCGATATCGAGAAGGCCTTCGACCGGGTCTGGCACGAGGGGCTGGTCCACAAGTTGCGGGAGACGGGCCTGCCGTTGGCCTACGTGCGACTCATCGGGTCTTATCTGGACGGTCGCTCCTTCTATGTCGCGGTCGAGGGCCAAAGATCGTCGGTACGCCCGATCTCGGCCGGAGTCCCGCAGGGAAGCGTCCTGTCTCCGATCCTCTACGCACTGTACACCAATGACATTCCCACACTTGAGGGGCGCCTCCGCGAGTGGGAAACTGACGTGATGTTGGCGCTGTTTGCCGACGACAGCGCCTACCTCGCGTCTTCCAAGCTTCTCAATGCCGCCTTTGTTAAGATGCAAAGGGTCTTGGATGTGCTGCCCCAGTGGTTGGACCGATGGAGAGTGGCGGTCAACGTGGACAAGACCGCCGCAATACTCTTCGGTCCACCCCGCAATACGGCCATCAAGAGGAGGCTCAGTCTCCGCGGAACCGAACTCGGGCTTCAGCCCCACATTAGGTATCTGGGAGTCGTGATCGACCGCCGGCTGACCATGACCAGGCATGTCAATCGTTTGACTGGCCTGGCCAGGGCGGCCAGCTTTTTGTTGCGGCCGATTCTCGCTTCCAGTTTGCCGGTGGGGACGAAGCTCGCTGTCTATAAGACGTACGTCCGTTCCCGCTTGACATACGCAGCGGGTGCCTGGTACCAACTTCTCTCGACCGCGTTGAGAGAACGGCTCCAGGTACTCCAAAACCTGGCCCTCCGTACCATAGTCGGAGCAGTCTATTACGTCAGGAATGACGTAATAGCCCGGGACCTCGAGGTGGGGTCCATTAAGGAGTTCGTCGAGAGGCTCGCTCGGAACATGTTCGAGCGGGCTGATCACGGACCCCACGTCGACCTCCAAGGGATAGCTCCGCTGCACGCCCGGCCGCCTGACGGCTGTGCGTTGCCGCGTGAGCTCCTCGGTCCCCCGACTTTGGTCGGAAATACGTAGGTCAGCAAGCGGGTCGCGGGAAGGGACTACGAGTGCCTCCCGCGGAGCTGACCCTCCTACATCGTCCACCGACTACTCCTACACCCCCTTCAGGGGCATGTCCCCTTCAGGGACCCCCCACACTAGTGGGGTTTCACTACCTCCCTAGGAGGCTTTTAAGTCCCCCTCAGGGACCACCCCTCTATAACATGAGGGGTTACCGTGGGGGTTTTAGTATTAGTTGTAGTTAAATCTAAACTTAGTTTTAATTTAATCCTGATGTTAATTTTGATTTTAATCTTAATAGAATTAAGATCTTAATATAATTTTATAGTTCTAATTATATATTGTAATTACTTATAACCAGGCGTCCCCGCCTATGACGCAAGGCTGGTGTAACCGGCCCCCCTCTTCATCTCTTTACTTTTCTGCTCTCTCTCTCTTCACTATCTCTTTTCTCCTTCAATAATTTCATGCTCTACTGGAGTGAGCTGGGACTGACGTCCCCTGGAACGGGACGGGGGATATTTCAATCCCTCCTTCTCGTTCCAAAACAGTCCCAGCTCCTCGTGCTTTATCTTTCCTGTTCTTTTCTTCTCTATTCCAACTTCATCTTTTGTAAATATTGAATCGTGTGTGTTTTGTTTATTGTCAGTTGTGTTTAACTTAAGTCTAGCTTAGTTGTAAATAGTACATAATGTACATAATATATATAAACGACTTACTCGTACGCATGCCGCTACGAGACTGTGATTATAGAAATTACGATACCTGCGATAAGTAGTCTTTAAAATACAGTGTAGTCCGTTTAGTACGACTTCGCATTTAACAACCGACCGTTTATAGTTAGATATGTTGATTTTGATATCTCCTATGTCAAAGTCAAAGTCAAATCATTTATTTCAAATTAGATGTGGACACACATACATTTTGAATGTCAAAAATAAAATCAAAAGTTCTACCACCAGTTTGCTAAAATTAGGCCTCCGTCCTAATCACTTTATCAACATCATGCACAAGACACGTCAAGACATAATTGAGGCTATCCAAAAAATTTGTAATGTTTCCAAAACTAACCACACCAAATTATACATAGGCAATTTGCAGATCAGACAATTAGCATCATTAATATTGGGTTCTTTAATTGAGTGAACAATTCCAGACTTAATGTAGACGATTACATCATCGTTTTGGCTGAGGTTTTTATTCGTTTGATATCCTATGTATCCGATCAATTTGGGAGCATGGAGTTTCTGCGAAGCCAACATTCCGACAAAACTATAACTTCGGGTGTAATATTGATAGCGGCTAAAAAAATACGGAAATCATCCATATTTAAACGGTTTTTATTATTTATTTATTATTATTATTTAGCTCACACCGTTTGTTTTATTTATTATTTTTTCTTTATTCTAAATAAAGCAATTCAAATTCCATCCTCTTCCATTCAACCGATTAATCTGAAATTTTGTATACACTTTGGATTTTGGTGACAATACAATTATGTTTATTCTTTATCATTATAAATTCAAGATGGCCGCCGCTACAAAATTGCGGATAACGTAGGTTTTATCAATCCCATCAATATGGGTATCAAATGAAAGAGCTCAACAAGTAGAATACAATGTACTATAAAAAATTGAAATCCAAGATGGCGGCCGCTACAAAATGGCGGATAACGTAGGTTTTATCAATCCCATCAATATGGGTATTAAATGAGAGAGCTCAACAAGCAGAATACAATATACTATAAAAAATTGGAATCCAAGATGGCCGCCGCTACCAAATGGCTGATAAAACATTTTATCAAACTAAAAACTAGAATATTTTCATGCATTTTTAACGGGTTCTTACCACGATATTTAATTAATTGAGTTGTCTCGATATTTCAACGTTGTTGCAAACGTCATGATCACGAGAAGACTGGATACTGCGGGTCGATTTGCATGAAAATATTATAGAAAGCCGCGAGTGTCTGAATAAGTTTAAAAACTAGAAAATAAAAATAGGTAAAAAACTTTTTAAGTGTAACGGTTTTATGTTAAACATACGTTGCAATTTTGGGGTATCACTTATAACGCGGAAAGAGGAACCCTTTATAAATTACTTGAGTATCTAATTAGTAGATACCCTTTAATTAAAATAAACAACTGATTCTAATTATCATTATTTATTGTCACTCTTTAGAATTTAGAATAATTAATAATATGATTACAATAAGGTGTGAACGCGAGTGTATGCTATGCTCTTAACGGAACGACTGGGGAATCGCGCTACGCACTTTACTTATATATTACTGCTTGCATAAAAAGTGGTACTGCAATCGCGTCCCTACACAATGTTTAAGATAAATGTACTAAAAACCAAAAAATAATAAAATAGATACAGTCGTGGGAATCATAAAACCGTTGGGCACGTCAATTTTCTACAATCGTTGTTGTCTTAATTATAGTGTAACATTACAAAACAAACATTTTAATCAACAATTGTAGACAATTGACGTGCCCAACGGTTTTATAATTCCCACGACTGTATCTATTTTATTATTTTTTTGTTTTTAGTACATTTATCTTAAACATTGCAATGTATGTATAACATAAAACCGTTTAACTCAAAAAGTTTTTTACCTATTTTTATTTTATAAACACTCCTAATATTTAAATGCAGAATATTGATACTATCGTCATCACTTTGATCACTTAAAACAGAAGAACATTTTTCAGGCACACACATGTATGAGTCGCCAAAACCTATTGCATCTATTTCTTCGGATATAATATTTAGATCAAGCACTGATGGGACGTTAAAAGCACAATTATACATTGCACATAAGTTGACCTCTTGTTGATATCAATAATAGTAATGTAGCTATTATGTTAGTAATTAATTCGTAATGTAATATCAAAATTTAATATTTACGAACATTTCCCGAAACCATTAGTAAACCGAATGCAAACCCTTTTCACTACACTAAATTTACAGCCCATCACTATAATTATTGTCAATGTGGGTAATTTCGATGTAACATTCGACCAAAGACGGGTAAATGTATGCACCTTTTGTATTTCGAAAGTACTTAAGCTTGAGCATTTGATCTTGTCCGTCATTACAAGGCAAGTTTTAAATTGAAGAACTATCTGATCTATTTGAGAGACAGTAGTGCAGAAGTCAGTATTTATTGAATGTTAAAAGTCATTCTGTTATAAGTGCCCAAAGCTTGATACTTTGGTAAGTGATTTTATTTTATTTAATTGTGGCTGTATTTAAAAGTTAGACTGTTTCTTTATGTTATTGTAACTATAACGTGTAGTATACGTGTGATTTACATTCATTTTAGGGTCCAAGAGTCCCGTTATACGAGACTATTCATTGTAATCAATGTATTACATAACTCAATCCACGGAACGTTCGTTATTTGTCGTCCTGGAATTGGAGTGAACTTGTACCCGACGGAAGTGGTTGAGGCGCCTTGCCTTATAATCGCAGCAATAAGTTACGTAATCTATTTTTGTATTATATAACTTTTACTTTGTACCATAGTACAGCCATCATAGTTTAATATAGTATAGTAGTTTAATATAACCATTTTTAAAAAATACCCCGTGTATGTGCTTGAATAAACTTATAATATCTCATATACATTTTTTATTGGCGCCCTGAGTAAGATTTGAGTCTCCTGTTCCCGCTAGCAGCTACTGGTTAGGGTAACATATAAAGGTTAACTTCATATGTTGCAGTAATACTAAAAATAGCATGAGTTTATATTAGATAAAAGAGTTATGCAGTAATAAAAAATTAAGTAATGTCCACAAACATAGTACTGGCTCACGGACCCATACCCACTAAGAAATAAACAGCATTGCAAACGGTATGGGGAGTAGCAGACACGCTTAGGGAGTGACGAAGTGCAGAGGCATTTATGAATTATACACAGATTCTGTGAGTTAATAAAAGTTGATTCAATCGGAGTAAATACGGAAAAAAATAATTTGTGCTGATTTGGTTGTAGAAGTATGATTACAATTATCGTAAAAATATAGCATAGGGTTATCTTATAAATAAAATCGAATATAAAGTTTAAACTGAATCGAATACCCAATATTCCAAGTGGTGAAATTAAGTTAAATACTTGGACCATACACTGGCCACCGGTGCGTTCGACCTCAAGCGTTGAGGTCGAAATATATAGATGCGTAAAAATGTGCGGGTCGTAGGACCAAACCATGAACATGCGATGAGTTGGTGGATGCGGTGCAACCTCAAGCGTTGAGGTCACAATATGTGGATGCAAAATAATATGCGATGCGTTCGACCTTTAGTGGGTCGGAAGGCTATACGCGCTGTCAGATTCCTGATGCGTGGCGTCTTGGCAAGTAAATTAAGGCGACTTACCTTGTATCGCAGCTCCAAAGGGGCACACACTTCACTGGTTACGACACTGTCCAAATTATATTGTTCGTAGATGTTTGTTGAGTTCACATAAACGGCCGACGAGGCCACCTTCATGCGATGCGAGCGATGTATTGAATGCGGAATGCGGTCACGATAGACGCGCGTGAGTCGTCTCAGACTATCAGAGTGCAACTGATGCGGCGATGCGTTGTGTGTGAGTGCCAGCGCCACTGCGCCGGCGATGTGAAACTTTCGACGATGGTTCGCCGCCTCTCTTTATCTTACCAAGACTAAGCAAGCGAGAACGAGACGGCAAGCTACGTTAAAAACCGCGTAACCAATACTCTTAAACTAATACATAGTACAATATATGTACACAAAATATTAAATTAGACAAATATGTGATAATCAATTTAACAGATTTAAAAAATAAAAAGTTAAAACAAGTACAGAGAAACAAAAGATTAAAACTTGTCCAAGATATCGACGGCAGCAAAGAACAAACAGATATCTACAAAATCGTTAGTTTCCAGGAGAGCGTTTTTTGTGAGAAAGTTTGATAACTTTTACTATAAAAATGCCAGGTTTTTCAAATTTGGAATGTGTAAATAAAATAATGTTTCGCAGCAGATAGCGACATATTTTAAATAAATTATTGTTTTTTTTTTGTATTACTGCAGATGTCTTTTTCTACATCGCATAGAAAAATAAATAAGATAAGTCAACTGCCATGTATTCGTTTCTACGTAAGACTTTTTCCTTAAAAAAGAAGTAAAAAGTGAAGAACGCATCCAGATCGCGAAATATAATTTCACACCATTTCCATCAACATCATACCAATCGAATAAAGAAGGTAAAGAGCCTACAGCAAACGTTTTTTCTAACTGATATCTTTGTTTATACTAAGTGGCTTGCTAAATTGTACGACGCACACACGGTTATCCGGTAGATGTGCGGGTGTACTTCGTTTTTCTTCAAAAAAATAGTGTATATGTCTTTATTTATGCAAAAAAAAACATAAAAAAACACTTTTTGTTTGAAAAAAAATTTTTACCAGATAAAATAAAGAATTCTGGATTCAAATATCCATAAAAGTTAAATTCGGCAAAATGCAGATGTCTTCTTGTTCTTTGCTGCCGTCGATATGTAACATCTTTTAGCTTTCAAGTATTTTTTTAAGACACATTGAGGTGTAATTGCAGTTGCAGCCAGACCTTCATATTTTGTAATAAATATTTTCCCATTGACTGTCCAACAGAACTTAAAATTGTTTTGTTTGCAAAAGGACCGCGTCTCATAAAAAAGTTGCCGCAAGCTGCTAGGTAAATGTGTGTGGAGTTTAAATGGACCTTAGTCCACTTAATACAATATGACCAGTATTCAGTTTTTCGGCTGGTGGGAGTCCCTTTGTGTCCATTGAGGAGTCCATTGTAAAAACTTAAAGCGTAAATTGTTAATTTGTTCTAAAATTTAACTTTGAACTGTCTTTTTTTTTGAACTGTTTTTTTCTACCAAGAAAAATCGAAAATAAATTTCGAAATAAGAATAAAACGGAATAATGGATTCCTGTTTCTGTTCAGCACGTATCGATTATACACATTTTTGTTTTCCAGAAGACAATACTACAACAAATCTAGAATTCGAAATGAATTATTGAGTCTATGATGTTCAAAGGGTTGAAACTATGGATGAACCGATATATTTAGTTCGATTGCGAAAACCGCTGTGCCACGGTGAAACTCCCATTTCACACATTGTTTTAAATGTGGTCCAATGAAAATTGGTACCCCAATACGAAAAAGATCGTCTAATGACCGCATCTAAGGGTATTTGACATTCATAGACATTCTTTATTAGTGAAGAAAAAGAAACATACAAAGATATAAAAAAAAAAAAAAAACACAAAAAATAAGAGACAATTGCGAGTAATTTCTCTTTCACCACAAATCAGCTGTGACTCAGCATAAAGCTGAACATTGACACATACCAGCAGGACAAATGCCAATATCCAGCGCTGGTTTTCAGTCCCAGCTGGCAGTGACGTAACAAACGTAAATTAACAAAATAAAAAATTTAGAGTTAAGTAACACACATGTAAATATACCTTATATCCCAATAAAATACTTATCCCATAAGAAAATAGTAACATAAGTAATCAGTAATCAAAAATAATAAAAAAACTAAATATAAAAATCGACTATTTGCATTTTACTTCTCAAGCCACATCTCTAGTTCGCACTTGACATGAACTGTCCGACTGTCAAATTGAAAGTAAAAAGTAGGCCTTATAGAAACCTACAGATGAGCAAACAAAATCAAAGCTAGAACTATTCCGAAGCCCTTGCGGATAAAGTTTGTAAATAAAAAATACATTTGCCTGAGGTTAGCTGCTGCCTTTATTTGGATGCTGTACACCGATTTCCAGTCTCTATTCTCGAAGATCGAGGTCGTTCACATAGAGAGTGAGATCAGCAGAGCCGAGGCGTCGTTGTCTGACACACAGAAGTGGCAGATGAAGATTCATGAGGGAGGCTGGAAGAGGGGTCTTACTGCTGGTGGATATTGGAACTATGTCAATTTCTTCCACACAAACCCTCAAATTCAGCTACTGCTTCAAGAACCAGATACGGTTCTTATATCTCTCAACCAGCACAGCATCATGGAGCCGAAAGTAATCGATTTCAGTGTTTACAAGATGCCCAAGTTTCTAACTGAGACGGCCAATCAGATGTTCTTCAAACGTATTAAAAGCAACATCAATTCACAATACACGAATAGCAGACAAGTTAGTAAAAGGTGCCTATCTAATAATACCAACAACATTTGAGCCACGCGAAGAGGCCCAATTTACACTACGTATTTATTCCAGCAAATTTATCAAAATGAAGGTCTTAGATGACCCTCCTCAAATGACCAAAATCGCTCTAGTTAGGGCCCCAACAGGCCCTGATTCCACAGCTTTCTTCCAATACGAGACGTTGTTCTTGCAATTGGCAGATGAGCATAGGACTGTGGATATCTTTGAACTTCAAGAGTTGCTCGATGCCTATCTACCAAATGATTATATAAAGAGCTGTGTCTCTATTGATACTTGTAGATACATTGTGCTGTGCATGGATAAAAAGGGCACAGGTCGTATCAACCTATCGGCTATCATGAAATGAAATGAAATGAAATGAAATACTTTACTGATTTCAAGGACCTGATCTGTAGCCTGAAGCATCTCCAGCTCGTCTTCAAGAGTCACTCCAGGGAGAAGATGGGGATGCTGAAGGTGAAACGTTTGAGAGACGCTCTCAAGGATGTGGGGTTCACGATACCGGAACGAGTGATGTCGCTACTTGTGTTTAGGTACATGAGAAAGGATGGGATGCTGCGTTTTGGAGATTTCGTGTCCGCTGTCATGCAATTGCATCGCGTTTTTGAACTATTTTACATAAGCGATGGCAGACGACCTGGCTCTGATACTATTCAACTCAATCTCACAGAGTGGCTGAAAAACGTTAGTTAATAGTAAATACAAATTATTATCAGCCTAACCCGTGAGTGAAATAATTAAGAGAAAATATCAACGGATTTTTGTACAATCATCAATTGAAGTTTTTGAAAAATTCAAATATTGACCACCGCTGTTCTCGCCGCGGTCGGTTTCACTGCCCCTGCACTCTAACTACGGTCTTCACTGCTGCATTGCTCCGTGCATCGCTGCAACAGGTGACGATTACGATTTCGGTTTATCTTCGCTCTACTTAAACTAATTTGAAACTATTTAAAATGCCGATGATATGCAATGCATGCGAAGCCGAGATTACCAATAGTGGCCAACATATGGAATGTTACCAATGCCACAAATACTTTGACCTAGCCTGCTTAAACATTAATACTTCAAGTTTTAGAAAATTTAGTCAAGAATACAGAGTTACGTGGAAATGCCCTGCATGTGTCTGCTCACTACCGAAATACACGCACGTCTATTGGATCCCCTAGCTTCTGAACAACTCATAAGCCAGTGCTTAGCGACAATGTAAACATGACGCGCGGCAGCCGCGCCAAGCCCACGCAGCATGAATCTGCATCCACTGATACTTCACTTCTTTTGTCTGAAATTAAACTATTAAGGCAGAAAGAAATTCACGATTTAAAGCAGCAAAATCTAGATATTGGAATGAAGTTATCTAACGTGTCGGATACTCTCGATAAAAAACTCGAAGTCTTTCATAAAAAACTGATTGAGAAAGACAACGAGATTATTTTATTAAAAGACTCAGTACAGCAATTAGAATCTAAGTTGAATCAGTTTGAACAAGACAAATGAAAAATGAGCTAGAAATAGTAGGTATCCCAGAGAGAAGCAACGAAAACCTGTTCCACATCGCAATGCTGACCGCGAAAAAGATTGGTGTACAAGTTACTGAATCAGATATAGACGAAGTTTTCCGAATTAGGAAGAGACAGTCGGGTCCCGATGACAGACCAAGGACTATTATCCTGAAGTTCACACCTCGTGCTACTCGGTTTAATCTTCTGAAAGCAGCGAAAACTCGACGACCACTTACTTCTGAAGACATAGTGGATGGCACTCACACTAAAATATACTTTAATGAAAGACTTACTAGAAGAAATATGTTGTTGTTTCGAGAAGCACGTAAAAGAGCGGAGTTTCATAAGTTTCGTTTCTGTTGGATACGCAACGGAACAGGGTATGTTCGCAAAGCCGAGAAGAAGCCGTTCACCATCATCCGGACCTTCGCTGACCTGGATGAGAAAGTCGGACTTCCGCAAACTACGGGTGCCACCGTGGATGTCAACTGAGATCGTCTTGAAAGAACAACTGAAGCAATCCCGAAACTTACAATTAACTTTAATATAATATTTTGCTTTTTCATGTATACTACTCACCACAACATACACAATTCATCTACACAAAACACCCACACTCATTAATTTGTCAATTCACAATTTGCTCAAAAATCACACACACAACTATACTCATAATCATCACATAGTCGGTATTATTTTTGTTTTGCGTATTAATAGTATACTACTCAGAGAAATGGATGTTGGAAGCTCTACCCTACGCGCGGTGACACCTCTCGCCCCTTTCCTCTCCCCGCTCCCGCCAGTTGCCGAGCGAAACTTGTCGGAGACGCACGCGCACGCAAAAATAGATTTCGGGCCGCGAATCGCGCTTGAACGCACCGCAAACTTGTAGAAAATAGTGGAGTGAAGGAGTGTCAACCATCGGAGGCGATTCATCCATCCATCCATCGCACTTCGAAGATATCAAAGCATAAGCGTCGATAGCCAACGCGACAGACATCGCATAACAGGTACGTCCTTTTCCTTTTTCCTTGGAAGGCCACAAACCCTAACACCTTCTTCAGCTGTGGTTTTCCTTGGGGTGTCACCTCCGCTACGCATCACCGCAAAATACAGTCCACTCAATAGCGCAAGCGCTCATAGCTTGGGGACGCCATCCAGGCGCCGCCATTTTTAGTTTGGTCACTTCGAACTCGGATAGAAACTCAGATTAGCAACTCAATTTAGTTATTCCATAGGGAATCGCGCCTAAATATCTAATAACTTCATAGTAGATATAGCCCGCAGTTAGATATTTAGACAAACATTCAAATAGTTATCGAACAATCGTTCGTTCGCTTCAATATAATTGAAATACGCAATATTTTCATTAGTTCGCATTCAATTCAATCGCATTTAATTCAATTAATATCTGTTAACATCTGAAAATAGCATAAATCATACTTATTTGTTACATTTCTTAGATTTATAACATAAAAATTATCGTTAGTTTAAACCGCTACCAACATTAAAATATTGTTCTTTTTTTAATTGTTGTTAAGTTGTCTATGGGCATTGGCTACACGACGTTTAGCCTAATTGAAACATTTTAATTTAACAGTTTAAAAATATTTTACACATTTCTCTCGCAATTTTACCATAGTTTAGACATTATAATAGCGACTACCTACCTATTATAGTATTGTTTTGGAAAATACCTAACGCATTATTCATTTACTTTGAACATTATAGTTTTTAAATTTGATACATGTTACAACAAGTTTGTTAGTGACAATTGGTTTATGGCAGAGACGCGCAACTCGTGTTGAGTGTATAGTTATATCGCATTATTAGTTACAGTCGCAACGTTTTTGTATAAAATTTATAGTTGTTTTATACATTACCGCATTTTATTTGTTTTATACATTGCTTAGTAATTGTTTAGATATTCTTATTATCCTATCCATACCGCAACGCTCGCATTCAAAATGCCGCCAAAAAATATAAAACCGCAAATAGAATTAAAACTTCTATACGCTAAAAGAGATTCGATATTTTCCCGCGTTCAAACAATATGTGATAATGCCTTAAGAACGGCCGATCTCGCTGTAAGGGATACTTTTCTTTGTTCGATTGAGAATATCGATGTATTGCGCGCCGATTTCGAAGACATTGTTCACAATATTAATGTTTTAGAGTTAGAATTAGATAGTGACTACGAAGTCAACTTTTCAGTTTTATCATCGTGGACCTTACAAAGGCCAGCGGTGCGTTCGGCCTCAAGATTTTGAGGTCGAAATATATAGATGCGGAAAAATATGTAGTGCGTTCGACCCTTAGTTGGTCGAAAATTATGTGCGAGTATAAGATAATAAGTGGACTGTATTTAGGCGTTGTGCGAAGAAATAATGCGAAGAAAAATATAGCCAGAACAATGTCTTTGTGCGTTGCGAATGACGGAAGCTTACGGGCCGTCAGATTCCGGGTGCGTGGCGTCTTGGCAAGTAAATTGAGGTGACTTACCTTATATCGCAGCTCAACAGGGGCACACACACACTGATTACGACACTGTCCAAGTTATATTGTTCGTAAAGGTTTGTTGAGTTCACATTAACGGCCGGCCGTGGGCCAGTAGCGGTGCGAGGCAGCGGATACGTGCGCGCTCTCGAAAGGCGAATATGAACTTCGCGGTGGTTGCGGTGTAGGTATGAGTTCATATAAAGGCAGACGAGGCCATCTTCTACCGATGCGAGCGATGTATTGAATGCGGTCGCGAGAAACGCGCGTGAGTCGTCTCAGACTATCAGAGTGCAACTGATGCGGCGATGCGTTGTGTGTGAGTGCCAGCGCCACTGCGTATGCGACGCGAGAGACTGCGATGACAGTTCGTCGCCTCCCTCTATCTTACCAAGACTAAGCAACCGAGAACGAGACGGCAAGCTACGCTAAAAACCGCGTAACCATACTCCCCGCCAAAGCCCAACCCTGGGCTTTACAAAGCACAAAGTCATGTGTTATAAGCAAGAATGCAGTATGTGTCAATAAATGATACATACATAAAAATATGCGTGTGATGTTGTGTGAGTAAGTGTAAACATTATATAGTATACAAAGAACCACGGAGCGATTATTTTAAATGCGTATGATAATATAAATGCGAGCGCAGCTAACTTATGACTAAATAGCTATAAAGTAAAAACTAACCTAAATGCGAAAAATTAATTAAACTATTACATATTATGATTGATGCGATGCGAGGAGACCTCAAGCGTTAAGGTCGCAATATAAGTATGCGAAAAAAATTGTTAAATTAAAGCTAAGTAAGTAAAGAAAGCGAAAGTGATATAAATTATATTTAACAAAGCGCGTTATTGTAATGGTAACGGACTAAGTTGAGATCCGAGAACAAAAGAGAATATATTAATTTAAAAGTAAAATTTAAAATATAAATAGTTATGCGAGATAATTTCTTCCAGGAAGATACCTGGAACGATAGTATAAGTAGCGGTGACCCATCCACATTGGATGGAGTGGCAACAGCGATTACATTGGTCGCCTCAGGTATAGGACCTTCGACGAGCGATGAGCTGAATGGTTCCACAGGCCATGCAGCAATTGGAGGACGAATCCATTCTAGACCGTACCACCAAAGCGGGTGCGTTATGATTTGAGAAGGCAGTAATCCTCTCGACAAACAGTCAGCGGGGTTTTCCTTTCCGTTTATGTGAAAGAAACGGTCCGGAAACAAGTTTTCTTGTATTTTAGTTACGCGATTAGCAATAAAAATTTGCCATCGATGTGGTGAAGAATTGATCCATGACAAAGCGATCATGGAGTCACTGAAGGCAAATGTCTCAGTGACGTGATAGCGGTTGTTAAAAACAGCGTATACTTGTTTAACTAAATTTGATAATATTAAAGCGGCACAAAGTTCTAACCTAGCAAGTGATACCGTTTTTAGTGGAGCTACCTTTGACTTAGCTCCAACTAATTCAACCGATATGTCATCGTTAGGATGCGTAACGTGTAGGTATATGACGCAGCCGTAAGCCTTGAGACTAGCGTCAGCAAAGGCCAACAGTCTCACTACACTACCCCGCAATGTCTTTTGGCAATGCAGAGGTCCATGAGCGACGGTAACCGCTTACGATCAGGTGGGCCGTTAGCTCGTCTGCCTACGTGGCAATAAAAAAAAAAAAAAAAAAAAAAAAAAAAACACAACCTGCCCCAACGCCCAAATGGCGAGGAACGCGCAAGTTCGAGAGCAGAGGCAACTCGGTTTTAAATTTAACGAAGCGATTGATGATAACCTCCGGTGGTTCATCATCCCAACCTACCTTGGTAAGCCAAAGATCCTGTATTAGGAGCTTGGCGTAGAGAATAACTGGTGCGACGAAGCCCAAAACGTCAAAAAGGCGAGCGATAGTAGATAATATAGATCGTTTAGTATTAACAGAGGGTGGAGGAGACGTGGTAAAAGTGAACACATCCGTCTGAGGTAACCACTTCAGGCCTAACACCTTCAGCGTATCGCTATGGTCGGTGAATTCAATCGGCACCCGGCATGCCTCAGGCAAATGAATGAGTAACTCAAGTGAGTTACTGGCCCACTTGACCAAGTCAAAACCTCCTTCAGCGAATAAAGCGCGTAATTCATCCGATAAGCGGATGCCATCTTCTATGGAACTGACAGAGGTGGTCAAGTCATCCATGTAAAATTCCCTACTGGCTACTTCTGCAGCAAGAGGAAAGCGTGCGCGATTATCTTCGGCCAGCTGGTGAACCGTACGCATGGCCAAGAATGGACTACAGCGAAGTCCGAAAGCTAAAGAATTAAATTGAAAAATGCGATGATCCTCAGTATTATTAAAGCGATAAATTATTTTCTGAAATTTGCGATCCTCTTCTCTTACTAAAATTCTAAGATACATCTGTCTTATATCCGCGGTAATAGCGATTTTAAAATATCTAAAATTTAACAATAGTGAAAATAAATCTTTTTGTAAATTTGGTCCCGGATAAAGAATATCATTCAAAGAAATACCATTAGATGTTTTTGAACTAGCGTCCAGAACAACGCGCGTTTTAGTTGATAATTTTTCAGGACGTTGTACAGGATGATGAGGAACGAAATAACCCTCATTCAAAACCGACGGAGTGCGGGGTATTTCGGATAAATAGCCTTGTTTAATGTAATCCCTGATGACGTCATCATAAGCTTGTCGTAATTCCGGAATAGCGTTAAATTTACGCTCTAACGTCGAAAAGCGACGCTGAGCTGTAGCATAAGAATCACCCAAGATCGTAGAGTCACCCTTGAATGGCAATGACACTATATACCTACCATGTGAATTTTTAGTTATAGTGGATTTGTAAAATTCCTCACAGTGGTTATCATCTGAGGTTAAAGTACCTGCAGAAGATATCTCTTCCAGTTCCCAAAATTTTGCCATTGTTTTATTTAAGTTTTCTATGAGAGGTCCAAATGACCAAGTAGAATTACATAAATTTTCATAAGAGGTCTCCCCCATAATGATATATCCAAGCGTAGTATTAAATGCGTGTGGATGAGAGCGAGTCATTAAAGAAGTAGGCTGTAAAATATTAGCCATCATAGAAGTGCCTAAAATGATTTCAATGTTTCCAGGCACATACCAGCTATCATCCGCTAGAGACAAATTATTAAAATTATTTAAATGTGAAATCTCAACTCGTTGAGTTGGCAAGTATGATATATGATCAATGACTAATAAATTTAAAGTATATTGAAAATTAGAAAATTGAGAATGTATCTTGAGTGTGACCTGACCTTTAATAGGTACAGAAATATTTCCCACTGAATTTAATGATGATTTAAGTGGTTTAATAACTAATTTTAATTTTTGACAACATTCATAGGTTATGATATTGTTTTGTGAGCCGCTATCAATTAAACACCTAACTAAGAAACGTTTATTATTTTCATAGACAATGACCTTTGCAGTAGGTAATATAGATGTACATTTAGGTTGAGTATTTAAACTAGAATGCATACAAACATTTTCAATAGATGAAGAATGTTCAGGTTTATTCTCAGAATTTTTATTCTGATCAAAATGCAACAATGTATGATGTTTCTTGTGACAATGTTTACATTTGTTTAAAGAAGCACATTTTAAAGTGTTGTGTTTAGAGCTAAAACAATTTATGCATAAATTTTTAGATTTTATAAAATTAAAGCGATCATTAGTTGATAAGGTTTTAAAGTCTGGACACTCATAAAGATGTATGTGAATTGTTTTGTTACAATAGTTGCAAGATAATTTGTTTACTTTATTAAGATTTTCAGTGACTAAAAATGTGCGGCTAGATTTATTAAATTTATGAGGTGTATCTTGACGGAATATACCAGATCTTTCAAATACCTTCACACGATGTTTCAAATGACTTATTAAACTATCACTAGTTGGAAGCGAGTCATGTTTTAGTGATGTTTCAAAACTTTCAATTATTTTTGTGTCTAATTTTTTAAGTATTATATGTGTAAAAATAAAATCATCTAAATTTTTAATATTGAGCAATTTAAGCGCTGACCATGAAGATGCAATTTGTTCAATAAAGGTATCTAACTGCAAAGCGGTGTCAGAAACCGGTTTTATATCTAAGATTTTGTTCAGATACAAACTTCCTAACATTCGCTTGTCTTGGTATTTATCTATTAATGATTTCCAGATGATGGAATAATTTTCCTCTGTTGGTATTAATCCAGCAAAAATGTTTCGAGCACTACCAGTCAATTTTGACATCAGGTATTGTACGCGTTGACCATCTGTCAAAGATTCATTTTGGTGAACGTTAGTTTTAAAACTTTCATAAAATTGTGGCCACTCTGTTAGCGAACCATTAAAACTCACTAATTCTAATGGAGGTAAATTACAGTAGTTTCGTGGAGAAGATTTTAAAGCAGTAGACTCAACAGGTCGTAACAATAATGTACGAGCATGACTTATTTTTGCGTACAGAGTTTCAAAGGCATCCCATTCACTGAAGTTCAGTTGACAATCTGGATTTTCGTCTAAAAGTATTTCATTATGTTTATCACATAATTCATTAAATTGAGAATATAATTTTTCAATGTTAGCTGATGATGACAAAAAATCTTCCTTTGTTCTCGTATCAAAAGTACCTACTTTCTTAGATTTCTGATATATAGTATCAATATGAGCGAAGATACTTTGTTTCTTAGCGATAATAATTTTAATTTTTCGATCGGACGCCATGTTGAAAAGTTTCAACAATGAAGAACAAAGAAAATGTAATAATGATGCAAATATCGTTATTTCGTAAAAATATTACGTTATATCTATGCTAATGTATGTTTATTATAAGCTGCGCTTGTAAAAATACTACCATACGCACTGATCATAAAGAAATACGCGGATTTGTAAAATCAGCAATGTTTTTGCGGTGTGTGATAAATAAATGTAAAAAATGTGTAAATAAGCGGTAATAAGTTAATTAGTACTTAAATGCGATGCGTTGTCCCGTTCAATACGGAACAAAAATATGCGTTATCCGGCGATACGGATCAAACTATCCGGTTCGATAAGGACCATACATATGGACCTTACAAAGGCCAGCGGTGCGTTCGGCCTCAAGATTTTGAGGTCGAAATATATAGATGCGGAAAAATATGTAGTGCGTTCGACCCTTAGTTGGTCGAAAATTATGTGCGAGTATAAGATAATAAGTGGACTGTATTTAGGCGTTGTGCGAAGAAATAATGCGAAGAAAAATATAGCCAGAACAATGTCTTTGTGCGTTGCGAATGACGGAAGCTTACGTGCCGTCAGATTCCGGGTGCGTGGCGTCTTGGCAAGTAAATTGAGGTGACTTACCTTATATCGCAGCTCAACAGGGGCACACACACACTGATTACGACACTGTCCAAGTTATATTGTTCGTAAAGGTTTGTTGAGTTCACATTAACGGCCGGCCGTGGGCCAGTAGCGGTGCGAGGCAGCGGATACGTGCGCGCTCTCGAAAGGCGAATATGAACTTCGCGGTGGTTGCGGTGTAGGTATGAGTTCATATAAAGGCAGACGAGGCCATCTTCTACCGATGCGAGCGATGTATTGAATGCGGTCGCGAGAAACGCGCGTGAGTCGTCTCAGACTATCAGAGTGCAACTGATGCGGCGATGCGTTGTGTGTGAGTGCCAGCGCCACTGCGTATGCGACGCGAGAGACTGCGATGACAGTTCGTCGCCTCCCTCTATCTTACCAAGACTAAGCAAGCGAGAACGAGACGGCAAGCTACGCTAAAAACCGCGTAACCACATCGTTTGATGATTTGTATTGCCGCATAAAACGCGTTGCTAAATCGCTTCAAAAACCACTCAGCGTCGCTGAGCCGCAGTTAGATTCTAAGTTAGTTAGTCATAGACCTAGATTACCGCCAATTCAGATTGCCGAATTTGACGGTGATATACGTAATTGGAACTTGTTTATTAATAGTTTTGAGAATACCATAGACAAAAATGATCAGTTGACCGATCACGAAAAATTATATTATCTCTTAGAAAAACTTTCCGGTAAGGCTAGGAAGTCTTGCGCAGGGATCACGTTTAGCGCTGAGAATTTTTCGCTAATTTTGAACACTCTTAAGTCCAAATACGAGGACAAACGTTTAATAGCTACCGCTTATTTAGATCAGTTATTCGATTTAAAACCTATTACGTCTTGTAACAAACAAGGCTTAGAAAGATTTTTAGATATTTTCGCTTCTTCTGTTCGCGCCATTAACAACATAGGGGTCAATGACCTTAGTGATTTTTTGTTTTTATATCTCGGTTTAAAGAAATTAGATTTTGAAACTGTTCGCTTATTTGAATCAAACCCGCTTAGAAAAGGTAAAGATTTAGAGTCATTTTTACGCAATCACGTGAAAGTACTTCAACGTACAACTGCACGCCCCTCTGAACCGCAAATACAATCGTTGAGCAAACAAACGCGCTTTGACTCAAACCGACCGCTTAAGGTAACTCATAGCTATGTTAACACCGCGGCTTCGCCTGCGCCCGCTCATAATTTAAATTGCACGTTATGTAATGCACGCCATGCGCATGTTTACAACTGCTCCGCATTTTTAAAACTTTCGCCTAATGATCGCTATAGATTTGTTCGCCAAAACAATTAAAAAGCACCACATTAATATGTGTAAAAGTACACATAGCTGTCGCACTTGTTCATTAAGACATCATACATTGATTCATTTTGATAAAGGTATTTCACCGCCGCCGCGTACCTCGCCTCACGAGAATAGTAGAACGCAGACGCAGACTGCGCGCATACCTACGCCTCCTTTGTTATCTCGCTCAACCGCTCCAGCTGTTAGACCGTCTACCAGCAACAATGTTAACGACGTCGCCTTATGCTCGATGTCGTCCGCAAATAAAAATTGTACCGTGTTACTCGCTACCGCTCGCGTTATTGTAAACGATAGTAATGGTAAACCGCAATTAGTTCGCGCATTATTAGATAGTGCCTCGCAAAGTAATTTTATCACGCGTGAGTGTTGCCAGCGTCTTGGTCTCACTTACAGTAACCTATCCGCGTGTTCCTCAGTGAAGGGCATCAAAGGTTCTACTAAGGACATTCAAGGGTCCATAAATGTCAAATTCGCATCTCGTTTTAATAGAAATGTTTCGTTTGAAATGAATTCGCATGTTTTAGATAGAATTACAGAGCAACTTCCAACGGTTTCTGTAGATACTTCTTCTTTAGTTAATTTTGATAGTTTGCCTTTAGCCGACGACACTTACGCCGTTCCGGGTTCTGTCGATATTTTGATAGGCGCTTCGATCTTCCCGCATCTCTTGCTTGCACGTAAGGTTAAAGGTCACGCATCTCGCCCAGCACCGCACGCTTTGGAAACGGTTCTTGGTTTTATTATAGTTGGTTCCGCACCCGCTCTAGCCTTTTCTAGTTACTCGACTGTTTCATGCTGTTCAGTCGAGCCGCCATTGGATACAACACTTCGCCGCTTCTGGGAAATTGAAGAAGTGAATGTTCCGCCTATAGATAGTCCTGATGATCAGGCCGCTGAAGAAATTTACTCTCGCACGACTACTCGCGATGAAAGTGGTCGTTATGTTATCGCACTCCCTTTCAAGGGAGATATACATTCGCTTGGTGACTCGCGCCAAATGTCGGCGCCAAATGGAACGCAAGATGTCGGCGTTAGCGATGGGCGTTATTAACCATAACTGGTTATATATGCAGTTACGAGCTCGAACAGTGATCACTCGTTTTCCACTACAACAAAAACTAGTGATATTCATAACGCCATTTAAACGATCGAAATAGGCATCAGTCTTCAATAACTCTTTTAATCACAACGCCATAAAGTTAAATCGAATTCACTCTTATGTTTAAGGCATAGCGTCGATGTTTGGCTACTTTCACTACTCACGCAAAATCACTGGTTTTACAATATTCGTAATGACAAGATGAAAACGACGTTTTACATTGACCACCTTACACATAGCTTTGACAACGTAAAGGAGTAAAACGAGTAATGTAAAACGCGCCTAAAAAAAAGGATCGCAACAAAATCGATCCTTTCTTTCGTGTATTAAATGAAACACGAGCGTAAGTGTGAATGAAACAAGTATATGTTTTTTGGCTTTCGGTCAGCGCTCATCCATGCGCTTATTGTACTTAATGGAATTTGAGTCTTATTTTGAAAGGCAGAGATTTTTTAGGGATCGATATTTGATTGCTTGAACTTGACACATGTTCGATGCAAATATTGGCAAAAAAAATTAGATCAGTGCAAGTTTGAATGCTTTCGCTTTCACTCTATTGTGCAATATTTCTTTGTTACGTGTTGTGTTATTTATTTCCAAGTAAGATTTATGTATACATTTGTAATATACTTTAGGATAGTTAAGTGTAAATAAATGTACATAAGTGATTATTGTGCGTGATAACATTTTAGTGTAAAAAGTTACTACCTATAGTTTTTTTTCTTTTGACTTTCTCTCTTTGTAAGCATATAGTTAAGTTTCAAACATGTCTCGTGTGAATAGTAGCGTATTGTGGGAATATTTTGAAAAAACTGATCTTGTTAATAGAAAAGCTAAGTGCTTGATTTGTGGCGCCTTATTTAGTTTTAAAACAACTACAGCTAATTTAAAAACACATTTAAAGAACAGGCACATAGAAAGTTATCGATTGGTGGCGACGGTCCAGGCCTCGACTTCAGAGGGGAATGCCGGGCCGATTCCACCTCCACCACCAGCAGCTGCATCTGATACCACCCGACCACCGCCTCCTACTGAGCAAGCAATAGCGTCAGGTTCAGGACTTGCCCAAAAGAGAAAACAGGCAAGGCTAGAGACGTTCATCCCTAAAAAAATTACGGTAGAGCAAAAAGCTAATATTGATAACGATCTTCTCTCGTTATTTTCTAAAGCTTTTCTGCCTTTCAGTCTAGTAGAAGAGGAATCATTTAAAATGTTTGCAAGGTGGATCCCAGGATATGAACTACCATCCCGAAAGCACATCTCTTCGGTACTCATACCGCGGCTTTATGAAAAAAAGCGTGAGAAAGTCAAAGCGCGGCTCTCGGATGCGGGAATAGAAAAAATTTGCCTCACTATAGATCTCTGGACATCCCGCGCCAACGAGAGCTACATAGTGATCACAGGCCACTTCATAGACACTGAATTTAAAATGCAGTCGGTTCTTTTGTCTTGTGAGCATTTTCCCGAACGACACACCAGTGATAATATTAAAGAGTTTTTAACCCAATCTGTAAGAGATTGGGACATCGCAGACAAAATTAATTTTGTCATTAGTGACAATGCCGCGAATGTCCAGCGAGCGTCACAGGATTTAGGATGGAAGCACTTTGGGTGTTATGGCCATACCCTAAATTTAATAGTGCAACATGCACTAACAACCGTTGCTGACACTGTTGAAAAGGTGAAGACCATTGTGCGTTTTTTCAAAAAGAGTCCTCAAGCCACAGAAAAGCTTTTGAAATATCAAAAAAACGACAATGATGCTGCAATTCCTTTAAAACTAAAGCAAGATATGCCAACGAGGTGGAACTCTACATACCACATGATCACACGATTTGTAGAATTGCAATCGGCTGTTAAAGCAACCGCAGCTGTGTTAGGCAAAGATTTGCCCATATTAACATTAGAGGAGTGGGCGCTCCTTGAGCAACTTGTTCTAGTGTTAAAGCCATTCGATGATGTCACTTCTGCCATGAGCGCCGAAAAATACGTCACCGGTGGCTCTATTATTGCAATAACCAGGTGCTTAATAAAAACTTGTGACAAACTGTTATTAGAGTATTTGTCACCATTGTCAGATGAAAATATTGTCAGTCCAGCGGCCACGGTGGCCTCAAAAATATCTATCTCTCTATCAAAAGCCATTCAAGAAGTTGATTTGTATTTAGAGGATGATATGTTAGAAGTACACAAACCGGATGGGAGTTGGAGTTGTCCCCTAGACTGGTGGAAAAATCATCACCAAAAGTATCCAAACCTTAGCACATTATTCTGCCACTACGGGAACATTGTGGCAACATCTGTCCCCTGTGAAAGAATATTTAGTAAGGCCGGGCAATTAATCACAGATCGCCGCACTCGACTTGATCATAGAAAAGTTGCCCAAATCATGTTCCTTAACGGGAACAATTAAATTGGGTACCTATTAAGTACTTTGCACATATGTATTACTGTTTTTATTTATTTTGTATATAGTAATGTATATATAGTAATGTATGTATTGTATATAGTGTATATAGTAATGTATATAGTGTATATATTGATGAGCCTGTACATAACGTGGAATTTATGTACATATAATGAACTTTTAAGTACGCCTGTATTGCTGCTTTTAATTTAATTAATTTATTTTGATTTCATTTATAAAATACTTAAATCGCAATATTGTCAGTCCTAAGCCTGGTAAAGTACGAAGGGAAGTTCATTATATATATTTCCATCATATTAAATCATTCTTTAAAATACAAATGCAGTGAATGTAATCTGAATAAGATAAGACTGAACAAATTTGTAATTGATTTGTTAATTCCAATCATAACATGTTGTTAAGCGAAACGAAGACGTATCGATACACGATACGTGTGCGTGAAGAAGAATTAAGTTATACTGCTACCTAACCAAACGATTTTACGTTACAATTATCACGTTTGCTTCAGAACGTTGTGAAAATAACTAGTTATAAAAATCACTAGTTAAGAAACTAGTTATTGGAAATCACATAACGCTTACGTTACGTTATCTCAAAAACCGATAACGACCCATCGCTAGTCGGCGTCTCCAAAGCTGAAACAGACTTACGATGATATCGTAAGTGACTATTTAGACAAGGGTTTTATTTCACCCGCACCCGCTCGATCCCGCAACTGGACCCAGTCCAATAGAAGAAAAACAACACGCTTTAGTTACTTCAAAACCGCGAGAAGAGTCAATCGTATTGCTCTTAGCTAACCGTTTTTCATCATAGTCAAAATTATTACGTAGTCATAGTAATTATTGTGTAGTCTATATTTGTCACTTTCTTAAATTGTTACCTCCTAGTAGGTATATAGCCGCTTCTGACCTTAATAAGGCAGAATTTATAGTTCTTCGTGAGTTACAACGAACGCATTTTTCTTTAGAAATTAGTAATTTAGAATCAAACAAAATTTGCAAACCCGCTTTTCAACGCTTAAAACCATTTCTAGATGACGGACATATTAGAGTTGGTGGTCGCTTGAGTCAGTCTGACTTAGACTACGGACAAAGTCACCCCATAGTTTTACCGCGTAATGGACACATTTTAGATCTTATAGTAGATTATTACCACAAACTTCATTGCCACGCTGGTCCTGATTTGTTGATGTCAATACTTAGACAGAAATATTGGATATTTTCCGCACGTAGATTGATTCGCTCTAGAGTACACAAATGCATACCGTGTTTTAAACTTCGTCCGCGATCCATCGCTCCTGAAATGGCCGATCCGCTTGTCGAGTTTTAGAAACCGCTAAACCGTTTGTTCACACCGGTACAGACTTCGCTGGACCTTTTAAAGTTACCATATCACGCGGCTGAGGTATTCGATCAACGAAAGCATACGTGTGCCTTTTCATGTGCATGACAACTCGTGCTGTTCACATAGAACTCGCCGGTGATATGAGTACGCCTAGTTTCATGTCCGCTTTTAAAAGATTTTTATCGCGCCGAGGTCCCGTAGGTTGTATGTATTCGGACAACGGTACAAATTACGTAGGAGCAAAACGCAATCTCTCAGAATTACACGCATTTTTAAAATCCAAGCATTATGCTACGGAATTCGCACATACTTTAGCTGAAAACCGCATTAAATGGCAGTTTAATACACCCGCCGCAAGCCACTTCGGTGGTAATTGGGAAACAAATATTAAAAGTTTAAAATCGCACCTTTATAGAGTTATTGGTCTACAAATTTTATCGTTTGAAGAGTTGAGCACCGTACTCACTCAAATAGAAGCCGTGATGAACACGCGCCCGCTATGTAGAACGTTGTCCAGTGATCCATCGGAACCACTGGCACTTACACCCGCTCATTTTTTGTCGTTAACTCCGCTTAAATACTTACCCGCTAGAGACATTGACGAGGAAAGATTGCACATCCTCTCGCGTCACGCTCTTTTAGATAAATTAGTTCAATCGTTCTGGAAACGATTCCGCAACGACTACCTTCATACCTTACAAACACGCCAGAAATGGAATACGCCTTCTAATCCCATCACAGTAGGAACCGTGGTAGTTTTAATGAGCGAGAACTCACCTCCGCTACACTGGCCGCTTGGAATGGTAGAGGAAGTTTTCCCAGGTTCGAATGGGATAATTAGAATCGTACGCATTAATACGGCTACCGGATCATACTTACGCCCGGTTGTCCGTCTTTGTCCTTTGCCTAACACGCATTAACAAATTTCAATATAGATTTTACGTTAGTTATAGGTATGAGGTATTCGTAAGTTAGGTTAACTTTAGTTTGCCCGCATTAGGTTAAGTTTAGTTTGCCCGCAATAGGTTAAGTTTAGCTTGCCCGCAATAGGTTAAGTTTAGTTCGCCCGCATTAGGTATAGGTAGTTTAGTTCGCCCGCATTAGGTATAGGTAGTTTAGTTCGCCCGCATTAGGTATAGTTTAGTCGCCCGCACAAGATTAGGTTTAGTTTCGTGACGCATTGGGTTTAAGTTAGCTTTCTAGTTAGTTATCTTAAAGCTCAGTCGCTTCAAACTGGGGGGGAAAAGGAAGCGCTACCCTACGCGCGGTGCCGAGCGAAACTTGTCGGAGACGCACGCGCACGCAAAAATAGATTTCGGGCCGCGAATCGCGCTTGAACGCACCGCAAACTTGTAGAAAATAGTGGAGTGAAGGAGTGTCAACCATCGGAGGCGATTCATCCATCCATCCATCGCACTTCGAAGATATCAAAGCATAAGCGTCGATAGCCAACGCGACAGACATCGCATAACAGGTACGTCCTTTTCCTTTTTCCTTGGAAGGCCACAAACCCTAACACCTTCTTCAGCTGTGGTTTTCCTTGGGGTGTCACCTCCGCTACGCATCACCGCAAAATACAGTCCACTCAATAGCGCAAGCGCTCATAGCTTGGGGACGCCATCCAGGCGCCGCCAGATGTCAATTTTAATTTCAATTCATTATGTTTTTTAAGTGAACGTTCAATAAGTCATTATGTTTTAAACGAACGAAGTATAGGATACTTAAGGAAAGAATTGGAGTTTAAAAGTGTTGTAAAATTAAACTTAACAACAGTTATATTAGCATGGTTTCTGACACACAAAATAAGAGTAGTAACAATTTTTTATCAAAGTAATTTTAATACACATCAATATAACAAACGTTTTATTTAACGAAATTGACAGTAATTGTGATTCGGTGTGTCAAGAACTAGATAAACTTGAGAACTGCCAAAACTTTCTTATCTCTAATTATGATATAACAATTCTAACGTTCAACATCCGTAGTATTCAACATAACTTTAATACTTTTTGTATTGCCCTTAAGAGACTCAACATCTTGTATGATGTAATAGTTCTGACAGAGTGTTGGCTGCCTTGCTGTCCTACCGTGGGGCAGTTGCAAGTATATACGTCGCATTCCACAGTCAATAATCTTAACCAGTGCGGCGGTGTGGTGGTGTACATTAGGGATATCTGGAACCCTAGAGTTACAGAGCCAGCAATCTATGATTGTGAGTCGCTTTTGATTGAGTTGTCAAATAGTATAACCTTACTGGCGATTTATCGTTCTCCCTCATTCAAATTCGTTAATATTTTCTTAACATCCTTTTTTTTTTTTTCAGTTGGAGGAAATCACTGGATCCCCGCCCGCGGGGCGGGCGGGGTTGTGGGAGTTGAACCGCACTAAAACCTCCAACCGCTCACACTCAGCGTCCGAACCCCGGCTGAGGCCAGAACCCAGCACGGGGTTTTAAGGGACGGCGCGACGCGTAACGCTCTCGGCACACTTTTCCGTCACGCCGCCCCCGGACGCCGAACCGGCAGCCGCCGGCGATACGGCCACCGGCTCTCTCGGTCGGCGGGCTATCCGAAGCCCGCCAAGATGGCTGGACCGCGTGTCACCCTCCCACGGAATACTCCGCTGGGTCAGAACCAGCGTGGGTCGGGGAGCGCGGTCCGCCATCCCCCGGATGCTCTGACGCAAAGGCGTGCTGAGCGAGACACGACACCTTCTTGGGTCCCCGCTCGCACTCACATGCGTTGGAGACCCGAAACTCTTAGGGGGCCAGAATCCGGGCGAGATCCCGGTCCCGACCCCGTGCTCGACGGCGGCGGGTTGGCAAGTTGAGAGCGGCGTATAGCCTCTCTCTCGCAGCCCCCGCCACCTGCTTCTGCGAGATGGTGGACTCGCAGAAGTCGAGCATCGCCTTCCAAGACTCGTCGCTCTCGAGCATCGACGCCGCGACACCCGGGAGCGACAAGTCTGGACCTATTTGTTGGACCAGGACACAGCGCTGCCACTCCCTTGTGGGGCAGCGCGCGAGCGTATGCTCCGGTGTGTCCTGGTCACATCCCACGCAATGGTGGTACCTCACCGTCGGCTCGGCCTTGATCCGGTGCAGATACCGACCGAAGCACCCGTGCCCGGTCAGCATCTGCACCATCCAAAAGGTGAGGCGTCCTTCGCCACGACCCACCCAATCATCTAGGATCGGGCGGATCGCCTCGACGGTCCGTAGACCCCATGTGGGGTTAGCGAGACGTCGCTTCCACGCTTCCGTCACGGACCGCCGAGATTGGACCTTCCTATCGCGAACAGCTTCCCGCAGGGGACGCACCACGCCCCGGGCGCGGAAGTCACATCGCCAGCGATAGTCGCCAGCGAGCGCCTCCGCCTCCAACTCCCAGGGCGGCGTCCCGGCCAGCACGCACGCCGCCTCAAAAGCGACGGTGCGGTACCCGCGGATGGCCCTAATAGCTACGATACGCTGTGGCCGACGCAGGAATCGGGCGATATGTTTTCGCACCCGTGCGTCGGCCCAGACGGGCGCACCGTATAGGGCCATCGATCGCACCACCCCCGCATAGAGGCGGCGCACTGCGTGGCTGGGCCCCCCGACATTCGGGAGCAACCGACCGAGTTGGCCGGCCGTCCTCATCAATCGGGGGACCAGGTTCGCGAAATGGGCCTGGAAGGTTCAACGGCTATCCAACACGAGGCCGATGTAGTTCAGCTGCACCCCGACCTCAATCTGGACGCCTCCAACCATTATTTGGGCGTCGATTGGTGGCGCTGCCCCAGCCCCGTGGAACCACAGGGCCTGGGATTTGTGCAGCGCCACGTCGAGGCCCAACCTCCTTATTTTGCCGACGACGAGGGCCACCCCCGCTGTGGCAAGACGGGCAGACTCCCGGAAGTCACCCCCCCGGGCCACGACCAAAGTGTCGTCCGCGTAGCAGATAACGCTAAGGCCCGGGAGGAGGGCGTCCCTCAGCACCCAGTCGTACCCGATATTCCACAGTAGAGGTCCAAGAACGGACCCCTGTGGAACACCGCGCACGACCTGGAACCGGTGCAAGGTCCCACCGTACCCGGTACACATGACCGACCTGGCCTCCAGGTAGGAGCCGATCAATCGGTGGAGATAGAGGGGCACTCCATGCCATGCGAGGGCCGACCCGAGGCATCGACGCATCGCTAATGCGGTGCATCGCGTCCCGGAGCCACTGCGCCTCGACCTCCACATCCACGGGATGTGGACGCATGGGCGTCCACGCCGCCACAGTGGAAGCTTCCATCAAGCGCTCCTTGTCCAGGAGCTTCAATGCCCACCTGGGGAATGACCGGGGTGCAGTCCCCTGGGCGACCGCGGTTGGCGCAGAGGCGGAAAGGTCGAACCGGATGTACCTGTGATCCGACAAGGATTCCGCCTCCACCAGCACTTCCCAACCGCGGATGCGTTGTGCGATGGCAGAGCTCGCGAACGTCACGTCCACGATGGACTCGCCCTGCCACCGCACGCAAGTCGCGACCGACCCTCTGTTCATGATACAGAGTCCGGCCGCGACCGCCCACTCTTCCAACAGCCTACCCCGAGCGTCTGAGCGGAGGGAACCCCAAGCGACAGATTTCGCGTTGAGGTCCCCCGCAAGTATCACTGGACGGGGGGCGGAGCGCTGAGTGATCGCTCCGATCCCGTCCAGGAACTGCTCAAACTCGCGGGTAGGCCGATTTGGAGAGAAGTACACCCCGATCACGACGGTATCTTCTATCTTCACCGCGACCAACCCGGGTCCCCTGGCCACCATTTCCAGGGGGGCGATCGCCGCGGTCCTCTTGATGTGTATGGCCGCCAAGCCGCACTCGTCTCCGAAGCAGCAGTCATCTGCCGGGGGAACAAAGTACGGCTCCGCGACCACCGCTATGTCGATTGACCACTCCGCCATGCTCTGGACCAACATGTCCTGAGCCCTGGCGGAGCGATTCAAATTCCCTTGGAGGGAGCGACGGGTGCAGTCCATTACGGTTGGACCACATCCATCGCTCCCTCCCTTCCTCCATCGCCCCCACCTTCGGGCGCACTAGGCGCCACTACGGGGTCTGAAACGTCGGCCGGTACTCCCCCGGCCGATCTCTTCTGTTGGCGCCGCTTGCTCTTGCGGCGCCTGTTGCGTTCAGTGTTAGCACCGGACGGGGAGCTTGCTTTGCCTCCCGCCCGGTGATCGGCCCTGCGCCCGGCCGCCGCGCACAGCGCGCAGTGTGGGGCAGCCGAGCACACGGCCGCTTTGTGTCCGGCTTGACCGCAGCGGAAACACAGTCCGCTGCGATCGACAGTGCTGGTGCACCTGGCGATACTGTGCCCCGTGCCAAAGCACTTGAGGCATCGCCAGGCGCGTGACTCCAGCAGCCGCACGTGGGCTGCAACCCAGCCCACGCGTAGCCTGCCGGGATCCCCTGCTGGCCTTCCGGGCGGAGGAGTTGGCGGTCTCAACCGGACACCGCACCCACACAGAGCTGGCCCCGGTGTAGCCTCGGCGAAGCTCGCCTACGGCTACGTTCTCCGGGGCGCATTTGCCCTGGGCAGCGATGGCCGCCGCCACCTCCTCCCTGGTGGTGCAGTCGTCCAGATCGGTCACCCGCAATTCGGCCATTTTGACCGGCCTGTGCACCTTCACTTCTTCCTCCGGCCAGACAGCCCGGAGACCCGACGCTAGACGGTCCGCGACGTCGCCACTGTCGGCGCCGGGACACTCCAGCAATCGGGCCCCGTTGGCTGTATGCCGGATGCGGAGGCCGTCCTCCGCCCCTATCTCTGCCAAGTCGATGGCCGCGCGCGCTTTCACCATGACGTCGGGGTAATTTAACCCCTTCGCCTGGCCGGCCGGCAGCAGTGTGACCACCACTGCAGCCCGCCTTGGCGCGCGCGGCTTCTTCTTGGCCTTTTTGGCCTTCTTCTTTCCGGCGGCGGGTGCTCGACCCGGTTGGGGAGCAACCACGGCCGCCGGAGTCACGTTCGTGTTTGGGGCAGCCGGCACTTTCGTGGCCGTTGCCCCCGTCTCAATCGGTGGTGGTTGGGCCGGGTTGGCCACGACCCTGGCCCTCGTGGCGCCCCGTTTCACCACCTCGGTCCAGCCCTCATCCATATTCGGTGGGGGTGGAGGAAGTGGACGGGGCTGTGGGGATGGCGTGGCGGTTTTAGCTCCGCCATCCCCTTTCTTTTTCTTGTTCTAGGTCGGACCGGACCAGGACGCGCCTCCGGCGGGGCGAGAGCGACGGGACGCTGCGTAGGTGCTGTGGCACCGCGCAGGGCCGCAAGTTCGGCCCTGAGTTCGGCAATCTGCTTGCCGAACTCCGCCGTCAGCTCTCGCCTGACGCGGGCAGCCACCTCCTCCGGGGACTCGGCAGTCTGTTGCACCCTGCCTCTCGGCGACGCTCTCACTCACTATCGGCCTCCCCGGACCGCGTCGGCGCCTTTGCCGGTGGTGGAGGAGGAAGAAGAGGCGGTGTAGGCCGCGCCTTTCGTGGGCCACGCGCCGCTCCGCGCTCAGCCTCGGCCTGTTCAAAGGCCGCCAGTTTCTCTCTGAGGAGGGCCACCTCGGCCGTCGTCCTCTCTAATTCAGTCCGCAGCGCGGCGTCCCGGCTGATGGCCGCCGAGACGACAGGCATAATCCTGTCGGTGTCATTGGCCACCCGCCGCCATGCCTGCGAGTAGCTCGGGCGCAGTTTAACGTATCTACTCGTGGCTGCTGCAGCCCGGCGCTTTATTGATTCCAGGACGACGACGGGGCTCTCTGAGAGCTCCCCGTCATTTGCCTGAGCCGAGGCGAACGATTCCATCGACGGCGCCGGTGAGGCTGAGGTCGTCCGGGGCTCCTTCATTGTCTCTGCGGTGGTGGTGGCTCGCCTTGTGGGTCCTCGCGGCGTCTCCTCTTCAGAGGAGGCGGACGAAGGCAACACAGGCACACGTATACAACACGTCATAGTTTCACTAACACAAAGAAACAGTCTAACTTTTAAACACAGCCACAATTAAATTAAATAAAATAACTTACCAAAGTATCAAGCTTTGGGCACTTATTACACAGAATGATTTAACATTCAATTAATACTGAATTCTGCACTACTGTCTCTCAAATAGATCAGATAGTTCTTCAACTTAAAACTTGCCTTATAATGAAGGACAAGATCAAATGCTCAAGCTTAAGTACTTTAGACGAACAAAAGATACATACATTTACCCGTCTTTGGTCGAATGTTACATTGAAATTACCCACATTTACAATAATTTTAGTGATGGGCTGTAAATTTATTGTAGTGAAAAGGGTTCGCATTCGCTTTACGAATGGTTTCGGGAAATGTTCGGAAATATTAAATTTTGATGTTACACAACCCCTTTCGCTACATAAAAAAAATAATTTAAATGTTTAATTTTTTTTTTTTTAACTACTCTAAGTTACAAAAACTTAAGTATACTTAAAATTAATTAACGTTAATGACTTTAAATTAAACAAAAAATTATATAAAAGCAAATTCAGTACTTAGGTACTATTTATGTTAAATTTAAACTTATCAACTACACTACACCACATGTTCACACAATTCCAACAATACAGAGATAACGGCATTCTAACAAAATAGCGAATTGCAACACAGCCTGAAAAAAGAAACAACTCCAGCCGAAGGAATAGATGGAGGTTATGTGGAGTGTTACTGTATTGTAAGTGTATGAACAGTGAAAAGAAACAGAAGAAGTCTGAATTCTTAGTGTAAGTGTTGTTAATATTTGAAGTTTCAAAATAAAATCAATACTGAAAATTATTAGCTTGCAAGACTAACTGGTGGCATACCTCAAGCCAAAATAACCATTTAGTCATTCGACAAAACAAGTCGGAATCCTAATAATTTTACAGTAATAAATATATACATAGATATATACTAATAAGGTTGAATACATAAACTACATGAATAGAACTCGGAGATAGGATAGTGATGTGAATAGTGAATGAAGTGTAAGCATACATTCATAATCATTCAATAATAAATTAAATTATTACTATCATAATTCCATCTAACATTCACTAGCATACTTCACGCAACATAGGTACCATAGTTCTTTCATCATTTCCTTTATCCATCCTCATTCATTCACAATCATACAAACACCTCGCACATCTTACTTCGAACATCCTACTTAAGAATATCCTTGATGTGATAGTTCCCCAGATCTCTACCATTCATGTCCTTCAGTTTATATACCAAAGGAGAAAGTTTCTCCGTTACAATGCACTTTTCAAATTTAGGAGCTAACTTTTTCGTAAAGCGTTTATCGGCTTTAGAAATAAAATGAGTGCGTTTGTAAACAATTTGACCTACCTCAAGTTCGACATTTCTTTTTCTTAAATTATAATGTTTTTCATTACGATCATGAGCCGATTTAATATGTTTGCTCACTTTCTGAAAAATACTAATTAATTCCCTAAGTTTTTGACTATAGGGTAAAGAATCCGAAATCTGAACATCACATTGAGGAATAGGTTCATCCGATGATAAGTGTAATTTACCATCTACATAAAACTCCCTACCATGCACCAAGAAATATGGAGAAAATTTAGTGGTTTCATTTACCGCAGTGTTCAATGCACATTGTATCTCTGACAAATTTTGATCCCAGTTTTGGTGTTCAGATTTAACATATGATGAAATTGCTATTGAAACATTACGGGGGCCTCCGTCGCTAGCGTCCGTGGGATTACCACCTCCTAGGAGACTGACCCCACACGTGGCCCCCGGGTGGTGCTAAATTAGTGACGGGTGAGCAACCGCGAGACTGGGCGTGATCGCATTGATGCGATCATCCCCTCAGTCTCGCGGAGAGTGATGGACGAAGAGTCCATCACTGGGGTCCGCACAGGGGTTGGCGTTCAGGCCCCTGTGTCGGGAAATATTACTGACGCAGAACTGGAGCAGGCATCTTCTGATGACTGCTCCAGGGAATCCAAGGGGAGACTCCGGCGCAAGCGGAAATCCGCAACGCGCCGGAGCTCAGAGACGGGCGATTCCTCGTCGGCCTCCGACGACGAGACGTCGCGGGGGGCGAGACACGCCCGGCGAGTGGCCGCCAAGGGCACCGCCAATAACACCGGATTGACAAGGGGAGGGCAGCCCAAGGTAACTGCTGTTGCCACGGCTATGCCCGCCCCAAAAACGAGGACCGTCGTCTCGCCGGCGCGGTCGGCGACGTCGTTCGCCTCGGCTCGGACGACAGACGGGGAGCTCTCGGAGAGCCCCGTCGTCGTCCTCACGGAGAGCCCCGCCGCCGTCCTCGAGGGCCTGAGGAGACGTGCTGCCACTGCCTCGTGCAGATATAGCACGAAAGGCAACAAGGTTGCATCGCGGGAGTGGCGCGAGGTGGCGGCCGAGACCGGCAGGATTATGCCTGCTATCTCGGCGGCCATCAGCCGGGACGCGGAGCTGCAGACGAAACTGCAGAGGTCGACGTCTGAGGTGGCGCGCCTTAAGGAAAGGCTGGCGGTTCTCGAGGCGGAGAAGCCGTCGCCGCCGGCTCCGCGGGTCAGGGTGCGGCAGACCGCCGAATCTCAGGCTGAGATGGCTGCCCGCATCCGGAAGGAGCTTGCGGCGGAGTTCGGCAATCAGATTGCCGAACTCAGAGCCGAACTCGCGACTCTACGCGGTGCTGCGGCGGCGGCGACGACGACGCCGCGTCCAGTCCTTCCGGGTCCAACACCGGCCGGTGCGACCCGGAAGAAGAAAAAGAATGGGGGTGCTGGTGCCGGGTCTGGCGCACCACCCCCACAGCCTCGCCCACTTCCTCCGCCCCCGTCCAATATGGATGAGGGCTGGACCGAAGTGGTAAAGCGGGGCGCCAAGAGGGCCAAAGTGACGGCCGTTCCGGCCCAATCAACACAGGCCGAGACAGGGGTGGCGACTGGGGTGACCTCCCAGTCGAGAGGCGCGCCAACTGCTGCCCTCAAAACGAAGGCGACTCCGGCGACGGCGGCTGCTCCCCAGCAGGGTCGAGCACCCGCCGCCGCCAAGAAGAAGGGCAAGAAGGCCGGGAAGAAGCCGCGCGCGCCGCGGCAGGCTGCAGTGGTGGTTACGCTGCTGCCTGCCGGCCAGGCGAAGGGGTTGACGTACCCCGACGTCATGGCAAAGGCGCGTGCGGCCGTCAACCTGGCGGAAATCGGGGCGGAGGATGGCCTCCGCATCCGGCGGTCATGGCAAAGGCGCGTGCGGCCGTCAACCTGGCGGAAATCGGGGCGGAGGATGGCCTCCGCATCCGGCACACGGCCAACGGGGCCCGACTGCTGGAGTGTCCCGGCGGCGCCGACAGTGGAAACGTCGCGGACCGTCTGGCGTCGGGTCTCCGGGTAGTGTGGCCGGAGGAAGAGGTAAAGGTGCACAGGCCGGTCAAAATGGTCGAGTTGCGGGTGACCGGCCTGGACGACTGCACCACCAGGGAGGAGGTGGCGGCCGCCATTGCCGCCCAGGGCAAATGCGCCCCAGAGAACATAGCCATCGGCGAGCTTCGCCGCGGCTATACTGGGGCCAGCTCCGTTTGGGTGCGGTGCCCTCTCGACACCGCCAACTCCCTGGCCACCCCTCCGCCCGGAAGGCCGGCGGGAGACCCGGGAAGGCTGCGCGTGGGCTGGGTAGCAGCCCACGTGCGGTTGCTGGAGCCACGCGCCTGGCGATGCCTCAAGTGCTTCGGCACGGGGCATAGCGTCGCCAGGTGCACCAGCACGGTGGACCGCAGCGGTCTATGCTTCCGCTGCGGTCAAAATGGACATAAAGCGGCCGCGTGCTCGGCCGTGCCGCACTGCGCGCTGTGCGCGGCGGCCGGGCGCAGGGCCGATCACCGGGCGGGTGGGAAAGCTTGCTCCCCGTCCGGTGTAAACACCGAGCGAAACAGGCGCCGCAAGTCTAAGCGGCGCCAAAAGAAGAGATCGGCCGGGGGAGTACCGGCCGACATTTCAGACCCCGCCGTGGCGACCAGTGCGCCCGTTGGCGGGGGCGATAGAGGAGGGGAGGGAGCGATGGATGTGGTCCAACCGTAATGGACTGCACCCGTCGCTTCCTCCAAGGAAATTTGAACCACTCCGCCAGGGCTCAGGACATGCTGGCCCAGAGCATGGCGGAGTGGTCCATCGACGTGGCGGTGGTCGCTGAGCCGTACTTTGTTCCCCCGGCAGATGATTGCTGGTTTGGGGACGAGTGCGGCTCGGTGGCCATACACGTAAGAAGAGCCGCGGCGATCCCGCCCTTGGTAATGGTGGCCAGGGGACCAGGGTTCGTCGCGGCGCGGATGGAAGATACCGTCGTGATCGGGGTGTACTTCTCTCCAAATCGACCTATTCTCGAGTTCCAACAGTTCCTGGACGGGCTCGGAGCGATCACTCAACGCTCCGCTCCCCGTCCTGTGATACTGGCGGGGGACCTCAATGCGAAATCTGTCGCTTGGGGCTGCCCCCGCACGGAGCATCGGGGTAGGCGATTCGAGGAGTGGGCGGTCGCGGCCGGACTCTGTGTCATAAACAGAGGGTCGGTCGCGACTTGCGTGCGGTGGCAGGGCGAGTCCATCGTGGACGTCACGTTCGCGAGCCCTGCCATCGCACAACGCATCCGCGGTTGGGAGGTGTTGGTGGGGGCGGAGACCTTGTCGGATCATCGGTACATCCGGTTTGATCTCTCCGCCCCCGCGGCAACCGCGGTCGCCCGCGGAACTGCATCCCGGTCATTCCCCAGGTGGGCATTGAAGCTCCTGGACAAGGAGCGCTTGATGGAAGCCTCTACGGTGGCGGCGTGGACGCCTATGCGTCCACATCCAGTGGATGTGGAGGTCGAGACGCAATGGCTCCGGGACACGATGCATCGCATTAGTGATGCTTCGATGCCCCGGGTCGGCCCTCGGCCTCCCAGGAAGTCGGCGTACTGGTGGTCGCCCGAGATAGCGCAGCTTCGTGCTGTATGCGTCCGGGCGAGGCGCCGGTGCGCCCGACATCGCCGCCGTATCCTCGCGCGTCGCGACGATCCCGTCGCGTTCGCGGAGGAGGAGGCCCGGCTGTATGGCGAATACGCGGAGGCGAGGGACGCCATGCGGCTGGCCATCAAGCAGGCCAAGGAGAGGAACATGGAGGCTCTATTGGGGACGCTCGACGAGGACCCTTGGGGGCGTCCGTACAAAACGGTGCGCGGGAAGCTGCGCCCGTGGGCGCCTCCCATGACCGAGCGTCTCCCACCTCAGCAGCTGCGGGACATCGTCTCGACGCTGTTCCCGCAGGAGCAGGACGGATTCATTCCGCCTGCTATGGGTGACCCGCCGGATCACACCGGCGGTGAAGCCACTGCTGAGGTGCCTCACATTACGAGGGATGAGCTCCATGTGGCCGTGGTCAGAATGAGTGCGAGAGACACGGCCCCCGGCCCGGACGGCATCCACGGCCGGGTCCTGGCCTTGGCCATCGATGCCCTAGGGGACCGACTCCTGAGGCTGTTTAACTCATGCCTGGAGTCGGGACGGTTTCCCTCGCTCTGGAGGACGGGCAGACTAGTCCTCTTGCGGAAAGAGGGGCGCCCGGCGGACTCAGCCGCCGGTTACCGTCCCATCGTGCTGCTGGACGAGGTGGGCAAACTGCTGGAACGCGTTCTGGCTGCCCGCATCGTTCAGCACCTGGTCGGGGTTGGACCCGATCTGTCGGCGGAGCAGTACGGCTTCCGGGAGGGTCGTTCGACCGTAGATGCAATTCTACGTGTCCGGGCCCTCTCGGAGGAGGCCGTCTCCCAGGGTGGGGTGGCTTTGGCGGTGTCGCTTGACATCGCCAACGCCTTTAACACTCTGCCCTGGTCCGTGATTGGGGGGGCACTGGAGAGGCACGGAGTGCCCTCTATCTCCGCCGACTGATCGGCTCCTACCTGGAGGCCAGGTCGGTCGTATGTACCGGGTACGGTGGGACCTTGCACCGGTTCCAGGTCGTGCGCGGTGTTCCACAGGGGTCCGTTCTTGGGCCCCTCCTGTGGAATATCGGGTACGACTGGGTGCTGAGGGGCGCCCTCCTCCCGGGCCTTAGCGTAATCTGTTACGCGGACGACACGTTGGTCGTGGCCCGGGGGGATGACTACAGAGAGTCTGCCCGTCTTACCACAGCGGGGGTGGCACTCGTCGTCGGCAAGATAAGGAGGTTGGGCCTCGACGTGGCGCTGCACAAGTCCCAGGCCCTGTGTTTTTGCAGGGGCAGGACAGCGCCACCGGTCGACGCCCACATCATGGTTGGAGGCGTCCGGATCGAGGTCGGGGTGCATCTTAAGTACCTCGGCCTCGTGTTGGACGGCCGTTGGACCTTCCGACAGCATTTCGAGGACCTGGTTCCCCGACTGGTAAGGACGGCCGGCCACCTTGGTCGGCTGCTCCCGAACGTCGGGGGACCCAGTGACGCGGTGCGCCGCCTCTACGCGGGGGTAGTGCGCTCGATGGCCCTGTACGGTGCGCCCGTTTGGGCCGAGCCTCGTATCCGTGCATTTTATGCCGGGTACCTGCGCCGGCCACAGCGCATCGTAGCCATCAGGGCCATCCGCGGATACCGCACCGTCGCGTTTGAGGCGGCGTGTGTTCTGGCGGGGACGCCGCCCTGGGAACTGGAGGCGGAGGCGCTCGCCGACGATTATCGTTGGCGATGCGACCTTCGCTCCCGGGGCGTAGTGCGTCCTCTGCCGGAAGCGGTCCGAGATCGGAAGGTTCAATCTCGGCGGTCCGTTATGGAGTCGTGGGAGAGACGACTCGCCAACCCCACTTGGGGTCTACGGACCGTCGAGGCGATCCGCCCCGTCCTCAGGGATTGGGTGGGTCGTGGCAAGGGACGCCTCACCTATTGGATGGTGCAGATGCTGACCGGGCACGGGTGCTTCGGGAGGTATCTGCACCTGATCCAGGTAGAGCCGACGGCGAGATGCCATCACTGTGTGAGTTGCGACCAGGACACGCCAGAGCATACGCTCGCGCTCTGCCCCGCGTGGGAGCGGCAGCGTTGTGTCCTGGTCAGGAAAATAGGACCGGACTTGTCGCTCCCGAGCGTCGCGGCGTCGATGCTCGAGAGCGACGAGTCCTGGAAGGTGATGCTCGACTTCTGCGAGTCCACCATCTCGCAGAAGAGGGTGGCGGGGGGTGCGAGGGAGCGATTGTACGCTTCCCTCCGCCCAGCGACAGCAACCCGCCGCCGTCGAGCAGGGGGCCGGAACCGGGATCTCGCCCGGAATCTGGCCCCCTAAGAGTTTCGGGTCCCCAACGCATGTGAGTGCGAGCGGGGACCCAAGAAGGCGTCGTGTCTCGCTCAGCACGCGCCTTAAGCAAGAGCGACCGGGGGATGGTCGACCGCGCTCCCCGACCCACGCTGGTTCTGACCCAGCGGGGTATTCCGTGGGAGGGTGACACGCGGTCCCATCTTGGCGGGCTTCGGAAAGCCCGCCGACCGAGAGAGCCGGTGGCCGTATTCGCCGGCGGCTACCGGTTCGGCGTCCGGGGACGGAGCGACGGGAAAGTGTGCCGATGGCGTAACGCGTCGCACCGTCCCTCCAAACCCCGTGCTGGGTTCTGGCCTCAGCCGGGGTTCGGACGCTGAGTGTGAGCGGTTGGAGGTTTTAGTGCGGTTCAACTCTCACATACCCCGCCCGCGGGGCGGGCGGGGATCCGGTGATTTCCTCCAACTGAAAAAAAAAAAAAAAAAAAAAAAAAAAAAAAAAAAAAAAAAAAAAAAAAATTGAAACATTACGTATTTGTCTTTCTGCTTGATTTACTTGAGCATGATATTTAGGCGTGTAAAATACGTTAGGGATATTGTATTTAATTAACAAGTCCCTAAACGGTTTTGAGACAAATTGAGGACCATTATCCATAAAAATATACTTAGGAACACCATGTATCAAAAAAAATATCTTTTTCAATATAGTTTGCAATATGAACTCCTGTTGCATTCTCCGCGGATACCGCACCGTCGCGTTTGAGGCGGCGTGCGTGCTGGCGAGGACGCCGCCCTGGGAGTTGGAGGCGGAGGCGCTCGCTGACGATTACCGTTGGCGATGCGACCTTCGCGCCCGGGGCGTGGTGCGTATCCTGCCGGAAGCGGTCCGGGACCGGAGGGTCCAATCTCGGCGGTCCGTAATGGCGTCGTGGGAGCGGCGACTCGCTAACCCCACTTGGGGTCTGCGGACCGTCGAGGCGATCCGCCCCGTCCTCAAGGATTGGGTGGGTCGTGGCAAACGTGGACGCCTCACCTTCTGGATGGTGCAGATGCTGACCGGGCACGGGTGCTTCGGAAGGTATCTGCACCTGGTACAGGCAGAGCCGACGACGAGGTGCCATCACTGTGTAAGATGTGACCGGGACACACCAGAGCATACGCTCGCGCTCTGCCCCGCGTGGGAGCAGCAGCGGTGTGTCCTGGTCCAAAAAATAGGACCGGACTTGTCGCTCCCGGGCGTCGTGGCGTCGATGCTCGAGAGCGACGAGTCCTGGAAGGCGATGCTCGAATTCTGCGAGTCCACCATCTCGCAGAAGCAGGCGGCGTCGTGGGCCAGAGAGAGGATATATTCTTCCCTCCGCCCAGCGGCTACCCGCCGACGACGCCGCCGTCGAGCAAGGGGACATCCGATGTGGTAGGGGTGACAGGACGCGTTCGCGATTGTCGCTTACGTATCGCCCCGTCACCCCCGGACGTCGAACCGGCAGCCGTCGGTGAAACGAGCACCGGCTCACTCGGTGGACGGGCCAATTAAGGCCCGCCAAGATGGGGCCGTGTGGTGTAGGGTCTCCCTCGGCCCAGGCCGGCCCAGGGCCAGCCCGGGTCGGGGAGCACGGCTTGCCATCCCCCGTACAGATGGCACGGAGGGTGCGCGCTGATGCCTAGCGCAGCACCCCTCGGGTCCGATGTTGGTGGACCCGGTAGTCTTAGGGGGCCAGGTCCCGGGACAACTCCCGAGGTCGGCCCCCCGCTCGACGTCGGCGGCGACGGGGTTGGTCGGGGAGGGAAGAGCTCTCCCTCTCCCGCCCCGCCGCCTCCTTCTGCGAGATGGTGGACTCGCAGAAGTCGAGCATAGCTTTCCAGGACTCGTCGTCGTCGAGCATCGATGCCACGACGCCCGGCAACGACAAGTCCTGCCCTACTTGTGCGACCAGGACACGGCGCTGCTCCTCCCATGCGGGGCAGACAGCGAGCGTGTGCTCTGCCGTGTCCAGGTCGCTTGTGCAATGATGGCACCTCGTCGTCGGCTCGACCTGTATCCGGTGCAGGTACTTCCCGAAGCAGCCATGCCCGGTCAGCACCTGCACCAGACGAAAGGTGAGACGTCCCTCGCCACGACTCACCCAGTCCTCCAGGACAGGGCGAATCGCCTCGACGGTCCTTAGACCCCAGCTGGGGTTGGCCAAGCGTCTTGACCACGCCTCCAGCACGGACCGTCGAGATTGGGCCTTCCGGTCCCGTACCGCGGCTCTGATGGGACGCACAACGCCCAGAGCGCGGAGGTCGCAACGCCAACGATAATCGTCGGCGAGTGCCTCCGCCTCCAGGTCCCAAGGTGGCGTCCCAGCCAGCACGCACGCCGCCTCAAAGGAGACGGTGCGGTATCCGCGGATGACCCTGATAGCTACGACGCGCTGCGGCCAGTACAGGAGCCGGACAACAGTTGCTGTCCGGTTTCCCGGTCCGGCCCAAACGGGCGCGCCGTACAGGGCCATCGAACGCACCACCCCCGCGTAGAGGCGGCGCACGACACGGTTTGGTCCCCCGAGATTCGGAAGCAGCCGGCTCAGAGCGCCGGCCGTCCTCATCAGTCGGGGGACGAGCTCCTTAAAGTGGGCCCGGAAGGTCCAACGGCTGTCCAGTATGAGGCCGAGGTACTTCAATCGCACCCCGACCTCTATTGGGACGCCTCCAACCACGATTTGGGCCCCTGCAGGTGGCGTCACCCCAGCCCTGTGGAACCACAGGGCCTGGGATTTATTGAGCGCCACCGCGAGGCCCAATCTCCTAATACGACCGACGACGAGGGCCACCCCCGCTGTGGCGAGATGGGTAGCCTCTCTGAAGTCTTGACCCCGGGCCATGACGAGCGTGTCGTCAGCGTAACAAATCACGCTCAGGCCCGGGGTCAGGGCGCCTCTCAGCACCCAGTCGTACCCGACATTCCAAAGGAGAGGTCCGAGGACCGACCCCTGAGGAACCCCGCATACGACCGGAAACCGGTAAACGGTCCCATCGTGCCCGGTGCATACTACCGACCTGGCCTCCAAGTAGGAGCCGACCAGCCGGCGGAGGTAGGGGGGAACTCCATGTCTCTCGAGTGTCCCCCCTATCACGGACCAGGGCAAGGTGTTAAATGCGTTGGCGATGTCAAGCGACACCGCCAAGGCCACCCCGCCCTGTGATACGGCTTCATTTGAGAGGGCCCGCACGCGAAGGATCGCGTCCACGGTTGAGCGGCCCTCTCTGAAGCCGTACTGCTCCGCCGACAGGTCGGGTCCCACCCCGACCAGGTGCTGGACGATGCGGGCAGCCAGAATGCGTTCCAGCAATTTGCCCACCTCGTCCAGCAGCACGATAGGACGGTAACCGGCGGCTGTATCCGCCGGGCGCCCCTCCTTCCTGAGAAGGACGAGTCTACCCTCTCGCCACAGCGAGGGAAACCGTCCCGACTCGAGGCAAGAATCGTAAAGCCTCAAGAGTCGGTCCCCTAGGGCATTGAGGGCCAAGGCCAGGACCCGGCCATGGATGCCATCCGGGCCGGGTGCCGTGTCTTTAGCACTCATCCTGACTACGGCCACACGAAGCTCCTCCCCGGTGATGTGGGGACCCTCAGCAGGGGCCTCGCCGCCGGTATCCTCCGGCGGCTCACCCATAGCGAGGGGGGATAAATCCCTCCTGCTCCTGCGGGAACAATGTCGTGACAATGTCCCGCAGCTGCTGAGGCGGTAGACGCTCGGTTATGGGGGGCGCCCATGGGCGCACCTTGCCGCGCACCATCTTGTATGGGCGCCCCCAAGGGTCATCATCGAGCGTCTCCAAAAGGCGCTCCGTGTGCTGCTCCTTGGCCATCTTGATGGCCAGCCGCATGGCTCCCCTCGCCTCCTTGTACAAGCCATGCAGCCGGGCCTCCTCCTCCGCGAATGCAACGGGGTCGTTGCCACGCGGAAGGCGGCGACGGCGGTGCCGAGCGCACTGGCGCCTCGCCCGGACGCATACAGTTCTCAACTGCGCTATCTCGGGCGACCACCAGTACGTCGACCTCGTGGGAGACCAAGGGCCGACCCGGGGCATCGAAGCGTCGCTAATGCGACGCATCGCGTCCCGGAGCCAAAGCGCCTCGGCCTCCACGTCTACTGGGTGTGGACGCATGGGCGTCCACGCCGCCACCGTAGAGGCTTCCATCAAGAGCTCCTTGTTCAGGAGCTTCAATGCCCATCTGGGGAATGACCGGGTCGTACTCCCGCGGGCGTCCGCAGCCGGCGTGGGGACGGAAAGATCAAACCGAATGTAGCGGTGATCTGATAACGATTCCGCCCCCACCAACACTCTCCAGCCGCGGATGCGATCCGCGATGGCAGAGCTCGCGAACGTAACGTCCACGATGGACTCGCCCTGCCATCGCACGCAAGTCGCGACCGAACCCCTGTTGAGTAAACAGAGGCCAGTCGCGACCGCCCACTCCTCCAGCAGCCTACCGCGAGGTGTAGAGCGGGGGGAGCCCCAAGCGACAGATTTCGCATTGAGGTCCCCCGCGAGTATCACTGGACGGGGGGCGAGGCGGTGAGTAATCGCCTCGAGCCCGTCCAGGAACTGCTCAAACTCGACGGTAGGCCGGCTCGGAGAGAAGTACGCCCCGATCACGACGGTATCTAACACCGAAACCGCGACGAACCCAGAACCCTTGGCCACCATTACCAAGGGCGGGATCGCCGCGGCCCTCCTGATATGTATGGCCGCCAAGCCGCAATCGTCCCCGAACCAACAATCGTCGGCTGGGGGAACGAAGTACGGCTCGGCGACCACGGCAACGTCAATTGACCACTCCGCCATGCTCTGGAGCAACATGTCCTGAGCCCTGGCGGAGTGGTTCAAGTTACCTTGGAGGAGGCGAAGGGTGTGGTCCATTAAGATCGAACCACCTCCATCGCCTCCTCCCTTCCTCCATCGCCCCCGCTATCGGGCGTCTGAGACGCCACAGCGGGGGCCGAAACGCCGGCCGGTGCTCCTCCGGCCGACTTCTTCTTCAGGCGCCGCTTCTGCTTGCGGCGCCTGTTGCGCTCCGTGTTGGAGCCGGACGGGGAGCAAGCCTTGCCCCCCGCCCGGTGATCAGCCTTGCGCCCGGCCGCCGCGCACAAAGCGCAGTGCGGTGCGGCCGAGCACATGGCCGCCTTGTGTCCCGGTTGACCGCAGCGGAAACAGAGTTCCCTGCGGTCAACCGTACTCGTGCACCTGGCGATGCTGTGTCCGGTGCCGAAGCACCGGAGGCACCGCCAGGCGCGCGACTCTAGCAGGCGCACGTGGGCCGCTATCCAGCCTACGCGCAACCTGCCAGGGTGTCCAGCCGGTCGTCCCGGCGGGGGAGTGGCCAGGGAGGTGGCCGCCTCAACGGGGCATCGCGCCCACGCCGATCTGGCCCCGGAGTAGCCGGGGCGAAGTTCGCCCACGACTATGTTCTCCAGGGCGCATTTGCCCTGGGCAGCGATTGCTGCTGCCACCTCCTCCTTGGTGGCGCAGTCGTCCAGACCGGTGATTCTGACTTCCGCTATCTTCACCGGCCTGTGGACTCGCACCACCTCCTCCGGCCAGACCGCCCGGAGACCCGCCATCAGGAGGTCCGCGATGCCGGAACTATCGGCACCGGGACACTCCAGCAGACGAGCCCCGTTGGCGGTCGTCCGGAAGCGGAGGCCCTCCCCCGCTCCTATCTCGCCCAAGTCGATGGCCGCGCGCGCCTGGGCCATGACGTTAGGGTACGTCATGCCCTTTTCCTCGCCGGCTGGCAGCAGTGTTACCACCACTGCCGCCGACTTCGGCGCGCGCGGGCCCTTCTTCTTGGGCTTCTTCTTTTTCTTGTTCTTGGTGGCCGGTGCTCGACCCTCCTGGGGAGCAGTCACGGCCGCCGTAGTCGTAGTCCGGTTGGTGGGGGTGGCGGGCGCTCTACCCCTCTGGGGAGCTTCCGCCACCGCCCGCGTCGCAGTCCGGTTGGTGGGGGTGGCAGGCGCTCGACCCCTCTGGGGAGCTTCTGCCACCGCCCGCGTCTTCGCCTGTGGGGGGGCTGCAGGCCCTCCAGGTGGTGAGGCCTCCGCCGCCACTGAAGGGGCCGCAACCCTGGCCCTTTTATTGCCCCGCCGCACCACCTCCGTCCAAGCGTCGTCCATGTTGGACGGCGCTGGCGGCAGTGGACGGGGCTTCGGTGCTGGGGCAACCGCCGCGCCAGCACCGCGTCCCTTCTTGGGGGTTGGGGTTGGCCCCGCAGGGGGCCGACGAGCCGACCGCCGAGTGGTGGGACCAGACGGGGTGGTGGAGGGTGGCGCCGCGTCAGCAGCTGCAGGTGCAGCTGCGGCCGACGCAGCACCACGCAGGGCAGCGACTTCTGCCCTGAGTTCGGCAATCTCCTTGCCGAACTCCTCCATCAGTTCCCGCCTGATGCGCCCCTCCAACTCGGTCGCCTCCCGGATCTCCGCCCTCGAGCGGGGCGAAGGGTGGCGCCTGGGCCCAGCCGCCTCCCTCGGGAGGGGGCAAGGCTGGCTGCTTATCGCTGGTTAGAACAGAAGGGGACCGATGCGCTGCTGCAGCATCCCCCGGGCTAGGGCCTGGTGTGGGCGTGCGCCGCTCCCTACGGAACGAGCGCGATGGCCCCTTCCGCTCCAACACCGCCAGCCTCACTTTGAGGGCGGCGATCTCCTCCGTCTGCCGAGCGTTCTCTTTACGAGACCGCTCGGCCTCCGCCTCCAGCGCCGATGCTCGGCTGATAGCCGCCGAGAACACCGGCACTAGTTTGCGGGCATCGGAGGCGATCGCTCGCAACCTCTGCCCTTCCTCCCTGGCCCCTTTCCCCGAGGCCCGGCTGGACGCATAAAGCGCCCTGCGCCCCAGGCTCTCGAGGATGGCCGAATGCTCGTCCAGCTCCTTCTGAGCCGGCCGAGACGAGGAGCCTTGGCTGGGCCCGGCGCCACCACTCTTGGCGGCCAGCCTCCCCGAGCGTCTCGTTCTCTGCGGCCCCTCACCGCGAGAGGACGAGTCGCCCCCCGAGGTCCTCCGCGCAGCGGACTTCCGCTTGCGGAGGACCCTCCCCGCTTGTTGCTCTCCGGAGTCGACATCACTGGGGGTGGTACTCCATGTCGGCTCCGGTCCCGCATCAATAAGCTCTTCTTCCTCCGAGCCCATCTCGTCCGCCCAAGAGAACGGGACGATCTGGGCCCGGGCATCGGTTTCGTTGCCACTCGCAGGCCCGGCTACCTGCGAGTGCCTTCCAGGGTCTACATCCATCGTAGGGGCCTGGTCGCCTACCCCTACGTGGGCATCGGTGGGCGTCTTCACACCCGCGGGCCCGGATACCCGCGGGCGCTGGGTGCCTGGGGTCGGAGCATACTAACAAAAAATTGTTCCTCTTTTTTGAAGTTGGTAAAGGTCCAAAAATGTCTACAGACAGACCTTCGAAAGGTTTAGTAATGTTTTTAGGCTTACCCATTAATCCTGGGCGAGCCGTGTTAACAGGTTTGTACACCTTACAGATCTCACACGATTTTACATACTCCACTACATCTTTATACATACCGGGCCAAAAATAATTAAGAGTTAATCTCTTATGTGTTTTAAATATACCTAAGTGAGCACTGGTGGTGTCGTTATGGTATTTTTCCACCAGAGCTTGCCTATTTTCTTTTGGTACTACCAATTTCCACTCGTAATCTTTTAATAATTGATATTTCGATTTGCTATGCCGAAAAAGTTGGTTATCTTTAATTAAAAGGTTTTTGAATTTTGAAGGATTTTTTAAACAAGAATTAAATAATTGATTGTACCATTCATCATTACTAGGGGTGGCTACGTCAATCAAATCGATCTTTATTCGGGATAAAGCATCCGGGATAACATTATCCTTCCCTTTTCTATGTTCGATTTGAAAATCAAATTGACTTAACCTCACACTCCATCTAGCTAACCTACCAGTAGTATTTTTAAGTTTACTAAACCATAATAAAGATGAGTGATCAGTAATGATTTTACATTTAGTACCTTCTACATAACCTCTAAATTGTTCAAGGCCAAAAATCACAGCGAGTAATTCACGCTCCGTCGTACTATAATTCACTTCATTTTTATTAAGTGTACGACTGCTGTATGCGATGGGATGTTCCACGCCTTCGTGTGATTGCGTAAGAACAGCCCCGATCGCATACGCAGATGCATCCGTGTGAATAGAAAATGGAAGTGAAAAATCAGGACATTTTAAAATAGGAGCAGAGATAAGAGCAGTTTTTAATTTACTGAATGATTCTTCTGCCTCATCATTCCATGAGAAGTTAACATTTTTACTTGTTAATTTAGTTAATGGCCTCGATATTTTTGAAAAATTTTTAATAAATCTCCTATACCAACCCGCCATACCGATGAATCGTTTTACATCTTTAGCAGTTTGAGGAGTTGGATAGTTCACGATTTTGTCAACTTCACCCGGATCTGTGTGTAAACCGTGCCTGTCAACAACATAACCTAAATACTTCAACTCTTCTCTAAAGAATTGAGATTTTTCTAAGTTTATAGTTAAATTAGCTGATTTTAATTTTTCATACACCTGATTTAAAAGATTAATATGTTCGTCAAACGTAGACGAAATAATAATAATGTCATCTTGAAAACAAAACACTTTATTGTTATACTCTGGACCAAATAAGTTATCCATGAGTCTTTGCATCGTTGAGCTCGCTCCAGATAAACCAAATGACATACGATTAAAACAAAATAATCCACGCCGTGGAACCGTAAAGGCTGTCTTCTCCGCAGAAGACTCATCAAGGGGAATCTGCCAGTATGCCGATGTTAGGTCTATAGATGATAGGTATTTAGCGTGACGTAAATTGTCTAGTATTTGACTAATATACGGCAAAGGATATGCATCCGTTTTCGTGACCTCATTTAGCTTACGGCTATCTAAGCAGAGTCTAATTGCGCCTGATGGTTTTTGAACCATAACAACAGGTGAATTCCACGGGGATTGTGAAGGCGAAACAACTTTCAATTCTAGCATTCGGTCTAGTTCTTCTTCTAGAAGCTTTTGTTTATACGGTGACAAAGGATAGTACCGTTGCTTGATCGGCTTACTGTCACCCGTGTCGATCGTATGATGTATTAAAGTTGTACGACCTAGACCGACTAACTCTGAACTAATGCTATTAAATTTATTTTTAGTTTGACTAGCGATCTCAAGTTGTTTTGTGTCAAGTGACTTATAATCAACCAAGCCGTTGTCCAGTTGTAAAGAATTAACACCAGATAAAAAATTACTTTGATTAAAATTTTTATAGACGACTTGATTCAAATGCAATTTGAATTGATTAATAAAATCCATACCTAAAATAATTGGAGTTTGTATTCGTTGCACAATATTAAATTTAATAATTTTACATTCGTTATTATATTGAATGGGTAACAACATGTAACCGTTCGACACAACTAATGAGCCATCAGCTGTTACCACATTCTGTCTCGACTTATTTTTATTTATTTTAAAACCTAACGAAGATTAAATATTTTATGGCTATTTTTACCAAGTATTGAAATGGACGCTCCGGTGTCCATTAAAGATACCGCTTCTAAATCATTTACTTTTATTTGAATATACGGTCTAAGGTCATTGCTATTATTTTTAAACAGAACTAACGCATTATTAATGACTTTTCTATTTCGAGAGCCCTGATTCACTCGTTTTTTTGAAAAATTATTACAAGACGGGCAATTAGTCGTTTTAATACCTTTCTTTCCACATTTATAACAGACTACCTCGCGCTTGTGACAATGATAACTTATATGTTCCGTAGAACCGCATTTAAAACACACGTTCTGAGACTGTGTATTTAATTTACTATTTTGTATCGTGTTAACCGTTTTAAAATATTTCTTATTAAAATTTGTTTTTTTTTTATGCATATCTGCCGTAAGTTGATAATTACTTAAATTCGGTTCTTTAAAACTATCGGCTTTCGCCTTTGCTATTTCTAATCGTTTTAAAATACATTTTAATTGAGAAATGGACGTTATATCAACTAAAGCCAATTCTTTAATATACTCGGGACGAATAGTGCAATAAAATTTCTAACTTCGACTCCTCCGAAACCGGTTTGTGTAGTCTCGCGAACATCTCTTGCATGATAGAAAAATATGCTACCGCCGTTTCGTGTTTAAATTGAGTTCGTTGTCGAATCTCATTTAATAATTTATAATCGTAATCAGGTGTATCAAAATCAGTCTTTAAATCGTCTAATAATATTTTTAATGACGTAAAATTATCTTTATTTGCCCTAAACCAAAATAACGGGGCTTTTTCTAATAAATCGGGGAAACCCTTAATTAATTGCGAATCTGAAATATTCCTCGCAGATTGCAATTCTAAAACACGTTCAACAAAAGCACGCACGCATGACGAACCATCATATTTAATGTTAAATGAATTTAAATTTACACTTTTATCTAAAAGAACGGTAGAAACCGGGCCATCACCTCGAGGATACCCTTCAGTCCTAGATTTAGCCGGACTGACAAAACTCTCTTGCTCAGACTCCGAGTTAGAGGACATTTCATCATCGCTGAGAGCTGTCAAGATCCTAACTAACCTAGTCTTTAAATCTATCACAGACACATCCTTCAATCTTTCACACCTGTGTAGAATGTACTTAGCTCTTTCCTTCATGCGAAGTTTGCGCGATCCTTCTGGAGATCCTTCCTTCTCCAAGCTGCATTCCAACTCAGCTACTTTGCCAGATAGCACCTCGAGATCGTCAGATGACCTCTGCTCGACCTTCAGGCTACCTCGTTTCTGAAGACGAAGTGCCTGTTTCAGCTGCTTTCGAAGTGCATCACGGGACGTCTCTGGATCGCTGGAAATGCCAAGATGACTCATTTCAAAAATGATTTCATCTTTTAATAAATGAAACACTGGCAACCTGTATGAAGACATGGTGTAATGTACTAAGAACAAAAAAAAAAAACCAAGTTAAAATTTAAAAAAGTGTGCTTGAATAACTCGTCAAGTCTGTTGCTATGCGGCTGTCGGCTCGCCACGTTTTCGATCTCGGTGACGTATCTCGCACTATTACACTATTTTATTTAATGTCGGCCCCACGTTGGGCGCCAATTTTGTAACATATGAAGTTGAGCTTTATATGTTACCCTAACCAGTAGCTGCTAGCGGGAACAGGAGACTCAAATCTTACTCAGGGCGCCAATAAAAAAATGTGTACAAGATGTTATGAGTTTATTCAAGCACATTCAAAAGATATTTATGAAATAATAGTAAGTTAACCTATGATGGCTGTACGAAATATAATAAAAGTTATATAATGAAAAATTAAATTACGTAACTTATTGCTGCGATTATAAGGCAAGGCGCCTCAACCACTTCCATCGGGTACAAGTTCACTCCAATTCCAGGACGACAAATCACGAACGTTCCATGGATTGAGTTATGTAATACGATTACAATGAATAGTCTCGTATAACGGGACTCTTGGACCCTAAAATGAATTTAAATCACACGTATAAAACACGTCATAGTTTCACTAACACAAAGAAACAGTCTAACTTTTAAACACAGCCACAATTAAATAAAATAAAATAACTTACCAAAGTATCAAGCTTTGGGCACTTATTACACAGAATGATTTAACATTCAATTAATACTGAATTCTGCACTACTGTCTCTCAAATAGATCAAATAGTTCTTCAACTTAAAACTTGCCTTATAATGAAGGACAAGATCAAATGCTCAAGCTTAAGTACTTTAGACGAACAAAAGATACATACATTTACCCGTCTTTGGTCGAATGTTACATTGAAATTACCCACATTTACAATAATTTTAGTGATGGGCTGTAAATTTAGTGTAGTGAAAAGGGTTCGCATTCGCTTTACGAATGGTTTCGGGAAATGTTCGGAAATATTAAATTTTGATGTTACACCAGCACAAAGTTATTTTGGCCGACATAGTCGACGACTGCATTTTGGGCTTGGACTTCCTGCGCGAACATCACTGTGAGATCGACGTTAATCAAGGGATCTTGAGATGCGGAAAAGAGGAGATCTTCATGGAAGGCGCGAAACCTGGGAGTGTCTATTGCTTGAAGCGAACCGTTCTGCCACCGAGATCAGAAACCATTGTGGCTGTAAAGCTACTAGAAAACCCTGGAAGTCCGCGACGATGTGTGTTGATTGAGCAAGTGGATAGCAACCAACCATGGAAGATGGCGCGGACTTTAGTGAAAACTACTGGAGCTACAGCAGTGCGTGTACTGAACGCAAGTGATGAAGAACACCTCATTAAGGGAGGCACATTGATGGGCACTTGTGAGGAAGTCAACTGGATGCGCAACTGTCAAGAAACATGTAGCGGCGACCAACTTCAGAGTGATCGGGATGTGTCAGCGAAAAGGACTGTCGCAAAGATCTGTCTGGCAAAGAACTCTTGATGGCGAAAAAGCTGCTGTTACGCTACACGGATATCTTCGCTTCAAGTGACAAAAGGGTCTCTGGCAATTCAAAGTGATGCCCTTCGGTTTATGCAACGCTCCGGCCACATTTGAAAGACTTATGGAGCTCGTACTAGCCGGACTGATTGGAGATACCTGCCTCGTGTATCTGGATGACATTATAATCGTGGGAAAGACCTTCGAAGACCACCTTAAAAACCTGGATCGCGTGTTGTCAAAGATTCGAGCTGCTAACCTCAAGCTAAGCCCAAAGAAGTGTTCGTTCTTCAAGCGACAAGTGAGTTTTCTGGGACACGTAGCCTCGGAAGCGGGTGTCCAGACCGATCCTGATAAAATCGTCGCTGTTAAGGAGTGGCCAACACCGAAAGACAAGACTGAAGTTAGAGCATTTTTGAGACTATGCTCTTACTATCGACGATTCGTGAGGAGTTTCGCCGACATTGCTAAGCCATTGCATAAGCTCACGGAGGAGAAACGACTTTTCTGCTGGGACGAAAACTACGATGGTGCATTCAAGGAATTAAAAAGACGACTATGTGAAACACCGATCCTCGGCTTCCCAGACACAGAGAATGAATTCATCGTAGATACCGACGCAAGCAACATTGGTATCGGGGGTGTACTGTCACAACGGAAAGGAGAACAAGAAGTTGTGATAGCTTACTTCAGCAAGTCGCTATCCAAGCCGGAACGAAACTACTGTGTGACAAGGAAAGAACTGCTCGCAGTAGTAAAGACACTACAACAGTTCAGTAAATACCTACTTGGAAGAACATTTCATCTAAGGACTGACCACGCTGCACTGAAGTGGCTACTTCAATTTAACAATCCTGAAGGACAAGTGGCAAGATGGATCGAACAACTACAGGAGTTTGACTTTTCGACGGACTGCAAGCACTGTCTGCGACAAGAGAATAAAGAGGCAGTACCAATCAGAATGCTCAGAACGGATCTTAGCGACGAATGGAGAGATACACTTCAGAAGGCCCAGCACGAAGACGTCGACATAAAACCGATTTTTGAATGGGTCGAGTCTGGTGCCGCCAAGCCTAGTTGGAGTGAAGTTTCGACCATGAGTGTTACAACGAAGAGTTACTGGGCTCAATGGGAGAGTCTCCTGATCCACGAGGGGGTTCTGTGTCGTAAATGGGAGAACGCCTGAGGCAACAGTTCTCATCTGCAAATGATAGTCCCCAAAACCAAGATACCGGATGTTCTACACCTGTACCATGAAGGATTCTCCGGAGGACATCTAGGAGTGAAGAGAACACTGCTAAAGATACGAGAGAGATTCTACTGGATCAACTGCAGAGATGACGTCGAAAATTGGATCAGAAAGTGTACCAACTGTGCTGCAGTGAAAGGCCCTCATACTCGTAGCAGAAGTGCACTGAAAGTGTATATGGCAACAAATACTTCATGGTTGTCATGGATTACTTCACAAAGTGGCCCGAAGTTTTTGCGATCCCTAACCAAGAAGCTTCTACAGTTGCCGATAAACTAGTCCATGAAGTCTTCTGCCGATTTGGAGTGCCTTTGGAGATACACAGCGACCAAGGGAGAAATTTTGAGTCCCAGCTGTTCCAAGAGACGTGTCGAGTTATGGGTGCTCACAAAACACGAACTACGTCGTATCATCCGCAGTCGGACGGCATGGTAGAGCGATTTAACCAAACCCTGGAGAGATACCTGGCTAAAGTAGTGGGAAGCAAGCAGCGAGATTGGGATAAACACATCCAGCCATTTTTATTGTCGTATCTTAGTGCTGTCCATGAGAGCACTAATGTGACTCCAGCATTCGCAAACTTTGGCCGAGAACTGCGACTACCAGCTGACCTGATAACTGGCATATCACCTGATTCGCCACAAACAATCACGGAATACGCTGGCGATCTTCGAGACAAGATGAACGAGATCTACGAGCACATCAGAGAGTCGGGCAGAACGCATCACAGAAGATGAAAACTCGTTACGACCGTAGACTCAACAACCCCGGATTTGACGAGAACTCTCTGGTATGGCTTCACAATCCAGTACGCAAAAGGGAAGTCTCCGAAGCTACAAGCCAAATGGGATGGTCCATATCGTGTGGTGACCAGGATCAACGACTTGACATACCGGATACAGAAAGGACAACGGGGCACACCTAAGATCGTTCACGTGGATCGGCTGGCGCGTTACTACGGGTCTAGCATGTCTTAGAGAGGGGGTAGTGTTGCGAATGGTCGAAGACACTAAAAGCAACAAAGCAATTTAGTTCCCACTGTAGATCAAAGGCCTGTTTTCTAATAGTGTTGCAAATGGTCAAGACAATAAAGCAGTAAAACAATTTAGTTCCCACGGTAGATCAAAGGCCTGTTTTCTAATAGTGTTGCAAATGGTCGAGACAATTATGCAATACAACAATTGAGTTCCCACGGTAGATCAAAGGCCTGTTTTCAAATAGTGTTGTAAATGGTCGAGACAGTTAAACAATACAAAATTAGTTCCCACGGTTTATTTGCAGAAAAACAATTTTTTTTCGTAACGTCTCGAATTTTCTAAAGCTTTCTGACTCGGAATATAAATATCGGAGCGGTCCCTCGAGAAGTCAGTCTGTCATCGAGTACAGTGAGATCAACAACGAACAATTAGTGCTAAGTAACTGTATGTTGCTATTAGTTTGTAAGTACACTGTGTCATCATCAGCCTATAGACGTCTACTGCTGGACATAGGCCTCCCCCAAACCTCGCCACATCGACCGGTCCTGCGCCAACTGCATCCAGTGACCTCCCGCGATCTTGACCAGATCGTCGGTCCATCTCGTGGGGGGTCTACCAACGTTGCGCTTACCGGTTCGTGGCTGCCACTCCAGAACTTTTCGGCCTCATCGGCCATCTGTTCTTCGCACAATGTGTCCTGCCCATTGCCACTTCAAAGATGCAATTCTTTGGGCTATGTAGGTCACTTTAGTCCTTCTGCGGATCTCCTCATTTCTGATTTGATCACGCAGAGAGATACCCAGCATAGCCCTTTCCATTGCTCTTTGAGCGACTCTGAGTCGTCTGATAAGACGACGTAAGCGGCCAAGTCTCTGATCCGTAGGTCATCACTGGCAACACACACTGGTCAAAGACTTTCGTCTTGAGACACTGCGGTATTGTGGACGAGAAAACTTTCCGAAGCTTCCCGAACGCTGCCCAACCGAGTTGAATTCGTCGCTTGATCTCTGCATTGAAGTTGGACTTACCTAACCGGACAGTTTTTCCCAGGTATACGTACTCGGTCAACAACTTCAAGCACATGTAATTGCAATAAAGCGAGATAAGATTGAGAGTGCTTTGTTTGTCTTTATCCCGACCCCTAGCCCGTAACACTATTATTAAAATTATAAAAAATTATAATAAATATAAGATCAGGTATTCTTATAAAGCATAACACAATGTGATTCATCTAAAACAGAGTTTATTTATTAAACACAAATCAGTTTCACATAAAAAAATTACAACTAAAATAAAATAATGAAAATGTGACTAACCTAAAACAGAGAATCGACAATTAAATGTTCATGCCTTACTCTTCTTATTATATCACTATAATCGTCTTTTGCATATTAAACTTTATTAAACCTTTATTTAGACTAGACTAGACTTTATATTTTAAACAAAAATAAACGACAACGTTTTTTTACATGACTTCCATTTTCTCTTCCTTGTGGCTCCCTCTTGTGTCCGCAAGTTATTAGTGTGCTAATTATTAGTGTCAGTGTCAATGTCATTAATTGTCATTGTCATCGTCACAAAGCTTTCATAAATAATATTTGATTTTCTGGAAAATGTAATTTGCATGCACTTAGAAAAATTTACTGAAATTCGATTCTCGCAATAGTATTGAAATAGGTTATCCAAGTCATTTTGAATTTTTTTGCAGTCATTTTTTTTATCATCTGCAAACATTAAATATTGAGAGTTTTGGATACATGAATTTATATCAAATAGGTATGCATTGTACAGGATTGGCCCGAGTATAGAACCCTGTGGAACGCCGGAGGTAATAGTCCTAATATCACTCTTTAGACAAGGAAAAAGCACCGAGGACGCTGTCAGTCAGCTAACTAAAACATCAAATCATGGCTAGACAGGAACTTGCTCTCTCTCAATATAAATAAAACTATCTACATATTATGTTTTCATAAAACTGCATCATCCGCACCAAAATCACAGCTCAATCTTAAAATTCACAATCTGCATTGTGTTACGTCCGATTGCACTTGTAAAACAATTGACAGAGTAGATTCAGTTAAATACTTGGGGATAATTATTGATCAACGCTTATGTTTTCGACCACATATTGATTTAGTTGCGAAACGTGCCAGGAGACTGATTCACACGATGAAACTGCTACGTAACTCTGCTAACGAGAAAATCCTTCGTCTCGTATATGTCAGTATCAGTCATCAGCTACTGTATTACAGTGTGAGGAGGGGCTGGTTCAACTGCTATGCTGGCGGTCGAACGTGCTCAAAGATCCATACTCAAGGTGATGTTCAGGAAGCCTTTTAGGTACCCCACAGACTTACTATACAGGGTGATTTGTTAGACAGGGTACATATTGCAGGAGGGTGATGAGTACTCTGCTCTAATACCAGGCAACCAGGCCCCTGTGACGGATGTAGTCACTGGAAGGCACTCCCAGGTCAGGTAACCGGGCCAGCGCACGCCGACACCCAGCTCCAGCCCGGGGGATGCAGCGGCGCATCGGTCCCCTCCCGCCCCAACTGGTGACGAAAGGCCTGCCTTGCCCTCTGGAGAGACGGCAAGTCCCAAACGCCATCGCCCCGCACAAGGGCCGGGATTAGAGAGGCGACTGAACTGGAGGGGCGCATCAGGCGGGAGCTGATGGGAGAGTTCGGCAGGGAGATTGCCGAACTCAGGGCGAACTCACCGCCCTGCGTGGTGCTGCGCCAGCGGCGCCACCTCCCATCACCCCGTCGCGTCCCACCGCCCGTCAGTCGGCCCGGTAGGCTCCTGCGGGGCCAACCCGGAGAGGACGCGGTGCTGGAGCGGTGGTTGCGCCAGCACCGAAGCCCCGCCCGCTATGGACGACGGCTGGACGGAGGTAGTACGGCGGGGCAACAAGAGGGCCAAGGTCGTGGCCCCCTCAATGGTGGCAGAGGCCTCACCATCTGGAGGGGCTGCGGCCTCCCCTCAACAGACGAAGACGCGGGCGGTGGCACAGGCTCCTCAGAAGGGTAGAGCGCCTGCCACCCCCACCAACCGGATTGCGATGCGGGCGGTGGCGGAAGCTCCCCAGCAGGGTCAGGCACCTGCCACCCCCACCAACCGGACTACGACCGTGGCGGCCGTGGTTGCTCCTCAGCAGGGTAGAGCTGTCTGATGGCGAGCCTCCGGGCGGTCTGGCCCCGGAAGAGGTGGTGCGAGTCCACAGGCCGGTGAAGATGGCGGAGATCAGAATCAGAATCACCGGCTTGGACGACTGCGCCACCAAGGAGGAGGTAGCCGAGGCTATCGTGGCCCAGGGCGGATGTGTCCCGGAGAACGTCGTTGTGGGCGAACTTCGCCCCGGCTACTCCGGGGCCAGCTCGGTATGGGCGCGATGCCCCATTGAGACGGCCACCTCCCTGGCCACTCCCCCGCCGGGACGACCGGCAGAACACCCTGGCAGGTTGCGCGTGGGCTGGATTGCGGCCCACGTTTGCCTGCTGGAGTCGCGCGCCTGGCGGTGCCTCCGGTGCTTCGGCACTGGGCACAGCATCGCCAGGTGCACCAGTACGGTTGACCGCAGGGAACTTTGCTTCCGCTGCGGTCAACCAGGACACAAAGCGGCCTTGTGCTCGGCTGCACCGCACTGTGCTTTGTGCGCAGGGCGCAGGGCGCAGGACGCAGGGCGCAGGGCCGATCACCGTGCGGGGGGCAAAGCTTGCTCCCCGTCCAGCTCCAACACGGAGCGGAACAGGCGACGCAAACAAAAGCGGCGCCTGAAGAAGAAGTCGGCCGGAGGAGCACCGGCCGGCGTTTCGGCCCCCGCTGTGGCATCACAGGCGCCCGATAGCGGGGGCGATGGAGGAAGGGGGGGGGGGCGATGGATGTGGTTCGACCTAAATGGACCACACCATTCGCCTCCTCCAAGGTAACTTGAACAAACGAAACATTATTGTGCATTAAACCAAAACTAATATCCTCTCTGAACTTGTTTTCTGTACTGTGGATATTCATTCCTCCTTGTGTTTCAGCTCTCAAACAAGCAACATGCCTGTGACAACTCGTCAGACGCACGTTCAGGAACTGGAGTTAAAATTGAAAACTACAATGGAGGACCTCAGAGCCAGCAGAGAGCTGAATGAAAGGCTCCTCGAAGAACGTGACGAAAGTGAGCTCGAAATTGAAAATATCAACAACCGCTATTTGACGTTGAAAAGTACCCTGACTGAACTTGATGAGCAACTTGAAGGTGTCCGAGAGGAGAGAGACAAGTTGCAACATATATTGGAACACTACGACGAGTTCAGCAGTCAGTACGATCAAGCTCTGCAAAAAATAAGTCACCTTGAACATCAACTTGCTGATGCCTACAACGACATGCAAAGACTGCAAGCAGAACAAGCACAGCAACTTACTGAGCCACCTGTTATGAGGACGAGTTTATACGAGGAATTAGATAACATGGACCTGGATCTATTGAGGACGGATGCAGACAAAATATATGCATAAACAAAAGAGCACGGTCATATCAGCAGAAAATCAATAGCAAAAATAAATAAAATTATAAAGAAGACCAGACACTCAATAAAAAAAACAAACATCATGCTATAAATACTAAGCTGAAACAAAATAAAATCAACTTAGAAAAACAGATAAAAGTTCTGGAGCAACAAATTAAAGAGAATAAAAGAGACTGGGACAAAGACAAGGCTGACATTGATAAGTTGACTGCCGAATTACATGAGTTCAATTTATCAATGATGCAAATACATGATCTGGGCTTGGAAATGGATCAATTGGATTCTAACGAGACGAAGGATCACACCACCCCGAGCGCCTCTGACCACTTGGAATGCGTGGCAACGTCACATGAAGCACGTCCTGCAGCGAGTCGCTCCCGTCGCACTCGCCGTCGCTGTCGCCGCGCCTCTTCTACACCTGCGACGGCGCCTCGCGACACCGAGGACGCGCCGATTTTCCAAGCTTGGGAGGAGTCTCATGATGCTCTCGGAGTATTTTGTGATTTATCTAAAGCATTTGACTGTGTTGACCATGAAACATTGGTGAGGAAACTACATCACTATGGTATTAGGGATGGTACGTTAGCGCTTATTAAATCTTATTTATCGGGCAGGACACAAATAGTCGATGTTAAAGGAAACCGATCATCGGGTGCCTAATTGAGTATGGGTGTACCTCAGGGTTCCATCTTGGGTCCTTTTTTATTTCTAATATATATCAATGATCTACCTAGTTTTATTGAGACCCGACACGACGTCGTATTATTCGCAGATGATACATCTTTATTATTTAAAATTAAACGACAAATGATCATTTATGACGAAGTGAATGATGCGATTTCTTGTGTGGTCCATTGGTTTCGTGTTAATAATCTCTTATTAAACGCAAAAAAAACCAAATGTATTAAGTTTAGTTTACCAAATGTAAAACAGGTACATAGTAATATAATTGTTGGTGGGGAGTCAATGGAGCTTGTTGAGTCAACTGTTTTTCTTGGTATAACAATGGATTCCAAGCTGCAGTGGGGACCCCACATAAATAAATTAGCGAGTAAGCTCAGCTCTGCGGCATACGCGGTAAAAAAAATTAGACTCATTACTAATGTAGACACGGCTCGTTTAGTTTATTTCAGTTATTTTCATAGTGTTATGTCCTATGGCATTTTGCTATGGGGCAATGCAGCCGATGTAGAAACGATCTTTATCTTGCAGAAAAGAGCTATACGCGCTATTTATAATATGCACTCAAGGGAATCCCTGAGGGAAAAATTTAAAGAAATTAAAGTTCTCACTTTACCATCCCAATACATTTTTGAAAATTTAATGTATGTTAGAAAGTATATTGAGGAATTTCCTAAAAAGTCTGACCTACATAGTAGAAACACCAGGAACAAACATAAACTTGATTTACCGATGAGTCGGTTGCATAAAATAAGAAATTCCTTCAGGTGTTTGTCTGTATGCTTGTACAACAAAATCCCACAAGATGTTCAAAACCTACCTATACATAGGTTTAAGAAAACTATTAAAGAACGTCTGTGCAAGAAAGCCTACTATAAGGTCAATGATTACTTGGACGATTGCACAAAGTGGGAATGAGTTGCTCGCCAAGGTCATTTCATTAACATTATCGATTTTTTTATTTATTTTATATTTAATGTAAAATTGTATAACACTGTTAAAATACTTTCATGCATTTTTAACGGGTTCTTACCACGATATTTAATTAATTGAGTTGTCTCGATATTTCAACGTTGTTGCAAACGTCATGATCACGAGAAGACTGGATACTGCGGGTCGATTTACGAGCAAACAAATCTGTCTACCCTCTTTCTCGTTCGCTTTTGGGTCGCACCACTGGAACTCGAACTCACTTCTCGACACACCACACTCACTGTATCTACAAGACTCTCTGAGCATGAACCCTTAGTGACTGTTTTGTTTAGCACTGGATTCCACATACTCGATAATCTGAAGCCGTCACCCCTGTTAAAAGTGCTATGTCTTGAAATCTCGATAGCTTCTTTAACCATCCTTGTGTTAGGTGACTTTTCTCTAATTCCATTTAATTGTTTGTAGAAGCGGGTATTACGTCGATTTAAAGGAAGGACTTCCGGTTGTGATGAATCATTTTATAAGAGTGTTGTTAGATTCTTTTAATTTTATTTTATGCGAACGGAAATACTAGTGGCGCCATCTGATTTATTTCTCAAGAAAGTATAAAAGGCGTGTAAGCTGTCGTTTGAATACAGTAGTCGACGTGATTTCAAAGTGAACAGAGTTGAGAGTAATTGTGACTGAGTTTTGGAGGATAATTGTACTGATTTTGGAGGATGGTTATACTGTTTTTGGAAAATGAATAAACTGTTATTGTGAACCAAGGAATTTTCATTGTGTTTCTGAACTGAACCCAATAGTTCAGAAGCGGGATCGACGGAAAAAGGTACCACTTTTTCTTGTACTGCGCCCACAGAAAACCGTAAGTCACTGATATTACATCTTTTTTAAAGTATTCATTATGGATGATACTGAGCTCAGCTTACAAAAAAAATGAGTTTCAAATGGACGCTCATTATGTATGAGAGGATCCATTTTTTTTTTTTTTCTATTTTATTTTCATTTCCCCACACTCTGGTTTGAATACTACTTAGTTGAATTCCGTTACATTAAAGTCTCTTTTTTTTCTCTTTTTCACGTAACATCGAGTAACTATGGCTGGACTGGACTGGACTGGATTGGATTGATATATCATGGTTGCGGACGGCTCGTGGTACAGAGTCGAGTAACTATGGCTGGATTGGATTGGATTGGATTGGACTGGATTGGATTGGATTGATATGTCATGGTTGCGGGAAGGCTCGAGGTAAAGAGTCGAGTAACTATGGCTGGATTGGATTGGATTGATATGTCATGGTTGCGGGAAGGCTCGAGGTAAAGAGTCGAGTAACTATGGCTGGACTGGATTGGATTGATATGTCATGGTTGCGGGAAGGCTCGAGGTAAAGAGTCGAGTGACCATGGCTGGGACTTGGATGGACTAGGTTGATGCAGGACTAGGTTGATGCAGGACTAGGTTGATGCAGGGCTAGGTCGATGCAGGGCTAGGTCGATGCAGGGCTAGGTTGATGCAGGGCTAGGTTGATGCAGGACTTGGGTTGATGCAGGACTTGGGTTGATGCAGGACTTGGGTTGATGCAGGACTTGGGTTGATGCTGGACTTGGGTTGATGCTGGACTTGGGTTGATGCTGGACTTGGGTTGATGCTGGACTTGGGTTGATGCTGGACTTGGGTTGATGCTGGACTTGGGTTGATGCTGGACTTGGGTTGATGCTGGACTTGGGTTGATGCTGGACTTGGGTTGATGCTGGACTTGGGTTGATGCTGGACTTGGGTTGATGCTGGACTTGGGTTGATGCTGGACTTGGGTTGATGCTGGACTTGGGTTGATGCTGGACTTGGGTTGATGCTGGACTTGGGTTGATGCTGGACTTGGGTTGATGCTGGACTTGGGTTGATGCTGGACTTGGGTTGATGCTGGACTTGGGTTGATGCTGGACTTGGGTTGATGCTGGACTTGGGTTGATGCTGGACTTGGGTTGATGCTGGACTTGGGTTGATGCTGGACTTGGGTTGATGCTGGACTTGGGTTGATGCTGGACTTGGGTTGATGCTGGACTTGGGTTGATGCTGGACTTGGGTTGATGCTGGACTTGGGTTGATGCTGGACTTGGGTTGATGCTGGACTTGGGTTGATGCTGGACTTGGGTTGATGCTGGACTTGGGTTGATGCTGGACTTGGGTTGATGCTGGACTTGGGTTGATGCTGGACTTGGGTTGATGCTGGACTTGGGTTGATGCTGGACTTGGGTTGATGCTGGACTTGGGTTGATGCTGGACTTGGGTTGATGCTGGACTTGGGTTGATGCTGGACTTGGGTTGATGCTGGACTTGGATTAGTACTGACTAGGTTGATGCTGAATTGGATTGGTACTGACTAGGTTGATGCTGGATTGGTACTGACTAGGTTGATGCTGAATTGGATTGGTACTGACTAGGTTGATGCTGAATTGGATTGGTACTGACTAGGTTGATGCTGAATTGGATTGGTACTGACTAGGTTGATGCTGAATTGGATTGGTACTGACTAGGTTGATGCTAAATTGGATTGGTACTGACTAGGTTGATGCTGGATTGATACTGGACTGGACTGCGCTGCCTTGAATTGGGGCTGGACTGGACTGCGCTGCCTTGAATTGGGGCTGGACTGGACTGCGCTACCTTGAATTGGGGCTGGACTAGACTGCGCTACCTTGAATTGGGGCTGGACTGGACTGCGCTGCCTTGAATTGGGGCTGGACTGGACTGCACTGCCTTGAATTGGGGCTGGACTGGATTGCACTGGGGCTGGATTAGTATTGGACTGGACCTGGATTGGTATTGAGATTGGACTGGACCTGGATTGGTATTGAGATTGGACTGGACCTGGATTGGTATTGAGATTGGACTGGACCTGGATTGGTATTGAGATTGGACTGGACCTGGATTGGTATTGAGATTGGACTGGACCTGGATTGGTATTGAGATTGGACTGGACCTGGATTGGTATTGAGATTGGACTGGACCTGGATTGGTATTGGGATTGGACTGGACCGGGATTGGACTGGACCGGGATTGGACTGGACCTGGATTGGTATTGGACTGGGCCTGTATTGGACTGGGCCTGTATTGGACTGGGCCTGTATTGGACTGGGCCTGTATTGGACTGGGCCTGTATTGGACTGGGCCTGTATTGGACTGGGCCTGTATTGGACTGGGCCTGTATTGGACTGGGCCTGTATTGGACTGGGCCTGTATTGGACTGGGCCTGTATTGGACTGGGCCTGTATTGGACTGGGCCTGTATTGGACTGGGCCTGTATTGGACTGGGCCTGTATTGGACTGGGCCTGCATTGAAGCTGGATTGGACCTGGAGCTGGATTGGACCTGGAGCTGGATTGGACCTGGAGCTGGATTGGACCTGGAGCTGGATTGGACCTGGAGCTGGATTGGACCTGGAGCTGGACTGGACCTGGAGCTGGATTGGACCTAGAGCTGGATTGGACCTGGAGCTGGATGGGACCTGGAGCTGGATTGGAGCTGGACCAGATTGATAGGTTGCGGGAAGGAACAAGGCCGAATGATCAGGCATATCTGATATTGGAGTAGATAAACAAAACTAGGAAATACAAAGGAAGACGCGGAGACTGTCTCCAGGATTTCGATGAATAATGGCACAAAGAGACAGATAAGGGGTAACATTCGGAAACGTTATCAGGGTTCTTAAATGATTGAACAGAACGGCGGAGCGGCAGTCACCACGAGGAATATGGACAAGTAAGCCAAATGATATTAATTCTGCCTTACATCGTTTTATGGCAAAAGATAAAACTATTCAGTTTCAACTAAACAAAGAGACCGACTGAATAAAGGAAGAAAAAAAGGGGGAGAATAGATTTGATTCATTATGGAACATGTCTGGGAGGGATAGAAGCGAAAGTTGATGGAACCCTCTCCTTGTCGTGAGAGTTACGCCGGACTTCACACAGATTGTTGAGCAAAATAGTTGAGTTTGAAGAATCATTAGAGCATTATACACGATGACTAATCTACTATTTCGCTATAAAATCTCAGGTTAGCAGGATGTGTCTTGTTTACTTCACGGGGTGGATCATAGAGCCATTAGTGCGTAGGTGGCGTAATTTAGCGAAGAAGAACTTGCGGAACCATCAAAGTAGGGCAATTCGGGGAGTCGTGAGATACAAGTGACAGATCATTACGCAGACAACTATTCATTGGAACCTACCTGGTGCTTCTGAGGTTGATACAGTGGCGGTAATAGGTGTTTCGATTGCGAGGGAGCGATCGCCTTTTGAATTACTAGATAAGGACTGTTTCTGACCAATGCGCGTTACCAATCAAGGGAGTTTGGGTCTGGATCACTCTGGACATATCTGGTAGCAAGGGAAGGTTGGAAAGGCTTTCTGCCCTGCAAGAGTCCTAGAAATCCAAATAAATGCTTACCTACAGCATGTCAACGTTGATGTTCAGTCAAAGTTCTCCTTGATTAAAGGGTCGGACGGAACTGGCTGGATTTGTGTGAGAATGGTAGTTTCTGAACGAACAATGTTGTGAAAGATGTTTTTGGACGAAGCTCAGAGTGAAAGGGATGACAGATAAAGAAGATGGACAAAAGACGCGAAAGACGAACGTTGTGTTAAGAAGAAGTTTATTATTTTTATGAGTCTTGATGGGGGACGATAACAATTTGCCTGCTTTATTGGTGCTGTTTATGCCGGTGTTGCAGGAATGTGCATTGTTGATGGCAGTGTTATTCACTCCTATGTTTTGAGTCAATACTTTTTACAGAAGGTCCGGATATAATTGTCGCTGGAATTCCAGATGAATCGAATGTTCAAACGACATGTGTAAACGCTTGCAGAGTTTGTGTCTGAAGTAGAAGGGAGTATTGTCCTAGAGAATATACGATTGGAAATTAATGTTGGAAAGGATACCATTTTGGGTTGTTGTAGAGTTGACTTCCATGAAAACGCGGTTGACCAGAGCAACAACTGTAGTGATCGACAACATCGAGCGCTTCTAGCTCCAGATATGCTGTTGTGTAGGGATTGTTTCATGTGATTTGCAAGGTCGAGAATTTACAAAAGCCTATCGGATGGTGACTGAGACGGAGGATCTGAACCCCTTATAGTGTCGGATGTGGATTGTGAACTGATGAGAGTATGTTGCAGGAAATATTGGATAGTGAGAAGATGAGAGTCAGATTAATGCTTTTTGTGGACGAATGATTGTTGGCGTATCGTTCTTGGCTCTATATGATCCTGGAGCAAAATGCGACGTATGCAAGTAGAAGGCCTGGCTGGTGTACGTCTGTAACACAACTTCTCTAGTCCCTCTCTGATTACAGCTGGTATCTTGTTTTAGTCGGAGACCCATTGATAGAGCTGTTGTGGCCATTGATGACGTCGGATTGTAACTGCCCAATCGGCAGGTGCGGAAGCTCGGACTATTAGGATAACTGGGAAATTTTGTTATTGATCAAGGCCTTACGTTTTTTTTGAAGTTTATGCGAGTATTGTATTTGTATTTGGTGGGTTTTTGCTCAAAGGAGTTATCTGGTAGATTCTCGAAGTGAGGCACGATGGTGAGGATCTTGTGTTGTAAGAGACGTTGTGACCTATTCAAGATAGAAGGATAGGTATTGTTTCCCGGAGGTGCGAAGTTTCGTTCGCTTGGAGTGCGGCCGTGTCAGGGCTGGAGCATGTGGATGTGATAGAGGGACCACTTCACTTGGACCCATCATTAAAGTGTGATTAGTAGAGCTGAACAAATTCGGAGGATTTAAATAGGAAAAGTCGAAAAGTGGGAATGTGATACTGATAAAACAAGGCAATGAACAGAAGGACACAAATGGACAGAATAGAGGAAATAATTTATTTAATGAAATCGGATACTGTTAATTTCGGACAGGTCATCTCCCTAATGGATTTTGCGAGAAAAGAAGTAGGAATACGTGAGTTGGCAACGCTAGGAAGAGAAACTGGAATCTCAAGATATAGTGAAGAACAAAAACGTGAAAATGAGAAGTCTTCGAAGGCTGTATCCTTCCAATTCTCCCATCTGAATGTCAAACTCAAGACCTCATCAAATTAAACATCAAAAATGTTATCAGGCTTGCAGAATGCTATAACGGTAAAGAAATTTGAAGGGGTGGACTGACATACTATCAGATGATTCAATAAATGAAACAAACTATATGAACTGATACACCGGACAGAAGAGGAAAAGAGGTAGGCCTTTTCGATGGTGGGAATACTAAATAACAGGGATATTATAATGAAGAAACGGCTGAAGACAGGAGTGGAATGAAGGAGGCTTTTGGGCACGTAACGTTTTTTATGGCTTTCAGCTATGGTGCTACGAGGCTATAGTGTCGAGGAGTAAAATTCAACCATGGCTTTTTGTGTGGACACTTGAATTCTACGTTGCTTGATTTTTAGTTGGTTGTTTTGGTCTCCTTTTATTTATTTTTTTTTTCTCATCTTTTAGTAATGGTTGCAATTGATCGGATTTACGGAGAGTTAAACAAGCGCGAGGACTCGCTTAGTTACAGGATGGCCGAGCTGTTAGGTGACTTTTCTCTAATTCCATTTAATTGTTTGTAGAAGCGGGTATTACGTCGATTTAAAGGAAGGACTTCCGGTTGTGATGAATCATTTTATAAGAGTGTTGTTAGATTCTTTTAATTTTATTTTATGCGAACGGAAATACTAGTGGCGCCATCTGATTTATTTCTCAAGAAAGTATAAAAGGCGTGTAAACTGTCGTTTGAATACAGTAGTCGACGTGATTTCAAAGTGAACAGAGTTGAGAGTAATTGTGACTGAGTTTTGGAGGATAATTGTACTGATTTTGGAGGATGGTTATACTGTTTTTGGAAAATGAATAAACTGTTATTGTGAACCAAGGAATTTTCATTGTGTTTCTGAACTGAACCCAATAATCATCCAGTATCGATGATATCACTAAAACTCTTACCATTAATGAACTTCTTACTCATAAAGCACTGCATCTTCCTTCCTTCATTTTTGGCCAATTTACTTTTTGTGATATTCGAAAAAGCGTGCTGTCTATTGCATCAAATGCTATTGGGACTGATGACATTAGTCGCAATATGCTAATACCTATATTAGATTACATACTTCCTGTTCTCTCTCATAAACTGAATCATTCAATTTACAGCGCTACGGTTCCTTCTTTATGGAAGGAAGCTCAGGTTCTCCCATTACCAAAGAAACCTAATCCAAAATGTTTTGCCGAATTCCGTCCTATATCCATTCTGCCGTTTTTATCCAAGGTTCTTGAACGTCTTGTTTATAATCAGATCAATTCCTTTCTTAACACATCTGATCTCCTAAACCCTCTTCAATCCGGATTTCGTCCAGGGCATAGTACCGTTACTGCATTGGTTAAAATTACAGACGACATACGTCTTGGTATGGATAATGGAAAATTAACTGTACTTACGCTTCTTGACTTTAGCAACGCCTTCAATACCGTCGATTTTGATATTCTTCTTGCTATTCTGCGCTCTTCCAACATAACCCCTAGAGCTATTGACTGGTTCCGGTCTTACCTATTTGGTCGCCGACAGCGGGTACACATTGATGATCGTGTTTCTTCATGGTGTAATCTAGCGGTTGGTGTACCGCAGGGTGGGGTCTTATCTCCACTTCTTTTTTCAATTTTTATAAACTCCATTTCTCTTAATCTTAATTCTTCTTACCACCTCTATGCAGACGATCTTCAACTTTATTGCCAAGCTCCTTTTAATAAACTGAACTCTGCAGTGGAGACTATTAATGAAGACCTTACCAAAATTGCAAAATGGTGCAGATCATACGGCCTTAAGGTTAATCCGCGTAAAACTCAGGTCATTGTCATTGGCAGTCGTCGTATGATATCCAAAATAAACTGGGACTTACTTACACTTGTGGAGTTCGAGGGAGTTTTCATTCCTTATAGTGACACGGTCAGAAACCTGGGCATAACGATTGATCGCTACTTATCATGGGTACCTCAGCTGATGGTTACTAGTCAGAAAATGTTTGCTTCTGCAGCATCTTTACGAAGATTGCGTAACTTTCTTCCTACGACTACTAAAATTTCCCTGGCACAAGCTTTATTACTCCCTATACTTGACTACGCTGATACTTGTTATTTAGATCTAACAGAGGAGCAACTCAACAAGCTTGAGCGTCTCCAAAATTACTGTATTAGGTTTATATTTGGATTACGTAAGTACGACCATATTTCTGAATATCGCAATAAACTCAAGTGGCTCCCCATTCGCCTTCGCAGAAATGCTCACATTCTATCACTTCTTTATAATATTCTTTTCAATTCTTCTTCCCCGCGTTATCTTCAGGAACGTTTTAATTTCCTTCAAACTTCGAATTCCTATTCAATGAGATCTTCCAAGGATTTATTGCTTAAAATTCCCGCACACAAATCAACTTTCTACAGTAAATCCTTTACGGTTGAAGCTGCCCGTCTTTGGAACGAATTACCACTGGAGATAAGACGTTCAACTACCTTGGACGTTTTTAAATCCAAAGTCAAAATGTTCTATCTCACTTTCACGCAGTAGACATTATATATTTTGGATGTACCTATATGTTTATTTTATTTTTATTGTATGCATTTTCTTAGTATTTATACGAATACAAATGTTGTTTAATTTATATATGTATCATCATAAATGCAATATATTATTATGTATATTTAATTTTGTCAATAATATAAAAATTATAAAAATTACTTCTACTATTGATGCCACCTTCCTAGCAAACTTACTTTTCTTTTACACATGTATAATTGGTTGCCTGGAAGGGATCGCTTTAAGCGATAAGGCCGCCCATTGCAACACTTTACTGTACTGTTTTTTTATGTGTTTCTTTTGCATGTTTTTGTGGTGTTCAATAAAGAGTTTCTATTCTATTCTATTCATGTCAGATGGGCCGCGGCGGTCCCGCCCTTGGTAATGATGGCCAAGGGTTCTGGGTTCGTCGCGGTATCGATGTTAGACACCGTCGTGATCGGGGCGTATTTCTCTCCGAGCCGGCCTATTGTCGAGTTTGAGCAGTTCCTGGACGGGCTCGAGGCGATTACTCACCGCTTCGCCCCCCGTCCAGTGATACTCACGGGGGACCTCAATGCGAAATCTGTCGCTTGGGGCTCCCCCCGCTCTACACCTCGTGGTAGGCTGCTGGAGGAGTGGGCGGTCGCGACTGGCCTCTGTGTACTCAACAGGGGTTCGATCGCGACTTGCGTGCGATGGCAGGGCGAGTCCATCGTGGACGTTACGTTCGCGAGCTCTGCCATCGCGGATCGCATCCGTGGCTGGAGAGTGTTGGTGGGGGCGGAATCATTGTCGGATCACCGATACATTCGGTTTGATCTTTCCGCCCCCACGCCGGCTGCGGACGCCCGCGGGAGTAAGCCCCGATCATTCCCCAGATGGGCATTGAAGCTCCTGAATAAGGAGCTCTTGATGGAAGCCTCTACGGTGGCGGCGTGGACGCCCATGCGTCCATACCCCGTGGACGTGGAGGCCCAGGCGCTCTGGCTTAGCGACGTTTCGATGCCCCGGGTCGGCCCTTGGTCTCCCACGAAGTCAACGTACTGGTGGTCGCCCGAGATAGCGCAGCTCAGAACTGTATGCATCCGGGCGAGGCGCCAGGACGCTCGAGGAAGACCCTTGGGGGCGTCCATACAAGATGTTGCGCGGCAAGTTGCGTCCATGGGCGCCCCCCATAACCGAGCGTCTACCACCTCAGCAGCCGCGGGACATTGTTTCGACTCTGTTCCCGCAGGAGCAGGAGGGATTTATCCCGCCTGTTGTGGGTGAACCGCCGGATGTTACCGGCGGCGAGGCCCCTGCTGAGGTGCCCCGCATCACTGGGGAGGAGCTCCGCGTGGCCGTAGTCAGGATGAGTGTCAAAGACACGGCACCCGGACCAGACGGCATCCATGGTCGGGTCCTGGCCTTGGCCATCAATGCCCTAGGGGACCGACTCTTGAGGCTTTACGACTCTTGCCTCAAGTCGGGACGGTTTCCCTCGCTGTGGCGGGAGGGTAGACTCGTCCTTCTCAGGAAGGAGGGGCACCCGGCGGTTACCGTCCTATCGTGCTGCTGAACGAGGTGGGAAAATTGCTGGAACGCATTCTGGTTGCCCGCATCGTTCAGCACCTGGTCTGGGTTGGACCCGGTCTGTCCTATCCTTTGGAATGTCGGGTACGACTGGGTGCTAAGAGGCGCCCTCCTCCCGGGCCTTAGCGTCATATGCTACGCGGACGACACTTTGGTCGTGGCCCGGGGGGATGACTTCCGAGAGTCTGCCCGTCTTGCCACAGCGGGGGTGGCCCTCGTCGTCGGCAAAATAAAGAGGTTGGGCCTCGACGTGGCGCTGCACAAATCCCAGGCCCTGTGGTTCCACGGGGCTGGGGCGGCGCCACCAGTCGACGCCCAAATAATGGTTGGAGGCGTCCAGATTGAGGTCGGGGTGTAGTCGAAGTACCTCGGCCTCGTGTTGGATTGCCGATGGACCTTCCAGGCCCATTTCGCGAACCTGGTCCCCCGATTGATGAGGACGGCCGGCCAACTCGGTCGGTTGCTCCCGAATGTCGGGGGACCCATCCACGCCGTGCGCCGCCTCTATGCGGGGGTGGTGCAATCGATGGCCCTATACGGTGCGCCCGTCTGAGCCGACGCACGGGTGCGATTAACTATCGCCCGATTCCTGCGTCGGCCGCAGTGCGCCGTAGCTATTAGGGCCATCCGCGGGTACCGCACCGTCGCTTTTGAGGCGGCGTGCATGCTGGCGGGGACGCCGCCCTGGGAGTTGGAGGCGGAGGCGCTCGCTGGCGACTATCGCTGGCGATGCGACCTCCGCGCCCGGGACGTGGTGCGTCCCCTGCGGGAAGCTGTTCGCGATAGGAAGGTCCAATCTCGGCGGTCCGTGGCTGAAGCGTGGAAGCGACGTCTCGCTAACCCCACCTGGAGTCTACGGACCGTCGAGGCGATCCGCCCGATCCTAGATGATTGGGTGGGTCGTGGCGAAGGACGCCTCACCTTCTGGATAGTGCAGATGCTGACCGGGCACGGGTGCTTCGGTCGGTATCTGCACCGGATCAAGGCCGAGCCGACGGCGAGGTGCCACCATTGCGTGGGATGTGACCAGGACACGCCGGAGCAAACGCTCGCGCGCTGCCCCGCATGGGAGAGGCAGCGCTGTGTCCTGGTCCAACAAATAGGTCCAGACTTGTCGCTCCCGGGTGTCGCGGCGTCGATGCTCGAGAGCGACGAGTCATGGAAGGCGATGCTCGACTTCTGCGAGTCCACCATCTCGCAGAAGCAGGTGGCGGGGGCTGCGAGAGAGAGGCTATACGCCGCTCTCAACTTGCCAACCCGCCGCCATCGAGCAGGGGGCCGGGACCGGGATCTCGCCCGGATTCTGGCCCCCTCAGAGTTTCGGGTCTCCAACGCATATGAGTGCGAGCGAGAACCCAAGAAGGTGTCGTGTCTCGCTCAGCACGCCCTTAGCGTAAGAGCAACCGGGGGATAGACCGCGCTCCCCGACCCACGCTGGTTCTGACCCAGCGGGGTATTCCGTGAGAGGGTGACAGGGGGCGATTGTATTTATAATTAGCCGAATTATTTCGACTGTTAATGCCGTCCTACAGTGGCACGCACTCCCAATCTCTCTTCTATAGCTTTCAATAAGTTTATGTAAAATGTAATTTAAATTTGCCGCCTTCTCTGTCTATCTTTGTCATAAATTACTCATTCTCTATGAATGATTAAGTGTCTGTGACTCGGTCACCCTGTTCACACTACTTGTAACTTGTAACCTCGTGTTAAATAAAAACCTGGGTGGCAGGAGCCGAGGAAGAAGAAGGAAGCGTCGTCGGTTGGGCAACGGCGTCTTCCTCTTGCGGGGTCTGGGTTTCGGCGGCCTTTGTTCACGGGGGGCGTCAGCCTCTGCCATCAATGTGGTCGCCTGCGGGTCTGCAATGACCGTTGGGGTCGGTGTGGGAGGTGGAGGCGCGGGTCGGGAAGACTTCCCCTTCCCTTTGCCCTTCCACCTCTTGGTCGCTCCCTCGAGTTGAGGCCCGGGGGCAGAAGTGCCCGGTACTGACCGGGGCGTGGGCTGTGGCCGCTGTTGCGGCTGGGCTTGAGGTTGAGACCTCAGGTGGGGGTCCCCGGAGCGCGGCGGCTCAGGAATACGTGGCGGGACAACCGCACCGGTAGCCCGTGCCCTCCGCACAAAGACCAGACAGCGCCGGTCGTTTGCGGCGTGGCCTTTGCCACAGTTGTCACAGGTCGGTGCGGCATCCCGAGGCCTCGGGCAGTCCGCCACGATGTGCTTTTCTAAACTTGGGTAATAAATGTTCCATAGTGGGTAATGGATGGTTTTCTCCCTGATTGTAACATTTACGCGTTTCATGTCAATACAAATTCTAAGTTCACCATTGTCTTTCGTAATTGGTACAATTGGGGATATACATTTAGATAGTTCACGAACTTCTTCTGTTATGTCATTATCTAATTATTTTGTGAAGCTCGCCTTTTGTGAACATTCTTTTAATATAACTTGTTTTCTATGTCGTGTACAATAAAGTATTAAATAAAGAACGCCAAGACGGATAGCACTTATATCTTTTCCGAGTAAGTTTCTCGATCCCTCCTTAATTACACAAATATTTGGTTGTCTTTCTTCGTGATTAGCAATTGTTTCTAATTTGCTCTTTCGAATTCCTTGGGTTTTACAATACTGCCTAAAATATTTTAACGCCTGATTTTCCACAAATATAGCATTATTTTCCTTTTGCTGGACAATTGTCGTCGTCTGAAGTTTGTCTGGAATTCCCACACCTGCCGCATTCTCTGGTCATTCATACCATCAGGTGGGCCGTAGACTCGTGTATCTTGATCATTGATTGTCTGTCCACATTCTTGTAATTGTCGATTCCCCACTTCTAGCTAGCTGTGCTAGCTTTCGTAATTTTCTTATGCTATCTCCAATTTTCAAAATCTTCTTCCTCAAGTCCACAGAAAGACATTTTTCTAGCAACACAAGTATTTCTCTGTCTTTTTTTTTTATCTGTATCTCTGCTGCTTCTGAATAAATTTATAAAGACCTTTTCATTTTTCCATCTTTGTTCTATGGAGTTATTGTCGCCTTCAAGATCGACTTTTTCTTAGTTAGGTAAGTTGTTTTACATTATGGTGAATTGAGGCGCTTTGAACAGAATACAAAACCCATTTGCAACTTACGTTTCCAATCAAATAGAAGTACACTTGTACCAAAGTTTTCCAATTCAATGGGGGTACGTTTGTACCAAATTTTCCAATTTAATGGAGGTACATCTGGACCAATATTTTCCAATTTAATGGGGGTACATTTGTACCAAAGTTTTCCAATTGAATAGAGGTACATTCGTACCAATATTTTCCAATTTAATGGGGGTACATTTTTACCAATATTTTCCAATTTAATGGCGGTATATTTGTACCAAAGTTTTCCAATTTAATGGTGTCGAAGTACCATAGTTCAAATGAATTAATGTGGTGCCCTTCTAATAATCTACTAATTACTCGATAAGTAATTAAATTATTACAGAGAAAAAGCTATAAGTCATACGTCGTACGTAAACGATTTGTTTTTTTTTCTATTCCTACGATAATGATTGGCTATTAATATTCCTCGAGTTGGCACCCTTATATGAACGCTATTTTATTTATTTTAATCACAGATCATATCCATTTATTTCAAATTGTATTAAATTTAATTCATAATATTATTAACAAATAAATTATTAATTAAAGACAGGTAGTTTTACATTTAAGTAAATTCTTTATGTAACTCATGCAATTGCATATTTTAAATAGGTAGATAAACTCTTTGTTGTGCATATAATCAATAATTTCAAAATAGGTACATTAAATGAAATAATTTGCAAAAGCGATCTTGGCTAATTTTATTTACGTTATTACTTACACATGGTGATCCTTTTGTAAATTTACTAATTTATAATTTTAAATACGTTTTTTTTTCTTTTATGTAAAATATTGTTTTGTAATAAATAATAACTTAGTTGAAAAATAATAATAACACCCTAATAAAAATTTTATTTAATTATAGTGTTTCTCGTAAAAATTCATCCAATAATAATTCTATTATTTTAATTATAAGGTTGCCTGAAAGATGCCGCCGATTGTTACACTGTATACTTTGTACAAAATTACTATTATTGTTGTTGCTATGTGGTGTACAATAAAGAATTTTCTATCTATCTATCTATCTATCTTAAACATCCATAACATCAAAGTAAGTAATTGTATAACTTGTTCTAAAATAAATACAACTCATCCTATACATCATATTTTATTGGTTTCAAATTCACAGCTATCTACGTTATTGGACATCAATTAACGAACACCCGTCTGGACTTAGTAGTAGATACCCTCATGTATACTTATCTGCTGTTAGCGGTGCATAGACCGGTTTCACTAACAAAAATACACACACAGGCGCAATGTATTTTAGTTATTTATTGAATTAGGATTATATGTAGTTCCTTCAAGAATCAATAAGTATGTATTTACAATTCTGTCTTTTTTTTGAATGCCTCGAAATTATTGCGCGACACATTGACTTCCCTTTCGTATTTTTTTTTTGTTTATTAATATTTTTCACTGACCTTTATTCTCGTCGCCACTTGTAATGTACTCCTATTATGTACCTACTCCACTGACTCGACAAATTATCATATGTGCGTGTTAACACGTCTGCTCTCGCCCGTGGCTCTCGCATTACTGACCGTGTTACCCTCACCATACCATAAGCACGAGACAATGTCTATAACTATGATTTAGTTATAGCTATGAACACTACAGTTACCTTTTCTCTTATTGATCCATCAGTCAAGTTTGCAGACTCCTTAAACATTGGTTTTCTCTCGTCACACAGGTTCAGAGTCTATTGTATAAACTCCACTTTTTCCAAGAGAAATTGGTCCGCTAGATCGAAATTCGAGTCTGTTTTGCGTTTTAGACGAATTTCCAAGCTAATTACTGGCGAAAAGTCGAAACAGAGTCAATTCGTCAGACGTCTGTAAAATAAGGTTATTTCTGTATTTATTTATGAATTTACTAAAATTTACTGTAATTTACGTTTCAATACTTACTTTTTCTCCTTATATTTAATGGAATTAACAACTTATTCTTATTAAAACACTATATTTCAGAGAACTATTCAGTTTACGATAGTAAAGTAGTAACTTTTATAGAATCGCTAATTTTGACAGAATAGCTACTCAGTGTAGGTTCTGAAAAGAGGTCATGGTACGGATTGTAGCGCAAGTGAACGAATGAACTAAAAATAGCGGTGTAACTTCACTCTTGAATCGCTATACGAGAATTGACAGTAAAGTCGATCGCAATTTAGACGTTGTAGTACGAAATAACAAAACAATTCAGTTTAGGTCCTAAATTGGATGGCAATAAGAGGTCGTGGTAGGCCCCCTGATAGTTCTTCAATTTAAAACTTGCCTTATATTGAAGGACAAGATCAAATGCTCAAGCTTAAGTACTTTAGACGAACAAAAGATGCATACATTTACCCGTCTTTGGTCGAATGTTACAACGAAATTACTCACATTTACAATAATTTTAGTGATGGGCTGTAAATTTAGAGTAGTGAAAAGGGTTCGCATTCGGTTTACGAATAGTTTCGGGAAATGTTCGGAAACATTAAATTTTGATGTTACACAACCCCTTTCGCTACATAAAAAAATAATAATTTAAATGTTTAAATTATTTATTTTTTTAACTATTCTAAGTTAGAAAAACTTAAGCTTACTTAAAATTAATTAACGTTAATGACTCTAAATTAATCAAAAATGATATAAAAGCAAATTCAGTACTTAGGTACTATTGATGTTAAATTTAAGCTTATCAACTACACTACACCACATGTTCATACAATTCCAACAATACAGAGATAACGTTATTCTAACAAAGTAGTGAATTGCAACACAGCCTGAAAAAAAAAAAGAAATAATTCCAGCCGAAGGAATAGATGGATGTTATGTGGAGTGTTACTGTATTGTAAGTGTATGAAGAGTGAAAAGAAACAGAAGAAGTCTGAATTCTTAGTGCAAGTGTTGTTAATATCTGACATTTCAAAAATAAAATTAAAACTGAAAATTATTAGCTTGCAAGACTAACTGGTGGCATACGTCAAGCCAAAATAACCAGTTATGTAATGTTTAATGTTACATCTCCTTTTCTTTGAAAATATAAAAAAAAATTGAAATGATTTGAAACTATACTAACTATATTTATGATTTATAGGTCCAGTCTAATGACGGGTTTGATAAGTCTTCCAAATCTCGAATGTTTTGTAGAGTTTGTGTTGATGGTTTGATCGTGAGGAGCAGACGCTGGATGTATTTATTCAGGCAACTGTTCTTGGTGAGCAGGTGCTGGGAGTATTTCTTCAGTCAGCTGTTCCTGTTCTGTATTCATTGGGAGTGTTATGTCAGGCACTAATATTTTGTTTTCCTTTGATAGATCTGCCGAAGTTTTGTGTAGGTGTCCTAGATTTCTGCGGAATATCTGGCCCTTTTCAGTTTTTATTGTAATTGATCTTGGATTAGTTGTAGATTTTTCTATTACTCTAGCTCCTTCCCACTGGCGGTGACCCACCTTGTGCCTGACTTTGTCATTGAGTTCAAAACTTGTTGACTGCTTGCGGTGTCTGTTGCTGTAATTAGCCTGGTTGTTTCGTAGGTAGAAAAGTTCAGATGTGACATTTTGTATTATTTTTGGTTTTAGGTTCTTCTCGCTTGTAGGTATCAAGGATCTTGTCATCCTGCTGTAGAGACGTTGATTTGGAGATCCTAGTTTGTCATTTCTTGGGGTATTTCTCCAATTAAGCAAAGCCAGCTGAATATCTGAGTTGTCAATATTACATTTTCTTATTAAATTCTTGGCAGTTTGGACTGCTCTCTCAGCTAAACCATTGCCTTGATGGTGGATGGGCTGGATGTGGTATGCTTAAAATGCCATTCTTTAGTAAATTCTTTGAATTCCCTGGACGTATATTGTGGACCATTATCTGTTTCTAGTAGCTCAGGTATGCCATGAGTAGAAAACCACTGTTTTAAATGATGTATTACTTCATGTGATGACTGACCCTTAAGTGGTTGAAAGGCAATGTAACCTGAGTAGCTGTCATAAATTACAATGTAGTTTTTTCCTTTACATTCAAATAGATCAGATGCTATTATTTGCCAAGGAGTGTTGGAATTCTTTTGACAATAACTTTGTCTTTTTGTGTTTTTTTCACATGATGTGCAGTTTGTAACTATTTTCACAATGTCTTCATACTGACCTTTCCAATAAAGCAACTGTCGTGCTCTTCTCAAGCAGCTTTGGATTCCAAGGTGGCCTTGGTGGATCAATTTTAACATATTAGGTACTTGTGCTTTTGGTACTACTATTTTGTGACCTTTGAATATTAATCCTTTAACATGTGTTAGCTCTTTTTTGAAGTTAAAGTAGTGGCGAAGTTCACTTGGGAGGTTTTCAACCCTGTCAGGAAATCCTTTCATAATAGTTTTTAGGAGTAGTTGCAGATGTGAGTCCTCTTTTGTTGCTTTGATAAGATCATCTGTTGTATTAAAATTTGTTGGTAGTATTATTGCAACTTTCAAATCTTCTTCCTGATATTCATTTGGCTTGGAGGTGTCGCAATCACGACTTAAGAAATCTGCTAATAGTATTTCTGTGCCTTTTGTGAACTTGATGTTGGGTGAGTATGGTGTTAGGCTCATCATAATCCGTTGGCTGGCTCCGTAAGCTACTGGTTGTCCATCTTGAAGTAGTGCCGGACCAAGATTTTTTGAGCTGGCGTCGACACTTAATGTTACTTTCTTCGTTCTTTTGATATTACAAATTGCTTCATCATGATAAAAATCCCATTTCTTTATGTAATATAATTCTGTATCTTTATGTAATAAATCTCTCAGTGGTTCTGTTAGTTCTGACATGTTAGGTATGTATTTGTTTAGGTATGTTATCATTCCTAAGACTCTTTGTAGCTCAGCAGCGCCACCTCCTGTCACCCCGTCGCGTCCCACCACCCGTCAGTCGGGTCATCAGCCCCCAGCGGGGCCAACGCAACGGAAGGGACGCGATGCTGGTGCGGCGGTTGCGCCAACACCGAAGCCCCGTCTGCTGCCGCCAGCGCCGTCCAATATGGACGACGGCTGGACGGAGGTAGTACGACGGGGCAACAAGAGGGCTAAGGTGGCGGCCCCTTCGATGGCGGCGGAGGCCTCACCATCTGGAGAGGCTGCGGCCCCTCCTCAACATGCTGCGACGAAGGCGGTTACAGGGGCTCCCCAGAAGGGTCGAGCGCCTGCCACCCCCACCCACCGGACTACGACCACAGCGGCCGTGGCTGCTCCGCAGCAGGGTCGAGCACCGGCCGCCAAGAAACCAAAAAAGAAAAAGGGGTCGCGCGCGCCAAGGTCGGCGGCAGTAGTTGTTACGCTGCTGCCAGCCGGCGAGGCCAAGGGCATGACGTATCCTAACGTCTTGTCCCAGGCGCGCGCGGCCATCGATCTGGAGAAGATCAGAGCGGAGGAGGGCCTCCGCTTCCGTACGACCGCCAACGGGGCCCGCCTATTGGAGTGTCCCGGTGCCGAAAGTTCCGGCATCGCGGACCGTCTGATGGCGGACCTCCGGGCGGTCTGGCCGGAGGAGGTGGTGCGTGTCCACAGGCCGGTGAAAATGGCGGAGATCAGGATCACCGGCCTGGACGACTGCGCCACCAAAGAGGAGGTGGCCGCGGCTATCGCGGCCCAGGGCGGATGTGCCCCGGAGAACATCGTCGTGGGTGAACTCCGCCCCGGCTACTCCGGGGCCAGCTCTGTGTGGGCGCGATGCCCTATTGAGAGGGCCACCTCCCTGGCCACTCCTCCGCCGGGCAGACCGGCAGAACATCCTGGCAGGCTGCGCGTGGGCTGGATTGCGGCCCACGTGCGCCTGCTGGAGTCGCGCGCCTGGCGGTGCCTCCAGTGCTTCGGCACTGGGCATAGCATCACCAGGTGCATAAGTACGGTTGACCGCAGGGAACTCTGTTTCCGCTGCGGTCAACCAGGACACAAGGCGACTCGGTGCTCGGCTGCACCGCACTGTGCTTTGTGCGCGGCGGCCGGGCGCAGGGCCGATCACCGGGCGGGAGGCAAGGCTTGCTCCCCGTCCGGCTTCAACACGGAGCGAAACAGGCGCCGCAAGCAAAAGCGGCGCCTGAAGAAGAAGTCAGCCGGAGGAGCACCGGCCGGCGTTTCGGCCTCCGCTGTGGCGCCAAAGGCGTCCGATAGCGGGGGCGATGGAGGAAGGGAGGAGGCGATGGATGTGGTTCGACCTTAATGGACCACACCATCCGCCTCCTCCAAGGCAACTTGAACCACTCCGCCAGGGCTCAGGACATGTTGTTCCAGAGCATGGCGGAGTGGTCAATCGATATTGCCGTGGTCGCCGAGCCGTATTTCGTTCCCCCAGCCGACGATTGTTGGTTCGGGGACGACTGCGGCTTGGCGGCCATACATGTGAGGAAGGCCGCGGCGGCGAGGCCCCTGCTGAGGTGCCCCACATCACCGGGGAGGAGCTTCGCGTGGCCGTAGTCAGGATGAGTGCCAAAGACACGGCACCCGGATCGGATGGCATCCATGGCCGGGTTCTGGCCTTGGCCCTCAATGCCCTAGGGGACCGACTCTTGAGGCTTTACGACTCTTGCCTCGAGTCGGGACGGTTTCCCTCGCTGTGGCGAGAGGGTAGACTCGTCCTTCTCAGGATGGAGGTGCGCCCGGCGGATACCGTCCTATCGTGCTGCTGGACGAGGTGGGAAAATTGCTGGAACGTATTCTGGCTGCCCGCATCGTCCAGCACCTGGTCCGGGTTGGATCCTACCTGTCGGCGGAGCAGTACGGCTTCAAAGAGGGCCGCTCAACCGTGGACGCGATCCTTCGCGTGCGGGCCCTCTCAAATGAAGCCGTATCACAGGGCGGGGTGGCGTTGGCGGTGTCGTTTGACATCGCCAATGCATTCAACACCTTGCCCTGGTCCGTGATAGGGGGGGCACTCGAGAGACATGGAGTTCCCCCCTAACTCCGCCGGCTGGTCGGCTCCTACTTGGAGGCCAGGTCGGTAGTGTGCACTGGGCACGATGGGACTGTGTACCGGTTTCCGGTCGTGTGCGGTGTTCCTCAGGGGTCGGTCCTCGGACCCCTCCTTTGGAACATCGGGTACGACTGGGTGCTGAGGGGCGCCCTGCTCCCGGGCCTGAGCGTAATTTGTTACGCTGATGTCACATTGGTCATGGCCCGGGGGGAAGACTTCAGGGAGGCTGCCCGTCTCGCCACAGCGGGGGTGGCCCTCGTCGTCGGCAGAATTAGGAGATTGGGCCTCGCGGTGGCGCTCAATAAATCCCAGGCCCTGTGGTTCCACAGGGCTGAGGTGACGCCACCAGCTGGGGCCCAGATCGTGGAAAGAGGCGTCTCAATAGAGGTCGGGGTGCGACTGAAATACCTCGGCCTCATACTGGACAGCCGTTGGACCTTCCGGGCCCACTTTATGGAGCTCGTCCCCCGATTGATGAGGACAGCCGGCGCATTGAGCCGGTTGCTCCCGAATATCGGGGGACCAAACCGTGTCGTGCGCCGCCTCTACGCGGGGGTGGTGCGTTCGATGGCCCTGTACGGCGCGCCCGTTTGGGCCGGACCGTGAAACCGGACAGCAACTGTTGTCCGGCTCCTGTACTGGCCGCAGCGCGTCGTAGCTATCAGGGTCATCCGCGGATACCGCACCGTCTCCTTCAAGGCGGCGTGCGTGCTGTCGGGGACGCCGCCCTGGGATCTGGAGGCGGAGGCGCTCGCCGACGATTACCGTTGGCGCTGCGACCTCCGTGCTCGTGGCGTTGTACGTCCCCTCAGAGCTACGGTTCGGGACCGGAAGGCCCAATCTCGGCGGTCCGTGCTGGAGGCCTGGTCAAGGCGCTTGGCCAACCCCGGGTGGGGCCTAAGGACCGTCGAGGCGATTCGCCCTGTCCTCAGGGACTGGGTGAGTCGCGGTGAGAGACGCCTCACCTTTCGTCTGGTGCAGGTGCTGACCGGGCATGGTTGCTTCGGGAAGTACCTGCACCGGATACAGGTTGAGCCGACGCCGTGTCCTGGTCGCACAAGTAGGGCGGGACTTGTCGTTGCCGGGCGTCGTGGCATCGATGCTCGGCGACGACGCAAAAGGAGGCGGCGGGACGGGAGAGGGAGAGCTCTTCCCTCCCCGACCGACCCCGTCGCCGCCGAGGTCGAGCGGGGGGCCGGCCTCGGGAGCTGTCCCGGGAACATCTCGGCGGGCCTGCATAAGGCCTACCGAGTGAGCCGGTGGTCGTTTTCACCGACGGCTGCCGGTTCGACGACCGGGGGTGACGGGGCGATACGTGAGCGTCGATCGCGAACGCGTCCTGTCACCCCTATTCTATCGGATGTCGAGCGTGATTGGCGGGAGGTTTTAGTGCGGTTCAACCCCCACATACCTCACTCGCGGGGCGAGTGGAAGTCCGGCGATTTCCTCCCGTCAAAAAAAAAAAAAAAGACTCTTTGTAGTTCTTTCTTGTTCTGGGGAGTTTTCATAAATTATATGTGTTCGGGACGACGACAGCGTTCCTTCCCGAGTCGTTGGATTGCAGAATTTCGACGCTGTAGTAAGCAGTTCAAGTGTTCTTGTACTTCACGGCGTGGCTCCAATAAAAATCCGGATGATTATAGAATCCTCGTTTATTCGTCCATAAATAAATACACTGTTATTATGGCGGTTCCAGATTGATGCTTGACTTGTTCCGTATGTCTGTTCCGTTTGAGAGCGAGCGCCGGACTGCGAAGATTGCGCTAAAACGCGCCTCTTTATATATTGATACGCGGGAACGTTGCCGCTAGTGCTCTCGCTCCTTCAAGTCAACAGTCAAGAATCAATCTGTTACAATGCTATATTGATGCTTATCTAACTAGTTACATACAATTTTGTCACGAATGGAACATCTTAATGTTAGTAAACAATATTAATATTCTTCACGTACTACTTATATTACACACTTCACATGATTTCGCATACCGGCACTGTAACACTAACTGTTAGTCCCGAATATCCTCCCGCCGTTCTTCGACGCCGTAGTCGAAGAAGTTCTGTTTACGGGACTCCTTGCAGCGTTAGTATGATGACCAGCCTTCCCGTCGCTCTGCGGAGTAGTCCACCTTGAGTGCAAAAGTCCACTGTCCGCACGTTGCTGTCTGGCATATGGTAGATCGTCTCGACCATTTCGCGTGGCCGAGTATTGCGCGGGCGTAGGTTGTTGTCGACCACCAGCACGACGTCTCGGGTGTAGATGCCTTGGGCATCGGCTATGATGCTCCCGCCGGTGTTTTAGCTTAGATGGGCGTTGTTCTGGACCCGTGTTCAGTTCCTTCGTCTTATGATGTACGGAGTTAACTTTCTCTCCCGATTCTCTTGTGTGTGCGCCGTGAAGTACCCAACCGAGTGGTGTATGCGAAGCTACCGGTTGATTATTTTTGCCTTTTCGTACTTCAGTGGCAAGAAGCAAGTCCCAGTTGTCTTGGCCAATTAAAATCTTCGGAATTGCATCTTCGTATTTCAGTATGTTCGCTTTGTCGTACAAGTGTGTGCACTGTTCTAAATTTCTGTCAGTGACAGACTGTTTCGATACTCTGAAGTTTCTTATTGTTCTAGCGCGAATCTGATATTCTTCTGTGGCTCCTTTTATACTTAATTTTACTCTCTGTGATGAAATGGCGGCTAAATCTGTTCCTCCAACCACTTCAATGCGCATCGGCTGGCTCGGTCCTTGTGCTCCGATGGATTTTGCTAGGTCGGCGTCGATGAGGGTGACCGTGGAACCGTCGTCCAACAGTGCGTGTGTATTAACTTCTCCCGCCGGTCCGCGAACTGTGACAGGTAGCACTTTCAAATAACTTTCTGTTCGATGTGATTGCCAAGCCGAGGAAACTGTTTCTTCTTGAATATGTTCTTCTCGCTTGTGCAGTAAACTATGATGTGTATGTGAACATCCATCGACTCCGCACTGTGATGTTCGGCAGTGGTGTATTTTGTTGCGGAACCGAAGGCATCTAAAGCATAGACGGTGTTTCTTTACGAGATCCCAGCGAGCGTCGTTGTTAAAATTATGAAATTCAATGAATCGTGTGATAGAGTGTCCTTCTTGATTACAAATAATACATTTCTGCGGCTTCTTCTCTTGAACGACATTCGTACTATAGGCATGAACACGTCGTGGTGGTTGATATGTGCGACCTTCGTACTGTGAACTCGTAGGTATGCTCTCTGGTTCTGCATACGGTGCCCACAAGTCCACTTCTCTTTCCAGGAAGCGAGCGAGCTTCAGTAGGTCGGCTTCATCTTCAGGTTGTGCGGCTGCAAAGTCTAACCATCGACTGCGTAGCGTCGGCGTCAACATATCGACTGTTAACTTCGTGAGTTCCGGGTTGTACAGGTAGTATACACGTTTCAGTGCGCGAAGAGTTGCGACGATGTTCGTAAGCTTGCACGATAGCTTGAAGAGGTCTTACGATGTATCGGAGATGCGTGGCAATGCTCTAAGTCTATTTAGTTCAGCTCGTGCAATGACGTCCGGTCTTCCAAATGTAGATTAGAGAAGCTTCAATACTTTTGTTGGATCTGTGCTGTTGATGAGGAGACACGCGACGGCTTCCTTGGCTCTGCCCTTGAGACTGCGACGTAATCTTGATATATTTTCTGTGTCTGTGTATTCACTTGCCGATTCGATATATGCAGTCTTGAACAACAGCCAGTCTTGATAGGCTCCATTAAATTCCGGTAGATCGATATTGTATCGCGTCGGCCTTGCTTGTAGTGCAAATTTCACGGCGAGTGTGATTGCCGAGGCGAGTTCACGTAGATCCAACTTTTGTTGATTCTGTTTTTCATTAGATGTATGCTTACTGGTGGCTTCCTGTTTGATACATTCTACTGTTGCTTGTTGGAGATGCAGTTCATTGGACGTGGCTAACATGTGTGGCTGAGTGTTGCTAAGCCATGCGTCAACTGTCGTGCCTTTGCTGTGTATTGACTCACAGTCGCTGTCTTGGCTGTCGACGGTCTCATCGTCGGAATCATCTTCTGCTTCGAGAGCGTTGAGATGGGCGGTAGCCAATTGCAACTTCAATTCCAAGATTTGTTTCTTAGTTCTCGCGATCTCGGAGGCACGTTTCTTCATTGATTTCCTGCTCTTTGATTTCAAAGTACGCTGGGAGGTAGACGGAGCTGTTTGTTTGTTTGTGGCGTCCATCTGTGTACTCAAAAGGGCGGTGGCGTTTTCTTCTTGAGTGTTGCTTGCTAAGGTCACGACTGTACTGCACACAGCTGTCGAGGTTGATGGCGTAATTGATGTGCAGACAATAGGTGTGGTGACGGCGGCGTCGGCGGGTTCGGAAATGGCAGCGATACCAGTGGCTTGCGGGCTATGTTCTGTAACAGCAACATCTCCACGGGTTCGGCTAGACGCTTGTCTTCCACTCTGTGATCTTGTTGTGACCATGGCTGCGTCGAAATTCTGAAGATCCGGCTTCGAAGGACCAATTTATGTTCGGGACGACGACAGCGTTCCTTCCCGAGTCGTTGGATTGCAGAATTTCGACGCTGTAGTAAGCAGTTCAAGTGCCCTTGTACTTCACGGCGTGGCTCCAATAAAAATCCGGATGATTATAGAATCCTCGTTTATTCGTCCATAAAAACACTGTTATTATGGCGGTTCCAGATTGATGCTTGACTTGTTCCGTATGTCTGTTCCGTTTGAGAGCGAGCGCCGGACTGCGAAGATTGCACACACACAAGAAGTCGTCTCACTGGCCAGCGCAGCTGGCCCCGAAGTGACCGTTCGAGGCGATGGCCTTCCTCGGTGGTAGCTATCGCCACCTGCTGCTACAGGTGGGGCACGGGGGTGTGGGCCCTTCGGCTCCTCAAGCAGGTCCCCTAGTTAGGAGAGGTTGCCCGCTGAAACGGCGCGATCCAACCAACAGGGCGGGTGCCCTGTCAGCGATCGGCGAGCCACCTCAGTGGTGTATGTCCGGGTTGAGTCCAATCCGGGGAGCTTCAACCCACCGCTTTATGGCGAGGTCAAACCCACCGGGACAATTGGTCCCGATGAGCATCCGTCCGCCAACGGTGAGGAGCGGGCAAGTCCAGGTAGGAAAAGGTCACGTGGCAGTCCTCGTCTGTGCGTCGGTGGCCGATGGTATGGCGCTATCCCATGCAGGTGCAGGGACTGGGCTCCGTCGGCTCGCGCGAACATCGAGGAACTCAGGCGTCGAATGTGGTCGTCTAGGCTCTCCATCCGCAAGTCCCGGAGGATGACGTCATTCCGCACGAAGCGTGGGTTACCAACAATGGTACGCAGCGCTCGCGATTGCTCGACACGCAATCGATTTCGGCCATGGTCGCTTACAAGCGCGTACCATGCCGGGGCATCGTAAGTGAGTCGCGAGCGGACGTACAACTTGTATACGCCCAGCTTCGCGCGGAGAGGCAGGGTTGACGAGAGCACGGAGTGCAGGATACATCGCGCTGCACGCGATTGACCGACCACATTGTTCACGTGGGGGCACATGCTGAGACGGCTGTCGATGGTGACCCCGAGGTATTTAGCCTTCGAGGCCTACGCAATCGGCTCGCCAGCCATCACCAGTGGGGGCGGGAGCTTGGCGCCTCCCACGGAGATTGCCTGAGTTTTCGCCACGTTGACCTTCAGTCTCCAATCCTCCAGCCACGTTGGAAGAGCATCCAAGGCACGCTGCATCTTCACTGCAGCGTGACAAGACGACAGCGATGTTGTTAGGAAAGCTGCATCGTCGGCGTAAAGTGCCAGCATGGCACCTCCGGTGACCGGGATGTCGTCGGTGTACCATGCATAGCACACCGGAGATAGGCAGCTTCCCTGGGGTACGCCGGCTCCTACGACACGTTCGGAGGATAAGGTCTCGTCGACCGCGACCTGGAACCGCCTGTCCTGGAGAAAGCTGCCCACGGTCCTAACTACTCTACGAGGAGTAGTGGATGTGGACAGCTTGTACAACAGGCCCTCGTGCCAGACGCGGTCGAACGCCTTCTCCATGTCGAGGAACACGGCGACGGCTTTCTCTTTCTTGTTCAGCGCTGCAGTTAGATGATGCAGCACACGGGTGACTTGGAGCGTGGTGGAGTGTTCAGCCCTAAAGCCGAACTGCTCGTCACGTGGCTGGAGGTGGGGTGACAAGTGGAGCAGCAGCAGCCTCTCGAACACCTTCCAGGTCGTCGGCAGCAGCGTGACCGGCCGGTAGCTTCCCGGCAGCAGGATGTTCTTCCCCTGTTTCGGCAGCATGATGACCCGTCCGAGCTTCCAAGATGATGGGAAGTGGCCGGTACGAAGGATGCCGTTGAGGAGGCGCGCCATCGTCGCGATCGCTCGCGGCGGTAGGTGACGTAGCGCCTCATTCGTGACACCATCCGCACCGGGGGCCTTGCGGAGTTTAGTCCGTAGGATCATCCGCTGGACTTGGCCAGGGGAGAACACCACGGGGTCCTCTGTCGGGGCTAACGGCGGCTGGAGGTAGTCCTCTAGGTGTCGGAGGACAGCTGCTACATGCTCCACGTTGTCAGTAGGGTTCGGTTGGAACTGCGTCTCCAGGAAGTCAGCAAAGATCTCCGCCCGATCCTCGGCACGGTAACGAGGGTTCCCGTCACTCGCCAAGAGGGGCCGGATCGGAGGTCGCTTCCCGGAGAGTTGGCGGCACAGGCGATGGATGCCCGACCAGTCATCGCCGGTGGACTCGATGGTGCGCTGCCACGATTCAGTCGCTACCGTTTCCAGTGCTGACGAGATCTTGGCAGCTAGAGCGTTCAGCCGGGTCTTCATGGTCGGGCACCTGGAGCGCTGCCATTGCCGACGCAGTCTTCTCTTCTCCTCGATCATGCCACGGATGTGAGCGGGGAGCTGGGATTGTCTTCCTCGGGGGGCTGCGGCGTCGATTTTGGACTCCTCTAACGCGGACGTGATGGCCGCGTTGAGGTCCAAGGCGAGACGATCGACGTCCGCAGGGGTTTCCACCCTGAAGGACGGCACCCGCGTCGACACGCTTTCGGCGAACTTTCGCCAATCCTGGCGGGACCGAGGAGGAGGGGTCTTCGTCTTGGTTACTGGTAGCGCAAGCGACACGTGGACAGGCTGGTGGTCGGAGATCATGTGGTCGTCCAGGACGTCCATCGAAGATACGGCGATGTTGCCGTGCACCACCGTGATGTCGATGACGTCTGGAGTGTGTGCTGCGCAGTACGGGTAGTGCGTCGGAACCTCTGGTCCGAGCACCCTGTACCCGTGGCGGTCTGCATCATCCAGAAGGCGTCTGCCATCTGGATTGATGATGTTGGAGTTCCACGCCGTGTGCTTCGCGTTGAAGTCGCCAGCTATGATCGTCGGCAGTGTCGAGTCCAGGAGACAGCGGACATCGGATACCGCCAGACGACTCGTCGGTGGCTTGTAGAACGCAAAGACACGCGTGGGCTGGCTCTCGATGCAGACCTCCACGCCCAGGGCGTACGACGTCTGCAGCTGTGGTATTGGCAGCACTTGATGGATGATATTCCGACGCACCAGAACCGCCAGTCCCCTATAGGCGGTCCCGATCGGCGAGCTGTGATCATCCCGGTAGACGTGGTATCCAGGGATCTTCAACCGGTCCACCGGTCTGAGGTGAGTCTCACTAATCAGGCCGATGTCCACGTGACGCTCAGCTAGCAGCAGTTTGAGGAGACGAGCCTTTTGGGGTGAAAGGCCGTCGGCGTTCCAGTGAACGACGTTGGCAGCGAAAGTGCTGTCAGCAGACGGGTTCACGCGAATCTGCAAAGGTCTGCCATCCCGTCCAGGAGAGCCGGGAGAGGATCCCGTCCCTCCTGTAACGCAATCAGCACCTGCTGCAAGACGCGGATGCACGTGACCCGCATGCGTTCCGCCGCGGTCAGCTTGGGTGCAGTCACCTCCTGCCGGGGTGGCTCCCTCACTTTCCGGGTCTTTTTGGTCACTCCTTGGTCCGCTGTCGGGGTAGGGTGGTGATGAGCTCGCGCGGTGGTCTCGGCTACGGTTGAAGTCGTAGTCTGGGCTGCGAAGATTGCGCTAAAACGCGCCTCTTTATATATGATACGCGGGAACGTTGCCGCTAGTGCTCTCGCTCCTTCAAGTCAACAGTCAAGAATCAATCTGGTACAATGCTATATTGATGCTTATCTAACTAGTTACATACAATTTTGTCACGAATTGAACATCTTAATGTTAGTAAACAATATTAATATTCTTCACGTACTACTTATATTACACACTTCACATGATTTCGCATACCGGCACTGTAACACTAACTGTGTGCTGAGTTTCGCAGACATACAATGACGTAGCCAGCTCGTCTACGACCGAACCACAACCGATTCCAGTATCGAGTCCAGCTGAGTGTCACCGCAATTTTGCAAACACTTACTTTTATGTAATGCCACGGACAGAAGGGAGCATTACAGATTAGTAAGATACTATTTCTCTAATATTCTTTTCCTTAGGTTGGTATGACAATTGCTGTCAAACGATAAACCAACGGAATTAAAATGACATCCCTAATACGGGGTTTTACTAACAGCGAAAGTATATTAAAATTGGTAGGATTATAATTTTGTTTACATTTTGGTTTGGTTACAATATCCAACAAAATTTGAAATTAAATTAAGAAGTAGTGTATTATTTAGGACAGTGTTGGTGATAATTTTGTGAATATAACTTATAAATCAAATATATAACCTAATTCACACAAAATGAAAACAAGTTCTTTGCAGTTTGAAATCATGATGAAATTCACGGAGCTAAAGTAAGTAGAACTTTCACTAATTTGGTGTTTAAAATGCAGTTACGTTTGCAAACTTTGTAGTTATTTCATTAAAATGCTTTTAAGAACATACGGAGATCTCACTACAAATTCTATAATATTAAGAAGTATAATATTTGTTATCTTCTTAATAACCTCAAATACTGAACAAATCTCAACGTAACTTGGCACAGTTTATAATAATTATAAAGTGTGTTATGCTACAAGATATCTTAATTATAAAATTAGAATGAATAGACTTAAAATTGTGTGTGTTTTAATTAACTTTAATTTTATGATACTTCAATTCACTTTACTTCCAATTTCAATCAAGAAATTATGTCTTTAGTTGAAAAAAATTAATTGTTTTTTACATACAATAGGAAAGTATCACAAATCTTGATATATGATGATTTATATATGTATAATAAACATTTAAATTAAAACAAATTTTTCAGGTGTGACCTCTCCGTCAAGACTGTGAAGTTCTGTTGATGCAGTCCCCATCCAACCTGCTTGTTCATGGATCATGATACCTCTCTGACAAAGACCACAAGACCAACAACATTACATAAAATGGAAAACAAAAAGAGGAAAATGATATGAGACCACCGCGGAGACTATATTGATTTAAAATAAGAAAAGTGGCAAACATAGTCTTAAACAGTGATTAAAGATTGCAGAATGTTTAAAATAAGTTTTATTAATAAATTGCAATGTTAATTATCATGTTTTTTGTGATGTCAAATAACTACTGCATTCTGTCATTAATTTTTAAAGAAGACTAAGCGACTGTATTTTGCAGTTTGTTAGTTAGTATTAACTCAGTGTTTGAAACAACCACATTATTATAAATGTTAATAAATTTTAAATTACTTTTTTTGTCATAGTTTATTACCTATGGTTACGCGGTTTTTTTAGCGTAACATGCCGTCTCGTTCTCGCTTGCTTAGTCTTGGTAAGATAGAGAGAGGCGACGAGCCGTCGTCGTAGTCTCGCATCGCACGCGCAAGTGGCGCCACCACTTACCCCGCAACCACCGCCCAGTTCATATTCGCCTTCTGAGAGCGCGCACGCGCCGCTGCTTCTCACCGCTACTGGCCAACGGCCGGCCGTTAATGTGAACTCAACAAAACATCTACGAACAGTATAACCTGGACAGTGTCGTAATCAGTGAAGTGTGTGCCCCTGTGGAGCTGCGATATAAGGTAAGTCGCCTCAATTTACTTGCCAAGACGCCACGCACCAGGAATCTGACGGCACGTATAGCTTTCCGCCATTTGCAACGCACAAAGACATTGTTCTGGCTATATTTTTCTTCGCATTATTTCTTCGCACAACGCCTAAATACAGTCCACTTATTATCTTATACTCGCATATAATTTTCGACACACTAAGGGTCGAACGCACCACATATCATTTCGCATCCACACATTGCGACCTCAAAGTTTTGAGGTTGCACCGCATCGCATATTTTTTACGCATCTATATATTTCGACCTCAACTCTTGAGTTCGAATCGCACCGCTGACCTTTGTAAGGTCCAACCTACATATTAATATAACAATAAAAAAAATTGATTCTCTTCTTATGTTTACCTAATAATATGGTGTGCAAACTGTATTATAAAATAATTATAATAAATCTGTCAGAATAACTCATAGCTTTCATTTGCCTTTGAATCTTTACAAGTACTGTTTCATCCTATTCTGCTGAACATGGATCATCTCTGTAGAAAGATTATGCATATAATAGTTTACCACATAGCTTACTGTGTGTTGGAGACTGCACATATTTTCAAAAAGTTTGTACTGATTTTTGTCTAAAATGTAAGTGACCCTTGGATGTCATTCTTCACTTTTTAGCCAGTGTTGTGTAGTATTTCTATTCACATTAAACATTTAATAACAAAGTATTTATTTATTTATTTATTTACCTTATATCTAAGACACAGGGTACAATTTGTAACTTAAACAATGTTGGTCTTATATTAGATCTAGAAATGAATGCCGGCTTTGTCTGAATCCGTGGCCCAGCATGCAAGCAGAGATATTTTATTATACCGACTAACATTGAGGGGTCATTTTAAATCTAGTTTGAAGAAGGACATGTCATAGCAAATGAACATACATTTTGAACGAATACAAAAAATAAACTAAGACGAAGAGCATACGTTAATATAAATACTATATTGCAAAAAGAGAAAATAATAACAATTGTAACTTATTGTACAATTTAAGCAAACATTGAATAGCAATATTGCTTTACTTCATTCATTTACTTAGGTTAATTTTCTTTTGTCACAATCATTTAACTGCAAAAAAGGTCCCAGAGTAAGATAAATCATTCACTATATTGTTTTCCGTCTTTTTAAATAGTATTTAGAAACAAAAAGTAAAGATAAACTCCTAAAAAGCTCCTAAACGTTTCATTTCACTTCCAAAATCTCAGTGAAGACATGTCACGAACTTTTATGATTTGTTTACCAAAGTTAACTTTTTTATCAGTGAAATGTTCAGTCACACTCAGAATTTTTCTGTACTGCCCAATCAAAAACGTAAACGCGCTCACTCTCATATCACTCTGGCGCGTGATGGCAGAACCCGTAAATGGTATCGAGTCACATTCACAGATTTTGTTTCTCGCGTTTGTCGCCAGGTGGCGCTGTTTCAATTCCATACAAATTCGCGTTTACGTGAACCGTCTGGGTTGCGAAGAAAAACTCATTCTAAGCACTCTGTTAGTCCCGAATAGTATGGCTTCAACCTTTGCAGGATCTGCTTCTAGACCTTTGGCTGAGACTATGTGTCCCAGAACTTTTATTCTTTTTGCTTCAAAAATACATTTGCTTTGATTTAGTTTAAAGCCTGCTGTTTTTAATGTGTCTATCACTTTACTTACTATTTTCTGTAGATCTTCTTTATTTTTTGCAAAAATGAAAATGTCATCTATTGATACTCTTACATTTTTAAACTTGCTCAGTAGATTGGTAAAGATTTCTTGAAATATTTCAGGACTCGGCTCCTGAGACTCCAAACGGGAGCCTCTTGAATGAATATCTTCCCCATGGTGAGGGTGCCAAATTCGCACTTATTGCCTTGTGTTTTTATTCTTGTTAGGAATTCGTTAAAAGGTTCGTCTTCGTTTTGTTCGATCTTGAAGGAAATGTATCTTTCGAAGGAGACGTTGTTTTTGGGCGCGAAATATTCGTCGAATGCTTCGATGATGTATGGTAGTTTAGCTTTACGTAGTTTAAAACTGTTATAGATATCGATTGCGTCGGGACCGATGCTCGACATAAATGTTACTACTTGGACTTCAGGAGCTTTCTTGTCCAACTGTGTTGCAATAGCGTACCATTCGAATTGTTGTCGCCATCTTTTCCAGGTCGCCGTCTTTTGTTGTCCGATTCTATGTTCAAGTAAGCGGGCGGCCTGATTCCGGAGGCGGCTTCGTTGTTGTTAGATGCCATTTTTAAGTTTTCTTTTTATAGTAGACACTTCTGACACCATGTAATGTAACTTTATAACAGGTTTTATTTAATTAAACTCCATTTGAAATCACTACTTTTATTCGGTCGGCGTCTAGGCCATAGATTAGAAAAACGTTGACATAGAGTAATATATAAGTTATGACATAGATAAAGATAAATGTTTAATATATCATAAATAAAGTTAAATGTTTAATGTTACAGTTAGTCATTCGACAAAACACTTCCAAGTGTCCTAATAATTTTACAGTAATTAATATATACATAGATATGTACTAATAGGGTTGAATACGTAAACTATATGAATAGAACTCGGAGATAGGATAGTGATGTGAATAGTGAATGAAGTGTATGCATACATTCATCATCATTCAATAATAAATTAAATTATTACTATCATAATTCCATCTAACATTCACTAGCATACTTCACGCAACATAGGTACCATAGTTCTTTCATCATTTCCTTTATCCATCCTCTTTCATTCACAACCATACAAACACCTCGCACATTTTACTTCGAACATCCTACTTGAGAATATTCTTGATGTGATAGTTCCCCAGATCTCTACCATTCATGTCCTTCAGTTTATATACCAAAAGAGAAAGCTTCTCGGTTACAATGCACTTCTCAAATTTAGGAGCTAACTTTTTCGTAAAGCGTTTCTCCGCTTTAGAAAACCTCAAGTTCGATATTTCTTTTTCTTAAATTATAATGTTTTTCATTACGGTCATGAGCCGATTTAATATGTTTGCACACTTTCTGAAAAATATTAATTAATTCCCTAAGTTTTTGACTATACGGTAAAGAATCCGAAACCTGAACATCACATGGAGGAATAGGTTCATCCGATGATAAGTGTAATTTACCATCTCCATGTAATTTAACATAAAACTCCCTACCATGTACCAAGAAATATGGAGAAAATTTAGTTGTTTCATTTAACGCAGTGTTCAATGCACATTGTATCTCTGACAAATTTTGATCCCAGTTTTGGTGTTCTGATTTTACATATGATGAAATTGCCAATGAAACATTACGTATTTGTCATTTCTGCTTGATTTACTTGAGCATGATATTTAGGCGTATAAAATACGTTAGGGATATTATATTTAACTAACAAGTCCCTAAACGGTTTTGAGACAAACTGAGGACCATTATCCATAAAAATATATTTAGAAACACCATGTATCAAAAAAATATATTTTTCAATATAGTTTGCAATATGAACTCCTGTTGCATTCCTCATCGGATGCAACATAACATACTTACTAAAATAATCGGAGCATACTAACAAAAAAATTGTTCCTCTTTTTTGAAGTTGGTAAAGGTCCAAAAATGTCTATAGGCAGACCTTCAAAAGGTTTAGTAATATTTTTAGGCTTACCCATTAGTCCTGGGCGAGCTGTGTTAACAGGTTTGTACATCTTACAGATCTCACACGATTTTACATACTCTTCTACATCTTATAAATACCGGGCCAAAAATAATTAAGAGTTAATCTCTTATGTGTTTTAAAAATACCTAAGTGAGCACTGGTGGTGTCGTTATGGTATTTTTCCACCAGGGCTTGCCTATTTTCTTTTGGTACTACCAATTTCCACTCGTAATCTTTTAATAATTGATATTTCGATTTGCTATGCCGAAAAAGTTGGTTATCTTTAATTAAAAGGTTTTTAAATATTGAAGGATTTTTTAAACATGAATTAAATAACTGATTGTACCATTCATCATCACTAGGGGTGGCTACGTCGATCAAATCGATCTTTATTCGGGACAAAGCATCCGGGATAACATTATCCTTCCCTTTTCTATGTTCGATTTGAAAATCAAATTGACTTAACCTCACACTCCATCTAGCTAACCTACCAGTAGTATTTTTAAGTTTACTAAACCATAATAAAGATGAGTGATCAGTAATGATTTTACATTTAGTACCTTCTACATAACCTCTAAATTGTTCAAGACCAAAAATCACAGCGAGTAATTCACGCTCCGTCGTACTATAATTCACTTCATTTTTATTACGTGTACGACTGTTGTATGCGATGGGATGTTCCACGCCTTCGTGAGATTGCGTAAGAACAGCCCCGATCGCATACGCAGATGCATCCGTGTGAATAGAAAATGGAAGTGAAAAATCAGGACATTTTAAAATAGGAGCAGAGATAAGAGCAGTTTTTAATTTATTAAATGATTCTTCTGCCTCATCATTCCATGAAAAGTTCACATTTTTACTAGTTAATTTAGTTAATGGCCTCGATATGTTTGAAAAATTTTTAATAAATCTCCTATACCAACCCGCCATACCGATGAATCGTTTTACATCTTTAGCAGATTGAGGAGTTGGATGGTTCACGATTTTGTCAACTTTACCGGGATCCATATGTAAACCGTGCCTGTCAACAACATAACCTAAATATTTCAACTCTTCTCTAAAGAATTGAGATTTTTCTAAATTTATAGTTAAATAAGCTGATTTTAATTTTTCATACACCTGATTTAAAAGATTAATATGTTCGTCGAACGTAGACGAACTAATAATAATGTCATCTTGAAAACAAAACACTTTATTATTATACTCTGGACCAAATAAGTTATCCATGAGTCTTTGCATCGTTGAGCTCGCTCCAGATAAACCAAATTACATCCGATTAAAAAAAAAAAATCCACGTCGCGGAACCTTCTTCTCCGCAGAAGACTCATCAAGGGGTATCTGCCAGTATGCCGATGTTAGGTCTATTGATGATAGGTATTTAGCGTCACGTAAATTGTCTAATATTTGACTAATATATGGCAAAGGATATGCATCCGTTTTCGTGACCTCATTCAGCTTACGGCTATCTAGACAGAGTCTAATTGCGCCTGATGGTTTTTGAACCATAACAACGGGTGAATTCCACGGGGATTGTGAAGGCGAAACAACTTTTAATTCTAGCATTCGGTCTAGTTCTTCTTCTAAAAGCTTTTGTTTATACAGTGACAAAGGATAGTACCGTTGCTTGACCGGCTTACTGTCACCCGTGTCGATCGTATGATGTATTAAAGTTGTACGACCTAGACCGACTAATTCGGAACTTATGCTATAAAATTTATTTTTAGTTTCGTTAGCGATCTCAAGTTGTTTTGTGTCAAGTGACTTATAATCAACTAAGCCGTTATCCAGTTGTAAAGAATTAACACCAGACAAAAAATTACTTTGATTGAAATTTTTATGGACGACTTGATTCAAATTTAATTTAAATTGATTAATAAAATGCATACCTAAAATAATTGGAGTTTGTATACGTTGCACAATATTAAATTTAATAATTTTACATTCGTTATTATATTGGATGGGTAACAACATGTAACCGTTCGACACAACTAATGAGCCATCAGCTGTTACCACGTTCTGGTCCCACCGATGCCCGCACAGGGGTAGGCAACCAGGCCCCTGTGACGGATGTAGTCACTGGAAGGCACTCGCAGGTAGCCGGGCCTGCGAGTGGCAATGAAACCGATGCCCGGGCCCAGATCGTCCCGTTCAATTGGGCGGACGAGATGGGCTCGGAGGAAGAAGAGCCGATTGATGCGGGACCGGAGCCGATATGGAGTACCACTCCCAGCGATATCGACTCCGGAGAGCAACAGGCGGGGAGGGTCCTCCGCAAGCGGAAGTCCGCTGCGCGGAGGACCTCGAGGAGCGGCTCGTCCTCTCGCGGTGAGAGGCCGCAGAGATCGAGACGCTCGGGGAGGCTGGCCGCCAAGGGCGCCGAGCCGGCTCAGAGGGAGCTCGATGAGCACTCGCTCATCCTCCAGAGCCTGGGGCGCAGGGCGCTTTATGCGGCCAGCCGGGCCTCGGGAAGGGGGGCCAGGGAAGAGGGGCAGCGGCTGCGAGCGATCGCCTCCGATGCCCGCAAACTGGTGCCGGTGCTCTCGGCGGCTGTCAGCCGAGCATCGGCGCTGGAAGCGGAGGCCGAGCGGTCTCGTAAAGATCGCCCGGCAGACGGAGGAGATCGCCGCCCTCAAAGTGAGGCTGGCGGCGGTGGAGCGGAGGGGGCCATCGCGCGTGCTCCGAAGGGAGCGGCGCACGCCTACACCAGGCCCTAGCCCGGGGGATGCGTCTGCGCATCGGTCCCCTCCCGGCCCAAATAGTGTAGAGCAGCCGGCCCTGCCCCCTCCTGGAGAGGCTACAGGGTCCAAAAGCCACCCTTCGCCCCGCTCGAGGGCGGAGATCCGGGAGGCGACCGAGTTGGAGGGGCGCATCAGGCGGGAACTGATGGAGGAGTTCGGCAAGGAGATTGCCGAACTCAGGGCAGAAGTCGCTGCCCTGCGTGGTGCTGCGTCGGCTGCAGTTGCATCTGCAGCTGCTGACGCGGCGCCACCCTCCACCACCCCGTCTGGTCCCACCACTCGCCGGTCGGCCCGTCGGCCCCCCGCAGGGCCAACCCAAAAGGGACGTGGTGCTGGTGCGGCTATTAAAGCCCCAGCACCAAAGCCCCGTCCGCTGCCGCCAGCGCCGTCCAATATGGACGACGCTTGGACGGAGGTGGTGCGGCGGGGCAATAAAAGGGCCAGTGTTGCGGCCCCTTCGGTGGCGGCGGAGGCCTCACCACCTGGAGGGCCTGCAGCCCCCCCACAGGCGAAGACGCGGGCGGTGGCAGAAGCTCCCCAGAGGGGTCGAGCGCCTGCCACCCCCACCAACCGGACTACGACCACGGCGGCCGTGGCTGCTCCCCAGGAGGGTCGAGCACCGGCCGCCAAGAAAAAGAAGAAGCCCAAGAAGAAGGGCCCGCGCGCGCCGAAGTCGGCGGCAGTGGTGGTAACACTGCTGCCAGCCGGCGAAGAAAAGGGTATGACATACCCAAATGTCATGGCCCAGGCGCGCGCGGCCATCGACTTGGGCGAAATAGGAGCGGGGGAGGGCCTCCGCTTCCGGACGACCGCCAACGGGTCTCGTCTGCTGGAGTGCCCCGGTGCCGATAGTTCAGGCATCGCGGACCTCCTGATGGCGGGCCTCCGGGCGGTCTGGCCGGAAGAGGTGGTGCGTGTCCACAGGCCGGTGAAGATGGCGGAAGTCAGAATCACCGGTCTGGACGACTGCGCCACTAAGGAGGAGGTGGCAGCGGCAATCGCTGCCCAGGGTAAATGCGCTCCGGAGAACGTAGTTGTGGGCGAGCTTCGCCCCGGCTACTCCGGGGCCAGATCGGCATGGGCGCGATGCCCTGTTGAGGCGGCCACCTCCCTGGCCACTCCCCCGCCGGGACGACCGGCTGGACACCCTGGCAGGCTGCGCGTGGGCTGGATTGCGGCCCACGTGCGCCTGCTAGAGTCGCGCGCCTGGCGGTGCCTCCGGTGCTTCGGCACTGGACACAGCATCGCCAGGTGCACGAGTACGGTTGACCCCAGGGAACTCTGCTTCCGCTGCGGTCAACCTGGACACAAGGCGGCCATGTGCTCGGCCGCACCGCACTGCGCTTTGTGCGCGGCGGCCGGGCGCAAGGCTGATCACCGGGCGGGGGGCAAAACTTGCTCCCCGTCCGGCTCGAACACGGAGCGCAACAGGCGCCGCAAGCAGAAGTCATCATTGTACGAGCGACCTGGACACGGCAGAGCATACGCTCGCTGTCTGCCCCGCATGGGAGGAGCAGCGCCGTGTCCTGGTCGCACAAGTGGGGCAGGACTTGTCGTTGCCGGGCGTCGTGGCATCGATGCTCGACGACGACGAGTCCTGGAAAGCTATGCTCGACTTCTGCGAGTCCACCATCTCGCAGAAGGAGGCGGCGGGGCGGGAGAGGGAGAGCTCTTCCCTCCCCGGCCAACCCCGTCGCCGCCGACGTCGAGCGGGGGGCCGGCCTCGGGAGCTGTCCCGGGATCTGGCCCCCTAAGAGTACCGGGTCCACCAACATCGGACCCGAGGGGTGCTGCGCTAGGCATCAGCGCGCACCCTCCAAGCCATCTATACGGGGGACGGCAAGCCGTGCTCCCCGACCCGGGCTGGCCCTGGGCCGGCCTGGGCCGAGGGAGACCCTGCATCACACGGCCCCATCTTGGCGGGCTTTAATTGGCCCGTCCACCGAGTGAGCCGGTGGTCGTTTCACCGACGGCTGCCGGTTCGACGTCCAGGGGTGACGGGGCGATACGTGAGCGACAATCGCGAACGCGTCCTGTCACCCCTACTACATCGGATGTCGAGCGTGAGAGGCGGGAGGTTTTGGTGCGGTTCGACACCCACATACCCCACTCGCGGGGCGAGTGGAAGTCCGGCGATTTCCTCCCGTCCAAAAAAAAAAAAAAATTTAAAAAAAAAAAAAAGGTTCAGAAAGACCCCTAAGCATTTTTCCCTTTATCCAGTGAAGAAACAACATTCTCAACCAGCAAAGACACTGCATGCTCCGTTGATTTTCCGGCTCTGAAGCCAAACTGATGAGAAGAAAGGATGTTATTGCTTTCTATAAAAGATGAAACTCTTTTATTAACTATCTTCTCTAAAACTTTAGAAAATACAGAAAGTAGAGATATAGGCCTATAATTCTCCGGTCTTCTAATGTCTCCGCTTTTGTGAATAGGAGTCACAGAAGCGATCTTCCAGTAGTCTGGGAACGTACCGCTAGAAATACTAAGGTTAGTGATATGAGCAAGGGGAGCAGCGATACGTTCACCCATAGCTCTCATAAGAGAGTTCGTGATTCCATCAAGACCTGGCGCACCACTTTTTTTAAAAGCTCTAATTACTTCAGAGACTTCTGAGGCGTCCGTAGGAGAGAAAAAGAAAGAGAGTAGAAAGAATACTACTGAAATAGTTATTAAACTCATTAAGGGAATCTACCACTGACCCATCAGTTTCTAACATCTGCAAACCTGAATCTTTTCTAGTCTTTAACTCGCAGATGTCTCTTATACTCTTCCAAAGCTTTTGTGGATCATCTTTACTCTCTAATAGTCTTTTATTTTTATGTTCTTTACTCACACGCTTTAGTTAATCATTAAATGTGTTTCGATACCTTTTATATTCAAGTCGGAGCTCTGGATTCTCAGGATCTCTCCTGGTCTGAATATGAAGCCAATCACGACGCCTCATACACTTCAAAATGCCAGGCGTCATCCAATCTTTCAAAGCAATTTCCCTCCTCTTACAGGATGAAACTTTTGTGTTCGATATTAAAATGTCTTCAACAATACTTGTAAATTTAACTGTCGCTTCGTTAGTATCTCTTGACTGCAGTACATCGGACCAATCGGTCTTATTTAGTTGTAGTATTACTCCATCATGATCAATTTTGTGGGTCTTTTTTATTCTTGACTCTTTGGATGTGGCATAACTTAACCCAGCCATGACCAAATCATGATCCGTTAGGTCTGAGCTGCACACCACTCCGATGCACTGAGATCCACCGGTCGTCATAATATGATCAAGACATGAAGCTCCTCTTGTGGGTGAGTTAATAATATTACGAAAACCTAGTTGAGCAGTAAGGCAAAGGTAGTCTGACGTCTGAGGAGAATTATCTAATGTGTTTATGTTAAGATCACCTGTTAAAATAAGGTTACGAGAATTCTCGAGCTCATTGATAAAATATTCTACAGATAACAAAAATGGGTGAATATCCCTGAAAGATGGTGACCTATATTTACCCAGTATTGATACCGGTTTAAATATACTAATAAATATACTATCAGCATCTGCAATCACGGGGTACTTTACCTGGACATCGCACGACTCCCGAACATAAGCCACTACACCACCAGCCCTGTTATTTACAGAAGAAGAGTAGAAAGACCGGTACGAAGCAATACTGCGCACAATAGGACAGCTGCCTAAGTTTTTTTTTTTTTTTTTTTTTTTTTTTTTTTCAGTTGGAGGAAATCACCGGATCCCCGCCCGCCCCGCGGGCGGGGTATGTGGGAGTTGAACCTCACTAAAACCTCCAACCGCTCACACTCAGCGTCCGAACCCCGGCTGAGGCCAGAACCCAGCACGGGGTTAGGTCGAGAGATTATGCCATGTTCAGAGGAAATTCCGACGGAGTTAGAGGGGTCACAGCGCACCGGTGTACCGGAATTGTTGCCACCTCGCTTCGTCTCACACTTGCATTGTGGGCACAACCAAGACTCAGTAGAGTCATTTCCAGGTTTCGTTCCTCCAATACATTCCCTATGGTAGATTTTTTTGCAGGTGGCACGTGAACAAGCAATCAGTTTGTCCTTGTCTCTCCTTGTGAATTCTTTCAGGCATCCGGCACAATTCATCTTGCTTACATTCGTAGACATTATATTGGGTTCGATTTAAAAATTTCAATGAAAGTAATTAATTCTGAACTTACTAAATCCTTTACACTGTGGCAATAAATAACTTAGTACTACTCACGTAATATTTTGTTTTACGAGGGTAGGGCGGCTCACCCATAGCAGGGGGGACAAATCCCTCCGGTTATGGGGGGCGCCCATGGGCGCACCTTGCCGCGCACCATCTTGTATGGGCGCCCCCAAGGGTCGTCGTCGAACGTCTCCAGAAGGCGCTCCGTGTGCTGCTCCTTGACCATCTTGAGGACACTGAACTGTAGGTATAAAAATTAGCTTTCTCGTGGTATAAAAATGTTTTTATAATTATTTTTTTTACAAAAGTTATAAGCGAAAAACACTAAATCTTTTTTCCTCTAAAATTTCATTTTTGCACTTACCGAGTTTTTGCAGGGGGGCGTCGATATGTTTTTATAGCAACCTCTTAGTTTAAGTTTAAGAAGAAGCATGGGCCACCAAGCGTTATCAAACGCTCCGGATATATCTAAAAATATGCCGAGAATATACTTCGCTGATGAAGACTGAACTATTTTTCTAACCGACATTACTGCATTGATTGTAGACTTGCCGCTTGTGAAGCCGAATTGGTTTGGGTTAAATTTTAAGCCCTCCGGAAGCAACCTAGGCACGCTCAACCGTTCTAGCACTTTACCTAGCGAAGGCAATAATGTTACCGGTCTATATGATTTTGGGTTTATCACCGCTTTTTGGTATTAATTTTATAAATCCTTTACGCCAAATTTTAGGAAAAACTTCTTCGTGTATGCAGCGTTGATATACATACAGGATAGAACTAGATGACATTTTACACTCTTCTTTTATCATTTTATTTGATATTTTATCTTGGCCTGATGCTTTATTAATGGATAATGATTTAATAACTTCAGTGAATTCAAAAAGGTTAGGTAAATCCGATTCGCTAGTAACCGGTAGTCCGTCATACGTTGTCTAATCTGTAAGTGATATTCGTTGTCATCGCTAATATTATCGTCCGGAAGAAGAACATTTAACAAAGTTTCCGTTGTCTCTTCTATACCCGTTGTATGTGTATTGTTTATTTTTTTGTTAGAAAAGTAAGCCATTGTTACAAGTTTATTAGCTTTAAATTCATGATACAAGGGAGACCAAGGACCCTCTCGTTCTAGATTATTTACTATTTGACGGAGTAAGTTCGATTGTGCTTGAATAACCGCAGCTCGATAACGGGACCTGGCACATCTTAGTGTTAAGCGCGCATCCTCCATTCGTTCATCAAAGATAACAGACTTTTTTAACTTATTTACTTTACGTCTAGCGCGACGAAATTTTCGGCGTAAATCTACTAGTAAACCAGACCACCAATCACATCTGCGAGCCCTGAGAGTCGCAGATCGGCCCAAAGCAATATCAGCACAGTACATGAACGTGTCATTCATAAGTTCCGCACATTCTGAAGCTGATATTATCGCGAACAAACTCTTTACTGTGAGCAGCAAATAAAGATGTAAAATACTGCCAATCAGCTTTTCTGGTGTTGTATGTATAGTCGTAACTACGCGCGAACAGATCGTGTTTCATACCAGCAGCAAACTCGTATATAATCAAACGGTGGTCGCTACAAGACGCGTCCGGGAGAACGCGCCATTCGTTTAAAAGTACATTTACACTTGATAGTGTGACGTCAATAAAAGATTCGCCCATTGGGCCACAAAAAGTTGGTGGTGCTTCGGGGGTATTATGAATTGTTAAATTCATTTCAGCAATGAAATCCTCTACAGCATTACGTCAGCGTCAGCGGCGCGCTGCTTACCAAACCACAGAGGTGATGAGGCATTGACATCAGCACCAATGACAACCTTCTGACCTGCAAGCGCTCTCAGAACTGAGCGTAGGTGATTCAAATGAGGAGATACGGGTTCAGAAAATTGAAAGTAACAGCTCACAACAAATAAGTTGAAGGTAGAAGTTGAGACCTCCGTCACCGCACAGTGAGACCACGATATATTATGCATATATGTTACTGTGTATTTATTATTTGCGACATAAATACCAGCTCGCGCTTTGTTATCAAATTGCACTACTTTACTGCGTTAGCCAGCCCGTTGATATTGTTCTTGAATTAATACTATACCTATTTTGTATTCTACTACGAAGTTATCTAATTCCGATGTAGCTGATTTATCGTTATGGAGATTTATTTTATTTTATTTTATTACAAAAACAAACAGCTTTCAAACACTCATACAAAATGGATTACAAAAAGAGACTTAGCCTTAGTAGTTTCCACTGATGAAATAATTTTATATAATAAAAAAGGTTAAAGATAATGTTAAATAGTCATATTAATTGACAAATTAACAATAAGCCAAATTAAATGAAATTAAATCAATTCAAAGCCATACTAATTTAGTATTAGATGTTAATTACTGCATAATTTAATATGCAAAGCAAAAATTAAGAAGCAATACCAGCATACAAAGAAATGGCAAAAATTTAATATTGTCTGCACAAATATGAAAATATAAAATATAAGATTAAAAGTTGAATAAAACGAAATAAGATTCAATTGAAGAAATTGTTACTAATCATTAATTTAAAATAATTTTGTTTCTTTGTAAAAAGATCTACATCCTTAGAATATTTATCATTGAAAAGGTCTGCAAAGCGTATGAAAAATGAGTTGCGACGATATTTGGTAGAACACGAAGGGCAGTACAACTTTAAGTAGTTTCTACGAGAGTAAGATTTGTAGGGCACTATTAAATAGATTTCTGCCAGAAGAGTTGATGAGTCTATAATATTGATTATAATATTGTGCAGAAAAGTTAGGTCAGCCGCCTCACGTCTTAATGCTAAAGGCAAGATATGGTGGAGTTTACAACTTGACAAATAATCACGGTCTTTGATTTTAAATTTGAAATTAATTAATCGTAAGAACTTTTTTTGAGGTTTTCCTAGAATATCGATATATCTATCATAACATGGATTCCAGACTTGGGACGCATATTCGAGGTGACTTCGAACAATCGAACAAAAGAGAACTTTTAAAGTTTTTGAAGATTGAAAGTCTTTCGTAACTCTTATAAGGAAGCCAAGGCTTTTCATAGCCTTGGTTGATATACTTTCAATATGTATTTAATTGACCTATGATAACTTTATCCATAGTTTGTATTTAATATGAGTTGCTCTAGTTTGGATTTTAGTGAAGGACACTCAGTGGAACCGGTAGGATGATCACACGGTTTTTTAAAACGTTTGCAAGAAGCACAAACAGGAGAGGAGTCCTTCTGTTTGCAGTCTTTGATCTCATGTGGACCAGCACAGTGCTCACAGCAAGATGTTTTTTCGTGGCAGTATTTGGCAATATGCCCATATTGCTGGCATTTTAAACAACGTACCACTTCGATGTCATCTACAAACCGACATGTTGCCCAATCGATGAAAAGTTTTTCTTTGGTATTTACGAGATAATTTCTAATGGTGTGATCAAGTTCAATACCTATCCATTTCCTATTGTTGTTTAGAACGCGGCGACGAACTTTTCTTGTAGATTGAATAAAGTAGTCTTCTTTGACTTTTATTTCGTCTTTAATATTTTGGCAATATAACGCAACTAAGAACGCGTTGTCTTCCATTGAACCGGGAACGTCTTTAACTAGGAGGCGAGGCCTGCGTCCGCAAGGTTTTTCTAAGCGCAAGTTTAGAGTTTGCAGTTTGCAGTTTCTGCTGTATCGCTACTGTCACTCATTATGAGTACGTTTTTGAAAAATATTAGTACCTTATTTCTGTTGTGATAAGTTCTCTAAATTCCTGTGTTCATGTAAGGGTCACCAGTATGGAAGCGTGATCGTTGTCCGTGTGAATGCAAGTGTCGTCGTAGAAGTAACAAGTCCGGTAATATATAAAAGCTTTATTCACACACGATAGAAACACAATAGTCCAAAGTACAATTAGAATGAGAAGAAGAAATAGGATAGACAGAACGATAAAACAAAAACAATTAGCAATAGCGATGATACGTAAGGAGCGAGGCTAAGTCAAGCGGCGTGGGTATTCCGAACGAGCGGTGAATACTGACTGGCCGGAGCTCGCAGCCCGACCTGCGCCGGCGCATCATAACGGTATCGCATCGGGCGATTTTAGGGTTCAGTTAGTTCGACGTCTGTAAATAATATAATTATTATAATGTTGTAGATAATATAATTATTATAAATAAGAATGGAATTATGTTATTATATTATGTGTTGTATGTATGTATGTTTAGATGTAGTGTGTGTAGACGATATATGTAAATAATAAAATAATTATAAAGGTGTAAAATAAAATATGTGCGCCACACGTTCATTTTTTTCCATCCGTAAAAGAAGTTTGAGTTTAGCCGTGCGATAGTTCAATCGTCTTTTGTCACCGGGGTATCTTGAGATCTGCCACTGCTTACGCACCAGTCTTTTGTCAGTCAATAATCCACGAATCGAACCCGAAACGCGGTAGCATTCGTTATGGCGATTGATAGGTGGTGTACTTTCCCAAGCGGCATTCTGAATACAAGTGTTGAAGTGCTCTATAGCATTTCCTATATCATCCTGATTTTAAGAGGCAGATTTATTTCCAATCTGAGTTCCACCAAAGCGCGAAAAGCATCCCAGTCGGTTCTACGCCCATGTAACCTTATAGGAGGTTCAACGGATACAAATTCCCGGTACACATCCAATATTACAACGCTATGATCTGAAGAGAGATCCTCGGAAGATGTACATTTAAAATGATTCATGTGAATGCCTTTAACTACGCTGAAATCCACAAGATCTGATATTTTTTTAGGATCTGTAGGCCAATAAGTAGGCGTACAGCTCGATATTGCGTTCAGATGCAGTTCAGTCAAAGCCGCCTGAAGCTGTCTTCCCTTAGGTGAGGTCAATCGGGAGCCCCAATCAGTATTTTTAACATAATAGTCACCGCCAGCTATAAATCTGTGGCCCAGACTTTTAAAGAAGTGAATATAGTCTTCCTTTTTGATTATGTATGTGTTTTGGTGGAGAATATAAAGCAGTAATAACGAGTTCTCCTCGCCAGTCTTCAAGTACTATACTTGTTGCTTGTATTTCAGGAGTTCGGAAAGGGTTAACCTCGTGGTGTCTAAGGCTATTCTTTATAAAGATCCCAGATCCCCCGTGAGCCCTGCCATCCGGATGCATCGTATGGTAAAAAGAATAATTTTGGATCTTCAAGTAATTTTTGCTTGTAAACTGTGTTTCAGAAACAAGCATAATATCAATTTTGTTCAGTTTTAAGAAAGTCTCCACCTCAAGAATATGATGAGAGAGACCATTGGCATTACAAATTGCTATTTTTAGTTTGCTAAATGATTTAGTTTGGACATTATTTGCATAATAAATTTGTCATAGAAGTTAATTGTTGCATATGTTGTGCCATAGTATTAAGTAATTCTTTCATGTCGTTGTTTGGCTGAGTTTGTGTTTGTTCTTCCTCGTTTTGTTTATTTTTCATTCTGTCATTTAACACCTCACTGTAAGAGGGCCGTGTGGTGCCGGCCTAGAATAGCACCACCCCACCTTGTCCCGTGGGTGTCGTAGAAGGCGACTAATTCAACCAAGGGACACTCCGGAGAGTGGGCAGCAGCGCTCTCTGAGTATAATAACATCATACTGCGATCGCCAACCCGCATGCCAAGCGTGGCGATTATGGCAAAACCCCCCATGAATACGGCCGAAAAGAATTGGCCCCCAGTCCCCGGCGGCCCCACTGTGCTTGGTTATGGTAGCGACCAAGCCAACAGTGGGGCAGGGGGTGCTAAGAATCCCCGGGTGCGATCCGGCTACCATAAACAACGAAAACTGCACCTGGCAACACTGAACACGCGTACACTGCGAACAGACGAGAGAATTGCGGAATTAGAGGAAGAGTTGAGCCGGTTGCGCTGGGACATAGTAGGATTATCTGAAGTCCGAAGAGAGGGGGAGGACTCGATGATCCTGCGGTCCGGTAACCTGCTTTACTTCCGGGAGGGCGAACAACTGTCCCAAGGTGGTGTCGGGTTTATCGTCCACAAGTCCCTTGTGAACAACATTGTGAAGATCGAGAGTGTGTCGGCAAGGGTAGCATGCCTTATACTCAGAATAACAAAGCGTTATTCGTTGAAGGTCATACAGGTTTATGCTCCAACCTCGGCACACTCCGACGATGAGGTGGAGGCTATGTATGAGGACATATCCAGAGCCATGCATAGCTGCAAATCTCACTTCACCGTTGTCATGGGGGACTTCAACGCCAAGCTGGGCAAACGTTCTGAGGGAGAGCTGCGAGTGGGGCAATTTGGAGTCGGGTGTCGGAATCACAGAGGAAACTTACTGGCGGGTTTTCTGGAGAAGGAGGCTTTATACATGATGAACTCCTTCTTCAGAAAACGAGACCACAGGAAGTGGACCTGGATGAGACCCGACGGTGCGACCAAAAACGAGATAGACTTCATCATGTCGACAAAAAGGCAAATATTCAGCGATGTCTCTGTGATCAATGCCATTAAGTTTGGAAGCGATCACCGAATGGTAAGAGGCACGCTGAATCTCAAGATCAAGCTTGAGAGATCCCGGCTGATGAAGTCTACGCTCCGACCAGCACAAGCCCACATTCAAAACCCCGAGAGCTTTCAGCTCGAACTCCAGAACCGCTTTAATAGCCTGGCCGGCACAGTGGACGAGTACAATGACGGTTTTGTGGAAGCTGTCCAAGCGGTAGGGTCTAAGTTCTTCAAGGCCCACCGTACAAACAGAACCAGAAGACTGTCGGACTCTACCCTGAGGCTTATGGAACAACGCCGTGAAATGACTCTGCAATCCTCAGATGATGCCATTAAACATCGACACCTCAATAGACAAATCTCTAAATCTTTAAAACGAGACCTGCGCCGATTCAATACCAAGCGTATTGAAGAAGCCATAGAGCGAAACAAAGGCACCAAAGTATTCGCGAGAGATTTGTCTATTGGGCAGAGTCGTTTGGCAAAACTGAGGACCATTGATGGCAGAGTTGTTTCATCGGGTTCTGAGCTTCTGGGTGAGATCGAGAGGTTCTATGGACAGTTGTACACATCTACTCGACAACCCGTGACAAATCTGGCAAAAGACCCAAGAGCCAAACTTACCCGACACTACACCGAAGACATCCCGGACGTCAGCTTGTACGAGATTAGGATGGCCCTCAAACAGCTCAAAGACAACAAGGCGCCGGGTGATGACGGTATCACGGCTGAGCTTCTGAAAGCGGGAGGGAAACCTGTCCTCAAGGCTCTTCAGAGGCTTTTCGATACCGTCATACTCGAAGGAAAAACGCCACGGGCATGGACTAGGGGTTTGGTCGCACTGTTCTTTAAGAAGGGTGATAATACCCTTCTGAAGAATTATCGACCCATTACGCTCCTGAGCCATGTCTATAAGTTGTTTTCGAGGGTCATCACGAATCGTCTCTCACGCAGGCTAGACGACTTCCAGCCTCCCGAACAAGCCGGTTTCCGAAAAGGCTATAGTACCGTAGACCACATACATACGCTGCGACAAGTTATACAGAAAACCGAGGAGTATAACTTGCCTCTGTGCTTGGCGTTTGTGGACTACGAGAAAGCCTTTGATTCGGTCGAAACATGGGCTGTATTGCAGTCCCTTCAGCGGTGCCAGGTCGACTACCGGTATATCGAAGTGTTGAAGTTCCTGTATGAAAACGCCACTATGTCAGTCCAACTCCAAGGCCAGGCTTCGAAACCAATACCTCTAGAGCGCGGCGTGAGACAGGGTGATGTCATATCACCAAAACTGTTCTCCGCTGCCCTGGAGGATGTCTTCAAGGTTCTGGATTGGAAAGGGCTAGGCATCAACATAAATGGCGAGTACATAACTCACCTTCGATTCGCCGACGATGTAGTGATCATGGCTGAAACCGCGGAGGAACTCTCTGCAATGCTCAATGATCTCAGCAGAGTTTCCTTGGAAGTAGGTCTAAAAATGAACATGGACAAGACGAAACTTATGTCAAATGTCCATGTCGTACCTTCTCCAATAACTATCGGAGACTCTGTGCTTGAAGTTGTTGACGAGTACGTATACCTGGGACAAACTGTCCGATTAGGTAAGTCCAACTTCGATGCAGAGATCAAGCGACGAATCCAACTCGGTTGGGCAGCGTTCGGGAAGCTTCGGAAAGTTTTCTCGTCCACAATACCGCAGTGTCTCAAGACGAAAGTCTTTGACCAGTGTGTGTTGCCAGTGATGACCTACGGATCAGAGACTTGGCCGCTTACGATGGGTCTTATCAGACGACTCAGAGTCACTCAAAGAGCAATGGAAAGGGCTATGCTGGGTGTCTCTCTGCGTGATCAAATCAGAAATGAGGAGATCCGCAGAAGGACTAAAGTAACCGACATAGCCCAAAGAATTGCATCTTTGAAGTGGCAATGGGCAGGACACATTGTGCGAAGAACAGATGGCCGTTGGGGCCGAAAAGTTCTAGAGTGGCGGCCAAGAACCGGTAAGCGCAACGTTGGTAGACCCCCCACGAGATGGACCGACGATCTGGTCAAGATCGCGGGAGGTCACTGGATGCAGACGGCGCAGGACCGGTCGTTATGGCGAGGTTTGGGGGAGGCCTATGTCCAGCAGTGGACGTCTATAGGCTGATGATGATGATGATGATGATGATGTAAGAGGGCATGTTTCTTCCGACTTGATTCTCTGCATTCATCTGATTCGAGGAGTGGAAGACTTTTTGTATCTTTTGTTTGAATTGACGTTTGGTAGGTGGATTGGGATATTTAATTTTTTGAAGTTCTTGGTAAACAGAGCATCCCTTGTAATTGGCAGGGTGGTTACCTTCACATAGGATACATTTAACTGCGTCTGATCTTCCCTTACGCAGACAGTCAACAGATGCATGGTCACCAGCACACTTAATACATTTGGGTTTTCTAAAACAGTATCTTTTGGTGTGCTCATATTGTTGACAGTTCCCACATTGAGGTATTTCACGTTTAGGTCTAGGAGGTTCGATTTTAATTCTGCAATGCACCAGGGTTTTAATGTTGTAGATTTGCTTATTATTGTTATTTGTTTCTATTTCTACAAAAAATATTGGTAAGGGTTTTTTAGTTCCTCTTTGTTTAACATTCCAGATATTTGTTACTTTGTGCCCATGATTCTCTAATTCATATTTTATCTCCTCCAAATCTGTAGAAGGGTGGAGATTTTTTAGCACAACTTTGAAATGACGATCTTGTTTGGGCTTGTAAATGTAGAATTCTGTGTTTTTCTCATGTAGGTTTTTTACTATTTTTGTGTAGATTTCAGACGTTTTTGGTTGAATCCGAACTCGTTCATCACGAAGAACTTTGATTTCGTAGTTTTCTGCAGCCACCTCATCAAGTAATTTTATCAATGGCTGTATATTACCAACTCGATCTACATAAATAGGTGGAGATTTGATCGAGTTTCCATTGTTTTGATTTGTTTCCTGATCTTGAGTTGTCCTGTCGAGTTCAGCAAAGCTATTCGATATTGAAATATCTTGACTAAGCCAGTAAGTGTCAAGTTTTGTTTGTTTTAAGTTCTTATCAGATTCTGGACTTTATCTCTGTCTTTTTCTGGGTTGGACCTCTATCCATTGCTCATTCGCAGTAGCAGCTGTGTCTACATGGCTTTTTTTTTTTTTTTTTTTTTAGTTGGAGGAAATCACCGGATCCCCGCCCGCGCGGGCGGGGTATGTGGGAGTTGAACTGCACTAAAACCTCCAACCGCTCACTTTCAGCGTCCGAACCCCGGCTGAGGCCAGAACCCAGCACGGGGTTTGGAGGGACGGCGCGACGCGTTACGCGATCGGCATTCTTTCCCATCGCTCCGTCCCCGGACGCCGAACCGGTAGCCGCCGGCGAATACGGCCACCGGCTCTCTCGGTCGGCGGGCTCTCCGAAGCCCGCCTGTCTACATGGCTAGAGGCTATCTTGTCTAAGTTGTTCAGTGATAATGTTTTTTTTTAGTAGATATTGTACTGTGAAAAATATGCTGCATTTGCTTGTTAGCAGCTTTTTCGAGTAGTGATGGATGAAGGGTTTTTAAAGGGGTTATTCTAGTATTGTCCATTTTGTTCCCACAAGTAGGGTCGGTATAAAAAGGTCGCACGCAGGGTGACGCCCATTCCCGCGTGAAGGCACTATACAACAATGTGAGCCGGTTCCATTGAGGTTGGCGTTGTCGGCTGATATCCTATCAGTCATTCATCCTTTTGGCACGTATCCCACCGTGGGATTGGGGTTTAGATTTATAGAGGAAAACAGCCTCTTAATCCGGGCAACTAAGCCAAGACCCCCGCTTCTGCGAAACATGATCACAGAGTTACGGGTTGGTGATCATTTCCTATCACCTAATTTAAGCTTTCGCTAGTCAGGTTGTTTAACCGCCGCCTGAGACTCGGCGTTGTTACTCGTTTTGCACCACCCAGAGAGCACGTGTAGGGTAAGTCTTAAAAGATGGTAATTCCTACGGACGCGAGCAACTCCACTCTCCAAAGCAACTCAACTCTCTAAGGGAAAATTGAAGTTCCCAGTTGAGTGGTTCAATGGGTCGACCACGCTGTATCCATTTCAGCCCCAAGTGTAAAATTAAAAGCTCCACATTGGCAACATCAGAGCTAAATCCCTATAAAAGTATTGTCAATAGTATTGTACGTATGCGGGGTATTTTATTGACGAAAGTCTTGTCAATACTTGTGACACAAGTATTGACAATACTATTGATAAGTGTGCGGGCACGCATACGTACAATACTTCGTTCAATAAAAACGCGCTTTGGAATACCAGATAGAGATAATAAAAACCAGAGAAACTCACTAAATGAAAGGTTTATGATAATAATATCCTATTGAAATACTATTTACCACAAAACAATTGCACTAAACACTATTTATAAATTTTTAAAAACCCGAGCGTAACAAAGTAAACTGTCAGCTGTGCGGCGCGCGGGAGAAGTGAAGTCGCTAATGCGACGCATCGCGCCCCGGAGCCAGAGCGCCTCGGCGTCCACGTCCACTGGGTATGGACGCGGAGCCAGAGCGCTTCGGCCTCCACGTGCACTGGGTATGGACGCATGGGCGTCCACGCTGCCACCGTAGAGGCTTCCATCAAGAGTTCCTTATTCAGGAGCTTCAATGCCCATCTGGGGAATGACCGGGGCGTACTCCCGCGGGCGTCCGCAGCCGGCGTGAGGACGGAAAGATCAAACCGAATGTATCGGTGATCCGACAACGATTCCGCCCCCACCAACACTCTCCAGCCACGGATGCGATCCGCGATGGCAGAGCTCGCGAACGTAACGTCCACGATGGACTCGCCCTGCCATCGCACGCAAGTCGCGACCGAACCCCTGTCGAGTACACAGAGGCCATTCGCGACCGCCCATTCCTCCAGCAGCCTACCGCGAGCTGTAGAGCGGGGGGAACCCCAAGCGACAGATTTTGCATTGAGATCCCCCGCGAGTATCACTGTTCAAAATATGCTACACCAAATAAATCCGTACGTCGCAAGTTTTAAAGCCGCATTAGACTCCATTCAACGTAACCAAAGTAACAATTACAAAGTTGTTATTAAGGCAGATAGACGTCCTGCAGAGGAACACCGTGGAAGGTACAATGTTCCCGTTGCAGACGAAGTAGCAGTAATTCTTATTGATCAAGAATGCGACAGACGTGACATTGTGTTGCGAAGTCATGATAATCGCTTACAACGTATTTACGAAAACACATCGTGCTTATGATGCGCTTAATGGATTTTTCATTTTAATTAAAAATAATATTTTTATTCCAAGCGCCTCAAATGCCAATAGAGGCAATCAAGATATACCATAGATTGTTTAGTGATATTAATAGCTTGTAATTATATCGAAATGTCGAAATTCGTGATTTTAAATTAATTTATGAACTGTAATGTGGGTAGAAAATTAATACTTTTAGTGTAAATATTTTATTAAGATAATTCGTGGATAAAACTATCAAGTATTATTAAATCCGAGGGTATTCATGTTTTTATAATGAGACTAGCTATTACCCGCGACGTCGTCTGCGTGAATGCAATTATATCTTTTAAAATAACATCAATTTACTGGTTTTCTTCTTTACCTTACATATCTACACGAAGCAGAGTAACAGAATAAGACTGTTTTTTTGTAAAATTTAAGTGCAAAAAGAGCTAATTTTGACCCGCTTCGAATAAATATTTAGGACTTTAAGGTGATTTTGCTGAATTAAGTCAAAAGTTGTGACTAAAGCAGATGTAGAAAATAATCAAATTAAGACAAATATAAGATAAGATTAAAAGATAGCGTAAAAAACAGGCTTATAGAACTTCTCGATAGACCACAATAGTGGCCTGGCTCTCCGCAGCCAAAATGTAAAGAGAGTCCGGACTACTCCGGACCGGTGACGCAGAAGCAGGCGACGTACAGGTGCCCGTGTGAGAAGCAGCCCGTCTGAGGTCGACACTCGCTGCCCCCAGTGTCTGCCCCTGCGACTAATTGATAGTCATCGGGAAGCAAACACACACACAAAGGTATGTTCCTGAACGGGACATACCTCATGGTATGAGAGGAATGCGTGGTATAAATACTGCGTCGCCGACGCCAGAACCCGTAAGAATTTCCGCCTCAATTGTGTGTTGAGATGTGTGAGCGAGATGACTTTAAGGCGGGTCCCGTTATACAACTTCGGAGGAGATAGGTTCCGAAGAAGCATAATCGGGACACCGACCTTCAGCTTGATAGTATGCGCTGGAAGTCCACTTGCTGACAGAGAGTTCAAAAATTCCACAGGATAATGCATTCGTTAATTGCTGCAGCCTGATCATTTTTGGGTGTCAAAATGGTTCGCTCACACACCCAAGGATTCTGCTGGTGTGGTATACGACTGATGTCGTTGTACACACAGCGAATGAGCGTGAGAGAATGAGATGGAAGCACCACTTGTCTACCTCTCTCCTCTGGTAGAGTACCTTCACCAAGACTCAGAAGGACATCGGAGAATTTGAACACGTCCAATTTGGGGATGGATCTACTTCTTAGGTTTGCTTGTTCTTCAAAATCACTCACAAAATAAATTTGCAAAAATTTTAGAATATCTGTAGGTAGCAGCGAACCAATTTGATGGTAAACTCGTCCCTGGATCTTGAGTGTCTGCATGAACCCGGTTTCAACGATTGCACCAAACGAAGTCATCTGGAAGGCGCTATTGTAGGCTCGGATGTTTTTCAAAAAATGGCTGGACTTTGGATGTTCGCCGCTTAGTAAGAGTTTCACTTAGTAACAGTTCTGGTTGGTCTTGCATAGACTCCAAGCGTACCTTACCAAATGCATAACACATCCCATTGGGCTCCCCTCTCCATTTGCGGGCTTGACAGAGGGCGCACACTTCTTCTAAGATGCCAATATCTCCGTATGCGGCGAAGTTAATCGCAACATTGTACATAAATCCACTTCCCTCTTTATTAAGTCACGGTTGCTCTTGCAACTCTTGCATTCTGTTCCGGTTTTGCGATACATGAGCAAAAGTATCGTCACGTAAGTCCTGGTAACGCTGCGGAACTGCACTACGCTCTTCATGCTGCTCATCAGTCTCCAACGACCGTGAAAGAGCAGGCTGAGAGTAATCTCTCCTTAACCGAGGCTCCTGCTCTTCAAGATCTTCGATCGACTGAGTTTCCGCAATGTGTTCTCGAAGAGTAGCTAACCTAGCTTCACGCTTAACGGCGGTTTCTACACATCGACCTAACCTTTTCCTTTGAGTATCGTTTGTGCATTGGGATAAATTAGATCGTTTTCTAGGAATTTTAATTGTTTTAAGTCGAAACTAAATAATAATATAATGATGGCTAAATCGTTCAAATTGACCAGCCACACGACAACATAGCAACGCAGTTAACTTCAGTTTTGACATATGGTGTACGAAATAATAGCGCGATTCAGAATCATTCAAATTTATACGCCGACGCCATCTAGTTATCAAATAGGAAACATTGTCCCACAATGACATAATCAAATTTAAATTATTTATATCAATAAAAAAACGCTTCCATATGTAATTCGACTTGAAGGCCAATAGATATCGTTGCTCTAAAATTGTTTAATGAAATTTATTTATATGTATATAGATCTTGCTAATCTCTGAAACAAAATAAAGAAATTTTTAAGAAGGAACAGAACTCCTTGTATCTATGACAATTAAAAAATAACCATTGACAGTGCCAAAAATGACACAATCAAATTTAAATTATGGTATAAGAGCTAGCAACGTTTTTGAGAGAGTATTTACCGATATGGACTGTCTAGTAGTAGCCGCCAGCCGGTAGTGATAAGGTCAGGATAAAAAACCGATTTTTTCAAATTATTTTAAGACATTTTTTTCTTTAAATTATTTTTATTATACTTTTTGCTACATGATTTTATTATTGCCAGATCTTGTTTTGTTATTCTTCTGTGCCAGACGCTAATTCTGAATGTTATTTTTTTAATGAAGTTTTTTAAGCACCTAAAATTAATTTGCCAATTGATATAAAAGTGAAAGAGGCTTTACTGAAATGTTTGTTTTCCCGACGTTGCTAGCTCTCGTACTAATAAAAAATGCTTCCACGTGAAATTTGACTTGAATGCCGATAGATGTCGTTGCTCTAAAATTGTTTAATGAAATTTATTATTTTTATATCCCGTTCCTCGGACATGATAGCACTAAAATATATAGCCTATGTGTTGACCCGACTTCTAAGCAATATTCTTGCCAAATTTGAAGTACATCGGTGCAGCAGCTTTCGAGTTTATCCCGGACAAAGCTGATATTTATACAGTACTAAATGTATGGATTCTGAATCGCGCCATCATTATGTTCAACAGTTGTTTGACTTGGAGGAGTGTATTTTGCAATGTTGACTTTTCTATCATTTTATTATATGTATAGATTATTGATTTTTATAATTAAATAAACACATTAAATAAACACATTAAATAAACACATTAAATAAACACATTAAATAAACACATTAAATAAACACATTAAATAAACACATTAAATAAACACATTAAATAAACACATTAAATAAACACATTAAATAAACACATTAAATAAACACATTAAATAAACACATTAAATAAACACATTAAATAAACACATTAAATAAACACATTAAATAAACACATTAAATAAACACATTAAATAAACACATTAAATAAACACATTAAATAAACACATTAAATAAACACATTAAATAAACACATTAAATAAACACATTAAATAAACACATTAAATAAACACATTAAATAAACACATTAAATAAACACATTAAATAAACACATTAAATAAACACATTAAATAAACACATTAAATAAACACATTAAATAAACACATTAAATAAACACATTAAATAAATGAATGATCATTTATTATATTTACATTATTACTGTTATATAATTTTAACAATATTTACTTAACTGGTAGGTAGCAGCACAATCACGGAGCTCCGTACGGTTCGCCGGTCCACAGAGAAGTGTCCATTCACCCCCACACATTCTCCTTTTATAGGATGTGTGGCTGAGAAGTGGGGCGGCCACGTGTTTTAGAAAATCACATTTGAGCCACTATTACATATTTATAATCTTTCTAAAATTATGTCTTATTTATTCTTTAGTTTTAAACATGTTAAATACCACATAAACAATTGATAATTAACAACATCATGTCAAGTTATAACCTATAGATAATAGTAATGTAAAATGTAACAAAACACGTGATAAATTAAGTTTGTTCACGTACATTTTGACAAGATATGTTATACCAATCGAACACACATATAAATTGACCATTTTTCATATTTGTGGCGCCGTAACCTGTCAGGCAGTTTTTGGTCGATATTACAATTTTTTTTAAGGTAGCTCGTACAGTTCTGAGCGTGATTGTATTTAAAGAGACTTTTCTAAGGCAGGCCTGGTAATACCAAGAAGTTTAAAGTGATAGGTTTTGTACAAAACAACATTGTAAGGTCGTTTTCTCAGTAACTTGTCGTGTCCGAACGCTATGTGTCTGACTTTGAACTGAAATAAAAAATTCAATACTTTCAATAGGCAGTTAAAAAAATTAAATTCAACTCTTGATAACATGATAGTTTAGACTGTTTGGAGTACGGCTTGTAAGTTTAAATAGTTTTGGAGCTATTCATGATCAAATTTTGTCCGGGGACTTTTTCTCCATTTTCTGTTCTCGCAAACTAATGAATTTTATAATAAAACTATTATGTTTATGATACCCCGTTCCAGTGCAAAATATAGTTACAGTATCTAGTTAAACGTTTGTAAAGAAAGAAGTGCTATAATCCTGACCGTTTTCCTACCATATACATCCAGACATCAAAATCGGATTTTGTAACCGGTATGTTATCTATGTCCTGGCGCATTTTTTTTAGTTTGTGTATGGAAATATTTAACAATTCATACGTACAAATGTGACATTTAGTATCTTTTTATGATCCCTTAAGTAGTATATTAAACAACCGACCCATTTAAATGTTATTCAATATTTTCCCACGTTTTCTCATTAACCTGTCTCTCTTTCTCCTGTTAAAATGCACAGGTTAAAGAGATCTTTGCCAGGTTAAAGTTATTTCCTCTTAATTATAGAAAAAAAAACATTGTTACTAAGGGAATAAAGATATAATTAGGCTTCAATATCTAGAACAAATACTAAAATTTGCATTAATAATACTAAAAAGATAGCCAAAGCTATGGAACTAATCATACCCACTTAAACTTTTAAGGTAATGTTTGACCTACTTCTGCTTTAACTTCTAAGAAGAAATGTAGAAAAACAATAAATTTATAATATTTATAAGATAACTAGAAGGAGAATTAACAAAATCCAGTTATCTAAATGAAGAGTGTCTTTAATACTCTGTGGCTATAGCTTGATATTTTGAGTTACTTTAGTCCTGATGACAATAGTTTTCTTGTTCTTTATTATGTACTTATTGTTATCAAAGATTATAGTAGTACCCAAATGAATTTGTATGTATTCCTCATACATTGTGTACAAAATTAGCCCTGTCTGAAATGGACTACCTCTGAAACTCCAGTGTTAGTATAATGCTGAAAGCAAAGCAGGAAAAGAATTTCAGTCGTATTATGTCTGAAATAGGGTGATAATACCCTTCTGAACACTGACGTACACCCGTTAGGCTTCTGAGCCATGTCTTGAAGCTATGTTTTCTAGCGTCCTAAGAATCGTCTCACATTCACGGTTGACGATATCTAGTTCTATCAAGCTGGTTTCTAAAAAGACTATAATATCGTAGATAAAACTCATACGCTGCAATATATCATACAGTAGATCGAGGACTTGCCACTTTATATAGTTTTGAAAACTACGAAAAGGTCTTGATTAGGTCGAAGGTTGGGCTGTATTGCAGTACCTTCAACAGTGCTAAACTAATAAGGCAAAGTGTCTGTACGAAAAAGCCACCATGTCAGTCTAATTTCAGAGTTAGACCCAAAACCAATCCGCGTAAAGCGTGAGATAAGGTAATGTTACATCAAAATAAACAGCGAATTTAAATTTCAATATTGATTTGCAGATGTTGTTGTCTTTTTAGTGAACTTGTGCTTTAAGTTCTCTACAATGGCCAGGCATAATCTCTCTCTCTCTCAGTACTCAATGATATCAACAAAATTTATTTGGAAGTGGGCCTTAAAATAACGAGGAAAAGAAGAAACTCATTTGAAATGTTTATGTCGCCTTTTTGTTTCCTTCTTATCTGTTCTCACTCGTTTGGGATTTTTTAAAATTCAATACCGCGATTCAAGACTAATGTGTGTTCACAGTGATGACTTACATATTACGTAAGACTTCACGCTCACAGTGAATCTAACCGTGTGGCTTCGAGTCACTTTAAAATGGAATGGAATGCAATGGAATGGGTTAAGCTTCTAGTTTAACTGCGAGATCGCATCAGAAATTAAAAGATCTGCTGAAGAACCAAAACAATTGAAATAATATGAAGAAAACCGCAAGTATTTGAATAAGTTTGTAACATTAAGATCCTAACTCTGAAGTGGTAGTGTGGCAGCTGATACTGAATGGAGCCGGAAAAACTTGGAGTTGGTTGGGCACAAAATGGGGCAAGATCAGTCGTTATGGTGAAATTTGAGGGAAGCATATGTCCAACAGTGAACGTCTATAAAATAATAATGATGATAATAATACAATATAAAGGTATTCAGGAGTGCTACAAAAAGTAATTGAAATTATTATTTTTTCTTTCTTTAAACTTCTCAATTTGAAGAAATTGCAGGTAAATAGCGAAAAACGTCCCGAAATTCCATTGTTAACACAACAACCTGTATACTAAGCGATGACTTCTACGATTACATTGTTTATTCTTTCAGAAAATAGTATGTTTCTATGTATTCTAATAAGGTTTTCTCATTTACCTGCATACTTTCACTTTAACCTGTGAGACCATTTTTTTGAAACGCTGTATTTCATTCAATTTTGTCTAAATCTTGTTCCCTTCCATAAATTCCTTATAATTATGATAATGTCAATAGAATTACATCAAAAAAAGTCCGAAAATAAAACTTTTGTAAAAAAGTGCAAAATAAATCAATCGGCGCCACAAATTTGAAAAGAACCCATTTAAGCTTATAAATTTCATGATTGAGGCCTAATTTTTCAAATAATCTATCACGGCCAGACTGACCTGTACTTCGTTCTCGAAGTACCAAAAAGGTTTTCATTTATATACATATGTAAACATTTCCCTATTACACCTCCTGAGCTAACCTCTAGTTAACCAGTTTTTATATACATTATACACATATTTAATACACTTCTTACGTTAACCTCTAGTTAACCAAAAGTATTTATCTTTGATCCTTGACCTTGGCATACAGCACCTATCACCCGCTGCTGGTGAACTACAGTGGAGTATCAGGGCAGAGATCGACCAGCGGACCTGCTACGTTAACCTTCCGTTTACGAGCAGTATTTATTACAATATATTTTATACACCTCCTGTATTAACCTTCACGTTAACTAGGAGTATTTTTATCTTTGATCTTTGACCTTGGCATACAAGCACCTATCACCCGCTGCCGGTGAATAATCAGTGAGGTATCAGGGCAAAGCTCGACCATCGGACCTGCTGTGTTAACCTGCAGTATACATATCATACATATTTTACTTTTATTTTACATTTTATATGCATATTTTTTGTCATTTTATTTAATTCTAGTCGTTGCTGTACTATATTTACACTGGTACTATTTCATGTCATACTACTCAATATTGTTTTTTTTTTTTTTTGTAATTTGGGTGGTGATCCTGGTGTCCTGAAACACAGGCTCCCCGCCTAGTTTAGGCATCAGTCTCCCATAATATCTATGTTATAATAATTTATATGTAATATCTGATAATTGTTAAGTTATTGTGGTGTGACAATTATATTATTATATTATATTTATCTGTATATTTGTTTATTCTATTTTTAACAATACATTTACAAAACAAATAAATTTATATTCTATGATTATTACATAGTATAAATAACTTTATAAATCTCCTGCAAAAAAAAAAACTTCAAATTAATCAGGAGTAGTATTTATTATTTCTTTTACAAGCCTTAAAATTGTTTAAGTATATGAATAAATATACATTATAAAAATTTTCTTTTTATTTCAATTTAATATATTATAACTAAAACGCAAAAAGAAAACATAAGCAAATCAATTAACAAATATTATCATTATTTTTGAGTCTATAGTCCTATTACATTTGATCAATTGAGTTTAATTTAATTATACATAGAATCATAATCAAATATTATATTTAATACACAAAATCATAATGGGATGTTATATAAATAATAATCTATCACGGAACGTTTACAAAGATTCTTCAAACGAAATATTTTGATCCACCCATTCGCCCGGCCAGGCTCGTAATTTCTCTTTAGCTACTATGAGAGCTCTCGCATTATTTAGTCCGCGTAATCTGAATCTGTCATAGTCTAGGATTTCTATTATTTCGTAAGGGCCTTTAAATTTAGGCGCAAGTTTGTCGTGACGTCTGTGATCTTGGCTGACGTAAACATTATCGCCAATAGAATAAGTCTTATTGTCACGTCTCATAGTGTCAAAACGATTCTTGAATTTAGCAGCATTTTCATTTAGTCTTTGTCGAGCTATGTCTCTGTCAGTATTTATATCTATGTGGGGTTCATTAGATGTATTTATCACATCATCTAAGCAAGCTTGTATGGGAGGTATGTTTCCTTCTTTACCGATCAGTAGCCTAAGCGGTGTAAATCCAGTAGTTTTTTGAATGGTAATACTAAGAGATTGCTGTATATTCCAAAGGACGTTTGGCCATTCTGTAGTTTCATTTAATGTTGTAGTGAGCATATTTAAAACAATTAAAACAGTACCTACATATCGTTCGGCTTGGCCGTTGCCGCGAGGCGTACCGGTAGATGTCATATGATGTTGTATTTGCAACTTTCGAAATAAAGCCTGAACATTATTTGAGGAAAAGTTAGTTCCCCTATCTGTAATGATTAAAGAAGGTGTGCCAAATAATGTTATTGTGTCACGTAAAACAATTACTAATTCTTGTCCTCCTAAATTTTTAAGCGGTTTTAGTATACAGAACTTCGTAAAACCATCGATAATTAACAAAATGTGCTTATATCCGTCCGCAGACGGGCGGAATGACCCAACACAATCGAGATGTAATGTATGAAAGGGAATGGTTTTCACTAAAGGATGAAGTAATCCTTGTTTTGGTCCCGAATAACTTTTTCGTGAAACACAAACGATACAGTGAGAGATATATTTTTTTGTAAAAGCCGCCATGCTGGGGAACCAGAAATACTGTTTGAGCTTACCGAGTGTTTTGTCGTAACCTACATGCAATTTTCATCGTGGCAAAGTCGCAGTATACTTAGTCTATATCCCTTTGGAACAAACAATTTTGGTACATCATCGGAACTGGTTTTGAAATATAACAAGTCGCCAATAATGGTATATTGATTAAGGTCAATGTCACCGGTTCGAACTTTGTCTAATATGTCTTGAGTTTCTCGATCATTCTGTTGAGCAATTTTTAACAAAGATGACGGGTTAGAGCTTAAATTTTCAGTAATATTAACTGAGGGTTTTACAGTTGTCACAGGGTTACGGCTCAAGTAATCGACATGTTGCACAAACGTACCTTTTTTATATGAAATTTGAAACTGGAAGTCTTGCATATAAGTCCACCACCTAGCTACGCGAGGAGACAAATCCCTTTTTGTCATAGAAAGTTTGATGGAGTTGCAGTCTGTCACTATAATAAAATTTATTCACAACAAATATACCCTAAAATGTTTAAGGGCATTAAAAATAGCTAATGTTTCCAAATCGTATGAACAATATTTAGATTCTGCAGGGGTTGTACGTTTGCTGAAGTATGCTACCACCCTATTTTGATTATTTATTTTCTGTAATAAAATAGCTCCATAGCCTATGGCACTAGCGTCAGTATGCAATTCCGTCTGTAATTTTGGGTCAAATACAGTCAAAAGAGGCTTTGATGTTAAATGACTGATAACATAATTTTTAGCTTTTTCTTGATCATTCTTGGTCCTTTTTTGTTAGCTTTGTTATACAGGCAGTTTTTGAAGCGAATTCTGGTATGAATCTACGAAAATAACTAGCTAGACCCATAAATTGCCGTACCTCTTTAACCGATGTAGGAGTTGGAGAGTTAGTTAAAGCAGTTATTTTACTCTGACTTGGTCTTATTCCTTCTTCAGAAACACTCCGACCCAAATATTCTATTTCCTTTACAAAAAACTTGCATTTCTTTAAAGTTATAGTAAACCCAGCTATACTAAGGGCCTCCAAAGTGCGTTCTAAATATATTAAGCCATCGTTTTCGGTTTTAAAAGGAATTAACAAATCATCAATATATACTAGTAAAAATTTCAAGTGCTGAACAGCCTTACTGATAGCTTTTTGAAAAACCGGTGGACCGTTACATATCCCGAAAGGCATATTAATAAATTCGTAATGATTATCTGGGGTAACAAAAGCAGTGTACTTGACGGAATTTTCGTGAACCGGAATTTGGTGGAATCCACTCTTCATGTCTATTGACATGAAATATTTTGAATTACCTAGCTTATCAAGTTGGTCTTCAATCAGTGGGAGAGGATATCTTTCCTTGTCAATGATTTTATTGAGGGCCCTAAAATCCACACACATACGATCAGTACCGTCTTTCTTTTGTACCAGTAAAACAGGACTGGCATAGGGGGAATTGCTTTCTCTGATTATATTTTTGTTCAAAAGGTCTGTGCAAACTTCATTGACTTTTTCTCTCTCAACGATAATAATGATATTTAACAAAAAAAAAATATAAAAATAGAATTTTTTTTTTGTCAAAATTCAAAAATTCATATCTATGAAACGAAAAATAACACCCCTCTAAAAATTTCAAAATATCTTTAGATATGTTATAAGTATTGATAGCTTCTGTAGTAAATGAACAAGATGGTTGCTTAAGACTGTTTATTTATGTCATACCCACACAATATTTAATTTACACTACAACATCTTTCTTCTTATAATGAACAAACTTATTTATCAAACATTGTAAGTTAATACATTAATGATTTGAGTTCATTTATGCAACTCGATATAAACTTAAATATTATTTGTTTACGACTTATAGTTGGCGTAATGTGTACATTCAGTTTTCACTTACATAAGTTTAGAATAAGTTTATGACACTTTTAAACGTTGATAAAAACTAACATATAATAAAGATACAAGAAACACTTTTTATTTATTTATCTTTCTTTCCCTTTCTTTTTTTTTTTTTTTTTTTTTATAGCCCATATCTAACTATCATAGTCTAGTTACAATAACCACTTTTATGTTCTAAATTATCCGAAGTAAGAAATAACGTGAATCGAGAATCGCTACTCCAATCCCTATCCAAATCAAGCATTACATTATCAAGGTTATCAATGCAGCAGTAAAACACTTTCCGTTCCATTCAAGTCGAACACTTTGCTGAAACATTATCACAAGTTTTAAAAGTTATCCGCTACAAGAAATATCGCGAAATATATTTTAATCTATTTAAGTGCTGTTTAGCCCTACGATGGAAATCTTGGGATCAGTCGTCGAAAGTTGACCACTAAACAACACTTATACACTAAATAAATGCATCTGCTTTACAAAAGGATTTGACATGAAGTATCATAGAACAAACGGAGTTTGATGATCATTCTCTATTCATTTCTATTATTATTTTTTTTCATTTTTATTTTTGCTTCCCTTGCAGCTGTCCGTTCTGTTTTAACTAACTTCTGAGGTGTAGTCTTTTCTTCGGCTACATCGAGATCGTTACATGAATCATATTTCTCGTCTTCAGAATGAGTAGCAAGAGGTAATGTCGGTTCCAGTTTGAGTAGGTGTCTTCGATTTCTGCGTATGACGCGACCTGTACGATCAGTCAGTAGGTATGAACGGGGTTGAGGCGCCCGGCGTATGATACGCGCGCGATGTCTACCGCCGCTATTCATAGCCACTACCTCGTCGTCGACTTCGAGTTCGGGAAGTGTGCGAGTTCGACTGTCGTACCACTTCTTACTCTGTCTTTGGTTACGAAGTATGTTTTTGTGGTCAAATGTATTATCCCTCTCAGGTTCCAAATTATTGTAATGAGTTGGTAGCCTGGTATTCAGTCTACGGCCCATGAGTAGCTGAGCTGGGCTCGCAATACCATCTCTGGATGTTGTTCTATAATTAAGTAGACTTAAGTAAAAATCTTCATTAGATTTAGTGCATTTAATTATTAGTGACTTTATTGTTCGTATGGCTCGTTCACTGCGACCGTTCGATTGTGGATAGTTTGGCGAAGACGTGGTATGTTTAAAACCCCATTTAATTGCGAATTCACGGAATTCTTTTGACGCGTATGCAGGCCCATTGTCGGTGCACAATTCTTGCGGTATGCCGTGTCGTGCAAATTGATCCTTAAATGCAACAATAACACGCTTAGAGTCGATGCCGTTCAGTGGACACACTTCTACAAAATTTGAGAAGTAATCAACTAATAGTAGGAAGTGTTTTTTATTATATTCGAATATATCAGAGCCAACCTTCGCCCAGGGGAGTGGTGGTATGTCGTGACTTATCATCGGCTGGCGCACTGGCAGAGCCACGTGCTCGACGCACACCGAACATCGTTTCACAGTTCGCTCCACATCACGCGACATGCCTGGCCAGAACATGACGTCACGAGCACGCCGCTTACATCTGTCTACACCAAGGTGTCCTTCGTGTATTCGATTTAGCATATCTTGGCGAAGATCCTTCGGTATGAGTACAAGATTATTCATGAATATCGCCCCATCTATGTACTCGAGACATTCTCTAAAACTCCAGTATGACCGGACACGTTCATCAGTGTCGTGCTTACCTGAAGGCCATCCATGAAGAATATATTCTATAAGTATCTGACATTCACTATCTTCACTAGTGTAATGTTTTATTACATTAAATCGAGTACCTAAACCCTGAAATAGATCATCAAACTCCATTATATCTAATGTTAAAATTCTTCTAATTAAACACAATTTTTCCAAAGTGTATTTACCCAAAATACTCTGACAATCACCATCAACGATGACAAACTTTAAGTCATGATATTGATTTTCTGTGACCATTTTATGTTTACAGAACCAATAATTGGTATATAATTACCGCAGAACGATTTAGCACATACATTGTCAATAAAAATGTCATTTATACATAAACCTAATTTTAGGTAATTAGTTTTAGACATAACATTTAAATCAGACCCCGTGTCTATTTTAAAACTATGACTGATATTTGAGTTACATAAATAAAGTGTCTCATACCACTTAGAGTCCCGCATATTTGTCAACTGATCAACACGTTCGACTGTGGATATGTAATGATAGTCAGTATCGTTGTAATCGTTGTCTGCCACTTCATACACTTTTTTAAATTTACCAATTGGGCACATCACTTTATAATGACCTTTATGACCACATTTAAAACAATTCACTTTATAAGCCACACAGTATTGTCCACCGCCACAATACATATTTCCGCAAGCTGTACAGGCCTGCCCCTCGCTGGCAGCAAGTGTCGCTGAGCCGCGTCCCCCGTGTGTCCGGCGCCCGCACTGCGCCGCGCCGTGCCAGCCGCCCGCGCCCCTGCGCTGACTAGCACCGCGGCGCGCTTGCCACGCACCGCCTCGGACTGCATCTACCGAAGCACTTCTCTCAACCTTAACCCCTTCGATTTGTCTTCCATCATCATTCGATAGTTCATTGACCTGGCAAATTTTAACTGCCTTGTCAAGGGAAAGGTCATCCGTCCTCAGCAATCTGTCACGTAGGCTTCCATCTAAAACGCCGCACACGATACGGTCTTTTACTAAGCTATCCTCCAACTGTTCAAACTCGCATTGTTGACTTAACAGTTTCAGAGCGGTAACATACTCATCAATTCTTTCACCGGTTTCTTGAGTACGCGTAAAAAATTTGAATCTCATCATTGTTGTGTTTCTTTTTGTGCCAAAATAGGTATTAAACCTTTGAATCAAAATAGTGACGTTATCTCGGTCCTTTTCGTTATCAAAACGAAATGTCGAATAGATGTCATTACCTTCTGAGCCAATAAGATTTAATAGTAAACTGGCTTGTACATCTGTTGATTCCTTAAATACGCCAGATGCCTTTAAAAATATTTCAAAATTGCGTAGCCATTTTTTCCACGCGTCGGCCCGACTGGCCGGCCCTCCTTGTAAAGATAATTCTGCTGGTGGACGCGCGTGTTCCATATTTTCTTTTTTCTAAACACAATATTTAACTATTTCTGTGTACTTTAATAACGTTTTCGACACTAACACAATGATTATTCCCGTTCAAATCTTAATTTAATTACGCACCGCTGTCACCATGTAGTAAATGAACAAGATGGTTGCTTAAGACTGTTTATTTATGTCATACCCACACAATATTTAATTTACACTACAACAGCTTCGATTTTATTATTTTACTTGGATGTTCAAACTGAGTGTGTTACGTCATACCAACTAGTATAAAAACCGTTGTGTAGCGGACGTGGGGATGAGTTGTCGATTGTCGCTCGTACGGAAAGGACCTCTGTGTCCTTATATTTCTTTTTTTTTTTAATTAAGTCCATTTCTGATTCCTAAAATCAGAAGTGGGATAGGATTCCAGGCCTACTGCCTTGATCGCTTTGAGCTATATTAAATTGATTTAATTTTACTTTGGAACTAATCAACTACCCACTGTTTGAAGTGTTTTATCTTATTTGTGTTTCATAACGACTTTGGCGTGACGGCTAGTCGACGTGCTATGGTGCGAGGTGGATTACAGCGGATTACTGCGGATTAAGGTGGATTACTGCGGATTAAGGTGGATTACTGCGGATTAAGATGAAATAGCGCTGATGAGAAACTCGGTGCGTAAAGAAGTGCATCCTGAAAAATTTAAATGAGTTTGAAGCATCATTTCGACGTGGTTCTAGCTGGCAAAGCGTCTCAACACGTTGCCAGATCTGTAGATGTCGTAACTGGCAACTGTTGATGCACAAGGAGTACATTTGCAACAGTAACCAAACTATTCTTCAACTGGACTCATCATTGTGATATCAATGGAGTTTATCTGATGACCGAGTCTGAGCAACGCATCAAAAATGCCTAAGTAGTTCACATATGGGCGCATGATATATTGCAGCTATGTTTAATGCTCATTTCGAATAGTTACCGAGGAATAGGAATCAACTGATGCCTTTACAGATTGGTTCGTGTAATAGTAAGTCTTGAGTCAGGTGAGGCCGAGCATATTTTGAGTACGCTTCCATACTAATATTTCCTATGTGAAGAGGCTATGTGAAAAACGTAGCTTTGATGTAAGTTCTACACGTTAATTCTGTTCCGTAGAACCTTTGTAATGTTAAATTATTTCTGTGTCAGATAAACTGAAATGCGTTGTGCAGCTTGATGGAAGAGGGAGATGCGAGTGGCAGTTGCTAAAGGACGCAATGCTGAAAGCGTCTGCTGGATGCGATGCCGAGGGCGTATGCTGGACGCAATGCTGTGCGCGTCTGGGACGCGAGCCTACGTGGATGTTTAGCTGTGTGCACATCCCGAAGGTGTAGAAGAATGTTTAGCTGTGTGCACATCCTGGGAGTCTACGTGGATGTTTAGCTGTGTGCACATCCCGAAGGTGTAGAAGGATGTTTAGCTGTGTGCACATCCTGGGAGCCTACGTGGATGTTTAGCTGTGTGCACATCCCGAAGGTGTAGAAGGATGTTTAGCTGTGTGCACATCCACATTACAGGTTTATACGGATGTTTAGCTGTGTGCACATCCACATTACAGGTTTATACGGATGTTTAGCTGTGTGCACATCCACATTACAGGTTTATACGGATGTTTACCTGTGTACATCCACATTGCAGGTTTATATAGATGTTTAGCTGTGTGCAATCACATTGCAGGTTTAAATAGATGTTTGGCTGTGTGCACATCCTATTGGAGGTGCCCGAGGACGGACGCAATCAGGAGAGGCCGTGATAGCTTCGATTTTATTATTTTACTTGGATGTTCAAACTGAGTGTGTCACGTGATACCAACTAGTATAAAAACCGTTGTGTAGCGGACGTGGGGATGAGTTGTCGGTTGTCGCTCGTACGGAAAGGACCTCTGTGTCCTTATATTTCTTTTTTTTTAATTAAGTCCATTTCTGATTCCTAAAAGTATAATATAAAAAAATTTCAGGCCAAAATTTTCCCGCAGTGGGTACTTAATTCACGATTTTGAAAAATTCAAAATTTTTTAATATGACAATTTTCAAAATTTTTTTTCCAAAAATTTTTTTTCTCATACCTCTAAGTATCCTCTGAAAATATACCAGAGTTTTTTTTTAATACTCAGTAGTCTCTGAAATATTAAATAACTAAACTCATAAAATCGGAAAAACAATGAAATTTTTGATATTGAATATCTCTTAGGAAAAATTTTTAAAATTTTTTTTCTTTGGCAGAACTTCGTTTTATAATGAGACAAAACTCCACCAAAAATCATCCGAATCGGTGGGGGTCGCGTCCAACTATTTGTCGATTTGAGATGGAATGACCCAAATAGTGATATCAATTCTGCGGTGGTATCAACACAACTATTATGTGACGCCATTTTAACAGAGACACCATGTATGCCACCACAAATCAATTCTACTGATTGTTGTTCTGTAAAAGCTATTCTTATCTGTTTAAACAACCGTAGTTTTTCCCTAGCGTATTCACAGTAAGAGTCCGAGCCTTCAGAAGTGAATAGTACCGCTTTAGTTAACTTTTCGAATAGGTTTCGTTTTTCTGGATATAAATCCGTCAAGGTTGTTTTGAAAGCCTCCCAAGTTCTACCCTCTTCAGGATCCCATGTCTCGTACCATAATAATGAAGAGCCTTTTAAGGCTTTACCTGCCTTTGCAATCGCTGTGACGTTGGTCCATCCCATTTCTTCGGCAATACAGTTGATGGCTCGGCACCTTTCTCATTTTTCTCTGGATCGAAGGGCGGCAGCACGACGTCATCACCTCGACATTTATCCACCAACGCAGCTTGGATTGTCTTCAGCAAACTCTCGATAACCGTAGGGTCCATTGTGCAACCACGTCGCAGATCTGGTAATATGTACATAAGTTTTTAGTTACTTTATTCAGATCCCACTTCTGATAATGGATTTTTCATTTTAATTAAAAATAATATTTTTATTCCAAGCGCCTCAAATGCCAATAGAGGTAATCAAGATATACCATAGATTGTTTAGTGATATTAATAGCTTGTAATTATATCGAAATGTCGAAATTCGTGATTTTAAATTAATTTGTGAACTGTAATGTGGGTAGAAAATTAATACTTTTAGTGTAAATATTTTATTAAGATAATTCGTGGATAAAACTATCAAGTATTATTAAATCCGAGGGTATTCATGTTTTTATAATGAGATTATTGATTTTTATAATTAAATAAACACATTTAATAAATGAATAATCATTTATTATATTTACATTATTACTGTTATATAATTTTAACAATATTTACTTAACTGGTAGGTAGCAGCACAATCACGGAGCTCCGTACGGTTCGCCGGTCCACAGAGAAGCGTCCATTCATTGTTCTGGGTCTTCTCTTGGGCCAGTGGGTGGCCCCGAGGTAACCGGACCAGACGATGGTCTGTTGCGGTGGTATCATGCGCCGACTGCAACAACAGCCGGGGACGGGGAGAGGCCTTTCGGCCAGGTGGTGGTGTCTCCTCGACGTAGAGGTGGGGGGCCCCACGAAGTGATGCGATCGAGCCCGCAGGAAGGCACGCCGGCGGGCGATCAGCAGGTCACTCCAGGGGTTGTCAATCCGGTGAGTGCTGCAACCCACCGCTCGGCGAGGTCAAACCCACCGAGACAAAAGGTGTCCCGGCGGGCATCCGTCCGCCAGCGGTGAGGAGCGTCGTATTCTTCTTACTGGAGAAGAAGGTCACGTGGCAGTTCCCTCATGTCCGCAGCTGGCCGACGGTATGGCGCTATCCCACGAAGGTGGTGAGAATGCGCTCCATCGGCTCGCGCGAACATGTTGGAGCTCAGGCGTCGAACGAAGTCGTCCAGGGTCTCCATGCGCAAGTCTCGCAGGATGACGTCGTTCCGCACGAAGCGTGTTGCGCCGACAATTGTACGCAACGCTTGCGACTGCTGCGAGCGGAGGCGTTGCCGACGTGGTTTGCTGGCTAGCTGAAACCAGGCCGGGGCAGCATAAGTGAGCCGCGAGCGCACGTACAACTTGTACACGCCGAGCTTCGCACGGATCGGGATTGCGGACTCGAACACGGGACGGAGGAGGCTGCGCGCCGCGCGCGCCTGTCCGACGACGTTGTTCACGTGGGGGCCCATGCTGAGACGGCGGTCGATGGTCACGCCGAGGTACTTCGCCTGCGACGTCCAATCGATCTGCTCGCCGTTCAGCGTCAGCGCAGGCGGATTGTACATGCCGCCCACGGAAATCGCCTGAGTCTTGGCCACGTTGACCTTCAGTCTCCAGTCTTCCAGCCACTCGGGAAGGGCATCCAGGGATCGCTGCATCTTCACTGCAGCGTGGGGTGAGTTGAGGGAGGTCGTCACGAGGGCTGCGTCATCGGCGTAAAGCGCCAGCATGGCACATCCGGCGACTGGGATGTCGTCGGTGTACCACGCGTAGCACAACGGCGAGAGGCAGCTCCCCTGGGGTACGCCGGCTCGCACTGGACGTGGAGAGGAGAGGACGTTTTCGACGGCGACCTGGAAACGCCTGTCCTGGAGAAAGCTGCCCACAGTCTTCACTACTCGGCGAGGAGTAGTAGACGTGGACAGCTTGTACAACAGGCCGTCGTGCCAGACGCGGTCGAACGCCTTCTCCATGTCCAGGAACACGGCGATGACTCTCTCTTTCTTGTTGCGCGCTGCAGTGATGTGATGCAGCACGCGAGTCACCTGGAGCGACGTTGAGTGTTCGGCTCTGAAGCCGAACTGCTCGTCGCGTGGCTGGAGGTGAGGCGTCATATGCAACAGCAGCAACTTCTCGAAGACTTTCGAGATAGTGGGCAGCAGCGTTATCGGCCGGTAGCTTCCCGGCAGCAGGATGTTCTTCCTGGGTTTCGGCAGCATGATGACCCGTCCGAGCTTCCACGAAGACGGGAAATGCCCGGTGCGGAGGATGCCGTTGAAGAGGCGCGTCATCGTCGCGATGGCTCGCGAAGGCAGATGACGCAGCGCTTCATTCGTGACACCGTCCGCGCCGGGGGCTTTTCGCAGTTTAGTCCGGAGGATCATCCGCTGGACCTGACCAGGGGAGAACACCACGGGGTCTTCTGTCAGAACACCACGGGGTCTTCTGTCAGAACACCACGGGGTCTTCTGTCGCGTCCATTCACCCCCACACATTCTCCTTTTATAGGATGTGTGGCTGAGGAGTGGGGCGGCCACGTGTTTTAGAAAATCACATTTGAGCCACTATTACATATTTCTAATCTTTCTAAAATTATGTCGTATTTATTCTTTAGTTTTAAACATGTTAAATACCACATAAACAATTGATAATTAACAACATCATGTCAAGTTATAACCTATAAATAATAGTGATGTAAAATGTAACAAAACACGTGATAAATTAAGTTTATTCACGTACATTTTGACAAGATATGTTATACCAATCGAACACACATATTTAAGCTTATAAATTTCATGATTGAGGCCAAATTTTTCAAATAATCTATCACGCTCCAGTATCCTATGTTACATTGTCATGGAGAAGACGGATACAATTTCGAATTGTACCAAGTTAGTCCAAGCACTAGAATAATTAATTATAATAAAAAAATATCAGCCTTACAATTCTATTCTCACCAGTTGCAGGATAAGGAGCGGGTGATTTTGTTTTTATACCTAGAATTCCTCTCATTCCAAGCAATTTTCCGTTTAGTTTTAAAAGAGTTCAGTTTCCTGTTAGTGTTTGTTATGCAATGACAATAAATAAATCACAAGGTCCAGACACTCCCACCCGGTGGTCCCGCCTTGCCGTGGCGGTGGGCTTAAGCGTGCGTCCTCGCACCCCGTATGGTGTTTTGTTGGCCAGAGGGTGCCGCGACTAAGCGGACCACAAGGAGCTCCTCTCCCCACACCGCTTGTTAAGCAAGCAAGTTCGGGGACGAGGAGGGTGGCTGGTGGGCCACCGGAGGAGGACGCCGAACCGCAGGCGGCGGGTAACCTGCACCCAGGCGATCGCGAGCCTTGGGGGACTAAATCCCCCCCAGAAAGAGCGACCGCATCACCTTGGGTAAGTGGTGTGAGTAATCACACAAAGGACCAAATCGTAAACCTTGCCAGACGATCCGGCCCCAGGCACCCGGCGCTCGCGGGTATCCGGGCCCGCGGGCGCAAAGTATGCGACCGAAGCCCGCGTAGGGGTGGGTAACCAGGCCCCTACGACGGTGAGGACCCCTGGAAGGCGCTCGTAGGTAGCCGGGCCTGCGAGTGACAATGTCACCGATGCCCGAGTCCAAATCGTCCCGTTCAGTTGGGCGGACGAGATGGACTCGGAGGCGGAAGAAGAGAGGATGGATGCGGGACCAGAGCCGACATCGCTGGCGTGCACCGCCGCGAGCGATGTCGGCACTGGAGAGCAAGGTGCAAGGGTCCTCCGCAAACGGAAGTCCGTTGCGCGGAGGATCTCGGGGAGCGGATCGTCTTCCGGCGGCGAGGAGCCGCGGAGGACGAGACGCTCCGGGAGGATGGCCGTCAAGGGCGGCGACAAGGGGCCCGCGGCGTCCGCGGCCTCTGCTCCGAGTGGCGGGAAGCTCTCTGAGAGCCCCTCGGCCGTTCTCGAGGGCATGAGGCGCGCGGCGCTTTACGCGTCGAACCGGGCCCCAGTAAAGGCAGAAGCGCAGAGGCTGAGGCCCGTGGTCACGGCGATCATCAGCCGAACCACAGCATTAGAAGCCGAAGCTGAGCGGTTCCGAAAGGTATCAAAGGTACCTACTTTCTTAGATTTCTGATATATAGTATCAATATGAGCGAAGATACTTTGTTTCTTAGCGATAATAATTTTAATTTTGCGATCGGAAGCCATGTTGAAAAGTTTTAACAATGAAGAACAAAGAAAGTGTAATTATGATGCAAATATCGTTATTTCGTAAAAATGTTACGTTATATTTATGCTAATGTATGTTTATTATAAGCTGCGCTCGTAAAAATACTAAAATACGCACTGATTACAAAGAAATACGCGGATTTGTAAAATCAGCAATGTTTTTGCGGTGTGTGAAAAATATATGTAAAAATGTGTAAATAAGCGCGTTAATAAGTTAATCAGTACTTAAATTTAATGCGATGCGTTGTCCAGTTCAATACGGATCAAACTATGCGTTATCCGGCTCGAAGGACCAAACTATGGACCATACAATGGTCAGCGGTGCGTTCGATCTCAAGCGTTGAGGTCGAAATATATAGATGCGTAAAAATATGCGAGTCGTAGGACCAAACAATGAACATGCGAGGCGGTGCAACCTCAAGCGTTGAGGTCGCAATGTGTGAATGCGAAATAATATGCGGTGCGTTCGACCCTTAGTGGGTTGAAAATTATATGCGAGATAAGATTATAAGTGGACTGTATTTTAAGCGTGGTGCGTAGAAGTAATGCGAAGAAAATATAGCCAGAACAATGTCTTTGTGCGTTGCAAAATGGCGGAAAGCTATACGTGCTGTCAGATTCCTGGTGCGTGGCGTCTTGGCAAGTAAATTGAGGTGACTTACCTTATATCGCAGCTCCACAGGGGCACAGACTTCACTGGTTACGACACTGTCCAAGTTATATTATTCGTAGATGTTGTTGAGTTCACATAAATAGCCGGCCGCGGCCAGGGATCTTGAGAATGAATGCGATACGTGCGCGCGCTTCAAAAGCGAATGTGAACTGAGCGGTGGTTGCGGTGTAAGTAACGGCGCCACTTGCGCGTGCGATGCGAAACTGCGATGACAGTTCGCCGCCTCTCTCTATCTTACCAAGACTAAGCAAGCGAGAACGAGACAGCAAGCTACGTCAAAAACCGCGTAACCAGTCCAGTTGCGACGATTTACCATATAAATTGGAGATCTCTTTATGTTGGCCATTAAAAACTCATCGAGTACATGTTTTTTTTAAATTTTTACTTTTAAAACATTTTATATTATCATAATTCTCTATTTTTATGCCATAAAATAATAATTTTCTCGCCAAGTCGCGTTATTCAAGCATTTTTTATAAATAACTATCACCGAACGTAATACCCATCGACGTTATTTCGCTTATAACTTTTTTAATACTGAACCGATTTTGATAAAACAACGACTAAATGTTAAGTGAGACTTGCCATAATACATTACAAAAAACAACCCAACTAAATTGGTTCGGCCGGTTCGGAGATTAGCGTGCACAAAGATACAGACAAACAGACAAACAGACAAAAAAAATTCTAATTGCATTTTTGGCATCAAAATCGATAACCAAACACCCCCTGCTAGTTTTTTTTTATATTTTCAATGTACAGAATTTATCTATCTATGATTTGATTATAAGTATCGATGTCGTTCGTCAAGGCAGAAGGAGTCTATATAGCCTTGTTTGACTACGAGAAAGCGTTAGAGTGGTGTACTCGCTCATAAATAACAAGAGTTTCATTTGCTTAATAAAGAATACCCCAAACTAATGTTCCTTTCTTAACTCATGCATGGACTAGTGGTCTATATAGTTTATATGTAAGCCAAGGCAGTTTGGCTCCATGAACACACCGAGCTTGATAGTGCTAAGGAAAAATATTTTCCAAAGTGAAAGCCTGAGTCACATGTGGTTTTGTTTAAATCTTATTCCTCTAAACACATTGTTTGCACATTCAACACTAAGCTACCAACTTGAGGATTAAGTTAAGCCTAAAAACATCTCTTGTCCAGTGATAACCTTACGCATTTGCTCCTAAAAAACTTGAAGTAATATTTACTCAAAATAACAGTCAAATTTGGTCAATAAAATCGTGATTAGACAGTTGTATTAGGTCTTTCCTAGTTGAATGCCGGTAAATCGAGGTGTTGAAATTTCTGGACAATATCTCAATAGCAATTTTGAGGTAGTACCAGAAACAGATCCTTTTGAATCGTAGTGTAAGAATCACTCTTATCACCAAAACGAAAGTTGATAGCCGAGAACGTAATAGTGGAGACTCTCTGTATACTCTATGATCTCAGTAGAGCTTTTTTTAAATGTAGATTTTAAAATAAACACAAAAATGTTCGATGTCTAACGTACCTTCTACTGTATGGATCAAAGCCATCGATACATACGTTAGAGAAAGAGGGGAAAGATTCTACTTTAGACCGGGTGAATTTGAATGAAGAATCTAACCTACGCTAACTAGGCAGCTTTCAGTAAGCTTCGGTTATTAAAAAAATATCTTATCCCCAGCCAGTAATGATATACGTAGTAGATTTGTTCACTCTCTGCACACTTTATTAAAAGACTTAGAGCTAAGGTTAGACAGAGGTCCATGAGCAACGGTCACCGCTTACGATCAGAAGGCCCGTTAGCTCGTCTGCCTACGAGGCAATAAAAAAAGGAGACAAAGAACAAAGGAGATGGCTTTATTTCTAGTTTCTGTGTGATCGAGGAACGAATAATTCGTGAGTTCGAATTATTCGCACACCTCTACTTTTTAGTACTTGCATATCAATGTATATACAATACACATACCAAAACAACCTTTTTTAAATTTTTTGTCTGTCTGTCTGTTTGTTCCGGGTAATCTCAGAAACTACTGGTCCAATTTGAAAAATTCTTTCACTATTAGATAGCCCATTTATCAGTGCAGATTATAGATTACATTTCATTTCAGAAATATTGAGTTTTCAGCCTGAAATAACGAAAATCGTAAACCAAGTCGGACGAAACTGTACTCCCGTACGGCTTTATCAACGAATGCTGATGAAACAGTCCACAGTACATAAAAACAATGTACTACGGAAATGTTGGTCTTTAATAGGGCTAAAAAGTTCCAGGTAGCATACATACGTCTACCTCTCAAAAATAACCGATAGTAGCTATTCTTTAAAATTTTATAAAAAAGCAATAGGTTATTTTCAAAGGAGATTTTTATAATTATGGTAGTATTCCTTATCAAATTAAATGCGCTAAACAGTTAGTTCATATACTATAGATAAAAGTTGTCTTTTACATCATATCGATTTAGTAAATAGTCTTAAAAATAACAATATTTGTGTATCGGGACAGAGTCATCGTCACGTGGTCCGTAGATTATTTCGTTTCGACGATGACCAAAATGGGAAACTGTTATTATTCCCTAATTGATGCAGACGAAGTTGCACGGATCAGCTAGTCTTTAAAATAAAACCCTTATTTCAACTCCTTATCATCCGCAAACCAACGGCGAGCTTGAAAGAAGTCACGCCACTCTTAAGGAATATTTAAAATCTTTTGTAAATGAGAACCAGAATGACTGGCATTGCTACCTGGCAACAGCCGTGCTCGCTTATAACACAACTCCTCATACCACTACGCATTTTTCTCCTTTTGAACTTCTTTACGGTCATAAACCTACATTACCTAGCTCTTTATATGAAACAAATAATAGCGTCACATACCATGAGTATATCCGAGCTCTTCATTATCGAATGAAAGTAAGCCGCGAAAAGGCCCTAGAATATATTCGTCAAAGCAAAGAACAATCTAAAACAAATTACGACGCGTCTACTAGTAATGTTCAATATAAAACAGGTGACATGGTATTTCTTAAATGCCAACACAGACTTCGTAAAGCCTTATCACCTATCTGGAAAGGTCCTTACAAAATCTTAAAAACTAACGGAAAACCTGAATCTTTGCAATGCAGTCACTCATTGCGCTTAGCAGTAACCGGTTGTGTCTCGACGTTGCGCCCATAAGTTCGCTGTTTCTCAAAGTGTTATTATTGAATACTATTATCTCATCATGTTAAAATGTGGAAGTTGTTCCGGCCATATCACAGATAGACCGCAATGTTCATCTTGTTCCCTATATTATGACTTTACTTGTGCTGGTTTGACCGAGGCTAAGTACCGAAGGCAGGGTCCTGATAAGAAGGCATCTTGGAAATATGCATCGTGTCGCTCAGGAAATACTTTGAGCGTATCAGTCAGCTCTCTAGTGATATCAGGTACATCTGACCTCAACCAAATTATGTTGGAAATTAAAAACCTTTCCATAAGGAAAGGTTTCCAATCCGGCCAGCTCATCCATAAGTGGATAAACAGGGCTAGGTTTGGAGGAGAGGCAACGACAGATCCTGTGGAGGGAGGACATGGAGCGGTCGTCACCAGCCTCCCTCACGTACTCTTCTCAGGACTCGCCTCGGAAGGCCCGGACCTTCGTCTTCACCTCTTCCTCCAACGCATTAAGCTCGCGCTTGATCCTGGGACACCTGATGGTCGCCCAGAGCTTCCGCAGACGCCGTTTGCGACATATTAACGCCTCAATCGACGCCGGGAGTTTGCAACTGGGCCCGCTGCTGGGCACCATGGTCGTCGCTTGGTCTATGGCTCCCCTGATGAAATCAGTGAGGCGGACGGCCGCGTCATCGACGTCATCAGGGGTAGACAGATCCTGGAACGGTGATTGGTCGACTAGCGAGGACTGAAACGCCTCCCAGTCGACCCTGGGCCTCAAAGGGGGGGCCGCGACACGGGTGATCCCCAAACCCGCCGTGACCAAGATCGGCAAGTGAGCTGAGCGGTTCCCATGTCGTACAGTACCTCGATGTTTATCGGGCACCGCAACCCCTTATGAACGCACACATCCAGAACGTCCGGACGATATCTCGCCGAACTCGGGACGTGCGTTGGTTCATCGGGGCCGACCACGCAGTAGTCCCCCTTATCGGCATCATCGATCAACCGCCTCCCCGCCGCCGATATACTCCGAGAGCCCCACGCGGTATGTTTCGCGTTGAGGTCTCCCAGAATCAGCATCGGTTGACGGTAATAGTCCAGGACCCGTCTAATGTCTGCCGGCTCGAGGTTGTAGCCCGGGGACGATACGCGGCATAAATCCGCAGTTCGACCCCCAGTACCTGCACTCTCACTCCCATCTTTCTGGTGTCGGTGAAGCTCAGTAGCTCTAGCTCATCATGCACAACATCCCTCCTGACGAGAGCCGCCGTTCCCCTGAACGGGATTCCTTCAGGGGTCAGTTCGTCCCTTCGGTACACGATGTAGTTAGGCACTACAAACCTCGTAGTCGGTCTAAGTTTGGTTTCTCCCAGGAGCAAGACATGCGGTCTGTACTCCTGGGCTAAACGGATGAGGTCCATCCTGCGAGGAAGAGCCCTCCCGGGGTTCCAATAAATGGCCCGCAGCTCCTCCCTATCCATGCTGCGGGACGAATGGGCTGAATCCCGATATTAGTTCCCCGAGGGGGGCTATGAGGGAGGAAATCGCGCGAATATATTCGCGGATCGCCTCCGACATTCTCTCCCATAACTCCAGCAGCGTCGCGGCTGAGAAGGGATGCCCTGGGGCTATCCCTCCGTCGCGCTGCTGAGGCCGTGGGCGGGCTCGAGGATGGACCGTCGTGTAGAGGGGTGGGGTGGCAGCCGAGGGAGCCCCCGTCGGAATCTGCTCGAACCCTACCTAATGGAACGTCAGTGAAACACGGGGTTCAGAGAATGACTGTTTATTGAAGCATTTGCAACTACCGACACCTTACATATACTAAACACTACATTTTCCCCCTTTTAAATCTAACACTTATTACCTATACTAGAACTAAATTAACCTATTTTAACAACTTGTCTATGCGTACTAATTTAACACAATAAACGCAATAAGATAAACTTATACACAAATCACGAACTAAATATCTAGATCCTTAGGTCACCACTTTTTTTTGTGGTCGGTTGTGAGCTCTCAAGGCTCGCGCGGACTTGCACGGTGGTGAAGGAGTCGGAGAGTGGCCTGACTCCACATCACCCTCGGATGCGCGAGCTGAAGGCTCCTCAATACGATTTTCATTGTCGTTCTCCGACCTCTCCTCCACCGCATCTTCGTCACTATGTCTAGGCATACCGGTGTTGTCAATTGGGCTTCCTTATTAAAATTCGGATTAGACAACGATAACCTACTTTTTCTGGTATTATTTATTTTTAACGGTATTATTTGGTCTTGATGTCTCCGCCATTGCATATTTGACCCTACACTAACTTTATACGACACGGGACCGGTCTTTTGCGCGATGTTGCATTCAACCCATTTGGGTGTCTTTTCGAAGTAGCTACGGACTAGGACCGAATCCCCAGGACTCATGTCCTTCTGTTGACCCCCCTTATAATCTATCTGTTTCTGTTGTGCGGTTCGGACTACTTCTGATACGTCTGGCCGTAGTGCATCGAGACGCCCGCGTAATCTACGCCCGAATAAAGCGACCGCCGGTGCTACATTCGTAGTTGCATGTTCCACATTACGATATTTAAATAAAAATTTCGATAAAGCTTTAGAGATATTTTGTCCTTCAAACACAGCTCTTTTAATAACTTTTTTTTATGGTCTTAACCGCATTTTCTGCGGCACCGTTCCCTTGTGGTCGATACGGCGCAGAAGTTACGTGTTTAATACAATTTCTTAAACAATAATTTTTAAAATTAAAAGACAAAAAGGGAGGACCATTATCGGTGACAAGCTGTGCTGGTAAACCGAATCTCGCGAACACTGATCGTAATGCCGTTATCGTTGACTCAGCGTCTGTTTGTAACATTGTTATTACCTCTATCCACTTAGAATACGCATCAATTAAAATTAAATATTTCTTTCCTGCATACTCCGCGAAATTCGCATGAATTCGTTGCCAAGGCCTCAGGGGAAACTTCCAAGGATGTAGCGAGGCGTGCGGAGGTGCATCTTGTACTACCCGACATGCCACACAGGCACTACACAACTTTTCGATTTCCATATCTAAGGTAGGCCAGTAAACATAGTTACGTGCTAAATTCTTCATTTTACTGACCCCCATGTGACCCTCATGGATTTCCTCTAAGACCCTGGCACGCAGTGAAGAAGGTACAATCAATCGGTATTTAAATACTAAACAATTCAAGTCTAAAATTATGTCATCTCTACGCGCAAAAAAAGGTTTTTCTAAATCATTTTTTGGTGTCGATGGCCACCCGAACAAAACATAACCTTTTATTTTAGATAACAACTTATCTTTTTCAGTTTCCGTCCCGATTTCTTTGAAACCTACAGGCATAGCATCTTCAACTAACACAACATAACTAATATTCATAGTATTTAATTGACGCTCGTGTGGCAGTGGTAGTCAGGACAAAGCGTCTGCCGGAGCATTATCTTTCGAATGAACGAACTGTACCGATAAATCATAAGCTGCTAAACGGGCAGCCCACTTCTGTAAACGGCTCGCTGCTGTTTGAGGGATGCCCCCTTTCTCCCCAAAGATATAACTTAGTGGCTGGTGGTCTGTGTGTAGTAGAAATTTCCGCCCGTATAAGGACTGGTGATGTTTGGTAATACCGAAAAAGATTGCTAGCGCTTCTTTATCTAGTTGACTGTAATTTTTTTCAGTCGCATTTAAAGTCCGAGATACACAACTGACCGGTCGCTCACTACCGTCCTCATACACGTGTGCCAGCACGGCGCCTAGCCCGTACGCGCTGCTATCCACCGACAGTACTAGAGGCCGCCCCTCTTCGTAATGTGCTAGCACTTTACTGCTCGTCAGTACATTCCTGGCTGCCGTAAATGCGTCATTACATTCAGAATTCCAGTCCCATTTTACTCCCTTTTTCAATAACTCATATAAAGGATGTAACATGATGCTAAGGTTTGTTATAAATTTGCCATAATAACTTAATATGCCTTTTTTTTTTTTTTTGGACGGGAGGAAATCGCCGGACTTCCACTCGCCCCGCGAGTGGGGTATGTGGAGGTCGAACCAAACCAAAACCTCCCGCCTCTCACGCTCGACATCCGATGTAGTAGGGGTGACAGGACGCGTTCGCGATTGTCGCTCACGTATCGCCCCGTCACCCCCGGACGTCGAACCGGCAGCCGTCGGTGAAACGACCACCGCACCGGCTCACTCGGTGGACGGGCCAATTAAAGCCCGCCAAGATGGGGCCGTGTGATGCAGGGTCTCCCTCGGCCCAGGCCGGCCCAGGGCCAGCCCGGGTCGGGGAGCACGGCTTGCCATCCCCCGGATAGATGGCACGGAGGGTGCGCGCTGATGCCTAGCGCAGCACCCCTCGTGTCCGATGTTGGTGGACCCGGTAGTCTTAGGGGGCCAGATCCCGGGACAACTCCCGAGGCCGGCCCCCCGCTCGACGTCGGCGGCGACGGGGTTGGCCGGGGAGGGAAGAGCTCTCCCTCTCCCGCCCCGCCGCCTCCTTCTGCGAGATGGTGGACTCGCAGAAGTCGAGCATAGCTTTCCAGGACTCGTCGTAGTCGAGCATCGATGCCACGACGCCCGGCAACGACAAGTCCTGCCCCACTTGTGCGACCAGGACACGGCGCTGCTCCTCCCATGCGGGGCAGACAGCGAGCGTATGCTCTGCCGTGTCCAGGTCGCTTGTGCAATGATGGCACCTCGTCGTCGGCTCGACCTGTATCCGGTGCAGGTACTTTCCGAAGCAACCATGCCCGGTCAGCACCTGCACCAGACGGAAGGTGAGACGTCCCTCGCCGCGACTCACCCAGTCCTCCAGGACAGGGCGAATCGCCTCGACGGTCCTTAGGCCCCAGCTAGGGTTGGCCAAGCGCCTTGACCAAGCCTCCAGCACGGACCGCCGAGATTGGGCCTTCCGGTCCCGTACCGCGGCTCTGATGGGACGCACAACGCCCAGAGCGCGGAGGTCGCAACGCCAACGATAGTCGTCGGCGAGCGCCTCCGCCTCCAGGTCCCAAGGCGGCGTCCCAGCCAGCACGCACGCCGCCTCAAAGGAGACGGTGCGGTATCCGCGGATGACCCTGATAGCTACGACGCGCTGCGGCCGGTACAGGAACCGGACAACAGTTGCTGTCCGGTTTCCCGGTCTGGCCCAAACGGGCGCGCCGTACAGGGCCATCGAACGCACCACCCCCGCGTAGAGGCGGCGCACGACACGGTTTGGTCCCCCGAGGTTCGGAAGCAGCCGGCTTAGTGCGCCGGCCGTCCTCATCAGTCGGGGGACGAGCTCCGTAATGTGGGCCCGGAAGGTCCAACGGCTGTCCAGTATGAGGCCGAGGTACTTCAATCGCACCCCGACCTCTATTGGGACGCCTCCAACCACGATTTGGGCCCCTGCAGGTGGCGTCACTCCAGCCCTGTGGAACCACTGGGCCTGGGATTTATTGAGCGCCACCGCGAGGCCCAATCTTCTTATACGGCCGACGACGAGGGCCACCCCCGCTGTGGCGAGATGGGTAACCTCTCTGAAGTCTTGACCCCGGGCCATGACGAGCGTGTCATCAGCGTAACAAATCACGCTCAGGCCCGGGGTCAGGGCGCCTCTCAGCACCCAGTCGTACCCGACATTCCAAAGGAGAGGTCCGAGGACCGACCCCTGAGGAACCCCGCATACGACCGGAAACCGGTAAACGGTCCCATCGTGCCCGCTGCATACTACCGACCTGGCCTCCAAGTAGGAGCCGACCAGCCGGCGGAGGTAGGGGGGAACTCCATGTCTCTCGAGTGCCCCCCCTATCACGGACCAGGGCAGGGTGTTGAATGCGTTGGCGATGTCAAGCGACACCGCCAAGGCCACCCCGCCCTGTGATACGGCTTCATTTGAGAGGGCCCGCACGCGAAGGATCGCGTCCACGGTTGAGCGGCCCTCTCTGAAGCCGTACTGCTCCGCCAACAGGTCGGGTCCCACCCCGACCAGGTGCTGGACGATGCGGGCAGCCAGAATGCGTTCCAGCAGTTTGCCCACCTCGTCCAGCAGCACGATAGGACGGTAACTGGCGGGCGCCCCTCCTTCCTGAGAAGGACGAGTCTATCCTCTCGCCACAGCGAGGGAAACCGTCCCGACTCGAGGCAAGAATCGTAAAGCCTCAAGAGTCGGTCCCCTAGGACATTGAGGGCCAAGGCCAGGACCCGGCCATGGATGCCATCCGGTCCGGGTGCCGTGTCTTTGGCACTCATCCTGACTACGGCCACACGAAGCTCCTCCCCGGTGATGTGGGGAACCTCAGCAGGGGCCTCGCCGCCGGTATCCTCCGGCGGCTCACCCATAGCAGGGGGGACAAATCCCTCCTGCTCCTGCGGGAACAATATCGCGACAACGTCCCGCAGCTGCTGAGGCGGTAGACGCTCGGTTATGGGGGGCGCCCATGGGCGCACCTTGCCGCGCACCATCTTGTATGGGCGCCCCCAAAGTCAAAGTCAAAGTCAAATCATTTATTTCAAATTAGATGTGGACACACATACATTTTGAAAGTCAAAAATAAAATAAAATCAAAAGTTCTACCACCAGTTCGCTAAAATTACGCCTCCGTCCTGAGAAGAACCGGCGCAAGAAACTCAGCGGGCATGTCTTTTTTTTAATTTAATATGTTTTTTTTTCTTTTTTTTTAAATATTGTTTTACAATATTTTTGTTTTTAACAAATGTATCAATTGAAATGGCCTGGACGAGCACCTCATTCCCATTTTGTGCAGTCATTTATATAATCATTAAGTTTATAATATGCTTTACTGCATAGCCGTTCTTTGATAACTCTCTTAAACCTATTTATTATAGGCAATGTTTGAACGGCCACTGGGATTTTGTTATAAAGCTTTACAGACAAACCCTGGAAAGAATTACTTATTTTATGTAATCTAGATGCTGGCAACGCAAGCTTGTGTTTGTTCCTAGTGTTAAAATTATGAATATCCGAGACTTTAGGAAATTCATGAATATTTTTATGTACATACATTAAATTTTCATAAATGTATTGGGACGCTAAAGTTAGAATCTTAATTTCCTTGAATTTGTCCCGCAAAGACTCCCTTGAGTTCATATTATAGATTGCACGAACAGCTCTTTTCTGCAGAATAAATATTGTTTCTACGTCGGCAGCATTGCCCCATAACAGAATACCATAAGACATAACACTATGAAAATAACTAAAATACACAAGGCGAGCTGTGTCCACATCAGTGTATGTTCTTATCTTTTTAACCGCGTAAGCTGCAGAACTGAGCCTTCCCGCCAACCTAGTAATATGGGGGCCCCACTGGAGCTTGGAATCCACCGTTATACCAAGTAAGACAGTTGACTCAACAAGCTCCAATGTTTCACCACTAATAATAACATTACTCTTAACTTGTTTAACATTTGGTAACGTAAATTTTATGCATTTAGTTTTCTTACTATTTAATAACAAATTGTTAACACTAAACCAATGAACTACACGCGAGATGGCATCATTCACATCGTCATAGTCAAGTTCTTGACGTTTAAGTCTAAATAATAAAGATGTATCATCTGCAAACAATACAATCTCGTGACGTGCTTCTACAAAGCTAGGTAAATCATTTATATAAACTAAGAACAAGAAGGGACCCAAGATAGATCCTTGAGGGACACCCATTTTAAGCATGACACCGCCGGATCGCTTTCCATTAACATCGACTTTTTGTATCCGTCCTGATAAATAAGAGGTTATAAGATCCAACGAAGCGTCCCTTATACCATAAAAGTGTAACTTCCTTACTAATGTATCATGATCAACACAGTCGAAGGCTTTGGATAGATCACAAAACACACCAAGTGCATCACGTGATTTCTCCCATGCCTGAAATATATTTTTAACTAAATTTACACCCGCATCAGTAGTGGAACAACCCCTAGTAAAACCAAATTGTTTATTATGAAGCAGGTTATTCTTATTAAAATGAGTTAGAAGTTGGTTAAGGATTATTTTTTCAAAAATTTTACTTAGCGCAGGTAGCACAGAAATAGGCCTAAAATTTGAGGGGTCTGATGTACTACCTGATTTAAATAAAGGTATTACTTTACTGTGTTTCATTAGGTCCGGAAATACACCAGTTTTAATACATTCATTGAAGATTTCAGTGAGAAACGGTGCAATTACGTCTATTATATGATTAATAACCTTAATTGATATTCCCCATAAATCAGGAGTTTTTTTAACATTAATAGTTTTAAAACTTTTTATGATATCACTTGTATTAATCTGGCTAAAATTAAAATTGACTTTACATTTATCAACATGATTTTCTAATAGTGATTCAGCAATGGCAGGAGACGAAATCAAGGACTTGGTTGTGGAAGATGGAATATCTGCAAAAAAGTCTTCAAAAACGCTAGCTATCTCTTGTTGAGAATTTATAACTTTATTATTAATTTGCAGTGTAAATTCAGAGTCATTATGTATTACTCTTCCAGCCTCCCTATTGATAATGTTCCAAGTCATTTTAATTTTGTCTGGTGCATTTTTTATTTGCCTAGATAAGTGTAGTGATTTTGCCGCAGCACAGACTTTTTTGAATATTTTTGAATACGTTCGGACATACTGTTGGAATGATTCACTATGATTATATGACTTTTCATAATACAAGTCGTAAAGTCTTTCCCTGCTTCTATAAATTCCAATAGTAGCCCATTCACAAAAACTCTTTTTATTTTTTAACTTGAATAACTTAGGCACAAATACATCATTAAATTCTTTATTAATCAAGTCAAAAAAATCGTTATACAAGGTATTGGGGTCCTTGCTGCTGCTCAAATTACACACTTTTGTTGATACATTTCTCCTGAACTTTTCTATACGGTTACAATTTATAGGAACAAACTCAAGCGTTTTTACATTATTATCATCTGATTTACTTTTAAAAGATAAAAATTGACCACAGTGATCAGAAGGTAAATTATTAATAATGTATTTTTGCAAAGGTTTAGTGTTTGTGAAAATATTGTCAATACATGTTGCCGTTGATTGAGTAATTCTTGTTGGTTCATTGAATACATTAACAAAATTATATTATTTGAACAATGTTCTGAGTCTAATAGTGGAAAATAGTAATTTTCTAATAAGTTGATATTGAAATCACCACAGATAAAAATAGGTTTATTAGATTCAGAAAGTCTTATTAAAACATTCTCCATTATTTCTTCAAATAAATCATATAATGAATTTGGGGGTCTGTAAAGACTTACCACAATGAAGCGCTCTAGTTCTACGGACGCAATTTCAATAGTCCTTTCCACCGAGAGTGCCACTATATCCTTGCGAACTTTACATTTCAAACTTTTATTTACAAGGATTAGTGAACCTCCATGAATCGCTATCTCTCTGCAAAAAGAACTTAACATTTGATGATCCTTAAAATTAAACATCAATTGTGAACTTTTAAGCCAGTGCTCAGTCACACATAAAATATCAACATTGTGAGACTGTAAGAATAATTCTACAATTAGTTCTTTACCCAACATTCCTTGTAAGTTTTGGTGTACTATATTAATAACATTATTTTTACCATTTTGTGTTGGGTTTTTATCAATTATTTTATTACTTTTATTGATGCAAGAGTCTAACTCTTTTGTCTTAAAGTTTAATTTAAATAAGGTCTTGGAACGGATTCCAAATTATTGTATAATGTCATATTTGTTTTCTGCTCAATAGAAGCAGTAGGTATTCTAGCTAATTTCAACATAGCTAAACAATAATGTAGCGAATGTGCTACTTGTCTAAAGTCAGATTTAATTAATTTATACATGTCATATTTTATTGTTATCAAATATCTATTTTTAACAAATTTATTAACATCAATTAGTTTAAATTGTATGTTTGAAGATGTTAAAATACTATTATTATTGTCAAACATATTATACAAACAGTTATTGATGTTAAATCTTATTTTATTTTCTGCTGGCAAACTGTTAATATATGGAAAAGTAAACATAATAGTATTTTTTATATTTAACAAAGTGATTCTATCAATATAGTTTACTATTTGTTTTTGACTTAAACCATCTCTCCTCCCAATCATAATAACTAGGATTGTTTTTTCACAATGACTTGTGGTCAGGATCTTGTCGAATATTAATGCAGGGTTAACACCTGGCATACAATGATTTATCACTGTCTGTCCCAAACACAAGTCATGTAAGGCTACACCCATATCTTTTCCGAACTCATCACTGTATATTTTTATTACATATTGAGTAGTAGAGGAAGCGGATGGCTTTGCAGTGATCAGAGGTATGGGGGCAGTCACCGATACTGACTTCATAATATCATCATTACCAAGGTTATTTTGTTTTATCTCAGAGGGATTGGATGTAACACTTTGAGCATGTGGTAACACTGGAAAACCTGATGCAGAGCATTTGCAATCAGCATACTGCATTGTCAACGATTCAAAGCGCTGTCGATTAAAATCACAGGCACCAATCAAGCCATCCATTGCCAAGACATGCTCACTTATATCCCTCTGTGCTAATTCATAATTTAATGTTATTTTTTCTAAACTTAACATTAAAGTGTTTATTTGATTTGTTAAATATTCTATCTCTTCATTGTGCTTCTGATGAACTTGTTCACTATCTTTAGTCATTGAGGCTAGCTTATGCGACAATGAACTTCTTTGTTTACAGATAGATTTAATGTGGCTTTCAGACTTGTAGTTCCTTAACTTTTGTTGTGTCTTATGTATTAATTTACTAACTTTTACATATTTTTTAAGCTTATTCTTGCTAAATACTAACTGAGAGTGAGCTGTAGCATCTGCATCACTACCAGTCAGATCAATTGTACTTATGTCAAGGTTAAAGGCAGTTGTTGCAGGTACCAAAGCCGGTTCACTCTCAATCAGTTCCGAGTACAATGTTTGTGTTTGCCGAGCCTCAAGATTAGATATCTCTGACCGCAGGTCAGAGACACAATCCTCAGCCTCAGCCAACCTTCGTTTCAACTCAGCATTGTGATCTACTAAATCAAAATACTCATTGCTGCATTGAGAGAAGGTGTCAACGGTACTCTGCAATTGTTTATTTGTCTCAAGAACTTCATTATGCTCAATGAAGAGCTGAGACAACTGTTTTTTAAGCTCCGTGTTATTTTTAATGACTTGTAGTATTTCAACTTCGTTTTCTTTTAATTCTATTTCTAGTTGATCGCATTTTTCGCGTGAAATTTTTAATTGTTGAAGAGTCAGTTGGAGCTGATCTTCAACCTGACGGGTTTTGATACTGCGAGTCATCATTTTGTTTGTGTAAAATATGTAAAATACGAAATAACAATTAAAGTTTTGTCGGTTAGATTACCCGCTATTTACAAAAAAATTAAAACACTCACCGACCAGAAAGACTACTAAAACAATGTTTATCACAGTATTTAATAATAACACTTAACTAACACACTTAATACACTACTTTAATGTATATTCGATGATATTATGAAGTTTTTGTTTATTTTTATTTAAATATTTACGGGAGCAGAGAATTTGACGTTTAAGCGCTAGGAGTGTTGCCAGCAAAAAAGGGTCGTCGTCGAGCGTCTCCAAAAGGCGCTCCGTGTGCTGCTCTTTGGCCATCTTGATGGCCAGCCGCATGGCTCCCCTCGCCTCTTTATACAAGTCATGCAGCCGGGCCTCCTCCTCCACGTAGGCAACAGGGTCGTTGCAACGCGGAAGGCGGCGACGGCGGTGTCGAGCGCACTGGCGCCTCGCCCGGACGCATACAGTTCTAAACTGCGCTATCTCGGGCGACCACCAGTACGTCGACCGCGTGAGAGACCAAGGGCCGACCCGGGGCATCGAAGCGTCGCTAATAAGTTCATAATGTGTCAAATAATTTTGTTGAAGGCAGACGTGTTTTACGTTCTCTCACAAAAATATTCAAAATAACCATATTAAGTGTCTGTTGTCTGTTCATTTCACTCGCTGCCACTGATGCCACTCACCCAGGAAGTGTCCAATTCGCAATAACGCCCGAAAAGTGAAGACAAATGAATCCTTTTCAAGACTTTTTAAAACGATAATTTTGTTGCAATTGTTTGTGCTTACTATTATTCTTGTTTACCTTCGATCAGCTGTTCGACAAGTTATCTACTAAGACACATGCAACCGATACTTTCAATGCTATTTGCATGGTACGTTTGGTCTCGAGGTCCGCGCATTCAAGACACGCAGCAAGTATAAGTGCTCCGGTTCGAATCCGAGCTTGCGAGTAGTTTTTGCGATTATTTATTTTCTATTCGCATATCTGTTGTTAGAATCTCCAGTTGTTAATATGTCCACATGTGACGCTTGCGGTAAAACGGTGAGAACTTCGGAGACGATTACCTGTTCCAAATGTGCAAAGAATTATCATCACTTGTGCATAAACTTAAACGTCACATCGTTCAAAAAACTTACTAAGTCTGCTCGCTCGTCTTGGGTTTGTCCTATCTGCATTGCAAACGAACCCCGGGGCAATAACTCAAATACGCCCGTTCGGTGCTCGCCTGGTCTTCGTGAAGAGGATTCAGATAACGACTCCATAAAAGATAATAATGATCTCAAAAGTATTATCAGGACCGAAATTCGTACATCGCTGAGAATTGAATTACGCGAAATTATTAAGGAGTTGATTGCTGATGATATCGATGCAATGAAAAGGGAACTTGATGAGTTGAAATCGTCTTGTGCTTTCGATTTATCTTTGAACAACGACTTAAAGGTCGAGTTAAGTAAAGTTCGCCAGGAGAACGCTAAACTGATCTCGGAAAACGAACTGTTGAATGTAAAACTCAGCAAAACAACCCAAAGGCTCAATATTCTAGATCAGACGTTGCGTGACGCCAATTTAGAAATAAATGGGCTCCCCGAGAATAAGAACGAGCAACTCCCAACAGTCCTAAGTCAACTAGCCAAGTCTGTGTCATATCCATTACAAGACTCCGACATCCTGAAGTGTACTAGAGTGGCTCGTATCAGCGGGGACAAGTCCCGACCGCGTGCAGTAATTATTAAATTGCGAAGCCCTAGATGTCGCGATGAGATGTTCTCTGCTATTACAAGATTTAATCGAACACACAGAAATGACAAAATCAATACGTCTCACTTTGGTATAACCGGTGAGAAGCGTCCGGTGTATGTTTCGGAGCATTTATGCCCTGAAGTTAAATTGTTGCACGCTGCCGCTCGTTTGAAGGCCAAAGAACGTCTTTACAAATTCGTCTGGGTGAGATACGGCAAAATTTACGTGCGCAAGGATGAAAAAGACCGGTGCCATACTAATTAAAGATAATGATAGTTTGTCTAAAATTAAATAGTTAATACGAGAAAACTGTTATATTACGCTGCATTGTTATTATTAATTTTATATCTCTTTTAATGTTTTATATATAGTTAATTAATCTTATTACTTAATTTTATGAATATTTCAATTTATTATCAAAATGTAAGAAGTATTAGGTCGAAGTCATCTGATTTTATGCTTGCTATTTTAAATGTTGACTATGACATTATTTGTCTTACTGAGACGTGGTTGGACGATTCATTTTCGTCTAATGAATTCTTCGATCAGCGCTATACGGTGATCCGCAGGGACCGAAGTCCTGAATTTAAGAAACGGTATTCCAAGGCTCATGGTGGGGGTATTCTACTAGCAATCTGGGTCTGGAGGTCCGAGGTTGAGGATTTGTGGGTTTCTTTGAAATTTGGGAATTTTCAACTTAATCTTTGTTTGGTTTATATTCCTTCGTACATATCGTGTGATGTTTTTGATGTATTCTTGAGAGGGTGTGAGGATCTGTGTGTCGGTAACTCGGAAACAGCTAAAATTATATTGGGCGATTTTAATCTACCAAATATCACATGGGATGATCCCGAAAATTTCAAAGGAGTGACTGAAAGTAAATCGCGAGCACTGCTTGACTTTTTAGATGTAACTGGTTTTTGTCAGGTCCACTCAGGACTCAATGTCAGTAAAAATACGCTTGATCTTGTCATTACAAATATTAAACAGGACATTACAATTAATAATTCGGTACCCATAAGCAAACTTGATCCGCACCACCCACCCTTTGAATTGGAAATAAAATACTCCAAGAATTTAAGTCTTAGTATTAATAAATCCGTTACTCGATATGTATTCCACAAGACTGATTTTATGTCATGTGTTAGTGAGATTTCAGTAATTAACTGGGATGAATTCTACTCACTTTCATGTAATGAGCTTTTGCAAAAATTGTACGATATAATATGGATCCAAGTTGATAAACATACATCAAGGTGTTCAGGTGGTAGGTACCGATACCCTGCATGGTATAGTAGGTCGCTGATCCGTCTACTTAAGGAGGAAAACAAATTTAGAGTACGTTACCGCAAGCACGGTAATCCCCGTGATTACGACGCGTTTGTCGTCCTACGTACTAGAGCCAAATCTTGCATAAAACACTGTTATAACGCATACATTCAAAATATAGAAAAAGAATTAAGATCTAGCTTAAAACCCTTATGGAAATTCAGTAAGCTTAAATCTACCAAGTCTGGCATCCCCAGTCAAGTTAGGTTGGGATCTACCATTGCTGATAACGGTTCTGACATATGCAACCTCTTTGCTACTTATTTTGCATCAGTGTATGCTAAGGGCGGACCTAAGGACGAGTCACCTTTAAACTTTCCAAGCTCCAATTATACCATACCTAATATTTACATTTCCGAGAATGAAATAAAATTGGCAATCAAAAAACTAAATCTTCAAAAGGGACCGGGTCCCGATGGACTTCCGCCAATTTTTGTGCGTATGTGTTCCGCAGCTCTCATTAGACCTCTTCACATGATTTTCAATAAATCTCTCATGGCGGGAACATTTCCCCAGCTCTGGAAGACTGCATTTATCGTCCCAGTCCATAAATCTGGTAGTCAAAGTGACGTCTCTAATTATCGGCCTATTTCATTACTGTCCTGTTTCGCTAAATTTTTTGAGGGTCTATTGTACAACACTGTTTACAGTCACTGCAGGCATCTGCTGAGTAGCAGCCAGCATGTCTGGACGCTCCACAATGACTAACTTGTTCACGTACACTAACTACGTAGCTAAGGCTCTTGATAGCAGGGGGCAGGTTGATTCTATTTATACGGACTTCTCCAAGGCGTTCGATTCTGTTGATTTTATCCTGCTAGTAAGAAAACTTGAACACTTTGGAATCCACGGTACACTGCTTCGGTGGTTCGAGAGTTACCTCAACAATAGATCTCAGTTGGTAGCTCTCGCTAGTTTCGAGTCTGTGCCTTTCACCCCAACCTCCGGCGTTCCTCAGGGCTCTAAGCTTGGGCCTCTTTTGTTTTTGATTTTCATTAATGACCTGCTGGGAAGCAATTGTCTGGCATACGCTGATGATATAAAAGTGTTTCAACGCATAACTCAGGTTGATGATACTTTAAGACTCCAAAGTGATCTGGATCTCATCAATGATTGGTGTGCTGCCAACCGCATGTCCTTGAACGCAAAGAAATGCCACGTTATAACGTTCACAAACAAAAAATCTTACCTCACTAATAACTACATCGTTCAAGGAATTACCCTAGAACGTGTGGGTGTGATCAGAGATCTGGGCGTCTTGTTCGACTCCAGCTTGTCTCCTAATATATATGGCCGCCGAGCCGCAATCGTCCCCGAACCAACAATCGTCGGCTGGGGGAACGAAGTACGGCTCGGCGACCACGGCAACGTCAATTGACCACTCCGCCATGCTCTGGAGCAACATGTCCTGAGCCCTGGCGGAGTGGTTCAAGTTACCTTGGAGGAGGCGAAGGGTGTGGTCCATTAAGGTCGAACCACCTCCATCGCCTCCTCCCTTCCTCCATCGCCCCCGCTATCGGGCGCCTAAGACGCCACAGCGGGGGCCGAAACGCCGGCCGGTGCTCCTCCGGCCGACTTCTTCTTCAGGCGCCTGTTGCGCTCCGTGTTGGAGCCGGACGGGGAGCAACCTTTGCCCCCCGCCCGGTGATCAGCCTTGCGCCCGGCCGCCGCGTACAAAGCGCAGTGCGGTGCGGCCGAGCACATGGCCGTCTTGTGTCCAGGTTGACCGCAGCGGAAGCAAAGTTCCCTGCGGTCAACTCGTGCACCTGGCGATGCTGTGTCCAGTGCCGAAGCACCGGAGGCACCGCCAGGCGCGCGACCGGTGTCCAGCCGGTCGTCCCGGCGGGGGAGTGGCCAAGGAGGTGGCCGTCTCAATGGGGCATCGCGCCCACGCCGATCTGGCCCCGGAGTAGCCGGGGCGAAGCTCGCCCACGACTACGTTCTCCGGGGCACATTTGCCCTGGGCAGCGATTGCTGCTGCCACCTCCTCCTTGGTGGCGCAGTCGTCCAGACCGGTGATTCTGACCTCCGCCATCTTCACCGGCCTGTGGACGCGCACCACCTCCTCCGGCCGGACCGCCCGGAGGCCCGTCATCAGGAGGTCCGCGATGCCGGAGCTATCGGCACCGGGGCACTCCAGCAGACGAGCCCCGTTTGCGGTCGTCTGGAAGCGGAGGTCCTCCCCCGCTCCTATTTCGGCCAAGTCGATGGCCGCGCGCGCCTGGGCCATGACATTTGGGTATGTCATACCTTTGGCCTCGCCGGCTGGCAGCAGTGTTACTACCACTGCCGCCGACTTCGGCGCGCGCGGGCCCTTCTTCTTGGGCTTCTTCTTCTTTTTGTTTTTGGCGGCCGGTGCTCGACCCTGTTGGGGAGCAGCCACGGCCGCCGTGGTCGTAGTCCGGTTGGTGGGGGTGGCGGGCGCTCTACCCCTCTGGGGAGCTTCCGCCTGGGCCCTGTCGCCTCCTCGGGAGGGGGCAAGGCTGGTTGCTTGTCGCTCGTTGGAGCAGGAGGGGACCGATGCGCAGACGCATCCCCCGGGCTAGGGCCTGGTGTAGGCGTGCGCCGCTCCCTTCGGAACGAGCGCGATGGCCCCTTCCGCTCCAACGCCGCCAGCCTCAATTTGAGACCAGCGATCTCCGCCTCCAGCGCCGATGCTCGGCTGACAGCCGCCGAGAGCACCGGCACCAGTTTGCGGGTATCGGATGCGATCGCTCGCAGCCGCTGCCCCTCCTCCCTGGCCCCCTTTCCTGAGGCCCGGCTGGCCGCATAAAGCGCCCTGCGCCCCAAATTCTGCAGGATGAGCGAGTGCTCATCGAGCTCCCTCTGAGCCGGCCGAGCCGAGGAGTCTCGGGCGGGCCCGGCGCCGCCGCTCTTGGCGGCCAGCCTCCCCGAGCGTCTCGTCCTCTGCGGCCTCTCACCGCGAGAGGACCAGCCGCTCCTCGAGGTCTTCCGCGTAGCGGACTTCCGCTTGCGGAGGACCCTTCCCGCCTGTTGCTCTCCAGAGTCGACATCGCTGGGGGTGGTACTCCCCAGCGATATCGGCTCCGGTCCCGCATCCATCGGCTGTTCTTCCGCCTCCGACCCCATCTCGTCCGCCCAATTGAACGGGACGATCTGGGCCCGGGCATCGGTGTCGTTGCCACTCGCAGGCCCGGCTACCTGCGAGCGCCTTCCAGGAACTCCATCCGTCGTAGGGGCCTGGTCGCCTACCCCTACGCGGGCATCGGTGGGTATCTTTACACTCGCAGACCCGGATACCCGCGAGCGCCGGGTGCCTGGGGCCGGACCGTCCGGCAAGGCATCCTCGCTTTGTGTACTTTCCATATTGCTTTTTACGATTTTTGGGTGATTACTAACACCACTTACCCAAGGTGGTGCGGTCGCTTTTTCTGGGGGGTATTTGGTCCCCCAAGGCTCGCGATAGCCTGGGTGCAGGTTATGCGCCGCCTGCTGTTTGTCGTCCTCCTCCGGTGGCCCACTAGCCACCCTCCTCGTCCCCGAGGGCACCGCTTGCCTAACAAGCGGTGTGGGGAGAGGAGCTCCGTGTGGTGCGCTTAGTCGCGGCACCCTCTTGCCAACAAAACACCCTGCGGGGTGCGAGGGTGCACGCTCAAGCCCACCGCCACGACAAGACGGGACCACCGGGTGGGATCCATAATTACTGGTACAAGAAATTTACTTTTATTCACCCACACTTATATAAATTTGTAAACGATTTTGTCAATAACCCAAGCACTATGCCTGAATACATTACCGAAGGAACCACATATATGACTTCTAAAGATCCCAAAGACACCCAAAATATTAGGAAATATAGACCCATCACATGCCTACAAACTATTTACAAAATTATTACTTCATGCATCGCAGAATCCATTAATAAACATATTATCATCAAAAATAATATACTGTATGAGGAGCAAAAAGGATGTAGAAAGTCAAGCCAAGGGTGTAAAGAGCAATTGACTATAGATGCAGTGGTCTCTAAGTACGCCATCACCAGAAAGAAAGACATCTTCACAATGTACATAGACTATCAAAAGGCATTTGATTCTGTCCCCCACTCATGGCTCTTGTATGTATTAAATGTTTATAAAATCCACCCCACTATTACACAGTTTTTACAATACTCCATGGGCCACTGGTCTACAGTAATAAAGCAATTCGCTCACGGAATAGCAACACAGACTGAACCGATTCAGATACGTAGAGGAATATTTCAAGGAGATGCCCTAAGTCCTCTTTGGTTCTGTTTAGCTCTCAATCTACTTTCCCATCTTCTGATCGAATCTAATAACGGTTTCCAAATGTCAAATAATGAAAACAGTTATTCTCTCTCGCATCTACTGTACATGGATGATATAACATTATACGCAAATACTATAGAGAATTTACATACTTTAGCAGACATAACACAAGAATTTTCCAGAGATATCAACATGCACTTTGGCATTGATAAATGCAAAATTCAATTTGTTAAGAATTGTAAAAGGTTTAGGTTTAAAGATTTTTATTCTCATTAAGAACATAAAATTCACTTACATGAGAAATAACAGCAAAAAAAGCAGCACAACAAACATACAAAGTTTCGCACATATGTATAAGATCAAGTTCGTTTTACACAAAATCACAAAACACAATTTTATATTTCACACTTATTAACGGCTTTAACAAAAATTTTAATTAATAACTTATTTAACAAAACGTTTGAGTGATCAGTTCAATATTTTTATGTATAATTATGTGGGTAGTGAAAACAAGTTTAACCGATGAGTACAATAGAAGTAACAAGAATTACTGACAACTAGATGTAGCATTGATCGCAACAATAAAAGAATATATATTTTATTTTATATTTTGTTTAGTAAATGATATTTAATAGTTTTTTTTTAAAAGAGGTTATTGATTGTAAGTCTTTGATATAGTTTGGTAATTGATTATAAAACTGCACGCCCTCGCAGACCAAACTTTTCCTACCGTAGTTTGTGCGAGAAGGACGGAGTACTAAATTGTTTGGATTACGAAGAGAACGCTTTCGTATACTTTGCGTTTTTATAAGATTAATGTTGGAAAGAATGTCCTTATTTAGTATTTTTCTGATTATTAGACATGTATTGTAGGTGTACGTTTGCGTAATGTTCATTACTTTCGTTTCTTTATATATTTTCTTTGTTGAAGTTCGATAGTTTTAATTAAATAAAACTTTAATTAATTTATTTTGTGCAATTTGTAACATGTCTATATGAGATTTACTGGCCGAGCCCCAAACTTCGATTAAATAATCAATGTGCGGTTTCACTAAAGAGTTGTATATTAGGTACTTTACGCGTTGCGGTAAACATCCTACAATACGGCGTATTGCACCTGTGAGTGAAGTAAGTTTGGATCTAACCCCGTCACGTGCGACTTCCAGCTCAAGCGATTGTCTAGAGTCAATCCTAGATATTTCTCATTTGTTTTCCTATTTATTGCAATGTTGTTTAAAGTAGGTTCCTTGAAATTTGGTATTTTTTTATTTTTTGCGCTAAAAATGACATAATTTGTTTTCTCAATATTTATAGTTAGTAAGTTTGATTGAAACCAGTTGTTTAATATATTTAAGTCTGTCTGTACATCATCCATAATACCATGTAATGATTGTCCGATATAAAAAAGACTAGTGTCGTCTGCGTACAGGGTTATATCAGCTTTTAGACCGATCTTATGAATATCATTAATATAAATCAAAAACAATAGCGGTCCTAGGATTGAACCTTGTGGCACTCCGTAATTGACCAATTTGGGTGCACTTTGTAATATCATTTATTTTTACTATTTGTTCGCGATCACTTAGATAAGATTAAAAAATTTTGTGTGCGTTACCATCAATACCCGTATTTTTTAGTTTTTCTAATAATATTTTGTGGCTGACTGTATCAAAGGTTTTTTTTAAGTCTATAAATACACCTAAGACTATTTGCTTCTGATCAATTTTTAATTTTATTTCTGTAACAAGATCTACCGTAGCCGATAATGTATTAGATCTACTTCGAAAACCGTATTGTCTGTTATAGAGAAAGTTTATTGATGTTAAAAAATTATCTAACCTACTATACAATAGTTTTTCAAAAATTTTAGACATTGTTGGTAATACAGATATGGGACGGTAGTTACCAGGATCAAGTTTGCTTCCAGATTTGTGTATTGGGGATACTTTGGCTATTTTCAAACTTTTTGGAGACACTCCAGTTTCAAGACTAGTGTTTATGGAATCAGCGAGGTTACCGGCTATCAAATCTTTTAAACATAAAATTGACTTTGCAGTTATGCCATCAATGCCTGAACTAGTGTTTAATTTAAGGTTATTTATAATTTTTTTGACTTCATCCGATGACACCGGGTCCCATTCTGTAACTTGACTTGTTGAGGTTGTTGAAGATGCGAATTGGTGGTCATGGAATTTCATTGGTATCTTGTTAGTGAGAGTCACCCCTATGGTTGAAAAGAAATCGTTGAAGCACTCGCAAACAGTTTTCTGATCAGTAATCAATTGAGAATCAATTTGAAACCCTCACGTTGTTGGCACTCATTTAATCGAACAGTAAAATTACTTACGACAGGTGGAGTGAGGGATGGCTGCCATTTCGTGACGTATATTTTCTTTCAAATGCGCCAGTGAAGTTGGTTTATTGGCGTAAACTTTAGATTTAAGATAACCCTATAGGAAAAAGTCCATAGGGGTTAAATCTGGGCTACGTGGAGGCCAATTTATGTCACCTCTCCGCTCAATCATCTGATTTACGAAATTAAGCCTCTGACCGGCATCTTGGGGCTTTAATTCTTGCACCAATTGAATTTTGTAGGGGTGCAGCTTTAGATCTTTGTGCATAATTGAGATGTCTATAGTGCCCTGACGTCTGTCAAACATGAAAAGTCAGATATAAACAAGTCAATACATCGAATGGTCGTTTTATTTAAGACTACAAGAATATCTCATTGGCGACGAGGATGGGATTTTACTTCGCGGCCATAGGGTGGTAATTCCAGGAATTTTACGCGAACGAATGCTGAATGAGCTTCATAGCGCGCATTTTGGCATTGTTAAGACGAAGTGTAACGCAAGGGCAAGAATGTGGTGGCCAGGTATTGATAGGGACATAGAAAATAAAATAGGAGTGTGCAATGTCTGTGCGCAGCAGCGCGCTGCACCTCCTCGCGCGGCTCCGACGCCGTGGCCGCATGTCGCGCAGCCGTGGCATCGTATACACATAGACTTTTAGGGTATCTCTTATAATCGGAAAGAGTATCCCTTTATTAATTACTTGAGTATCTATTTGGTAGATACCATTTAATTAAAATGAACAACTGACTCTAGTTATCATTATTTATTATCACTTTTTACAATATACAATAATGAATATGATTACAAAAATGTGGACGCGAGCGTACGCTATGCTCTTAACGGAACGACTGGGGAGTCTCGCTACGCACTGCACTTATATATTGCTGCTTGCATAAAAAAGTGCATGCCTGCAATCGCGTCCCCTACAGTACACCCTTCCTAAAATTTTGGTTATACAATACAAAATTTTTCACAAAACAAACAAAAAAATAAAATAAAACTAAGTACTGTTAAAACTTTTGTAAGCGGCTGTACCGTATTAGGGTAGGTACTTGAGATATACTTCGAATGCGCTTTATCGTTAAGCAACAGTCGAAGTTTTTTACTCGCTACTCATAAATCAATCATTTTTTACTTCAAAATCATTTCATCTTAAATCGTTAAAAACTTGAGATACAACGAACACTCGAATTGTTGACTCGGTGTTTTCTCACACTTATAACGAAGTACTTATAACAAATCATTGCTTTTTGTGATGAAATATTACGAGAAGTATAACTTATTCCACTTAGATTTTTAAATATTACTTTCGTTAAGTGCTTCTCATTGCCATAAATCAATGATACGAATCAAAGTATATTGAATCTTTTACACATAACATTAATGATTCAAATTTTGTTAAAACATATTACAATTTTCACTTCATAAACATATTTCATACAAAGATGAAACTAGTCATCATTTCTAAGTCAATTAAGATGGTTTTGTCCCTTTACTTAATTACTTAAAGACTCATAAAATATTATAGCATATACATAGTTTGATTATTTCCAATAAGAGTGTGACAAATTAATAATCACGTCGGGGTCACCAATTTAGGGTATCTCTTATAATCGGAAAGAGTATCCCTTTATTAATTACTTGAGTATCTATTTGGTAGATACCATTTAATTAAAATGAACAACTGACTCTAGTTATCATTATTTATTGTCACTTTTTACAATATACAATAATGAATATGATTACAAAAATGTGGACGCGAGCGTACGCTACGCACTGCACTTATATATTGCTGCTTGCATAAAAAAGTGCATGCCTGCAATCGCGTCCCCTACAGACTATATGTCTATTGGGCAAGGCGTGTATTTGATTATTGTGGACGCATTTACTAAGTGGGTAGAATGTTTATTCATGCAAAATGGAACTTCGACCTCGGCTTTAATACAACAAAAGGATTGTTTAGATCGACGCGATTGGTCTATGGATTGGCGTGTGCACCTGCAATTTTTCAACGTTCTATGGAGACACTACTTGCAGGTATAGATGGTGTTAGTTGTTGGTTAGATGATATTTGTATTACAGCTCCCGATAAACAAACCAATCTGAATCGACTGCGAGAGGTACTGTCTAGACTAAATGATTCGGGGTTTAGGTTAAAGAAAGAGAAATGCGAATTCTTCAAAGATAGCGTTACCTATCTAGGCTATGTCATTGACAAATCAGGCTTACGGACGTCTTCAGATAAGGTACAAGCGATTTTACAAGCTCCGGAACCTACTAACGTAACTGAAGTTAAAAGATTTTTGGGTGTGGTGAATTATTATAGAAATTTTATTCCCAATGCGTCAAGCATCATGAGTCCACTTCACGAACTGCTACGGGATGGTGTCCGATGAGAGTGGACGGAGAGACAGCAGCGCGCCATGATGCAGGTGAAGTCGGAGCTAGCTTCGGAACGTGTGCTTGCACATTTCCAGCCCGACGCTCAACTGATACTCACAGTCGACGCGGGGCCTGATGGTCTCGGGGCGGTGCTGGCGCAGAAACATTGCACACTCCTATTTTATTTTCTATGTCCCTATCAATACCTGGCACATTCTTGCCCTTGCGTTACACTTCGTCTTAACAATGCCAAAATGCGCGCTATGAAGCTCATTCAGCATTCGTTCGCGTAAAATTCCTGGAATTACCACCCTATGGCCGCGAAGTAAAATTCCATTCTCATATTCCAAATCACTTTTACATTGAAAAAATGCCAATATTTCTCTGCATTTTATTTTTCGTGGCCATCCTTTATTCATATATTTAATAACAATTTGTAAATGTTTATCTGCATCAGTAGCACTTTTCACATCACTAACCACCACAGCAGGCAACATAGAATCTAAAAATTTTAAAATATATTCGTTATCATCTTCTGCTTCTGTTAATGAGGATTTTAAAGGAGCCCGCGAAAAATAATCCGCGATTACATTGTTGTCCCCCGTCGTATATTGAACCTCGTAATTATAGGCTGATAAAATTATCGCGTATCTTTGTAAACGTAACGCTGTCGTTACCGAGATATCATTCTTTTTATTGAATATTGAAACTAACGGCCTATGATCCGTTCTTAAAATAAATGGTTTATCTCGACCATAAAGATACTGATGAAATTTTTTTACCCCGAATATAATAGCTGTAGCCTCCTTCTGAATTTGGCTATAATTTCTTTCACTAACCGTCAGTGATCTCGAAGCGTAAGCTAGTGGACGTTCAACGGAATCACTTGAATTTTTGTAAATGTTTATCTGCATCAGTAGCACTTTTCACATCACTAACCACCACAGCAGGCAACATAGAATCTAAAAATTTGAAGCGAAATGTAAAAATAATTGATTATAAACAGTTTTATTAGTGTTTTTATTTATGTTTATTGTTTTTATTAATGTTATTTTTAATCTTCATTGTTATCAGGGGGCCAAGACTAAGTGTGGAGGAATGAGATGTCTATGGTGCCCTGACGTCTGTCAAACATGAAAAGTCAGATATAAACAAGTCAATACATCGAATGGTCATTTTATTTAAGACTACAAGAATATCTCAATAATGCGATGTAATGATGATCTATGCACATTTAAAGCACTCGCGCGCATCCGAATTGAAAGGCTCGGGTCGACGTACATATTGATTAACACTCTCCACGTTTTCTACCGTTCTTGATGACCTAGGTCGCCCGGATTTTGATTTATCCAGCGTTGATCCAGTCTCTTCAAACTTTTTAACCCAATGTCGAATGAGTGGAAGGCTTGGCGCATCATTTAAGTGGCGAAAACCTCGAATACTGCAGAATTTTCTTGTAAAATCACCGTTCTTGTAAAACTCTCGCACGCACAACGCGCGGTCTGCTCTCGAGAAACGCTCCATAGCGACTGAATCCCCAAGAGCCAAGCTACCAATTGACATAACCCCCGCACCCCTCAAGTACGCTGCGTTCACGCAGTAAACTAAACAAATATAAAATTTCTTTTGAGACATCCTGTATTTAATAGTTAGGTTAGTCTCACCATTTTTGATTCTATTATTGAGTTCTTTTTTAATGATTTTTAAATGTTTTTAGTTTCTTTTAAGTTTCCTTTATTTTTAAGTATAGTTTTTGCGGCTATCTCTGAATCGTAGCATACTTTGATTGGTCGTGAAATTCCTAGCTTAAATTTTCCTAGGCGAAAAGTTTTAGAAGGCGCAGGACAATTTCTATAGCAAATTTTTTATCGTAGGCCAATCGGTCAGTGAAAGTATCTTGTTGTGGTTCTGGAATACCAGTAATAACAATGTTCCTAATTCGGATACTATACCAGATTCAGGATCAGACGAGGCTATCTTTGTTTTTAAAAATTGTATTTCAGATTCCAAAGTTATTACTTTTTCATTTGTTTTGCAGTTTGATTCCATCAGATCTTCAACTTTAGTTTTCAAAAGATTTTTCTCCCGAACAATGACTTCCATGGTATTGCAGATTGTATTTACTTGGTTTTCAATAGTGACTACATCGTCTCGTAGTTTATTAATACTTTCTGTTTGCTCATTATTGAAAGTCTTAATTATGGACATCATTTCAGTCATATTTTTCGACAGCTCACTAAGTTCCATTCTGATATCATCATCGAACTTCCTCTTATTACGAAGAGTGAATTGAGAAGAATCTGATATGGTTGAGATTTGGTTGAGATTCGCTTAAGCCACATCCAGGCGGTGAACGTTGTACACTCATTTTATATCCGTGGTACAATAGTTGCAAGTTTCAGGAGTGAAGGAAATGAAAGAGCTTGTCTTGCTTACCCGAGGGGTGAAGAGGGCTGATTTCGTCACAACGGCTCTTCACGACAGTAGTAACGTCTTAAAAACCGGTGAATTTGCTAATGAAATTACTTATTCAATAAACTGTGTTTTAAAGTTGATTTTAGCGTAACGATGCGACTAAAATATTTAGAAAAATTTATAACACGTCCACTCTGTATGCTCGTCGATCGAGTAGTAAAATAGAACCAAATCTTTATGAGCTTCAAAGCGGTGAAATAATAGAACCAGTTGATAATACTACAGGATTACAAATACCTAGGATACCAACAGACGCAACAAATCAATCAAAAAGATACTAAAATAACCTTAGAGAAAAAATGTAAAAGTAGAATACAGAAAATTTTAAATACACAACTTAATTCTAGAAATATAACTAAAGCCATTAATACTTTCGCTATACCGACCCTTACTTATTCGTTTGGCATTATCCGTTGGTCACAATCAGATCTTAAAAGATTACAGCGCATAATAAATACCTTACTATCTAAATATCGCAAACACCACCCACGGTCATGCTCTCAAAGACTCACACTTCCAAGAGCCGAGAGTGGACGCGGTCTGATAGATATTCAAAACCTACATAATAAGCTAATATCTACTCTACGATTTTTTTTTATAGGCTACACATCTACACTACATAAAACTATAGTCGAAGCAGATACTAAACTTACGCCGCTAAATTTATCTGATAGCACCCAACAAAAAAATGAGAACCTAATTTCCAATAGCCAGAAACTTGATGCTTGGATACAGAAATCCCTCCACGGAAGACATCGTCAAGACCTTCTAAAGTCGAACGTCGTTAAAACGTCATCGAACGCATGGCTTGTGAGGGGGGACTTGTTTCCCGAAACAGAGGGATTTATGATAGCTATCCAAGATCAAACTATAGATACAAGAAATTATAGAAGGTATATCATAAAAGATAGAAATCTCGTATCAGACATTTGTAGACATTGCCATAGTAGTCCAGAAACCATTCAGCATATTCCCGGTGCCTGCAAATCAATAACACAAACAGATTACAAACACCCTCATGATCAAGTTGCAGCCATAATAAACCAATATCTAGCACATAAATACTTATTGATACCGAAAAGAATACCTTATTACAAATATACACCACAAACAATCCTTGAATCTTCACAATATAAATTGTACTGGCACCGTACCATAATCACAGACAAAACAATATATTACAACAGACCAGACATCTTACTTCATGACAAAGTTAATAGAACAAACAAACATCCCTGAAATTAGTAACTCTACTTATAATTATCAACCCACGATCACACAAACTGAAACACAACAAACATCTCGATTTGATTCAAACTTAATTCATTCACACACCATTTTTGAAAGTTCCAGTATAATAAATGACTCACAGGTAAATAACGATCAACGTTTAATAAATCCGACACCACAAGAAATTATCCCGGGAAATACGCATTTACAAAATGATAATTCGACACATACTCTAGATCAACAAGAATTTCATCGACAAGTCAAAGATACGTTCACCGAAATGCTTATCAAATACTCAAATACTGATCCTACACTCCGACCAATAATCCACAAACCACAACTAACTAATTATGTAATCAAAATAGTCAACGAAATCAATGCAATATTAGATGTACACTTGAAAAACACAGAATCACTATCATTTGAAAACGTCCACGAAGCAATATACTGTGCAGCAAAGACAGTCACAGAAATAAACTACAAACAATCCATAAATAAAACAACCATGAGCACAAGAAAACCACAATGGCAACTAAGATTAGAAAAAAAGATTTTAACATTAAGAAAACAAATAGGACTACAAACACAATATTTAAATGACAACAGGAAAAAACAGAACAAAGTTAATCCAAACAACATAGGTAGAGAACTCATTATAGAACAACTAGATACGCACAAACAGAAACTACAAGCTTATTCAAAACGACTACGCCGATATAAAATAAGTAACCAAAGAAAAGCTGACAACAATTTGTTTTATTCAAACCAAAAAATCTTCTACAGGAAACTCGACTCTACTGATATAGAACTTATAGATACACCCAACATAACCGATATTCATCACTACTGGGAAAATATTTGGTCCAAACCTATACAACACACTCCAAATCCTGACTGGTGTAAAATAGAAGAACAAGAAGCAAGCAGCATACAAGTAATGCCAGAATTAAATGTATGCATAGAAGACATACGTTTAGCTATAAAGAGGACTCTAAATTGGAAAGCACCAGGCCCCGACAAAATACACAACTACTGGCTCAAGTATTTCACTTCAACACATAAATACATTGCACAATTCTTCAATCTCTTTTTAAATAATCCTGAACATACACCGCCCTTCTTAACCCAAGGCGTAACCTATTTAAAACCTAAAGATAATGATACAACTAACCCCGCTAAATACAGACCTATTACATGTTTGCCTACACTATACAAATTAATGACATCTATAATTGCAGAAAAATTCAATTCGCATATAGTCCAAAATGAAATAATACCAGAAGAGCAGAAAGGTTGTTGTCGAGGTTCAAGAGGATGTAAAGAACAAGTTATAATAGATACAGAAATACATAACCAAGTTAAAAGGAAACACCGGAACCTATACTACGCCTACATAGACTACCAAAAAGCCTTCGATAGTGTACCACATTCCTGGTTACTTGATATTTTGAGAATATATAAGATAAATGATAAACTAATAGAGTTTTTAAAATACACTATGACGAACTGGACTACAAAAATAACCCTTAGAACAAGCAAAAATACAATATCCACACCAACCATTAACATAGCACGTGGTATTTACCAAGGTGACTCTCTCAGTCCACTGTGGTTTTGCCTCGCTTTAAACCCTCTCTCTAGGATCTTAAATCAAACTGGTTACGGATATAAAATAGACAAAATTAACAACATAAAACTAAATCACTTACTCTACATGGATGACATTAAAATATACGCATCCAATAGACAAGAACTGAACCATGTCATTAAACTCACAGAATCATTTAGCACAGACATCAAAATGACCTTTGGAACAGACAAATGTAAAATAAATAGTATAATTAAAGGACAACACAGCAAAACTAGCATATACGAACTCGAAAATCAAAACGGAACGATAAACAGTTTATATTACAAAGAAACCTATAAGTACCTAGGATATGAACAAAGTACATCGATAAATCATAGCCAAATAAAAAACATACTCAAAAACAAATATAAACAAAGACTGCACAAAATATTAAAAACTCAACTTTCTGCCAGAAATAAAACTAAAGCCATAAACACCTACGCCATCCCAATTTTGACCTACTCTTTCGGTATTATTAAGTGGTCAGACACTGAACTTGATAGTCTTAATATGACTACGAGAACAATGTGTAATAAATACAACATCCATCACATCCATTCCGCAATTCAACGTTTCACCCTCAGTCGCAAACTAGGTGGACGTGGATTTATAGACATCAAAAACCTACACTATACACAAATCAGCAACTTAAGAACTTATTTTTTAACTAAAGCGCCGAAAAGCAGTATACATCAAGCAATAGTAAATACATCTGATCACGGAACACCATTACAACTCAACAATACACTTTTTGATCCTAAATTAAAAATCTGCTCTATTGATGAGAAAATGGAAAACTGGAAAAAGAAAGCACTACATGGGAAATATCCATTTCAATTACAACAAGAACACATAGATCCATCCGCATCCACTGCATGGCTTACACGAGGTAATATATTTGCTGAAACAGAAGGATTTTAATAGCAATACAGGACCAAATAATAAAGACACGTAACTATGCTAAATATATCCTAAAAGAAACATTAGAAACCGACAAATGTAGACTCTGCAACCAAGCCAATGAAACAATAGACCATATAACAGGAGGTTGCGGTATTTTAGCTAACAAAGATTATACTCACCGACATGATACTGTCGCCAAACACATTCACCAAATAATAGCCCTAAAATATAAACTAATTCAATCCCATACACCCTATTATAAATACAAACCAAATAACGTCCTGGAAAAAAACACAGCTAAACTATACTGGAACAGAGATATCATCACCGACCGTACCATCCTCAGCAACAGACCGGACATAACGCTCACCCTAAAACAAACCAAAACAACCTACCTCATAGATATTGCAGTTCCCAATACACACAACCTGAAACAAAAACACACACACAGAAAAAATACAAAAAAACATACCTCTAGCTGACGAGATTAAGCAAATGTGGCACCAGGATACTGTCACTATCGTACCCATAATCATCTCATCAACTGGTTTGATACCTAAAACATTACACAACGCACTAAAAACATTAAAACTACCACCTACCACTTACATACCAATACAGAAGTCTGTCGTATTAGACACTTGCTCCATAGTCCGAAGATTCCTTAATCCTACGACTCTTTCACTTCAAAACAGTATGCAACTGAATACAGATACTTCTTCTAATTAACACACCAAATCAACTAAAAAACACACATTACATTGGAACCAGCAAACTTGGCCTATGCCCGTTTCTGGTCCAGTTTTAAGAAAATGCCAGCCTCTGGCTGAGTCCTAGTAAAACTAGATAACATAATAATAATAATAATAATAATAATAATAATAACCCCACCAATGTGTCTTCACGTTGTCGTCGTGGTGGGGCTTGCGTGCTACAATGATCATCTAAGCTATAGCGGTAGAGCCACTCATGCCGGCAAGGTTAGATGTGAGGAGTCAGACAAAGCAAGACACTGCTTCTGATCCACTCCCAGACCAGAAGTATTCCTTATCCCACCCCCCCAATCCCTCTCCTACTATCTTTATCCCTCAAATCCTATATATCCTATCCTGTCCATTTTATCCCATCCTTTTCCTACTCCAAGCTAAGGTGGAACAGCATACGCCGAGAGCTGCATGGCTAAGGGAGAGCTTAGTCGCTAGTATGCGAACTCGAGAAACCAGGGGAAATCTCGTTTGATCCTACCCTTCCCGCGGTGAACGCAGGGCTCTGCCGCGGGTGACCACTAGTCCCTAGCCACTCGTGGGAATACGATGAATACACGCTCAAAAAATAAAAAACTTAAATGCAACATGTTTGCAATAAATGGCCCAACAGAGGCCGATCATGCCGTTTTAGAATTATCAACATCATCATCACAAATGGCATCATCATTATCAATGCAATCGGCATCATCATCATCACAAAACCCTTCTAAATCTCCTATTCGATCACCTTCATCTTCTTCGTCATATAGCCTTTTCCCATCACTCAGTTCACCACTAAATCTATCTAATTCATCCATTTCATCAATGTCAGTGGATGTTGTACAGGAAGCATCCGCTGTTAACCCTGTACCCACCACTAGCAACAAACGTGTGCGCAATAAATGGACTACAGAAATGAATGAATTCATTTGGCACACATATCTCACCATTACAGAATTAGAGACTAAAATTAAAGGTTACCTGGACCCCCTATACCAGCACTTTATTCAAAAATTCCCACACTTCCATGTATCTAAACAAAGGATAGGGGACCAGCGCAGGGTTATTGTTCGCAATAAATTATTACCTCAAGAACTTATGGACAAAATATTCAACGACGTTAAAGCTATAGTAGAAACAACAAACACACAAACAACACACCACACACAAACCATAAATTCACAACAAACAAACCAACGAATGAAATGGACCGATGAACATAACGAAACAATAATAAAAGCGTATTATAAAATCACACATCTAGAAAGCAATAAAACAATGTACCGGAAATATTTGCACCAAGAGTTCATAAATAGATTTCCCCATTTAACTCACATATCTGAACAAAGAGTAGCGGACCAAAGGAGAGCCATAATTAATAATAAATACCTATCAGAAGAAAAAATTGCAACGATTAAACGGGACATTGCGAAAGATTTAGCAAATTTTAAAAATAAACAGCCCAGTAACAGTATACTGCAGCCTACTACTGATAACTTGATAGAATATCCAATACAAACTCACCAAATCAACTCGACGCACTCCGCGCATACTCCAGATGATCCACCAAACCCAAGCACGCACCATAACACACATTTACAGACTAGCCCACTCTTGTTATCAAGCCCTCATTCTAATACCATCACATCCATCTATCACGAAACACCCAACATACAGCCAGAACAAAGTGAAATTCAAACAGATAACATCGAAATTCAAAAACAATTTGAAGAAGTACTCGCATATTTTACTGACACACACCCAACTAAAAGAAACTACATCCCTAAACAAAGAATAACTAGGAAACTAGCAGTGACAGTTCAATATTTAAACAATACTTTACTTCCAATGTACTTAAAAGAAGATCAAGATTTCAATACATTCCAAACGATTATTTATAGTGCAGCTTGGACCGCTGCAAAAATTAATGGAACAAAACTCTCACTCACCCCTGAAACAACTGACAGACGGGTAAATTCAAAACCAAAATGGCAAATTAGATTAGAAAACAGAATTAATGATTTAAGGACTAAAATTGGAAGATTAACGCAATACATAAATGGTAATAGAAATAAAAATATAACAAAACGAGTTCATTTGATTTGTCAACAATATAAAATACATTCAAAACATGAAGATCCCAATACAGAACTAACGCATTTCTTAGATACTCTTAAACAAAAACTTAGTGCCATAACAAATCGACTAAAACGGTATAAGAATTGTACACTTCGTAAAAAGCAAAATGCACAATTTAAAACAAACGAAAAACAATTCTACCGTTCCTTCACAAATCCTACTTCACAAAATACAAGCAATGAGAGTAATCTTTCACCGGAAAATTTCAAAGAGTACTGGACAAAAATATGGGATGATCCAATCCACCACAATAGTCAAGCTTCATGGATTGAAAGTTTACATGTAGAAAGTGCAAGTTATGAAACAATGGAATTTAGCAATATTCCTATAGAAGTTTTTACCGTTGTTATAAATAAATTACATAATTGGAAAACTCCCGGTTCAGATCACTTACATAACTATTGGTACAAAAAGTTCACTCACGCTCACAGATACATACTCAAACATATAAACAATTTCATTTTTAAACCAAACTCCATGCCTACATACATAACTGAAGGAATTACCTATATGAAATCTAAAGACCCCAATGATATAAACAATTCATCCAAATACAGACCAATCACATGCCTACAAACTATATACAAAATTATGACCTCTTGTATAACAGAATCTATTTACAAGCATATCAACAAAAATAATATTTTAACTGAAGAACAAAAAGGCTGTAGAAAAAATAGTCAAGGGTGTAAAGAGCAACTTATTATAGACTCAGTAATTTCTAAACAAACTACGAATAATAAATGTGATATATTCACCATGTATATAGATTACCAAAAAGCATTCGATTCCGTACCTCACTCCTGGCTCCTGTATGTGCTAGACTTATACAAAATTCACCCCACACTTGTTCAATTCTTAGAACATGCTATGCAACACTGGTCAACCGTAATAAAACTATTTAAAGAAGGAAACCCCATCCAATCTGAACCACTAAAAATACGTAGAGGAATTTTTCAAGGGGACGCTCTAAGTCCTCTATGGTTCTGCCTAGCACTAAATCCACTCTCGCATCTACTAATTAAATCCGGTAATGGTTTTACGCTGTCCAGTGCTACAAGTAATTATACTATATCTCATTTGCTCTATATGGACGACATCAAACTCTACGCAAACACTGCAAACCAATTAAACGCTCTAGTTGATATCACCCACCGTTTTTCCGAAGACATTAATATGCAATTTGGTATAGATAAATGCAAAATGCAGTCCATTAAAAAAGGAAAACCAGAACCAAACAGTTATACTCTTCACGATGGTCAAACAATAGATCCAATAGACAATATTTCTGGCTATAAATACTTGGGTTTCCCACAATCACAGCAGATACATCAAAAAGAAACCAAACAAAAACTCGAACAAATTTTTAGGAATAGATTACATAAGATATTAAATAGTCAGCTGAATTCAAGAAATATCATTAAAGCCATCAATACATTTGCTATTCCAATTCTGACATATTCATTCGGAATCATCAATTGGTCACAGACAGATCTGAAAAGACTGCAGCGTGTAATAAACACCCTTTTGACAAAATACAGAAAACACCACCCACGAGCTTGTGTTCAAAGACTCACTCTCCCAAGAAAGGAAGGTGGCCGTGGCTTAATAGATGTTCAGAATTTGCACAATAAACAGATAACCACAATGCGCACTTATTTTAGAAATCATACTACTAAATCCGTCCTACATAAAACAATAGCAGAATTAGATATTAAACTAACACCACTGAATCTATCTGACTGTACACAACAAAAAAATGAAAAATTATTAACTAACGATCAAAAGCTTGATGCTTGGATACAAAAGTCTCTCCACGGTAGACATCGGCAAGATTTGCTAAATGTTAACATTGATAAAGAAGCATCAAATGCGTGGCTTACCCGTGGAGAGCTTTTCCCTGAAACTGAAGGGTTTATGATTGCTATCCAAGATCAGACGATAGATACGAAAAATTACAGAAAACATATCATTAAAGACAGATCCCTAAGATCTGATATTTGCAGACATTGTTATAGCAGCTCTGAAACCATACAGCACATCACTGGAGCTTGCAAATCTATTACGCAAACAGACTACAAACATCGTCACGATCAGGTAGCTGCCATTATACATCAATATCTCGCACACAAATACTCACTTATCACAGAAAAAGTACCTTACTACAAATACACACCACAAACAATATTAGAATCTCAGCATTGTAAACTATATTGGGATCGCACAATAATAACTGACAAAACCATTTATTACAATAGACCTGATATTCTACTTCACGATAAAGACCGAAAAATTATATACCTCATAGATATAGCCATACCCAACACACACAATCTCACATCTACACATACAGAAAAAATAACCAAATACACAGAATTATCAATAGAAATAAAAAATCAATGGAAAGTGCAAACCGTTAAAACCATACCCATAGTTCTTTCATCCACTGGTGTTATACCACAAACATTGCATACCAGTCTTTCATTACTAAACATTCATCAATTAACATACACTCTTCTACAAAAGGCAACCATACTTAACACATGCAGAATTGTAAGAAAATTTCTGTCACTAAACTAACTTTTTTCTTTTATCTATCATATTTTCATTATTTCTCCACCTCAAGCTTGGTCAAAAGCCCGCTGAGGTGGTAAACCCCATTTGATTGGGAGCACACAGTTGATTTGAACGATAATAATAATAATAATAATAATAATAATAATAATAATAATAATAATAACCCCACCGATGTGTCTTCACGTTGTCGTCGTGGTGGGGCTTGCGTGCTACAATGATCATCTAAGCTATAGCGGTAGAGCCACTCATGCCGGCAAGGTTAGATGTGAGTAGCCAGACAAAGCAAGACACTGCTTCTGATCCACTCCCAGATCAGAAGTATTCCCTTTCCCTTATCTCCTGTCCCAAGTCCTTTATATCCATCAAAGTCCCAACTTCCTAACCTAACGCTGCGTATCCCTATCCCTGTCCTTTTCCTACTCCAAGCTAAGGTGGAACAGCATACGCCGAGAGCTGCATGGCTAAGGGAGAGCTTAGTCGCTAGTATGCGAACTCGAGAGACCAGGGGAAATCTCGTTTCATCCTACCCTTCCCGCGGTGAACGCAGGGCTCTGCCGCGGGTGACAACAAGTCCCTAGCTACTCGTGGGAACTCGATGATAACTAGATCTAAAATTAAAAAACTTAACTGCAATACTATTGCGAATAACGGGCCAATAGAGCCCAGCACTTCACAATCTCCATCATCATCATCACTATCATCGCACAGTCTTTTTTCATCCTCTATCTCATCACCGCAATCATTTTTGTCAACGCATGTTACACAAGAAGCAAATTTTGCTACCTCTCTTGTGTCCATCAATGACAATACTGACTCTAATTGCACTACAGAAAGAGTATTAAAAATACATAGCGATAGAGTCAATTTACATAACCAAAACGACAACAGAAACTCACCATTTAATCCGGCCGACTCGTCCCTATCATCGACGCCATCTGATGTTGCGCAGGAGGCAATCGCCGAATGCCCTACGCCCACTAATGGCAACAAACGTGTGCGAAACAAATGGACATTTGAAATGAATGAATTCATCTGGCACACCTACCTTACAATCACCGAATTAGAAACTAAGACGAGAGGCTACCTTGACCCATTATATCAGCGTTTCATACAGAAATTTCCCCATTTTAGTGCTTCGAAACAAAGAGTAGGAGATCAACGTAGAGCAATAATCAGAAATAATCTTTTACCAAACAGTCAACTAGAAAAAAATTATAATGATGTCAAAACTAAATTAGAGTCTACACTGCAACAAGACTTAAGTCATGCCCAAACACTTACTACCCAAGATATTGGTTGTCGAATGAAATGGACTGATGACCACAATGAAGTTATACTTAGAGCATATTATAAAATAACACGGCTAGAAACTAATAAAACAGCATACAGAAAATATTTACATGACGAGTTTATCAATACATTCCCTCATTTGGCACACATTTCAGAACAAAGAGTCGCAGATCAAAGAAGAGCCATTATTAACAATAAGTACTTTACTGATGAAAAAATTCACAACATTAAACAAGACATTGCTAGAGAGCTACATATTAATACCAGCGAAAGACAAGTCAGCAACACTACTGCACAAAACTATACTTATCAAAACAACCTATTTACTGAAAATAACACTTCACCTCAGTATTTTAACACCCAACCAAACTCATCGGGAATTGGTCTATCCCACGAAAATACATTCGATGTAAATTATACCACACAAACTAACTCAACCTTACCAACATACAATCAAATAGATAATAATATTATGAGCACACATACAGCAAATGAAATACCTACAACACAAATCGATCAAGATGACAGTCTAAAAATCGATGAGAAATTTAACGAGATACTAGCACATTTCACAAACACAAACCCAATCACAAGAACATTCATACCAAAACAGAGAGCTACTAAAAAACTAGCAATTACAGTACAATATTTAAATAACATCTTACTACCAAAACATATAAATGAAAACACAGATTTTTACACTTTTCAGACTATTATATATAGTGCGGCATGGACAGCCGCAAAAATTAACGGAGCTAAAATATCACTTATCCCAAAAAATGCACCAACACAAACTACAACAAAACCAAAGTGGCAAATTAGAATAGAAAAGAACATCGAAGATTTGAGGATTAAAATTGGCCGACTGACTCAATATACTAAAGGCAATAGAAGTAGAAAAATAATGAAATATGTAGATTCTATATGTCAACAACATGCAGTTCATGCACAATATGAACCACTAAACACCAAAATTGATCATTTTTTAAATACGTTGAAACAGAAACTTAGCGCTAAAACAAAGAGATTAAAACGATACAAAAACTGCACATTACGGAAATCACAAAATACCCAGTTCAAGAATAATGAAAAACAATTCTATCGCTCATTCGGAAATACAACACCACATAGCGCCCAAAATAGCCTCCCATCATCAGAACAATTTAAAGAATTCTGGAAAGACATATGGGATATCCCAGTTGAAAACAATTCACAAGCTACATGGTTACAAGCCCTATCAAAAACCACCGAAAAACATGAATCAATGCAATTTGCCGATATCTCCAAGGAAATTTTTGATGAAGTAGTTAAAAAATTACATAATACCTGGCTCACATCACATTCATAATTACTGGTACAAGAAATTTACTTTTATTCACCCACACTTATATAAATGTGTAAACGATTTTGTCAATAACTCAAGCACTATGCCTGAATACATTACCGAAGGAACCACATATGGTTACGCGGTTTTTTAGCGTAGCATGCCGTCTCGTTCTCGCTTGCTTAGTCTTGGTAAGATAGAGGGAGGCGACGAACTGTCATCGCAGTCTCTCGCGTCGCATACGCAGCCGCGCTGTCATCGCACGTCGCTGCCGTCGGCAGTTGGTCTCGGATAGCCTGAGACGACTCACGCGCATTTTATCGCGACCGCATCCCGCATTCAATATATCGCTCAGTTCATATTCGCCTTTCGAGAGCGCGCACGTATCCGCTGGCCTTTGTAAGGTCCACAAGTTTGGTCCTTATCGAACCGGATAGTTTGATCCGTATCGCCGGATAACGCATATTTTTTGTTCCGTATTGAACGGGACAACGCATCGCATTTATTTTAAGTACTAATTAACTTATTACCGCTTATTTACACATTTTTACATTTATTTATCACACACCGCAAAAACATTGCTGATTTTACAAATCCGCGTATTTCTTTGTAATCAGTGCGTATGGTAGTATTTTTGCAAGCGCAGCTTATAATAAACATACATCAGCATAGATATAACGTAATATTTTTACGAAATAACGATATTTGCATCATTATTACATTTTCTTTGTTCTTCATTGTTAAAACTTTTCAACATGGCGTCCGATCGAAAAATTAAAATTATTATCGCTAAGAAACAAAGTATCTTCGCTCATATTGATACTATATATCAGAAATCTAAGAAAGTAGGTACCTTTGATACGACAACAAAGGAAGATTTTTTGTCATCATCAGCTAACATTGAAAAATTATATTCTCAATTTAATGAATTATGTGATAAACATAATGAAATACTTTTAGACGAAAATCCAGATTGTCAACTGAACTTCAGTGAATGGGATGCCTTTGAAACTCTGTACGCAAAAATAAGTCACACTCGTACATTATTGTTACGACCTGTTGAGTCTACTGCTTTAAAATCTTCTCCACGAAACTACTGTAATTTACCTCCATTAGAATTGGTAAGTTTTAATGGTTCGCTGACAGAGTGGCCACAATTTTATGAAAGTTTTAAAACTAACGTTCACCAAAATGAATCTTTGACAGATGGTCAACGCGTACAATACCTGATGTCAAAATTGACAGGTAGTGCTCGAAACATTTTTGCTGGATTAATACCAACAGAGGAAAATTATTCCATCATCTGGAAATCATTAATAGATAAATACCAAGACAAGCGAATGTTAGGAAGTTTGTATCTGAACAAAATCTTAGACATAAAACCGGTTTCTGACACCGCTTTGCAGTTAGATACCTTTATTGAACAAATTGTATCTTCATGGTCAGCGCTTAAATTGCTCAATATTAAAAATTTAGATGATTTTATTTTTACACATATAATACTTAAAAAATTAGACACAAAAATAATTGAAAGTTTTGAAACATCACTAAAACATGACTCGCTTCCAATTAGTGATAGTTTAATAAGTCATTTGAAACATCGTGTGAAGGTATTTGAAAGATCTGGTATATTCCGTCAAGATACACCTCATAAATTTAATAAATCTAGCCGCACATTTTTAGTCACTGAAAATCTTAATAAAGTAAATAAATTATCTTGCAACTATTGTAACAAAACAATTCACATACATCTTTATGAGTGTCCAGACTTTAAAAACTTATCAACTAATGATCGCTTTAATTTTATAAAATCTAAAAATTTATGCATAAATTGTTTTAGCTCTAAACACAACACTTTAAAATGTGCTTCTTTAAACAAATGTAAACATTGTCACAAGAAACATCATACATTGTTGCATTTTGATCAGAATAAAAATTCTGAGAATAAACCTGAACATTCTTCATCTATTGAAAATGTTTGTATGCATTCTAGTTTAAATACTCAACCTAAATGTACATCTATATTACCTACTGCAAAGGTCATTGTCTATGAAAATAATAAACGTTTCTTAGTTAGGTGTTTAATTGATAGCGGCTCACAAAACAATATCATAACCTATGAATGTTGTCAAAAATTAAAATTAGTTATTAAACCACTTAAATCATCATTAAATTCAGTGGGAAATATTTCTGTACCTATTAAAGGTCAGGTCACACTCAAGATACATTCTCAATTTTCTAATTTTCAATATACTTTAAATTTATTAGTCATTGATCATATATCATACTTGCCAACTCAACGAGTTGAGATTTCACATTTAAATAATTTTAATAATTTGTCTCTAGCGGATGATAGCTGGTATGTGCCTGGAAACATTGAAATCATTTTAGGCACTTCTATGATGGCTAATATTTTACAGCCTACTTCTTTAATGACTCGCTCTCATCCACACGCATTTAATACTACGCTTGGATATATCATTATGGGGGAGACCTCTTATGAAAATTTATGTAATTCTACTTGGTCATTTGGACCTCTCATAGAAAACTTAAATAAAACAATGGCAAAATTTTGGGAACTGGAAGAGATATCTTCTGCAGGTACTTTAACCTCAGATGATAACCACTGTGAGGAATTTTACAAATCCACTATAACTAAAAATTCACATGGTAGGTATATAGTGTCATTGCCATTCAAGGGTGACTCTACGATCTTGGGTGATTCTTATGCTACAGCTCAGCGTCGCTTTTCGACGTTAGAGCGTAAATTTAACGCTATTCCGGAATTACGACAAGCTTATGATGACGTCATCAGGGATTACATTAAACAAGGCTATTTATCCGAAATACCCCGCACTCCGTCGGTTTTGAATGAGGGTTATTTCGTTCCGCATCATCCTGTACAACGTCCTGAAAAATTATCAACTAAAACGCGCGTTGTTCTTGACGCTAGTTCAAAAACATCGAATGGTATTTCTTTAAATGATATTCTTCATCCGGGACCAAATTTACAAACAGATTTATTTTCATTATTGTTAAATTTTAGATATTTTAAAATCGCTATTACCGCGGATATAAGACAGATGTATCTTAGAATTTTAGTAAGAGAAGAGGATCGCAAATTTCAGAAAATAATTTATCGCTTTAATAATACTGAGGATCATCGCATTTTTCAATTTAATTCTTTAGCTTTCGGACTTCGCTGTAGTCCATTCTTGGCCATGCGTACGGTTCACCAGCTGGCCGAAGATAATCGCGCACGCTTTCCTCTTGCTGCAGAAGTAGCCAGTAGGGAATTTTACATGGATGACTTGACCACCTCTGTCAGTTCCATAGAAGATGGCATCCGCTTATCGGATGAATTACGCGCTTTATTCGCTGAAGGAGGTTTTGACTTGGTCAAGTGGGCCAGTAACTCACTTGAGTTACTCAATCATTTGCCTGAGGCATGCCGAGTGCCGATCGAATTCACCGACCATAGCGATACGCTGAAGGTCTTAGGCCTGAAGTGGTTACCGCAGACGGATGTGTTCACCTTTGCCACGTCTCCTCCACCCTCTGTTAATACTAAACGATCTATATTATCTACTATCGCTCGCCTTTTTGACGTTTTGGGCTTCGTCGCACCAGTTATTCTCTACGCCAAGCTCCTAATACAGGATCTTTGGCTTACCAAGGTAGGTTGGGATGATGAACCACCAGAGGTTATCATCAATCGCTTCGTTAAATTTAAAACCGAGTTGCCTCTGCTCTCGAACTTGCGCGTTCCTCGCCATTTGGGCGTTGGGGCAGGTTGTGTAGTGAGACTGTTGGCCTTTGCTGACGCTAGTCTCAAGGCTTACGGCTGCGTCATATACCTACACGTTACGCATCCTAACGATGACATATCGGTTGAATTAGTTGGAGCTAAGTCAAAGGTAGCTCCACTAAAAACGGTATCACTTGCTAGGTTAGAACTTTGTGCCGCTTTAATATTATCAAATTTAGTTAAACAAGTATGCGCGGTTTTCAACAACCGCTATCACGTCACTGAGACATTTGCCTTCAGTGATTCCATGATCGCTTTGTCATGGATCAATTCTTCACCACATCGATGGCAAATTTTTGTTGCTAATCGCGTAACTAAAATACAAGAATACTTGTCTCCGGACCGTTTCTTTCACATAAACGGAAAGGAAAACCCCGCTGACTGTTTGTCGAGAGGATTACTGCCTTCTCAAATCATAACGCACCCGCTTTGGTGGTACGGTCCAGAATGGATTCGTCCTCCAATTGCTGCATGGCCTATGGAACCATTCAGCTCATCGCTCGTCGAAGGTCCTATACCTGAGGCGACCAATGCAATCGCTGTTGCCACTCCATCCAATGTGGATGGGTCACCGCTACTTATACTATCGTTCCAGGTATCTTCCTGGAAGAAATTATCTCGCATAACTATTTATATTTTAAATTTTACTTTTAAATTAATATATTCTCTTTTGTTCTCGGATCTCAACTTAGTCCGTTACCATTACAATAACGCGCTTTGTTAAATATAATTTATATCACTTTCGCTTTTTTTACTTACTTAGCTTTAATTTAGTGCTTAGCTAAATTAAAGCTTTTACTTACTTAGCTTTAGTTCAGTCCAGTGTGAGCGGTCACCAAGCTACCACGCGTACAGCTTTGCGTCCGAAAATCATAAATCGCAAACCTTTGTACGTTTTATAAGAATTAAAAAGGAATCTTGTTTTTTCTTAATAATGAAGTCGTGCCTAATATGTAGTGCTACGTTCAACGATGGTGTGCTCTGTGAGGGCTGTAAAAACAATCTATGCTTCGGTTGTGCAAGTATCACGGAAACTGGCTATCGGAAACTCGGATCTGATCGAAGATCTGCCTGGAGATGCCTCCGTTGCAGAAACTCGTCGCCTAATACTCTCAAGGTCGCCGCTTCTTCGTCAGCCGATCAGCCATCCCTCACTACAATAATGTCCGATATTAAAGAGATGAAACTACATCTATCATCATTACCTATTCTTGTCGAAGAACTGAAGAACATCAAATCAGACCTAGGTGAAATGAGAGCTTCCTGTGAATTTATTAATGTCAAACTTGAAGACCATGGATCCAAACTTATCACCTTAGAGAAACAAGTTGACGATGGATCGAAAGCCATCTCCCTCCACGAGTCTTACATCAACGTACTGACTGGTCATGTACAGGCAAGTGAACAGAGACAGCGTCTCAATAACGTTGAGATTAAAGGAGTGCCATTCAAGAAAAATGAAAATTTGTTTAGTATTATTGTAACTATTTCGACCAAAATAAATTACAGCGTGCCCAAATCTAGTATTAATTATATCTCTAGAGTTCCAACTCAGGATTCATCAGATAAATATATTATAGTTAGTTTTATAAATAGATTTATCAAGGAGGAGTTTGTTACTGCTGCAAGAGCTAAAAAAGGGTTAACAGCTGATGCTCTGGGCTTCGCTAATAATTCTCATAAGGTCTATGTTAACGATCACCTAACTCCTGATACAAAGAAGTTACTGTCACTAACGAAGAAAATTGCCAAAGAGAAATGTTATCGCTTTGTTTGGGTCAAGTTCGGAAAAATTCATGTACGTAAAAACGACACCTCACATGTACTGATCGTAAACAAAGAGAATGATTTAAACAAACTTACTTAAGCTGGTTCTTACTAACGCCTTCTGTGTACTTCTTTTATAATCCTGAATGTTTTCCATTATTAACTCTGGTAACCTCTTTTTATATACTGATATTTTTAGCAGGCCTTAACTTCATAATATTATACAATTTATGTAACTGTAACTCAAAAGTTCTTAGTTTTGATTTATATGTAACCAATGTTCTTTACTTATTAATAAAAAATCCAATACGGCATAACTTAATAATAACTAATCTAATGTTCACAATCTCTGTATTTTTTGCGAAACTGCAGTGTTCCTTTTGTATTCATTTGAAAGATTTATGGCTTTATAACTATTATTGTTATATTCCATTCCGCTTGGTTCTGGTGGAGGGAGGTGTGGGAATTGTTTTTGTCTCATTCTCTCTCGTGGTAGATGCCATATGCGTACATCTTTTAACTCCTGGATGTTCACTTGTTGTTACCTTTACCTACCCGCAGTATCCATTACGTTGTCAAGGTCGTTCACTCAGTTTGCTGAACTTTAGGTCATTGCCTTTTATTTTTATACAATATTTTTCAATTATTTCGTTCCGTTTTTTTATTCATATTAATATTCTTACTTACTATTATACAATTACTAACCAATTGATTTATTATTTCTCAAATATTTATGGCCTCAAATGATCAATTAATTATATTTTATCAAAACGTTCGAGGCCTTAGAACGAAATCTCTAGATTTTTTCCGTAATACATGTTTAGCCTCTTACGATTTAATTCTGCTCACCGAAACATGGTTAGTTGATGGTATTTCTGACAGTGAATTATTCGACAGTCGATACACGGTGTGGAGACGTGATCGCGATTACGTTTCTACCGGTCAGTCTAGAGGAGGTGGTGTGCTCATAGCTATACGCAAGGATCTGTCTGTTTCTCCTCAACCTCACTATCATTCGTCCGCCGAAGATCTTTGGCTAACGTTGTCGTACTACGATAGTATAACTCGATCGGCCGTTAAATTACATTTGTGTGTTTTGTATTTGTGTAATCAAAATTTGGGTCTTTCGTTCTCTCAGCAATTGACCAATTTTCTTGATAACATGAATAATATAATTTTACGAAATCCCCTCGACAAGTTTTTAATAGTTGGCGATTTTAATATGAGTCGAATTGCATGGCACTGTAACGTCTCTTCTGGTAACAACTACTTTGAACCTGAATTCTCAATCAGTGGTGACGAAAATATTTTGATCGACGAAATGCATGTGCACCAATTGTTTCAATGGAATGGGGTGAAAAATGAATTTGGCAGGATTCTTGATTTAGTATTTTGCAATGAAAGTGTAACCGTTCGGCAGTGCTTTGACCCGTTGGTGGGTGTCGATGCCTATCATCCAGCTTTAATTATTGAGTCTCAATTCTTGCCTGTGGTGCCCTTGAGATCTGCCAGTTGTCATAAATATCTATTCAACAAAGCCGACTATTCTCTTATTAACTCCGAATTTTCCAACATAAATTGGATTGAAGTATTCGATAATTTGCCACTTAATAAGGCAGTAGATTATTTTTATAACTTCTTCGCTGAAATTAAAAATAAATATGTACCCTCCAAACTATGCTACCCGTCGAGGTATCCTGCTTGGTATAGTCCAGCACTAATAAAAATCTTAAGAGAGAAGCAGAAATATCTAAAAAAATTCAAAACTTATGGCAACAACTGGAATTATGAGTCTTTCAAGGTTCTTCGTGAAAGAGCCAAGAATGTAGAAAAGGATTGCTTTAATAATTACTTAGCTTCTATTGAAACTTCTCTCCACAGTAATCCAAAAAACTTCTGGCGTTTCATACATTCTAGACGAAATACCAGTGGGTTACCATCATCGCTCAGATACAACAATGTTGATGTTAACTCTGGGCAAGGCATATGTGAGGCGTTCTCGGCTTATTTTGGTACCACCTTCCTAACTGACAACAACTCCATTACTGCTAGGCATAATCTTATTCCGCCTATGTCGTGTGCCTCGTACATCTCTCGTGTTACCATTACTGGTGACCTGGTTGCAAAGTTATTGCTTCGCCTAGATCCTGCCAAATCGGCGGGACCTGATCTTCTACCATCAATATTCTTGATAAACTGTGCCAAGACTATTGCAGTCCCTATCTCATTGCTTTTTTCAAAATCACTCGCTGAATGTAAAGTTCCCACTCTATGGAAATCCGCATTTGTGTCCCCTATCCATAAGAAAGGTTCTCGTAATGACGTTTGCAACTATAGGCCGATCTCCAAACTCTGCATAATAGCTAAAATTTTTGAACAAATTGTATATGACCAGGTATATTCTGCTATTCGAAACTCTTTGAGCCGGAACCAACATGGATTTGTTAAGGGTCGATCAACTATCTCTAACCTTGTTTTATTTAATGATTACCTTACCGACTCAATGGACCGTGGTTATCAGGTTGACGTAATCTACACTGATTACAGCAAGGCGTTCGACAGAATAGATCATAATATTCTTATATCGAAGCTTGCTGTAATTGGTATTTGTGGTGATCTTCTGAGATGGTTCGAGTCGTACATCAGTAATAGGTCACAGGCAGTTGTTGTCAGCAACTATATTTCTAGTTGGGTTCCTATTCCGAGTGGAGTACCTCAGGGGTCCCTACTTGGACCGCTCCTGTTTTTGATATTTGTCAACGATATTGGAAAATGTTTTCAATATTCGAGGATCTTGTCTTTTGCAGATGACATGAAGATCTTCGGGCGCATCACTTCAACCTGCGATGCTATGGCGCTGCAGTCAGATCTTGTGAGACTTGATGAGTATTGTGTGCTTAATAGGCTGGAACTCAATCCTTCCAAATGTAATGTAGTTACCTTTTCACGCAAAACCCAAGTTATCTCCTTCAACTATATACTGAAGGGCACTGGTCTGTCCAGGACAAATGTGGTTAGAGATTTGGGAGTGCTGCATGACGGTAAACTCGTTTTTGATAAGCACGTGGACACTATTATATCTCGATCTCTTAAAGCTCTGGGGTTCGTAATGCGAAATTCGTCTTCATTTAATAATGTTAAAACATTCAAGATATTATACTGTACTCTAGTGAGAAGCAACCTTGAATACGCGTCACAAATATGGAATCCAATGTATAACATTTATGTAAATCGTATAGAAAATATACAAAGAAAATTTTTAAAATTTCTTTACTTTAAAATGAATAGGAGTTTTAAATCAGATGATTATCTCAATATTTGCAAAGCTCAACATCTTCTACCGCTGCAAACTCGTCGTGAAATCAATGATATTGTCTATTTAATGCAAATAGCTGTTGGCTCTGTCGACTGTCCTGATCTGCTCAGTAAGCTAACACTATGTGTCCCTACTAGATCTAGACGCTATAATCCCTTACTTCATGAACAGCAAGTGAACACCAAATATAGACGGAATTCCTATTTGATAAGAGCCGTCAGTTCATTCAATCTTATTGCAAGGAACGTGGATTTGGATTTGTTTTGCACATCCCCAGCTAGAGCCAGGCGTTTAATAAGTAATCTGTTTTTCTCTTGACATTGGTATAGTTATTTATTCTAATTAGGTTACCATTTAAATTTAATTTTTAAGAATAGTTAGTATACTTAGATTTTAGTACATAGAATTAGTTTATTTTACTTAAGCCGAACTAAGGCATTCTATCTGTTTCTAGTTTTTCTTTTTTCTTTTTTCCTTTTGTCTTGTATAATTTCATTATGACCGCACTCATTGTATCTATTGCATACATACTCAATCACTATCAGCGAGGACCGCTAATTGGCTTCCTGACACAACCTTATCGTCGACTATTATGTTTAATTTAAGCTGTAGGTCTTCCTATTATTAAATAAATAAAAAAATAAATAAATAAATTTAACAAATTTTTTCGCATATTTATATTGCGACCTCAACGCTTGAGGTCTCGCATCGCATCAATCGTAGTATGTAATAATTTAATTATTTTTTGCATTTAGGTTAGTTTTTAATTTATAGCTATTTAGTCATAAGTTAGCTGCGCTCGCATTTATATTATCATACGCATTTAAAATAATCGCTCCGTGGTTCTTTGTATGCTATATAATGTTTACACTTACTCACACAACATCACACGCATATTTTTATGTATGTATCATTTATTGACACATACTGCATTCTTGCTTATAACACATGACTTTGTGCTTTGTAAAGCCCAGGACTGGGCTTTGGCGGGGAGCATGGTTACGCGGTTTTTTAGCGTAGCATGCCGTCTCGTTCTCGCTTGCTTAGTCTTGGTAAGATAGAGGGAGGCGACAAACTGTCATCACAGTCTCTCGCGTCGCATACGCAGCCGCGCTGTCATCGCACGTCGCTGCCGTCGGCAGTTGGTCTCGGATAGCCTGAGACGACTCACGCGCATTTTATCGCGACCGCATCCCGCATTCAATATATCGCTCAGTTCACTTTTCGCTATTGAAGCGCGCGCGCGTATCGCATTTTTCTCAAGATCCCTGGCCGCGGCCGGCTGTTTATGTGAACTCAATAACCTTTACGAACAATATAACTTGGACAGTGTCGTAATTCAGTGAAGTGCGTGCCTCTGTGGAGCTGCGATATAAGGTAAGTCACCTCAATTTACTTGCCAAGACGCCACGCATCAGGGATCTGACGGCACGTATAGCTTCGCCATTTGCAACGCACAAAGACATTGTTCGGGCTATATTTTTCTTCGCATTATTTCTTCGCACCACGCCTAAATACAGTCCACTTATTATATCATCTCGCATCCACACATTGCGACCTCAAGTTTGAGGCTGCACCTCATCGCATATATTTTACGCATCTATATATTTCGGCCTCAAATAACTTGAGGCCGAACGCACCGCTGGCCTTTCGCATAGACCAACATATATGATTTCTAAGGATCCCAAAGACACCCAAAATATTAGTAAATATAGACCCATCACATGCCTACAAACTATTTATAAAATTATTACTTCATGCATCGCAGAATCCATTAATAAGCATATCATCAAAAATAATATACTTTATGAGGAGCAAAAAGGATGTAGAAAGTCAAGCCAAGGGTGTAAAGAGCAATTGACTTATAGATGCAGTGGTCTCTAAGTACGCCATCATCAGAAAGAAAGACATCTTCACAATGTACGTAGACTATCAAAAGGCATTTGATTCTGTCCCCCACTCATGGCTCCTGCATGTATTAAATGTTTATAAGATCCACCCCACTATTACACAGTTTTTACAATACTCCATGGGCCACTGGTCTACAGTAATAAAGCAATTCGCTCACGGAATAGCAACACAGACCGAACCGATTAGGATACGTAGAGGAATATTTCAGGGAGATGCCCTAAGTCCTCTTTGGTTCTGTTTAGCTCTCAATCCACTTTCCCATCTTCTGATCGAATCTAATAATGGTTTCCAAATATCAAATAATGAAAACAGTTATTCTCTCTCTCATCTACTGTACATGGACGATATAAAATTATACGCAAATACTATAGACAATTTACATACTTTAGCAGACATAACACAAGAATTTTCCAGACATATCAACATGCACTTTGGCATTGATAAATGCAAAATTCAATCTGTTAAGAATGGTAAAATAGAACCAAATCATTATGAGCTTCAAAGCGGTGAAATAATAGAACCAGTTGATAATACTACAGAATACAAATACCTAGGATACCAACAGACGCAACAAATCAATCAAAAAGAAAATAAAATAACATTAGAGAAAAAATTTAAAAGTAGACTACACAAAATTTTAAATACACAACTTAATTCTAGAAATATAACTAAAGCCATTAATACTTTCGCTATACCGATCCTTACTTATTCGTTTGGCATTATTCGTTGGTCACAATCAGATCTTAAAAGATTACAGCGCATAATAAATACCTTACTATCAAAATATCGCAAACACCACCCACGGTCATGCTCTCAAAGACTCACACTTCCAAGAGCCGAGGGTGGACGCGGACTGATAGATATTCAAAACCTACATAATAAGCTAATATCTACTCTACGCAATTTTTTCACAGGCCATACATCTACACTACATAAAACTATAGTCGAAGCAGATACTAAACTTACGCCGCTAAATTTATCTGATCACACCCAACAAAAAAATGAGAACCTTATATCCAATAACCAAAAACTTGATACTTGGATACAGAAATCCCTCCACGGGAGACATCGTCAAGACCTTCTAAAGTCGAACGTCGATAAAACGTCATCGAACGCATGGCTTGTGAGGGGGGACTTGTTTCCCGAAACAGAGGGATTTATGATAGCTATCCAGGATCAAACTATAGACACAAGAAATTATAGAAGATATAAAATAAAAGATAGAAATCTCGTATCAGACATTTGTAGACATTGCCATAGTAGTCCAGAAACCATCCAGCATATCACCGGTGCCTGCAAATCAATAACACAAACAGACTACAAACACCGTCATGATCAAGTTGCAGCCATAATACACCAATACCTAGCACATAAATACTTATTGATACCGAAAAGAGTACCCTATTACAAATATACACCACAAACAATCCTTGAATCTACACAATATAAATTGTACTGGGACCGTACCATAATCACGGACAAAACAATATATTACAACAGACCAGACATCTTACTTCATGACAAAGTTAATAGTACCATATACCTTATTGACATAGCAATTCCTAATACGCATAATATTCAATCCACCTACACTACAAAAATAGCAAAATACACAGAATTATCGATAGAGTTAAAAAACCAATGGCATGTAGATAAAGTTAAAACCATACCTATTATATTATCCGCCACGGGGGTAATACCCGATACTTTACATAACAGTTTGGATTCTTTAGGTATTCATAAGTCAACATACACACTACTTCAAAAAGCTACCATATTAAACACCTGCAGGATCGTTAGGAAATTTTTGTCAATAGACACGTAACAAATTATTTTAAACATACAAATTTTACCCACCAACCATTTCAAGCTTGGCCAAAAACCCGCTGAAATGGTAAGCCCCAAAACACTTGGGAGAACATTAAGTTACTTTATGTCATAATAATAACCTCATCAATGTTTCTCCACGTTGTCGTCGTGGTGGGGCTTGTGTGCTACGGTGATCATCTAAGCTATTACGGTAGAGCCACTCATGCCGGCAAGGTTAGATGTGAGGAGTCAGACCAAGTGAGATACTGCTTCTGATCCACTCCCAGATCAGAAGTATTCCTTCTCTCCTATTTCCCCCTCCTATTACCTACTTCCTTACTTCAAAACCCACAAACCCTACCCTATACGTCCTATCCCGTCCTCGTCCTATTCCAAGCTAAGGTGGAACAGCATGCGCCGAGATCGGCATAGCGAAGGGAGAACTTAGTCGCTAGTATGCGAACTCGAGAGACCAGGAGAACTCTCGTTTCATCCTACCCTTTCCGCGGTGAACGCAGGGCTCTGCCGCGGGTGACAACAAGTCCCTAGCTACTCGTGGGAACTCGATGATTACTAGATCCAAAACAAAAAAAACGCAAAACAACAAAAATCAACATACATTGCCCAACGTATCTGATCATTCAAGGGCTACATTATCATCATCACCATCATCGATACAATCAGTATCATTTTCATTTATAAAATCACCAATCCCTTGCCACAATGTCGAATCGCCTTACCATGAATGATACTCATCCAGCCTATTTCCTTCACCAATTTCAACAAGAAGCTCAATGGACAAACCGTGTTCATCACAATCATCGCCATTATCAGTCAACGTTGCTCGAGAAGCAACTGCTTCATATGTCGAGCCCGATGCTGGTAAATCACGCGCCAGAAGGAAATGGCCTAACGAAATGAATACGTTCTTATGGCGCAACTATTTCATCATCACCAAACTAGAAAATAACACACGCGGATATCTAGATACACTCCATTACCAATTTACACACCGATTTCCAGAGATGAACGCCTCTAAACAAAATATTGAAGAGCGATTGTAAAGAATAAGCTACTCCCATAAAAAATACTCGACGAAATAAAGAATGATGTACAACAATACTTATAAGACCATGAACAACCACCACCAACCAAAACCCAAACAACAACCCGAATGAGATGGTCTGATGAAATTAATCAGAATATATTGCGCATTTACTATGAAGTAACGGATCTTGAAACCAATCTAACAGCACATCGTCAAAGATTACACGAAGTCTATAAAGACTAATATTATATTTTTGTATCAACAAAAATTCCCACACCTTTCCCACATTTCAGAACAACGTCCATCAGACCAACGCAGAGTCATAGTTAATAATAATTTAGGGTATCTCTTATAACGGAAAAGATTAACCCTTTATATATTACTTGTGTATCTCATTAATAGATACTATTGAATTAAAATGAACAACTGACTCTAGTTATCATTATTTATTGTCACTCTTTACAATATACAATAATTAATATGATTACAATAATGTGGACGCGAGCGTACGCTATGCTCTTAATGGAACGACTGGGGAGTCGCGCTACGCACTGCACTTATACAGGGTGTTAAAATCCGATGAAACAATACTTTCACAGCAAATAGTATACTTGATGTAGAAGCCATCCACCAAGTCTGGGTTTTCTAGGCATAATATATCATAAGTTATAACTAATCAAAACTACGTGTTAATTGTGCAGGATCAACCCTACTGTACTGAGCTACACCAACAGTTAAAAACTTAAGCCAGCTAGTCACCTCCTGTACTAATAATATACGGGACAAAAATCACTTTCTAAACAGGATACATGCGCCTGTGTTCGTGAAAATAGATATAGCACGCTAAATGTAGGTCAGGGTAGGGTTGTCAAAAATAATACAAAATAATAATATTTCAACTTTGTATGGGTAAATAAAGTAACTATCTCCGTTTCAAAAGTATGTGTATATGATTTGAAATGTGATATAGATTAAGCCCTTAAAGTATTGTTTCACCGGGCACCAACACCCTGTATATTGTTGCTTGCATAAAAAGTGCATGCGTCCCTACAGTACACCCTTCCTAAAATTTTGGTAATACAATGCAAATTTTTTCACAAAACAAAATAAAATAAAATAAGTAATGTTAAAACTTTTGTAAGCGGCTGTACCGTATTAGGGTAGGTACTTGAGATTTACTTCGAATGCGCTTTATCGTTAAGCAACAGTCGAAGTGTTGACTTTTTTACTCGCTACTCTTAAATCAATCATTTTTTACTTGAAATCATTTCATCTTAAATCGTTTAAAACTTGAGATACAACGAACACTCGAATTGTTGACTCGGTATTTTCTCACACTTATAACAAAGTACTTATAACAAATCATTGCTTTTTGTGATGAAATATTACGAGAACTATAACTTATTCCACTTACATTTTAAAATATTTACATTTGTTAAGTAGTTCTCATTGCCATAAATCAATGATACGAATCAAAGTATATTGAATCTTTTACACATAACATTAATGATTCAAATTCTGTTAAAACATATTATTATTACAATTTTCACTTTACAAACATGTCACTATTCAATACAAAGTTGAAACTAGTAATCATTTCTAAGTCAATTAAGATGGTTTTATCCCTTTACTTAATTACTTTAAAGAATCTTATTGCGAAGTTATACATAGTTCGATTTTGCCAATAAAATGTGACAAATTAATAAAAATACAAAAATAATATAATATAATGAATGACAAAACATTAAAATAAACAGACTAAAAATAATATAAAAGTTTCACAAAAAAAAAAAATGGTGTATATAACTAACTTAATTAACATTCATTACATATATCACTTAAATAACAAAGAACCTTAGGTTTGAAAACGAACTGGTAATCTAATTAATCGACCACTTCACGTTTTTTGCTGAACTTGCTGTGTTAGCAAATTGTCTGCAGTTTTCGGTGTGATACGGGGTATTTCTGATACATCCTCGCTAATTATATATGCGGCTTTTAGGCGATCGATCGAGATGTTTACCTGTCTATTACCTAACTGAATTAAAAAGGTTTTTTCCCTCGTTTTAATTACTTTGAAAGGGCCATCATACGGTGATTTTAACGGCTTGCGTACGGTGTCATCACGCACAAAAACAAATTCGCAAGAATCTAAATCCTTTGATTTGAAAAAGGTAGTGTTGCTATTATGTGATTCTACGACCGGTTTAAACTTTCTTATTGCCTGTTGAATTTTTTCTAATAACACATATCCTTCGCCCTGTATACGATCGCTTGATACTAAGAAATCACTAGGTAAACGTAATGACTGACCGAAAGTTATTTGAGCTGCACTGTAACCTGAATCGATACGACATGCTGCTCGTAATCCAAACAGAACTGTTGGTAACTCACTTACCCATGAGGTATTATTTAGCCTAGCCATTAACGATGCTTTCATGGTTCGATGAAAACGTTCTACTCGCGCGATACTCTGTGGATGATAAGCTGTTGTTCGAATTCTTTGTACTCCTAAAAACTTTAACAACTCTGTAAATAGTTGACTTTCGAACTGCCTACCTTGATCAGTTGTCAAACGAACAGGACATCCATATCTACATATCCAGTTCTCATAAAGTACTTGAGCTACGGTTTCCGCTGTCATATCTTTAATTGGTATTGCTTCAAGCCAACGAGTGCATCTATCTATCATTGTTACACAATAACGATAACTGTCTTCTGAAATTGGTAACGGTCCAACTATATCCACATGTAAATGTTCAAAACGACTTGACTCGGGATATTCGCCATATTCGGTTCTTGTGTGTCTGTTAATTTTCGCTCGTTGACAATTCGTCGCCTCAGTGCTTGTTTGGCCTATCTGCACTCGAGCAAATTTTACAGGAGAAGTTTTTTTTGTTTTATTTATTAACTAACGTTTAATTTTTTAATGTGATACTTAATATAAATACACGAGCTACCCACAAATTGATTTATAAAGAAATAATATACAATAGTTTATGATTCTAGCGTATTTTACATGTTTTGTGTGACGATAGGCCAAACGTGCACTAAAAATTTTTCGGATGTTTACTTACAACAAACGTGCACTGAAGATTGACCAAAGGATTGTGATAATTTTCCGTGCTTGTTTGTGCTAAGTGCTAATATTGTTGATACAGGATGTAACTTTTTAATTAGTATAAGTTTTACTGCCGATTTCGCTTGTTCCGTTGTGTTTATTATTTTAAAATATGACCAACTTCTCGATTTTTGATTGATGGGTTTTTTGCGCTTGAAGCGTCCTGGTGAGTATTTTGTCTGTAGATGAAGGTCAAGGTCTGATGATGGAGCTGGAAGGTGGCAACAGAAACTCTGTCAATAAGCAAGATAACCTCATCGTGTCTAGATTTTAATGAAGCGTCTTGATGAGTTCTTTGCATAATCATGAATGTCAAGGTCTGATGATGGAACTGGAAGGTGGCCACAGGAAATCCGTCACTAAGCAAGATAACCTCATCGTGTTTAGGCTCTAATGAAGCGTCCTGGTGAGTACTTTGTCCCTAGATGAATGTCAAGGTCTGATGATGGAGCTGGAAGGTGGTTACAGGAACTCTGTCAATAAGCAAGATAACCTCATCGTGTTTAGGCTCTAATGAAGCGTCTTGATGAGTTTTTTGCATAGACATGAATATCAAGGTCTGATGATGGAACTGGAAGGTGGCCACAGGAACTCCGTCATTACGCAAGATAACGTCATCGTGTTTAGGCTCTAATGAAGCGTCCTGGTGAGTACTTTGTCCCTAGATGAATGTCAAGGTCTCATGATGGAGCTGGAAGGTGGCTACAGGAACTCCGTCAATAAGCAAGATAAACTTATCGTGTTTAGGCTCTAATGAAGCGTCTTGATGAGTTCTTTGCATAGACATGAATATCAAGGTCTGATGATGGAACTGGAAGGTGGCCACAGGAACTCCGTCATTACGCAAGATAACGTCATCGTGTTTAGGCTCTAATGAAGCGTCCTGGTGAGTACTTTGTCCCTAGATGAATGTCAAGGTCTCATGATGGAGCTGGAAGGTGGCTACAGGAACTCCGTCAATAAGCAAGATAAACTTATCGTGTTTAGGCTCTAATGAAGCGTCTTGATGAGTTCTTTGCATAGACATTCATCTACATTCATCTACTGACAAAGTTGTAACCACCTTCCAGCTCCATCATCAGACCTTGACATTCATCTAGGGACAAAGTACTCACCAAGACGCTTCATTAGAGCCTAAACACGATGAGGTTATCTTGCTTATTGACAGAGTTCCTGTAGCCACCTTCCAGGTCCATCATCAGACCTTGACATTCATGTATATGCAAAGAAATCGTCAAGACGCTTCATTAGAGCCTAAACACGATGAGGTTATCTTGCTAATTGACAGAGTTCCTGTAACTACCTTACAGCTCCATCATCAGACCTTGACATTCACCTCTTCTCAAAGAACTCATCAAGACGCTTCATTAGAGCCTAAACACGATGAAGTTATCTTGCTTATTGACGGAGTTCCTGTAGCCACCTTCCAGCTTCATCATCAGACCTCGACATTCATCTAGGGACAAAGTACTCACCAGGACGCTTCATTAGAGCCTAAACACGATGTGGTTATCTTGCTTATTGACAGAGTTCCGGTAGCCACCTTCCAGCTCCATCATCAGACCTTGACATTCATGTATATGCAAAGAACTCGTCAAGACGCTTCATTAGAGCCTAAACACGATGAGGTTATCTTGCTTATTGACAGAGTTCCTGTAACCACCTTCCAGCTCCATCATCAGACCTTGATATTCATGATTATGCAACGAACTCATCAAGACGCTTCATTAGAGCCTAAAAACGATGAGGTTATCTTGCTTATTGACAGAGTTCCTGTAGCCACCTTCCAGCTCCATCATCAGACCTTGACATTCATCTAGGGACAAAGTACTCACCAAGACGCTTCATTAGAGCCTAAACACGATGAGGTTATCTTGCTTATTGACAGAGTTCCTGTAGCCACCTTCCAGCTCCATCATCAGACCTTGACATTCATGTCTATGCAAAGAACTCTTCAAGACGCTTCAGTAGAGCCTAAACACGATGAGGTTATCTTGCTTATTGACGGAGTTCCTGTTGCCACCTTCCAGCTTCATCATCAAACCTTGACATTCACCTCTTCTCAAAGAACTCATCAAGACGCTTCATTAGAGCCTAAGCACGATGAGGTTATCTTGCTTATTGACGGAGTTTCCGTAGTCACCTTCCAGCTCCATCATCAGATCTTGATTAAGATCAAGGATCCTATATTCAAGATCCAGGATGCAGAATCCAACATTCGGATCCAGGATTCACAGTACAGAACAATTTACACACAGATTTCGAAAACTCGAATTTTATTTATTTGTATGGAAAACGGGCGTGATACTTGTCTTAACCTGACAATTGGTTTAAAGTTTTTAAATAAAACACCCTGTTTGAAATTCAACTGAGTCAACGGTGAATTAAAAAAAATACGTATTTCTCTATTTTTAGCGGTGTCTGCTCATCTTTGCTTTTATGGTTTGTTGAAGAAATACTTTTAAAATGATATTCAAACAAATTATGAAAAAAAAACATAATTTAAAAAACTATTTCTCATTTTTTATGGTGATTTCATGCGAATTTCACTGTGTTTCGAACTACTGTGACGTCATACAAAATGGCGGATACGGCGCTACGCCGGCTGTGATTGGTCAATTGAGTTGCGATACAACAAACAAGCACTGAAATTTTTAAAAACTACCGATACAGCAAACAAGCACGGAATTTTCGTTAAGTGCCGTGTTGAGAAAAAAATTAAAATAAGATTTTTATTGCTTTAGAATTGAAAATTTTAAAAAGTTATTTTACCAGTAAGATGGAAATTTAATTCTTTATAATACTGCATTAAAAAGTCATTTTCGTAAAAAATGTCAGATAGGCCAAACAAGCACTGGGGCGACGAATTAACACAAACTCTAGCCCACATACCGATATCGCGATTCATCCCTGGCCAGTAAAATTTACTCGAGATCATCTTTCTCGTAACTCGAATACCGGGATGGCTGAGATTATGAATAGAATTAAATGCTACACGCCTGAAATTTGGTGGTAGGTAAGGTCTGGCCACTGAAGTTGACATCTCGCAGAAAATATTCGCGTTACTATCTGGCATCGTTATCTTGCGCATGCACGCGGTGCTACCTGGGACGTCGGTTGAAAGATTACGTATGTACTCGTCGCTGTTTTGGGCTATTGCGAGTTCATCGTAGTCTAAACTTGTGGGACAGGAAATCGTTGCGACACGAGACAGAGTATCGGCTACACAGTTGCTATCACCGCTAATGTGTCTAATATCCGTTGTAAACTCGCTTATAAATAAAATCTGTCTTGTCCTCCTCGGTGTTTCTGAGTTTGTACCTAACTTGCTAAATACATGAGTAAGAGGTTTATGGTCCGTAAAAATAACTAATTCGCGACCCTCGAACGATTTTCGAAAATGTTTCACTGCTGAATATATAGCTAACAATTCACGATCATATGTACTGTAGCGTTTCTGAGTATCAGTGAGCTTTTTCGAAAAATAACCTAAAGGTCTCCAGCTACCATTAACATACTGCTGAAGTACTCCTCCCATGCATGTATCTGAAGCGTCTGTCATGAGCGATAACTGAGCATCGCTCACAGGATAAGACAAGGTTACCGCGTTTCTTAACTGTTCTTTGCAATTATTAAAAGCAACGTTAGTTTCGTCTGACCACACTAAAGGCGTTTTATCGCTCTTTTTAGTGTTGTGCAGATATTTGCTTAAAACTGCTTGACTTTTAACAGCAACTGGAATATGCTTTCGATAAAAGTTAACCATTCCTAAAAATCTACGTAATTGGTCTACACGTTCCGGTTTAGGCATATCAATAATAGCCTGCACCTTCTCTTGCAATGGTCTGATTCCGGTGGTTGACACTTCGAAACCTAGGAATTCTAAATGACTAACACCAAAACAACATTTTTCTACGTTAATCGTTATACCGAACTTCTGTAAACGCTCAAATAACACTCAAAGGTGTTTTCGATGTTCTTCTTCGTTTTCACTAGCTATGATTACGTCATCTATGTACGCAAAGAGAAAATCTAGGTCTTTGAGTACTGTATGATTCATGAACCTCATGAAGGTCTGCGCTGCGTTACGTAAACCGAAAGTCATCCTACAAAACTCGAATAAACCGAAAGGAGTTATGATGGCTGTCTTTGGAATATCCTCTGGTGCTATAGGAATAAAGTGATAAGCCCTACGAATATCAATATGAGAAAAAACTGACTTACCTGTAAGCAAATACGTGAAATCGTGAAGTCTAGGGATGGGGTAGCGGTCCGGTTTGGTGATGGCGTTGAGTTGCCTGTAGTCACCACAAGGTCTGATATCCCCATTCTTTTTAGGTACAACGTGGAGAGGACTTGCCCACGCGCTACTTGAAGGTCTACAAATCCCTAGCTCCTGCATAACTTGAAATTCCTCCTTCACCCTTTTATACCGATTTGGAGGTAAAGGTCTGGCTCTTGAATGAATTGGCGGGCCTGTGGTTTCAATATGATGTAACACCTCGTATTGCGGTGTGTCCTTGAACGATACGGGCTTTGTTATCTCCGCAAATTCATTCAATAGCTCTGTATACGGATGTCTTACATCTATAGTTTTAATTGATACTTCTAGACATTCCTTAACACTAGCTATAACCTGCAGTTTAGTTAACTGATCAATTAAACGTTTACGACTTACATCTACTAACAACTCATACTGGCTGAAAAAGTCTGCTCCTAATATGGGTTGTTTAACGTTAGCAACTACAAAAGTCCAGCGAAAGGCACGTCTCAAATTGAGATCTAACACTACAGTTCTTGTGCCGTAAGTTGCAATTTTTGAGCCATTCCCTGCATATAAAAAATAATCACTGCACTCACGTTTATGTTCACATTTATTAACTGGTATTACGGAAATATTTGCACCAGTGTCTATTAAAAAATGTAGCCCACTGTTTCTGTCTGTTATAGATAGGCGGTAGTTCTTGTTGCTCCCGACACAGCAAACCGCCTCAGGCTGCGTCTTGTTTAGTTTTCCGGCTTCGTCCCTTTCCAGTTACACGGTTCCACACATATGAATGCTTTTTCTTTGTAACGGTAGTGATAAAAGCATAACCAATTTGGATCGTCTGGTGTCTGTCTCCGGTGTCTGCTACTGCTTCTGGTCCTAGCTGAACGAGACCTGGAACGTCTGCGTGCGCCTCGCTGCCATTCACCTCTCTGCGGTGCTGCTACTTGAAGCGAAAGCTTGGCAATTTGTTCGGCCAAACCGCTGCTACTACTGCTGCTGCTGCTGACTTCTGCAATATTGTTACCTTGCAGTTGTGTGGTCTCCCACACTTTATCTGCCACGGCTGCTAGTTTCGCCATGTCCTTTAATTCGGAAGCTGCTAATACTGCTCTTACCGCTGACGGCAGATGATTTTGCCATAGAACGGTTAGTGTTTCGGTTGTTATCCGGTTTCCTGCGAGCCCTTGCATTCGTCGCAGGAGTTGTGAGGGTTTCTGATCACCCAGTTGCATAGACCCGATCAGTTTTTGAATCCGTTGGTTTTCAGATTCTTCGTAAACGCTAAGAAGTCTGGCTTTTAGAGCTTTGTATTTCTCAGCTACTGGCGGGAATGTGACGATATCCGCTACCTGTTGCAAAACGTTTTTACCTAGCTTTGCCACAAGTAACTGGTACTGACTCTCGTCGGACTGCTTCTGCGGTACTACGGCTGCCTCGAATTGCACGAACCATAGTGCTGGCTGGTCCTCCCAAAACTCAGGGATGCGAGAGCTGACGGATAGCGCGAATAAGTCTGGCTTTTCCTCGGTTGTCATTTTTACCACTGATCGTAGTATATTTACCGGATACGATAATGAGTCACTTCCTACGCGTCACTAATAAAACTCCCGTGAACAGTTGTCGGATGGTCACCACTTTAGGGTATCTCTTATAACGGAAAAGATTAACCCTTTATATATTACTTGTGTATCTCATTAATAGATACTATTGAATTAAAATGAACAACTGACTCTAGTTATCATTATTTATTGTCACTCTTTACAATATACAATAATTAATATGATTACAATAATGTGGACGCGAGCGTACGCTATGCTCTTAACGGAACGACTGGGGAGTCGCGCTACGCACTGCACTTATATATTGTTGCTTGCATAAAAAAGTGCATGCGTCCCTACAATAAGATGATACCAGAGCATAAAATACAGGAAATAAAATTTGCAGTTAAAGCAGAAATGAAGCAAAGACACACATCACTCAATCAGCCATTTGTACACCACAGTTCAGGCAGCCCCAAAATTACATTAATCTACAGTCAGAACCAGACACGCAATATAACAATTCTCTACAATACGCTTATTTCGATATCACCAGCCAACGAGAAGATTTAACTCCAAATACAAATGATGCACTTCCACAAAATGAAAGTAATATTGTACACAGCTCAGCTAAAGTAGAAATTGAAAATATAAAAAAAACATTTGTTGAAACACTACATCTTTTTGAAAACACCGACCCGACTTCTAGACCATATCTTCCAAGCAAAGACCATCAAAGAACCTTGCTATAATTATAACCCACTTAAATAAAACTGTAATACCACAATACTTATCTTCGGACACAGACTTTTTATCGATGCAGCATATCTTATACTCAGCAGCATATGCTTCTGTAATTTGCAATGGAACGATAATTAAGGATAACTCACCTCATACCAACAAAAGTAGTAAACCAGGATGGCAACGAAGATCGGAAGCAAAAGTTGATAAGTACAGACGTGAAATAGCTCACCTCACTGAATTTATACGTGGCAATAGAAGCAATAAGATTATCACCGCCGTACAAAAGATTGAGGATACGTACCAGACTACGTGCAAATACCGAGCGAAACAGGCGCCGCTTAGTCTTGCGGCCTTTTTTTTTGGACGGGAGGAAATCGCCGGACTTCCACTCGCCCGAGTGGGGTAATGTGGGTGTCGAACCGCACCAAAACCTCCCGCCTCTCACGCTCGACATCCGATGTAGTAGGGGTGACAGGACGCGTTTGCGATTGTCGCTCACGTATCGCCCCGTCACCCCCGGACGTCAAACCGGCAGCCGTCGGTGAAACGACCACCGGCTCACTCGGTGGACGGGCCAATTAAAGCCCGCCAAGATGGGGCCGTGTGATGGAAAGTCTCCCTCGACACAGGCCGGCCCAGGACCAGCCCGGGTCGGGGAGCACGGCTTGCCATCCCCCGGATAGATGGCACGGAGGGTGCGCGCTGATGCCTAGCGCAGCACCCCTCGGGTCCGATGTTGGTGGACCCGGTACTCTTAGGGGGCCAGATCCCGGGAAGTCTTCTTTTCTGGAGGGCTAGATCAGGGTTGAATGTCACCAAAGCATGCTGTTTCAAAATTGTTTGCTGTATGAACAGTTTACGAAGCGTCAGAACTTTAGCTCTCTTATATAACAAAGAAGTTGGATAACGATAAGGCAAGAATAAAGACACTTTGAGAATAGCTCACTACGCACGTTCAATTTCCATTAAAATAGATTTAGGAGCACCACCCCAGGATGTATTAACGGAAGTAATATTAAATCTACCGAAAGAATGTAATTCTCAACTCTTGTATGGTCCTATTGCATTCGCATTTGGTTTGTTACGAGGAGTGGACGTGTGTTTTGTTATGAGTTGTACTTTCACAAATTAACTATTTAAATCTAGTGATTGGCTGTTTTGCATAAGTTCCAATTCTCTGTCTAACACGAGACACTACTACTCCACCTACAAGGCGGGCCGAGAAAGAGATAGTTAAACGTCGGGGGACCCAGTGACGCGGTGCGCCGCCTCTACGCGGGGGTAGTGCGCTCGATGGCCCTGTACGGTGCGCCCGTTTGGGCCGAGCCTCGTATCCGTGCATTTTATGCCGGGTACCTGCGCCGGCCACAGCGCATCGTAGCCATCAGGGCCATCCGCGGATACCGCACCGTCGCGTTTGAGGCGGCGTGTGTTCTGGCGGGGACGCCGCCCTGGGAATTGGAGGCGGAGGCGCTCGTCGACGATTATCGTTGGCGATGCGACCTTCGCTCCCGGGGCGTGGTGCGTCCTCTGCCGGAAGCGGTCCGAGATCGGAAGGTTCAATCTCGGCGGTCCGTCATGGAGTCGTGGGAGCGACGACTCGCCAACCCCACTTGGGGTCTACGGACCGTCGAGGCGATCCGCCCCGTCCTCAGGGATTGGGTGGGCAAGGGACGCCTCACCTATTGGATGGTGCAGATGCTGACCGGGCACGGGTGCTTCGGGAGGTATCTGCACCGGATCCAGGTAGAGCCGACGGCGAGATGCCATCACTGTGTGAGTTGCGACCAGGACACGCCAGAGCATACGCTCGCGCTCTGCCCCGCATGGGAGCGGCAGCGTTGTGTCCTGGTCAGGAAAATAGGACCGGACTTGTCGCTCCCGAGCGTCGCGGCGTCGATGCTCGAGAGCGACGAGTCCTGGAAGGCGATGCTCGACTTCTGCGAGTCCACCATCTCGCAGAAGAGGGTGGCGGGGGGTGCGAGGGAGCGCTTATACGCTTCCCTTCGCCCAGCAACTGCAACCCGCCGCCGTCGAGCAGGGGGCCGGAACCGGGATCTCGCCCGGAATCTGGCCCCCTAAGAGTTTCGGGTCCCCAACGCATGTGAGTGCGAGCGGGGACCCAAGAAGGCGTCGTGTCTCGCTCAGCACGCGCCTTAAGAAAGAGCGACCGGGGGATGGTCGACCGCGCTCCCCGACCCACGCTGGTTCTGACCCAGCGGGGTATTCCGTGGGAGGGTGGCACGCGGTCCCATCTTGGCGGACTTCGGAAAGCCCGCCGACCGAGAGAGCCGGTGGCCGTATTCGCCGGCGGCTACCGGTTCGGCGTCCGGGGACGGAGCGACGGGAAAGAGTGCCGATGGCGTAACGCGTCGCGCCGTCCTTCCAAACCCCGTGCTGGGTTCTGGCCTCAGCCGGGGTTCGGACGCTGAGTGTGAGCGGTTGGAGGTTTTAGTGCGATTCAACTCCCACATATCGGGGATCCGGTGATTTCCTCCAACTGAAAAAAAAAAAAAAAAAAAACGCGGTTTGCGAGCCGGGGACCTGCTTGTTGACTGTCGGGGCAGGACCATTAGACCAAGTGTTCGCTGGGCGGCGTTTCGAATATTTGCGGCATAAGGAACATTTTTTTTTTTTTTTTTTTTTGACGGGAGGAAATCGCCGGACTTCCACTCGCCCCGCGAGTGGGGTATGTGGGTGTCGAACCGCACTAAAACCTCCCGCCAATCACGTTCCACATCCGATTATGTAGGGGTGACAGGACGCGTTCGCGGTTGTCGCTCACGTATCGCCCCGTCACCCCCGGGCATAAGGAACATAACAACTTCAAAAAAATACTAATTTGTCCAAAATGGCCACATATAATAAAACGGTGCGCACTCCCCCGCGTCAAATTATGGAAGCTGTTTCTACGCCAGAACTTTACCGGACCCTGGAACTGCTAGAGATTGAACACAGTTCTACTCGGCAAAAAAAAAAGAAAATACTGTCAAGATCAGATTGCATCAAAAGGATCAGTAAGCGAAATCTCCTTGTTCCTTAAAAATATCGAAGATATGTTTAATGAATTTAATCATGATCAACGTGAACATCTGTCTGATATAAAACAGGAAATAATCTCACTGAAAACACAAAACAATGATCTAATAATGCTGAATTTGGAGCTGAAAAGTACTGTTACTGAACTTTCCAAGAAATACGAAGAAATGGGTTCACGTGTCCAATTAAGTCAAAAGTCAAAATCATTTATTCAATTTAGGTGCATTATACACACTTATGAATGTCGACATTACATACAGTAGTAGTAGTATACATTTATAATCTTTAGCATTCACCTAATCACTCTCAAATACATTTTTTGATCCGTACACCAGTTGATTGCCTGGGAGGAGTGGAAGTGTCCACACCTCCTTATCCTCTAAATAATTGGAAAAATTATAGTATGACTTGTTTATTAACATGCGTTTTATATATAATTTGAATCTACTTTCAGTAAGATCTGTAATTTCTTTAGGGGTTTTGTTATAGAAACGAATGCCATTGCCCAAGAAGGATTTACTGGTTTTTGTGAGTCTGAGCCTAGGTACTACGATTCTATCCTTGTTGCGAGTGTTAAAATTAAAATAATCACTGTTCATTTTTATTCGGGACTAACAGTTAGTGTTTTCGTGCCGGTATGCGAAACCGTGTGAAGTGAATAATATAAGTGTTAATTTAAGAACAGTGACCTTATGTTGTGATTTATTATTAGGTAAAATGTTATTATGCTTTGATTGAGAAACAGTAAACTTTTAATTCTGTACTTTTTTATTATTTAAATGGTAGTCTTTGTCAAAATCATAATTGGTAAATGCTTAAACATTCAATAATATGCAATTTATAACAACAGTGAAGGAAAAAATTTAATAATTAACATTTTTATTTTAATTTTAGGAGGTTCCCAAGCTGACATGTATTGCAACAGAAAGACATAGCCGGTGCATCGGTACTGGTCGCGACCTCTGTGCGTTTCGGTGCTGGCCACAGTGCGGGTAGGAGACTAAAATCGAGTGCGGTTCAACCCTTGATTTTTTCCTTCCGTCGCGACTACGTGAGCGTGCCCAGTCCCTGCTGCTGACCCGGGACCGCCGTTTTCGACGATTCCGGACAGCAGAGCAAGGGAGCCGGCGACACAGGTGAGTGGAGACACTTTTATTCTATAATTAAGTGCATTTACGGGTGGTAGTCTTCACCCTATTGTAGCTGTGTCCCTGTTTTATCGTTCCATGATAAAATTAGGGACTCCAGCGCCAATTTGAGAGTTGCCTGACTGTGTCAACCCCCTTAACCCCCCCTGCAGGGGGGGTGAGGCTAGCGAAAGACCCGCACTTGCGCTGCTAGGAGGTTCGAGCCCTCCCCTAGTTGTAATTTAATTTTATTTAGATTTAATTAGGCTTAAGTTAGAGTAGGTACCTCATGGGACCCGCCTAACGATAAGTGGTAGCCGCAGTCATGCCCGGGGGGGACTCACCCCCCCTTGTTAGCACCCCCGGCCCGTCCCGCGATGCTCGCGGTGGACGTAAATCGAAGAGGGTCGTTGTACAACGAGACCTCTTCACAAACCGTATTCGGGAAGTGGTTCCCGAAGCTCAACCGGGTTTTCAGGACCCGGTAGTCGATCCTCCCGCTCCTCGGGCAGGGCCCTCCTCTGAGGGCCAGGGGGCTGGGGGCATCGGATCGGGAGAAACTGTGTTTTCTTTGCCGACCGATGCGTCTATGCCAGCCAGGCCTCAGAGGAGGGCCAGGTCCGGTTCGGATCCGGTCCCGGAGGACAAACGTCCTCGCACAGGCCCTTCTTCATTCTCCCTCGAAAGCGAGAGGGGGTTGAAGGAGATTTTTGGAAGCTCCGATAGCGAGTACGCTTCGGACGCTTCTATAACTTCTACATCAACATCATCATCGAGGGGGCGGGGCCTCGCGCAGCCCTGCGTGCCGTCCCACCCCTCGACCACGCCTACACAGACATCGACCTCTGGGAGCAGGCCAGCGCCCGCGGCGCGCAGGCTCCGCACGCCTCCTGCATCCCCCACGCCTCCTACGTTCTCGCCGATTTCCGGCGGAGTGCCGGCGCCGCTGTCGGCGTCAGCTGTCGGACAACAGGTAGGTGTAGGCTTACTAGATTCGACTCGTTACGCGGAGATCGGTGGAGGCCCTACGGGCTATGCGGACGCAGCTAGGCAGCCAGCGTCCCCTCGTCCGTCTTCATTGACGGCTCCACCATCTCCGCGTCCCCAACCACAACCCGCGCGGCGCGCTGCCGCTACCACGGCGACAGCACCGGCCGCCAACGCAGCCCTTCCCGGCTCAGGAAGAGCCAACAAAGGGGATCTCGACTTACGTCGACATCCCCCAATCGAAGTGCAGTCGCTCCCCGACTGGCCGCGGCACTTCGCGATTCTAAGGGAGCGACTAGGAGCTGCCCCAAACGGCAGAGCCACCCCTGCGGGTGGCTTCAAATTCATACCCGAGTCCGTCCGGGAGTTCCGGGTGATTCAGGCCTACCTGACGGAGGCCTCCCGGGAGACCACAATTTCGTGGAATTGTTGGTCTCTCCCGGAGGACATCCCCTCCAAGGTGGCCATCCGTGGACTCCCGGGCAACACGGACCCAAAAATTGTGGCCGAAGCCCTAAAAGAGCTCGGCTTTCCGGCGCGATACGCCAGGGTGGTCCTGGCTAAGAGGGGTCGACCCTCTAGCGTATTTTACGCTGAGCTCGACCACCTCTCCAGGGAGGACCTCGCCCGGTTATACAGCGTAGAGGAGCTCCTCTACCTGCCGGGGGTGGTGATTGAGGCTTGGAGGCCTAAGAAGGGACCTGCGCAGTGTCACCGCTGCCAGGCCTTCGGGCACTCCAGCGTCAATTGCCACCGAGCGGTTCGCTGTGTGCGATGTGCTGGTGAGCACATCGTGGCGGACTGCCCGAGGCCTCGGGACGCCGTCCCGACCTGTGCCAATTGTGGCAAAGGCCACGCCGCAAACGACCGGAGATGTCCGGTCTTTGTGCGGAGGGCACGGGCCACCGAGACGGTAGTCCCACCACGCATTCCTGAGCCGCCGCGCTCCGGAGACCCCCGCGTGAGGCCCCAGCCTCAACCGCAGCCGCGGTCATCCAGACCCCAGCCTGAATCCAGGCCAGTACCAGGCACTTCAGCACCCGGGCAACAGCCTGAGGGTGCGACTAAGAGGTGGAAGGGTAAAGGGAAGGGGAAGTCTTCCCGACCCGCGCCCCCACCTCCCACACCGACCCCTTCGGTCCCTGCAGACCCGCAGGCGACCACGCTCATGGCGGAGGCGAACGCCCCCCGTGAGCAAAGGCCGCCTAAGCCCAGACCCCGCAAGAGGGTGACGGCCGATGCCCCGACGGCGAGGCTTCCTTCTTCTTCCTCGGCTCCCGCCACCCAGGTGGCGGCACCAACGGGGAAGAAGAAGAAGAAGAAGAAAAAAAAAAAGCCAAAGGATAGCCAACCTGCGGCGGTGGGTGCTCGGACTGCGCAGGTGCAGCCCGAGGCCGCCATTTCGGTCCCCATGCCCTCTCGGCCACCTCGCGCCGGAGAGAGGCAAGTGTTGGAGGCTGTAGCCCCTCCACAGGTCCTCCAACACGAACCCATGGAGGTAGGGTCCGTGCAGACTCCGACGGGGGCTCCGTCGTCTGCCACCCCACCCCTCCGCACGACGGTCCAGCCTCGAGCCCACCCACGGCCTCAGCAGCGCGACGGAGGGATAGCCCCAGGGCATCCTTTCTCCGCCGCAACGCTGCTGGAGCTGTGGGAGAGAGTGTCGGAGGCGATCCGCGAGTTTATTCGCGCGATCGCTTCCCTCATAGCCCCCCTCGGGGGACTAATATCGGGATTCGGCCCATTCGTCCCGCAGCATGGATAGGGAGGAGCTGCGGGCCATATATTGGAATCCCGGGGGGGTCCTCTCTAACAGGCTGGACCTCATCCGTTTAGCCCAGGAGTACAGACCGCATGTCTTGCTCCTGGGAGAAACCAAACTTAGACCGACTACGAAGTTTGTAGTGCCTAACTGCATCGTGTACCGAAGGGACGAACTGACCCCTGATGGGATCCCGTTCAGGGGAACGGCGGCTCTCGTCAGGAGGGATGTCGTGCACGATGAGCTAGAGCTACTGAGCTTCACCGACACCAGAACGGTGGGGGTGAGAGTGCAGGTATCGGGGGTCGAACTGCGGATTTATGCCGCTTATCGTCCCCCGGGCTACTACCTCGAGCCGGCAGACATTAGACGGGTCCTGGACTATGACCGTCAACCGACATTGATTCTGGGAGACCTCAACGCGAAACATACCGCGTGGGGCTCTCGGAGTATATCGATGGCGGGGAGGCGGTTGATCGATGATGCCGAAAGGGGGGACTACTGTGTGGTCGGCCCCAATGAACCAACGCACATCCCGTACACGGCGAGTCATCGTCCGGATGTTCTGGATGTGTGCGTTCACAAGGGGTTACGGTGCCCGATTAACATCGAGGTACTGTACGACATGGATACCGCTCACTTGCCGATCTTGGTCACGGCGAGTTTGGGGATCACCCGTGCCGCGGCCCCCCCTTGAGGCCCAGGGTCGACTGGGAGGCTTTTCAGTCTTCGCTAGTCGACCAATCACCGTTCCAGGATCCGTGCCTTCCGAGGCGAGTCCTGGGAGGAGCATGTGAGGGAGGCTGGTGATGACCGCACCATGACCTCCCTTCACAGGATCTGTCGTCGCCTCTCCTCCAAACCTAGCCCTGTCTATCCACTCGTGGATGATCAGGGCTTAAGGTGCTATACTCCGCAGGCTCGCGCCTAAGTCCTGGCTGGCTCGCTGGAAAGGCAGTTCACTCCGAACGCCTCGGTCCCGGAGATGGCTCACTTCCACCGTGTCTTGGAAGAGGGGGTTACCGAATCCCTAGACCCTCGTCTCCCGATGCCACCGCTTGAGGAGGATCAACTGATCACACCCAGGGAGGTGTATCAGGCGATCAAGACCCTCAAGCGCCGTAAGGCTCCCGGGGACGATGGTATCCTTCCCATGGCACTACTATCTATCCCTTCCAACGTTCTGGCAAATCTGTCAGAACTCTTCAATTCCATTCTCCGCACGGGTCACTACCCACGGACTTGGAAAGTGGGTAAGATCATTGTCTTGCCCAAGCCCGGCAAAGATAGGCGTCAAGCTTCCAGCTACAGGCCCATCACCCTGCTCTCGCACGTCGGCAAGTTGTTTGAGCGGTTGCTCCTGAGGAGGATATCTCCGCATATCCACCTCAGACCGGAGCAGTTCGGTTTCAGAGCAGACCACTCGACGACTCTACAGCTAGTCCGTGTATTGCATCACCTTGCGGACCAACGTAACTCCGACCGGTACACGGTCGCAGTCTTCCTCGATATCGAGAAGGCCTTCGACCGGGTATGGCACGGGGGGTTGGTCAGCAAGCTGCAATCCACTGGCCTACCTCAAGCCTACAGTTACTGGCGACTGCTGGGGTCTTGGCCGGAGGGGAGATCCTTCTTTGTCGCGGTCGAGGGGTGCAAGTCGTCTGTGCGCCCCATAACGGCCGGGGTACCACAGGGTAGTGTCCTGTCCCCGATCCTATACGCCCTCTATACCAATGACATTCCCACCTTGGAGGGGCATCTCCGTTGGTGGGAGGAGGATGTGAAACTGGCCCTTTTAGCAGACGACTCGGCCTATTTTGCATCCTCCAGAAGTGTTAAACTTGCCATCTCCAGGATGCAGAGGCTCCTGGATGTTCTGCCTCCATGGTTGGACCGGTGGAGAGTCTCGGTCAATGCGGGTAAGACCCAGGCTCTACTCTGCGGTCCGACCCGCATCAGAGTCGTCCCCCGTCTCAGTCTTCGTGGTGTGGATGTTGAGTTTAAATCCAGCGTTCGGTATCTCGGATGCGAGATAGACCGCTCGCTCCGCATGAAGCCGCAGGTCGATTGAGCGATTGACCTGGCTCGTGCGGCGCGATTTGTCCTGCGACCGGTTCTCGCGTCCGCGCTGCCGATCAGGACTAAACTCACTATCTACAAGACTTATATCCGTCCACGTATTACGTACGCTGCTGAGGCTTGGTATCACCTCGTACTGCCGTCCCAGCGGAAAAGGTTGCAGGCCCAGCAGAACATCTCCCTCCGAGTCATCGTCGGAGCAGGCCGTTACGTCCGTAATGACGTAATCGCCCGGGACCTTGAGATGGAGTCGCTCGAGGAGTTCATCGTCCGGCTCGCCCGTAATATGTACGAGCGGGCCGACCGAGGACCCCACGAGCATCTCCGCAACATAGCTCCCTTGCACGCCAGGCCGCCTGAAGGTACGGCGTTGCCAAGGGAGCTGCTGGGTCCCCCGAGATTCCTCGGAGTTAACTATCCTACGGCGTAACAACGTGGTAGGATATAGGCGATCCCCTCTACGGGACTGAGATATTTGTATCGTCCGTCCCGCACGTTTTATCTGCCCTACGATGGAGCCCACGGGGGCTACCATCACCCTCCCGACAGGGAGGTGCGACCCCGCTCCCCTTTTGGGAGCTGTTCCCCCTTTTGGGGACCCCCCCACGCTTCAGTGGGGGCTTTTCTTTTGAATTTTCGTTTTTCAAAGCCCCCTTAAGGGGCTTTCTATCCCCCCTCAGGGGATTGGGTCGTCCAGACTAGGTCTGGGGACCTCTTACTGAGGTCTGGGGTCGCGGAACGGAGCCACGGACTTGTCCGGGACTCCGCCCCGCGTCTCCGGGTCCCACTCCCCCTCTGGGAGCTTATTAATCTCTTATGCGATTGATGCCACCTCTCCTAACGGAGGGTGGCAAATTTCCAACCCTTTTCGTCCCCTTACGGGACTCAAATCCCCCTTCAGGGGATGGGGCTCCAAATCGGGGGCCCCCTAGCACTGCAGATTTTTGTCTGCGGTCCCGTTCCCCTTTAGGGAACGGCCGACCTCTACTGGCCTGCTGGCCCTTCCCTTCCCACGTTTCGTGATGTTGTCGTGGGAGGGAGGGGCCCGCGGGGGCTGGACGGGGCCTCAAATCCTTTATTTATTTTATCTCTTTTCATTTTTCATTTTGTTTTGCTTTCTTTTTGTTTCGAATCTATGTTTACTTTGCCTTAATCTCTTAGTTTTCTAAAATTTTTGTATAGTCCATGTTCACTTTGTTTTGTAGTCATAAAATTTATTGTGTTAGTTTTTAGTTTCTGTTATTAATATCTTGTTACAGTCTATAGTTTAATAGTATAGGCTAATTGTAAATATTTGTTTATAAATAAAGGGTTATCCCACCCCTTAAAAGGGAAAAAAAAATTGTAAAAATTAAATATGATGTACGATCGGCCAGTTGTCTAACGACGCACTCACTTTTTACGACCTCTTTTGCCTTCTTGGTTGCATGGCTTCGACATAGAAGATCACCCAGAACGGAAGGATTTCGGCCGGGGCTGGCGGTGACCCAGATCAATCAAACCGAACGTCAAGGACCAGTCCATGGGATAAACCCCAGAAAGGGGTGAAACTCACGCAACACCACACCATCACCTACACCTCCGCCTAGAATGGCGGAGAGAAAGAGCCCGGGCAGCGGGGTGCCCCCAAGGCCCGTCCGTGTCCCCCTAACGGGGGACACGAAGACCCCCATGGCTGGCAGAAAGACATATTTTTCACATAATGTAATGCTACCTTGAGGATTAGTAATATAGTTACCAGATGGCCAGGCTTTGTTCGTGTTAGCACTGTATTCAATGACTCAACCCTTTGTGCACAACCTGATCGTGGTGACATTGGGAACATGGTTATTCTGGAGACCCTGTAGTATCTGCAACGTTACACTCGTACAAAACAATGTATGGGATGAAGAAACCTTACATCAAGAGGAGCTCTCCCCTGAACAACGGGATTTAATATATATATTCGATCAATGATCATTGATTCTCATTTTTCTCCTTAATAAATTGTTGACAACAAATTCTTTTGTTCACTTTAATACTATAATAATTGCAGATGAGCAATCATACCTTACGCACGAACCGGTAAGCGCAACGTTGGTAGACCCCCCACGAGATGGACCGACGATCTGGTCAAGATCGCGGGAGGTCACTGGATGCAGACGGCGCAGGACCGGTCGTTATGGCGAGGTTTGGGGGAGGCCTATGTCCAGCAGTGGACGTCTATAGGCTGATGATGATGATGATGATGAATCATACCTTTAAAATTAGGTATTCACAAATGATAACAACACTATATTTTTTAAAGTTATTTAATCCTAATACAGTCTAACGTCGATAAGTTAAAGTCCAAGGGAGACACAAAATATTTCAAATTATAGAGGTTTAAGTTATCAAGGGCCTATGTTAGGGCTCTGATGGGAAGGGAACATATTATTTTTTGAAGTTGTAGAGGTTTTTAAGTTACCAAAAGTTAAGGTTTGAGTTATGGAGGTTCGACTGTATTATCATTATTTATTTCAAACATGCATACATATTAAACAAACAAACACGAAATAAATTAAAAACTTACACTAATACATAAGATCATGTTGGTATTGACATTACTGAAGTTTAACAGTGGTACTCACACTAGGCAAGCACACACATACCCATATATTTTCTATATTTATTTAAATATCCAGATAATATTATGCTTTTATTAAGAATCTCAGAAAAGTCAGATGCATATTTAGATTTACCACTATCAAACTTAAAAACCAATAATTTGAACTTTTAAAATACAAACTTTAATTTTTCATTAAAATATAATGTCTTAATTTACACTCACAGATTTTAACACAATGATTACATTCTATATTAATAAACACATAATGTAATTTCAACTTTAAATCAAAATTTTTACTTTGGTTTTAATTTTAACCACTCAACCGGGATTGGACCTTACAAAGGCCAGCGGTGCGTTGGCCTCAAGCTTTTGAGGTCGAAATATATAGATGCGGAAAAAATATGTAGTGCGTTCGACCCTTAGTTGGTCGAAAATTATGTGCGAGTATAAGATAATAAGTGGACTGTATTTAGGCGTTGTGCGAAGAAATAATGCGAAGAAAAATATAGCCAGAACAATGTCTTTGTGCGTTGCGAATGACGGAAGCTTACGTGCCGTCAGATTCCGGGTGCGTGGCGTCTTGGCAAGTAAATTGAGGTGACTTACCTTATATCGCAGCTCAACAGGGGCACACACACACTGATTACGACACTGTCCAAGTTATATTGCTCGTAAAGGTTTGTTGAGTTCACATTAACGGCCGGCCGTGGGCCAGTAGCGGGAGAGGCAGCGGATACGTGCGCGCTCTCGAAAGGCGGATATGAACTTAGCGGTGGTTGCGATGTATGTATTATATTCATATAAAGGCAGACGAGGCCACCTTCATGCGATGCGAGCGATGCATTTAACGCGGTCGCGAGAAACGCGCGTGAGTCGTCTCAGACTATCAGAGTGCAACTGCCGACGGCAACGATGTTCGATGCCAGCGCGACTGCGTATGCGACGCGAGAGACTGCGATGACAGTTCGTCGCCTCCCTCTATCTTACCAAGACTAAGCAAGCGAGAACGAGACGGCATGCTACGCTAAAAACCGCGTAACCATGCTCCCCGCCAAAGCCCAGTCCTGGGCTTTACAAAGCACAAAGTCATGTGTTATAAGCAAGAATGCAGTATGTGTCAATAAATGATACATACATAAAAATATGCGTGTGATGTTGTGTGAGTAAGTGTAAACATTATATAGTATACAAAGAACCACGGAGCGATTATTTTAAATGCGTATGACAATATAAATGCGAGCGCAGCTAACTTATGACTAAATAGCTATAAAGTAAAAACTAACCTAAATGCGAAAAATTAATTAAACTATTACATATTATGATTGTTGCGATGCGAGGAGACCTCAAGCGTTAAGGTCGCAATATAAATATGCGAAAAAATTTGTTAAATTAAAGCTAAGTATGTAAAGAAAGCGAAAGTGATATAAATTATATTTAACAAAGCGCGTTATTGTAATGGTAACGGACTAAGTTGAGATCCGAGAACAAAAGAGAATATATTAATTTAAAAGTAAAATTTAAAATATAAATAGTTATGCGAGATAATTTCTTCCAGGAAGATACCTGGAACGATAGTATAAGTAGCGGTGACCCATCCACATTGGATGGAGTGGCAACAGCGATTGCATTGGTCGCCTCAGGTATAGGACCTTCGACGAGCGATGAGCTGAATGGTTCCATAGGCCATGCAGCAATTGGAGGACGAATCCATTCAGGACCGTACCACCAAAGCGGGTGCGTTATGATTTGAGAAGGCAGCAATCCTCTCGATAAACAGTCAGCGGGGTTTTCCTTTCCGTTTATGTGAAAGAAACGGTCCGGAGACAAGTTTTCTTGTATTTTAGTTACGCGATTAGCAACAAAAATTTGCCATCGATGTGGTGAAGAATTGATCCATGACAAAGCGATCATGGAATCACTGAAGGCAAATGTCTCAGTGACGTGATAGCGGTTGTTGAAAACCGCGCATACTTGTTTAACTAAATTTGATAATATTAAAGCGGCACAAAGTTCTAACCTAGCAAGTGATACCGTTTTTAGTGGAGCTACCTTTGACTTAGCTCCAACTAATTCAACCGATATGTCATCGTTAGGATGCGTAACGTGTAGGTATATGACGCAGCCGTAAGCCTTGAGACTAGCGTCAGCAAAGGCCAACAGTCTCACTACACAACCTGCCCCAACGCCCAAATGGCGAGGAACGCGCAAGTTCGAGAGCAGAGGCAACTCGGTTTTAAATTTAACGAAGCGATTGATGATAACCTCTGGTGGTTCATCATCCCAACCTACCTTGGTAAGCCAAAGATCCTGTATTAGGAGCTTGGCGTAGAGAATAACTGGTGCGACGAAGCCCAAAACGTCAAAAAGGCGAGCGATAGTAGATAATATAGATCGTTTAGTATTAACAGAGGGTGGAGGAGACGTGGTAAAAGTGAACACATCCGTCTGAGGTAACCACTTCAGGCCTAACACCTTCAGCGTATCGCTATGGTCGGTGAATTCAATCGGCACCCGGCATGCCTCAGGCAAATGATTGAGTAACTCAAGTGAGTTACTGGCCCACTTGACCAAGTCAAAACCTCCTTCAGCGAATAAAGCGCGTAATTCATCCGATAAGCGGATGCCATCCTCTATGGAACTGACAGAGGTGGTCAAGTCATCCATGTAAAATTCCCTACTGGCTACTTCTGCAGCAAGAGGGAAGCGTGCACGATTATCTTCGGCCAGCTGGTGAACCGTACGCATGGCCAAAAATGGACTACAGCGAAGTCCGAAAGCTAAAGAATTAAATTGAAAAATGCGATGATCCTCAGTATTATTAAAGCGATAAATTATTTTCTGAAATTTGCGATCCTCTTCTCTTACTAAAATTCTAAGATACATCTGTCTTATATCCGCGGTAATAGCGATTTTAAAATATCTAAAATTTAACAATAATGAAAATAAATCTGTTTGTAATTTTGGTCCCGGATGAAGAATATCATTTAAAGAAATACCATTCGATGTTTTTGAACTAGCGTCAAGAACAACGCGCGTTTTAGTTGATAATTTTTCAGGACGTTGTACAGGATGATGCGGAACGAAATAACCCTCATTCAAAACCGACGGAGTGCGGGGTATTTCGGATAAATAGCCTTGTTTAATGTAATCCCTGATGACGTCATCATAAGCTTGTCGTAATTCCGGAATAGCGTTAAATTTACGCTCTAACGTCGAAAAGCGACGCTGAGCTGTAGCATAAGAATCACCCAAGATCGTAGAGTCACCCTTGAATGGCAATGACACTATATACCTACCATGTGAATTTTTAGTTATAGTGGATTTGTAAAATTCCTCACAGTGGTTATCATCTGAGGTTAAAGTACCTGCAGAAGATATCTCTTCCAGTTCCCAAAATTTTGCCATTGTTTTATTTAAGTTTTCTATGAGAGCTCCAAATGACCAAGTAGAATTACATAAATTTTCATAAGAGGTCTCCCCCATAATGATATATCCAAGCGTTGTATTAAATGCGTGTGGATGAGAGCGAGTCATTAAAGAAGTAGGCTGTAAAATATTAGCCATCATGGAAGCGCCTAAAATGATTTCAATGTTTCCAGGCACATACCAGCTATCATCCGCTAGAGACAAATGATTAAAATTATTTAAATGTGAAATCTCAACTCGTTGAGTTGGCAAGTATGATATATGATCAATGACTAATAAATTTAAAGTATATCGAAAATTAGAAAATTGAGAATGTATCTTGAGTGTGACCTGACCTTTAATAGGTACAGAAATATTTCCCACTGAATTTAATGATGATTTAAGTGGTTTAATAACTAATTTTAATTTTTGACAACATTCATAGGTTATGATATTGTTTTGTGAGCCGCTATCAATTAAACACCTAACTAAGAAACGTTTATTATTTTCATAGACAATGACCTTTGCAGTAGGTAATATAGATGTACATTTAGGTTGAGTATTTAAACTAGAATGCATACAAACATTTTCAATAGATGAAGAATGTTCAGGTTTATTCTCAGAATTTTGATTCTGATCAAAATGTAACAAAGTATGATGTTTCTTGTGACAATGTTTACATTTGTTTAAAGAAGCACATTTTAAAGTGTTGTGTTTAGAGCTAAAACAATTTATGCATAAATTTTTAGATTTTACAAAATTAAAGCGATCATTAGTTGATAAGTTTTTAAAGTCTGGACACTCATAAAGATGTATGTGAATTGTTTTGTTACAATAGTTGCAAGATAATTTGTTTACTTTATTAAGATTTTCAGTGACTAAAAATGTGCGGCTAGATTTATTAAATTTATGAGGTGTATCTTGACGGAATATACCAGATCTTTCAAATACCTTCACACGATGTTTCAAATGACTTATTAAACTATCACTGATTGGAAGCGAGTCATGTTTTAGTGATGTTTCAAAACTTTCAATTATTTTTGTGTCTAATTTTTTAAGTATTATATGTGTAAAAATAAAATCATCTAAATTTTTAATATTGAGCAATTTAAGCGCTGACCATGAAGATACAATTTGTTCAATAAAGGTATTTAACTGCAAAGCGGTGTCAGAAACCGGTTTTATGTCTAAGATTTTGTTCAGATACAAACTTCCTAACATTCGCTTGTCTTGGTATTTATCTATTAATGATTTCCAGATGATGGAATAATTTTCCTCTGTTGGTATTAATCCAGCAAAAATGTTTCGAGCACTACCTGTCAATTTTGACATCAGGTATTGTACGCGTTGACCATCTGTCAAAGATTCATTTTGGTGAACGTTAGTTTTAAAACTTTCATAAAATTGTGGCCACTCTGTTAGCGAACCATTAAAACTTACCAATTCTAATGGAGGTAAATTACAGTAGTTTCGTGGAGAAGATTTTAAAGCAGTAGACTCAACAGGTCGTAACAATAATGTACGAGCATGACTTATTTTTGCGTACAGAGTTTCAAAGGCATCCCATTCACTGAAGTTCAGTTGACAATCTGGATTTTCGTCTAAAAGTATTTCATTATGTTTATCACATAATTCATTAAATTGAGAATATAATTTTTCAATGTTAGCTGATGATGACAAAAAATCTTCCTTTGTTCTCGTATCAAAAGTACCTACTTTCTTAGATTTCTGATATATAGCATCAATATGAGCGAAGATACTTTGTTTCTTAGCGATAATAATTTTAATTTTTCGATCGGACGCCATGTTGAAAAGTTTTAACAATGAAGAACAAAGAAAATGTAATAATGATGCAAATATCGTTATTTCGTAAAAATATTACGTTATATCTATGCTAATGTATGTTTATTATAAGCTGCGCTTGTAAAAATACTACCATACGCACTGATTATAAAGAAATACGCGGATTTGTAAAATCAGCAATGTTTTTGCGGTGTGTGATAAATAAATGTAAAAAATGTGTAAATAAGCGGTAATAAGTTAATTAGTACTTAAATTAAATGCGATGCGTTGTCCCGTTCAATACGGAACAAGATATGCGTTATCCGGCGATACGGATCAAATTATCCGGTTCGATAAGGACCATACATATGGACCTTACAAAGGCCAGCGGTGCGTTGGCCTCAAGCTTTTGAGGTCGAAATATATAGATGCGGAAAAAATATGTAGTGCGTTCGACCCTTAGTTGGTCGAAAATTATGTGCGAGTATAAGATAATAAGTGGACTGTATTTAGGCGTTGTGCGAAGAAATAATGCGAAGAAAAATATAGCCAGAACAATGTCTTTGTGCGTTGCGAATGACGGAAGCTTACGTGCCGTCAGATTCCGGGTGCGTGGCGTCTTGGCAAGTAAATTGAGGTGACTTACCTTATATCGCAGCTCAACAGGGGCACACACACACTGATTACGACACTGTCCAAGTTATATTGCTCGTAAAGGTTTGTTGAGTTCACATTAACGGCCGGCCGTGGGCCAGTAGCGGGAGAGGCAGCGGATACGTGCGCGCTCTCGAAAGGCGGATATGAACTTAGCGGTGGTTGCGATGTATGTATTATATTCATATAAAGGCAGACGAGGCCACCTTCATGCGATGCGAGCGATGCATTTAACGCGGTCGCGAGAAACGCGCGTGAGTCGTCTCAGACTATCAGAGTGCAACTGCCGACGGCAACGATGTTCGATGCCAGCGCGACTGCGTATGCGACGCGAGAGACTGCGATGACAGTTCGTCGCCTCCCTCTATCTTACCAAGACTAAGCAAGCGAGAACGAGACGGCATGCTACGCTAAAAACCGGGTAACCAGGGATCGGCATCCACAGTTCTAAAACTTGTTCTGTGTACAATTTTTAAATAAATCATATTATTATTATTAATAATAATAATTATTATTAATAATAATTATAATCATCAAAACAAAATTATAATTATGAAATTATATAATGTATGTGATGGGAACGGCTTGCCACTATTATTTGTATCAGATTCTCCAATGATCCATCAACACTATGATTATCTGAAAAAACAATAATTATTATTATATGATCCACAATTACCTACATTAATTTTAATCTAAATTAACATTTTTTGTTTTCATATTAGTGATTTTAGCAGGTAATGCGTTTGAAAATGTGGAAAGTTCACCACTATTGTTGAAATCAAGTGCTCAATTACAATACATTTATCAGCTTTTTACTATCATTTTTGACTTAGTTTCCATAATATTGATTATATTCAGGTATCTATTATGTTATGAGATTTATTCCTATTAAACTTAATTAAAAAAGACTTGATTTTTAATTTAAGCTTAATAAGATTTTCAAGTGTAAAATTTTTCAAATTCCAAATTTATTTATTTCACTCAGCATGCATAACAATAATTACAATTAAATAAAACATAATAAACGGTATTACAGGCTAGAAGCATGTTGATTACGACATAACAATAATTAACTATATACGCTTAATTATAGTACTCACACTAGGCAAGCCTGTATCGTGAGTACCATAATACGATTACTTCAGGTTGTCACTCCGGTTCACTCAGTTCCTGTTCTATTAATTATTGTTACAAATTTATTAGTTTATTACTTAAAAGTTTATTACTTATATGTATATACTTACCTTTTTATTCAATAAAACTTCCTTATTATTTTCCTTTTCTTGTTGTTTGCCATGAATTACATATGGCACCAAATAAACAAAGGTTATTTTGCTGACAGCTGTTTAGCTTTAACAACTTAACTGGTATTCACAAACAATTAGATATTTCAGTATCAGGGCTGTGACATTCCATGCAAAATTGACAGTTCTTAGTGGAAGCGGTACGGATTTTGAAAAATCCAGCAGAGGGCGCCACCATTTTTTGTCATTAGTCTTCATTGGCTTTGGCGACAAAAATAAACGCTTTCTGTTGAATTAAATCAATCAATCAATCAAATCATCGTTTATTTCTCACCACATAAATATTAATATAATTATTATAAAAAGATCGTTTTTTTTTTTTTTTTTTTTTTTTTTTTTTTTTTTTTTTTATTGCGTGATAGATAAACGAGCCTACGGCCCACCTGATGGTAAGCGGTCACCGTCGCTCATGAACCTTACTTATAAAAATATGAAGGAACATAGTATTCAGAATCTATGTTAAATAATTTTTATTGGGGTATTTAGAATTTATACGATTGAATCGAATTTTGGATTTTATTATAATTATTCCAGGGCAAAAGTTTGATTTTGAGTCTTACTTGCCAAATTAGAATCGGCATCTGTATCATACTATTTAAATACTGCTTCTAATCCATTATTCCTCAACGCCGTACAAAAATCATGCGACAAGGAGAAAAAACGATGGTTGCAATCCCCTGAATGCTCACCTGCACTCAGTTGGACAGCTTACAAGTGACGGCATTGTACTGAATCTTATTATTTTATGCTAGAATTTCGTTTTAGATAGGTCACCTGGTGGTTCAAATGATCCATAATTTTTCTTCATGGGCCTGTAGTCTAAATGGCGGATAACGTAGGTTTTATCAATCCCATCAATATGGGTATCAAATGAAAGGGCTCAACAAGCAGAATACAATATACTATAAAAAAATTAAATCCAAGATGGCCCTCGCTACCAAATGGCTGATAACAATTTTTATGAAACTAAAAACTAGAAAATAAAATTGTTGTCTTAATTATAGTGTTACATTACAAAACAAACATTTTAATCAACGATTGTAGACAATTGACGTGCCCAACGGTTTTATAATTCCCACGACTGTATCTATTTTATTATTTTTTGGTTTTTAGTTATCTTAAACATTGCAATGTATGTTTAACATAAAACCGTTTAACTCAAAAAGTTTTATACCTACTTTTATTTTATGTATTTGCCTCCGTGCTTGTTTGCTCTATCTGCACTTCAGAAAATTTTACAGGAGACGTTTGTTTTGTTTTATTTATTAAATAACGTTTAATTTTCTAATTTGACTTACAAACTTAATATAAATACACGAGTTACCCACTAATTGATATAAACAGAAATAATCTACAATACCACTTTATTTTACCAGTAGGACGGAAATTTAATTCTTTATAATACTGCATTAAAAACACAAAATTTTACTTTAACATTTTTAGAACCAATATCACCACTGTTAAAGAGGACTCGCTTAACAAACAGGGTTAAATCTTTAACACCCAAGTGCTACAATATATATAAAAAATGCAAAGAAATCATTAAAAGACGAAGAGTATTTGGAACTACCAACAGAACAAACATAGAAGATGCAACAAAATTAAGTAAAATGAAAAGTTTTGCATATATAACTGAAAAATTCAGTGATATCCAAAAACATTTTTTTGCAATGCAATTTATGTATGCAGCCATTAAAAAACACGGAAAACGGTATACTACAGAGGAAAAGATATTATACTTAGCATTATTCAAGCAAAGCCCAAAAGGCTACCGCCTTTTAGAAAAAATAATTTGTTTACCTAACAAACGAACACTACAAAAACTCCTTCACCAAATGCCTATCGAAAGTGGCATTAATAAAACAATTTTTAGTGCTTTAAAAAATAAAATCACAGCATGGAGTGAAGTCAAAAAAATGTGCAGCATTGTGTTTGATGAAATGCAATTATCGACTCAATTAACGTATGTTCCATCAGCGGATACAATATATATATGGTTTTGTAGGAGAAAAAAACACACCAGCATTTGCAGATCATGCGTTAGTTGTAATGCTGAGAGGAATCTGCGGTTCATGGCGACAGCCTGTTGCATATTATTTTTGTGAGGGAACCATGCCTACATTCTCTTTAGTTAAAATTATAAAGGATGTAGTAAGAGCTGCATTGGAGACTGGCCTGGAACCATTAGCTCTAATATGTGACCAAGGGATGACCAATCAGAGTGCGTTGAGATATCTAACGGATGAAACCAGGCGGTACCAAATAATAAATGGGCTGCCATGTGGTATGTTTTACAAACTTTAAATTACAGTTAAACTTAAGTTTATAGTAATTTTAAAAAGTTTTTAGTTTTATAATGATATAGCCAAAATTCAAAAGCGCGCATAACTTTGACCTACGATTGCCGGTAACACTGTTCAGTTTGTTTTGTGTTGCAGATGAAACTATTTCCATTGAAGGAAAAACTCTACACGTTGTGTACGATCCGCCACATCTCTTAAAGGGAATACGAAATAATTTACTTAACAAGAATATGATTTTCCAAAATAAGCTCGTGAAGTGGCAAGATATAATGGACGTTTATGAGTATGATAGCCAGATTGGTAATATAAGAATGTTACCTAAACTAACAGACGAACATGTGATACCTAATAAAATAAAAAAAATGAAAGTGAGCAATTGTACACAAGTTTTCAGTGAAAGAGTAGCTGCTACGCTAAGATATACTGGGACATTTAGTGAGTATAACCTTAACGTGTATACTATATTAACGTATCCTTACTAGCAACTTTTTAATCATATATTATTATTAAAAAGTTGCTAGTAAGGATACGTTTCTCGAAAGCTACTTAATATTGTAAATAATTGAGTAACAGCAAATCACAAAATATTTTTTTATATAAGTCAACGTTCTGATGGCACAACAATCAGCGCTACTGTAAATAACACAGCGGACGCTTTACAATTTTTCGACAAACTTTTCGATAGTTGTAACGGCTCAAGAGGAGGACGAGCCCCCGGTAAATTAAGGGGAGCTGTAAAATTTCAATCAACACACTCGAATTTTTGGATGGAAGCAATAGAAATATTAAAATCTATAAAATTTATTGTAAACTCTAATGGTGAAACTAAATTCAAAACGATTCCCTCACTAACTAATTGGATCACGACCATAAAGAGTCATTTAAAAATTAAAGACACGTTACTTTCTAGAGGAGTCTCCTTCTATTACACAAGAAATTTAAATCAAGACCCATTGGAAATTTTTTTTGGAAAAATACGATCACATAATTATCGAAACAATAACCCAAACACATTTGCATTTGAAAACTCTTTCAAATCTCTCATTATAACAAATATGATCAGTATGCATTCGAAATTTGCAAATTGTGAGGACGATACAGGGGCAGCAATATTAGATATAAGGAACTTGTTGTCTCTGCATAGTCCAACTCAAACAGCCACTAATACAGTGGCTGGTGATGTAAGGGAAGGTGCTACAACATCCACTTCGGAAATCTCAAGCAATCGTCAGTCAAGCATTATTGACGAAAAAATTAACTGTAATGCTAGAGGTTTCACGGCTGGATATATTATACATAAGTTGTGTAGAGGGATAAAATGTGCAGAATGTAAGAAAAGTATGTTAACTGAGGAGCTTACTAATGTCCATCAATTGATTTCCTTTAGAGAACGAAATACATCAAAAACAAAAAAATTAAAATATCCCTCTACACAATTTATTGTAGCATTTTCTGTATTAATAGACACAACGAATGGATACTTAAATTATAATTGTAATAAAAAAGGGAATTTAATAAAAAATATTAAAAACATATATTTACGACAGAGGGATTTGGAATGGTTGGGCTGTCCTACCCATAAAGGCGAAATTTTAAATAATTTTATTTCAACAACTGTCCGATTACAAATATTTAATTGGTGTCGAGGAATAAACCTCATACTGGGTGGGACAGTCACCCCTAAAATAGGCGAAAGTTTGGACAAAATTCAAGAACTAGCTTTTAAGAAATATGTTAAAAGAAAAAAATATAAATTTACCGGAATGTAAACATCATTTTACAGTTCAGTTTTTACATTTTCTGGTAACTTTTTATTAACAACAAGTTAAAACAGTTTTAAATTTCTTTAAATTAAAACAAACATTACCTTTTTATCTGATCGAATGGAAATGCCAACCTATTTTTGCAGTCAATGCCATGCAATTTCTACAGAAAAAAAAGTGGCGCCCTTTACTTGAGCGTCTGAGACTCGTACCTCTTTACTTAATAAACTTCAATCGGTTTCACTGTCGCATCTGTAATATACTTTCTGATCTGATATAAAAAAAGTCTTTTAAATTATTTGTGTTTTACTTATTTATAAAAATACTACCTGTCCGGCGCAACTTCGTCTACGTCAAAAAAAAAATCCCGGGTATGAATCTAAACCATTCTCGAATCTCCACGAACACACACAAAAAATTTCATCAAAATCGGTCCAGTCGTTTAGGAGGAGTTCAGTCACATACACACGTACACAAGAAATATATATATTAAGATGAATGAATATAGTATTCAGAATCTAATTTAAATCATTTTCAATGGGGTATTTAGAATCTATAGGATTGAATTGAATTTTGGATTTTAGTATAATTATTCCAGGACAAAAGTTTGATTTTAAGTCATAAGTAGTTTACATTAAACAGAAACTGGTGTGGGTTCATGATTTTTATAATTATTTCTACCTCAGAAGAAGAAGATGTATGCCCGTAAACTTCGCAAATTTTTATATATTTTTCACTTATCTATATATTTAAAAATGAATTACTGTTCGTTAGTCTCGCTAAAACTCGAGAACGGCTGAACCGATTCGGCTAATTTTAGTCTTAAAATATTCGTGGAAATTCAGGGAAGGTTTAAACGATGAGAAACTTTACTTATGTTACGCAGACGAAATTGCGCGGGCCCACTAGTTTATAATATATGTAGATCATTTCTCTTATTTATTATTCCAAAATTTTTATTAATTTAATCTTATTACAATCAAATTTCAATCATTATTTCAACTCTCCTTCAGACTAAAGTAGTCACAGTTTCCTTCGCACTCACATCTGCTCATTTCTTTCGAATCACTTTCAAACTATTTCATTGCGATTGACGACTTGACACTGATTACGGCATCTCGGATTTGTTTGTAAAATTAATTACAAAATGTTCAGATTCCCTGCAAATCCAACTCTTCAAGAAAACTGGGTAAAACAAATTAAAGAAATAAAAAATACGTATTTCTCTATTTTTAGCCGTGTCTGCTCATGTCTACTTTTATGATTTGTTGAAGACATACTTTTAAAATGATATTCAATCAAATTTATGAAAAAAGAACATAATTTAATAAACTATTTCTCATTTTTTATTGCAATTTCAAACGAATCTCAGTGTTTCCTACTACTGTGACGTCTTACAAAGTGGCGGATACGGAGCTACGCCGGCTGTGATTGGTCAATTGAGTTGTGATGCAGCAAACAAGCACTGAAATTTTTAAAAACTACCGATACAGCAAACAAGCACGGAATTTTCGTTAAGTCCCGTGTTGAGTAAAAAATTAAAATGAGATTTTTATTGTTTTATAATTGAATATTTAAAAAAAATATTTTACCAGTAGGATGAAAATTTAATTCTTTATAATACTGCATTAAAAAGTCATTTTCGTAAACAATGTCAGATAAGCCAAACAAGCACTGAGGCGACGAAAAAAGAAAAAAATAAAAAATATAAATATACCAAAATGTAAACATCACTTTACAGTTGAGTTTTCAAGCCAACACGTTTTTAATGAAAAAATTAACTGTAACGCTAGAGGTTTCACGGCTGGATATGTTGTACATAAGTTATGTAGAGGGAGAAAATGTACAAAATGTGAAAAAAGTATAACAACTGAAGAGCTCGCTAAAGTTCATCAATTGATTTTCTTTAGAGAACGAAAAAAATTAAAAAGAAAAAAAAAATAACCCTCTACACAATTTATTGTAGCATTTTCTGCATTAATAGACGCAACGAATACATACTTGAACTGTAATTGTAAGAAAAAAGGGAATTTAACAAAAAATATTTACTTGAGAGGGATTTGGAATGGTTGGGCTGTCCTACCCATAAAGTCGAAATTTTACATAATTTTCACAACTGTGCAATTACAAATATTTAATTGGTGTCGCGGAAAAAATCTTATACTGAGTGGGACAGTCACCTCTAAAATAGGCGAAAGTTGTCTAGCATTTGGGTTAGTCACCCTTATTCTATTTTATTTTAATATTATCATTAGATATACTCCATTTGGGCCAAATTATTCATATTATTTTTATGTAATAGATTATCCTTTTAACCAATGGCCGAAATTAAATGCCAACTTGTTTTATGCAGCAATGCAAAAATTCTACAGAAAAAAAAAAATGCTGGCGCCATCTACTGGAGCATCTGAGACTCGTACCTCTTCACTAAATAAACTTCAAACGGTAACAGTGTCGCATCTGTAATATAGTTTCTGATCTGTGTTCAGTATGGTGTCAGCTAAAGTCCAGTTAGTTGGTGTGTTCAGTTTTACGCAAGCCTATTTTAAATAAACATGATTATTAAACATAAAAATCACGCTTCAAATATATCAAAAATTTAAGAAAATGCATCCATTTACGAAATAAACTTATTTTCAATGTTTTATTCAAAATGATGACTATATATAATACTACACAATGACTGAATTAATATTTTATGTTGCACGTAATATTACGTAAAATGGATCTCAACAACTACTTCAATATTGACATGTGATTTTTTTAAAAAAGCAAGAAAGTATACAGCTGTGCGCACAATTAAGCGCGCCGCAACGCAACGCATCGGCTGTCTGCATAATGGATGGATGAAATTCAGCATTATCAACGACCACTTAATAAATGTCATGTTCATTTGACACTGAATATTAAACTTTCCGTTTTAAAAATTCAAAGTTATAGGCGATATTAACTACTCAAATAATTACCAAACTACTAATCTCATAGATAACTAGCTGCCCCACGCAACTTCGTCTGCGTCGAAAAAATAAAAAAAAAATTAGGGGTGGACTACCCCTAACATTTAGGGGGATGAAAAATAGATGTTGGCCGATTCTCATAGATACCGGATAAGCACAAAAAATTTCAACAAAATCGGTCAAGCCGTTTCGGAGGAGTTCAAGTTCGAACACCGTGACACGAGAATTTTATATATTAGATGAACCTCACGACCTTACTCAAAAATTTTAGCGTTTGACAACTGTTTGAGAGCTTGGTAAAATTAAGAAGCGTTTGAATATACGGATAAGTAGAAGATTTAAAATCGCATTCAAGTCAGAGGTGAGATACATTCCACGCATCATTTAACTTTACATTGAAACCATGAGATAACCTTTTTTAATCAAGTATTTATTAATAAACATTGGAGTTGTAAAAAATATATACTATTTCTTAATTAAATAATATTTTGTTATAGTTTTTGTATGTTTAAACACATTTTTACATAAAGTATTACATTTATTTTGAACACGCTTACGTAAAATGGAATGTGTAAAACTTAAATCTCTTAATTTACGTTTGTGTATACCATTGAAATTGTAAGTTTTCTGAACTTTAACTAGCCGTGAGTAAAGTATCGGACTTAAAATGCGTACGAGTATTCGGGCCTTAGTCTCGAAGATAATGCCGCAATGTGAGGGCCCCATTGTAGCTTGCAATCGATTGTAATACCCAAAAACACGGTCTCATTTTCAATATTTAATTTATCTTCACATAGTATGACGTTTGACTTTACTTTCCTTACATTTGTCAAAGAAAACCTTAGACATTTTGTTTTTTTAGCATTTAATAATAAATTGTTTGCTGAGAACCAGCGTGAAATTAGATCCAAAACAAAGTTTACATAACTTACAGATCAGTATCCTTTCTATCTACATTAAACAGCAAAGAAGTGTCATCCGCAAATAAAACTATGTCAGCAATGTCTTTAACTATAACTGGCAAGTTGGGGGAGGCCTATGTCCAGCAGTGGACGTCTATAGGCTGATGATGATGATGATGATGATAACTGGCAAATCATTTATATATGTCAAAAACAGAAATGGCCCCAGAATGGATTCTTGAGGAACGCCAACATCAACTACAGACCCATAAGAAGTGGCGCCATCTATTTCAACTCTCTGTACTCTTTCAGATAAAAAAGACCTTAGGGGAAGTCCGGGCAAAGCGGATAGGTCGGGCAAAGTGAATACGCTTTATTCCTCGTCAAGAACGTGTCGGATCACGCACGCCTCGTGCCATGACACCCCCCCGCCAGTCCTCAGTCTCGGGCAAACAGAGCTAACGGAAGGTCGCGCCGCGTTCAAGAAAAAAATTGAAAATATAAAATAGAATAAAAATAGTGAAGTTTTTTTATTACTTTTCGAGGTATGTAATACTTTAATAATTCATATAAAAGTAAACCATTTTCTTTTTACGATTATGTCCTCTAAGTGCATATTTTCAAGTATAAATTCTGAAAGTTTTGTTACTTTGTCGATACTTCATTTGGTTTTAGGTTAGGTTGAATGAAATGAATAGGTCTAAGGCAAAGTGATCACGGGCAAGGTGGATACGGTATTCGCTTTGCCCTAGTTCGCTTATACAAGTCATTCATGTTTTTATTTGTTTTAGATGGTATATAAGTACAAGAGAAAGACAAATCAAGCCCAATGGAGTGAGGACAGCATGATGCTTGCAATAGCAGATTGCAATCTTGGTATACCTGTAAAAACGACCGCCAAAAAGTATGGTCTACCGTACGCCACTCTATATAGACACTGGAAAAACGGTTTTTTTTTTTTTTTTTTTTTTTTTTAGTTGGAGGAAATCACCGGATCCCGGTGGGAGTTGAACCGCACTAAAACCTCCAACCGCTCACACTCAGCGTCCGAACCCCGGCTGAGGCCAGAACCCAGCACGGGGTTTGGAGGGACGGTGCGACGCGTTACGCCATCGGCACACTTTCCCGTCGCTCCGTCCCCGGACGCCGAACCGGTAGCCGCCGGCGAATACGGCCACCGGCTCTCTCGGTCGGCGGGCTTTCCGAAGCCCGCCAAGATGGGACCGCGTGCCACCCTCCCACGGAATACCCCGCTGGGTCAGAACCAGCGTGGGTCGGGGAGCGCGGTCGACCATCCCCCGGTCGCTCTTGCTTAAGGCGCGTGCTGAGCGAGACACGACGCCTTCTTGGGTCCCCGCTCGCACTCACATGCGTTGGGGACCCGAAACTCTTAGGGGGCCAGATTCCGGGAGAGATCCCGGTTCCGGCCCCCTGCTCGACGGCGGCGGGTTGCTGTCGCTGGGCGGAGGGAAGCGTACAATCGCTCCCTCGCACCCCCCGCCACCCTCTTCTGCGAGATGGTGGACTCACAGAAGTCGAGCATCGCCTTCCAGGACTCGTCGCTCTCGAGCATCGACGCCGCGACGCTCGGGAGCGACAAGTCCGGTCCTATTTTCCCGACCAGGACACAGCGCTGCCGCTCCCATGCGGGGCAGAGCGCGAGCGTATGCTCTGGCGTGTTCTGGTCGCAACTCACACAGTGATGGCATCTCGCCGTCGGCTCTGGATCCGGTGCAGATACCTCCCGAAGCACCCGTGCCCGGTCAGCACCTGCACCATCCAATAGGTGAGGCGTCCCTTGCCACGACCCACCCAATCCCTGAGGACGGGGCGGATCGCCTCGACGGTCCGTAGACCCCAAGTGGGGTTGGCGAGTCGTCTCTCCCACGACTCCATAACGGACCGCCGAGATTGAACCTTCCGATCTCGGACCGCTTCCGGCAGAGGACGCACCACGCCCCGGGAGCGAAGGTCGCATCGCCAACGATAATCGTCGGCGAGCGCCTCCGCCTCCAGTTCCCAGGGCGGCGTCCCCGCCAGAACACACGCCGCCTCAAACGCGACGGTGCGGTATCCGCGGATGGCCCTGATGGCTACGATGCGCTGTGGCCGGCGCAGGTACCCGGCATAAAATGCACGGATACGTGGCTCGGCCCAAACGGGCGCACCGTACAGGGCCATCGAGCGCACTACCCCCGCGTAGAGGCGGCGCACCGCGTCACTGGGTCCCCCGACGTTCGGGAGCAGCCGACCAAGGTGGCCGGCCGTCCTTACCAGTCGGGGAACCAGGTCCTCGAAATGCTGTCGGAAGGTCCAACGGCCGTCCAACACGAGGCCGAGGTACTTAAGATGCACCCCGACCTCGATCCGGACGCCTCCAACCATGATGTGGGCGTCGACCGGTGGCGCTGTCCTGCCCCTGCAAAAACACAGGGCCTGGGACTTGTGCAGCGCCACGTCGAGGCCCAACCTCCTTACCTTGCCGACGACGAGTGCCACCTCCGCTGTGGCAAGACGGGCAGACTCTCTGTAGTCATCCCCCCGGGCCACGACCAACGTGTCGTCCGCGTAACAGATTACGCTAAGGCCCGGGAGGAGGGCGCCCCTCAGCACCCAGTCGTACCCGATATTCCACAGGAGGGGTCCAAGAACGGACCCCTGTGGAACACCGCGCACGACCCGGAACCGGTGCAAGGTCCCACCGTACCCGGTACATACGACCGACCTGGCCTCCAGGTAGGAGCCGATCAGTCGGCGGAGATAGAGGGGCACTCCGTGCCTCTCCAGTGCCCCCCCAATCACGGACCAGGGCAGAGTGTTAAAGGCGTTGGCGATGTCAAGCGACGCCGCCAAAGCCACCCCACCCTGGGAGACGGCCTCCTCCGAGAGGGCCCGGACACGCAGAATTGCATCTACGGTCGAACGACCCTCCCGGAAGCCGTACTGCTCCGCCGACAGATCGGGTCCAACCCCGACCAGGTGCTGAACGATGCGGGCAGCCAGAACGCGTTCCAGCAGTTTGCCCACCTCGTCCAGCAGCACGATGGGACGGTAACTGGCGGCTGAGTCCGCCGGGCGCCCCTCTTTCCGCAAGAGGACTAGTCTGCCCGTCCTCCAGAGCGAGGGAAACCGTCCCGACTCCAGGCATGAGTTAAACAGCCTCAGGAGTCGGTCCCCTAGGGCATCGATGGCCAAGGCCAGGACCCGGCCGTGGATGCCGTCCGGGCCGGGGGCCGTGTCTCTCGCACTCATTCTGACCACGGCCACATGGAGCTCATCCCTCGTAATGTGAGGCACCTCAGCAGTGGCTTCACCGCCGGTGTGATCCGGCGGGTCACCCATAGCAGGCGGAATGAATCCGTCCTGCTCCTGCAGGAACAGCGTCGAGACGATGTCCCGCAGCTGCTGAGGTGGGAGACGCTCGGTCATGGGAGGCGCCCACGGGCGCAGCTTCCCGCGCACCGTTTTGTACGGGCGCCCCCAAGGGTCGTCGTCGAGCGTCCCCAATAGAGCCTCCATGTTCCTCTCCTTGGCCTGCTTGATGGCCAGCCGCATGGCGTCCCTCGCCTCCGCGTATTCGCCATACAGCCGGGCCTCCTCCTCCGCGAACGCGACGGGATCGTCGCGACGCGCGAGGATACGGCGGCGATGTCGGGCGCACCGGCGCCTCGCCCGGACGCATACAGCACGAAGCTGCGCTATCTCGGGCGACCACCAGTACGCCGACTTCCTGGGAGGCCGAGGGCCGACCCGGGGCATCGAAGCAACACTAATGCGATGCATCGTGTCCCGGAGCCATTGCGCCTCGACCTCCACATCCACTGGATGTGGACGCATAGGCGTCCACGCCGCCACCGTAGAGGCTTCCATCAAGCGCTCCTTGTCCAGGAGCTTCAATGCCCACCTGGGGAATGACCGGGATGTAGTTCCGCGGGCGACCGCGGTTGCCGCGGGGGCGGAGAGATCAAACCGGATGTACCGATGATCCGACAAGGTCTCCGCCCCCACCAACACCTCCCAACCGCGGATGCGATGCGATCGCCAATGCCTTTAACACCCTACCCTGGTCCGTGATTGGGGGGGCACTGGAGAGGCACGGAGTGCCCCTCTATCTCCGCCGGCTGATCGGCTCCTACCTGGAGGCCAGGTCGGTCGAATGTACCGGGTACGGTGGGACCTTGCACCGGTTCCAGGTCGTGCGCGGTGTTCCACAGGGGTCCGTTCTTGGACCCCTCCTGTGGAGTATCGGGTACGACTGGGTGCTGAGGGGCGCCCTCCTCCCGGGCCTTAGCGTCGTTTGTTACGCAGACGACACGTTGGTCTTGGCCCGGGGGGACGACCACAGAGAGTCTGCCCGTCTTGCCACAGCGGGGGTGGCCCTCGTCGTCGGCAGAATCAGAAGGCTGGGCCTCGACGTGGCGCTGCATAAGTCCCAGGCCCTGTGGTTTCACAGGGCAAGGGCGGTACCGCCCGTCGACGCCCACGTCATAGTTGGAGGCGTCCGAATCGAGGTCGGGGTGCATCTCAGGTACCTCGGCCTCGTGCTGGACAGCCGTTGGACCTTCCGGACCCATTTCGAGGCACTGGTTCCCCGTCTTGTGAGGACGGCCGGCCATCTCGGTCGGCTGCTTCCGAACATCGGGGGACCCAGCCACGCCGTGCGCCGCCTCTACGCGGGGGTAGTGCGCTCGATGGCCCTGTACGGTGCGCCCGTTTGGGCCGAGCCTCGCACTCGGGCAACTGTTGCCCGGTGCCTGCGTCGGCCACAGCGCATCGTAGCCATCAGGGTCATCCGCGGGTACCGCACCGTCGCGTTTGAGGCGGCGTGCGTGCTGGCGGGGACGCCGCCCTGGGAGTTGGAGGCGGAGGCGCTCGCTGACGACTATCGTTGGCGATGCGACCTTCGCGCCCGTGGCGTGCGTATCCTGCCGGAAGCGGTCCGGGACCGGAAGGTCCAATCTCGGCGGTCCGTAATGGAGTCGTGGGAACGGCGACTCGCTAACCCCACTTGGGGTCTGCGGACCGTCGAGGCGATCCGCCCCGTCCTCAAGGATTGGGTGGGTCGTGGCAAACGTGGACGCCTCACCTTCTGGATGGTGCAGATGCTGACCGGGCACGGGTGCTTCGGAAGGTATCTGCACCTGATACAGGCAGAGCCGACGACGAGGTGCCATCACTATACGAGATGCGACCGGGACACACCAGAGCACACGCTCGCGCTCTGCCCCGCATGGGAGCAGCAGCGGTGTGTCCTGGTCCGACAAATAGGACCGGACTTGTCGCTCCCGGGCGTCGTGGCGTCGATGCTCGAGAGCGACGAGTCCTGGAAGGCGATGCTCGACTTCTGCGAGTCCACCATCTCGCAGAAGCAGGCGGCGTCGTGGGCGAGGGAGAGGGTATATTCCTCCCTCCGCCCAGCGATTGCCCGACGCCGCCGTCGAGCAAGGGGTCAGAACCGGGATCTCGCCCGGACTCTGGCCCCTTAAAAGGTTCGGGTCCCCAACGCATGCGAGTGCGAGCGGGGACCCAAGAAGGTGTCGTGCCTCGCTCAGCACGCCCTTAGCGTTAGAGCATCCGGGGGATGGCGGACCGCGCTCCCCGACCCACGCTGGTTCTTACCCAGCGGGGTATTCCGTGGGAGGGTGACACGCGGTCCAGCCATCTTGGCGGGCTTCGGATAGCCCGCCGACCGAGAGAGCCGGTGGCCGTATCGCCGGCGGCTGCCGGTTCGGCGTCCGGAGGGGGCGGCGCGACGGGAAAGAGTGCCTTGGGCGTAACGCGTCGCACCGTCCCTCATAACCCCGTGCTGGGTTCTGGCCTCAGCCGGGGTTCGGACGCTGAGTGTGAGCGGTTGGAGGTTTTAGTGAGGTCCAACTCCCACATACCCCGCCCGCGGGGCGGGCGGGGATCCGGTGATTTCCTCCAACTAAAAAAAAAAAAAAAAAAAAGTGTGTTTATGACGCCTGGGAAAAATCTCAGAACGCTGTTGGTGTCTTTTGTGATCTGTCAAAGGCATTCGATTGCGTGGACCATGAAACACTCTTGTGTAAGTTGCGCCATTACGGTGTTACTGGCAAAGGAAATGACTTACTCAATTCTTATCTAAGTGAAAGAACACAAATTGTTGATGTAAACGGGAGCAAGTCTAATTCATCCATTGTTACAACCGGTGTACCACAGGGTTCGATTTTGGGACCTTTACTTTTTTTAATATATGTAAATGACCTTCCATTTTTGGCTGAGAAATATTGTGACATTGTTTTATTTGCTGATGACACATCGCTAATATTTAAAATGAATCGATACGTTACCAATTTTGACAAAATAAATGATGCCTTATTAAAGATAAATTCTTGGTTTACAGTAAATAATTTACTTCTTAATTCAAAAAAAACAAAATGCATTAATTTTAAGATGCCCAATGTACATTCGGTAGGTGCCTCTCTTTTATTGAATGGGGAAGTTGTTGACATTATTGAGTCAACTACCTTTTTGGGGATAACTTTGGATAGTAGATTGCAATGGAGTTGTCATCTAAACATTCTATCTCGGAGACTTAGTTCAGCAGCATTTGCAATTAGGAAGGTGAGACGCTTAACCGATGTGGATACGGCCAGACTAGTGTACTTCAGTTACTTTCACAGTATTATGTCTTATGGAATTCTGCTTTGGGGAAATGCATCAGACTTGGAAAGTATTTTTGTACTGCAGAAGAGAGCGATACGATTCATTTACGGCCTGAAACCTCGAGACTCCTTGCGACAGTTGTTCAAGGAAGTAGGTATTCTTACTGTTGCCTCTCAATACATTTATGCCAATATTATGTATGTCCGACAAAATCTTACATTATTTACCGTAGGTACGGATATTCACGTTTTCAATACCAGAAATAAAAACAAATTACGTATACCTCGGTTCCGTCTCAGTAAAGTTCGTAATTCCTTTTGTGGACAAAGCATAAATTTTTACAATAAAATTCCGGTACATATACAACAATTACCACTGATACAATTTAAAAATCATATAAAATCTTTACTGTTAAAGAAAGCATATTACTGCATAAATGATCATTTAAATGACAAGGACGCATGGACCACAGTATGACCTTGCAAGATTTATTTATTTTTACTGATTTTTGTTTTTCTATTTGTATATATTTTTTTTTTCTTTTTTGTTGAATATTGTAATTATGCCTATTTTTTTAATTTATTTGAATTGATTTTGTATAATTATGTGACAATGTAATCACAGCATATTTTTAAATTTTGTACTGATTTTTTACACTATTATGTATTTTACTCCTGTAATGACGTTCAAAAGTGCTTTTTCAAAGCCTACTTGAATAAAAAAAAAAAAAAAAAAAATCGTTGGCGATGCGACCTTCGCTCCCGGGGCGTGGTGCGTCCTATGCGGGAAGCGGTCCGAGATCGGAGGGTTCAATCTCGGAGGTCCGTCATGGAGTCGTGGGAACGGCGACTCGCCAACCCCACTTGGGGTCTACGGACCGTCGAGGCGATCCGCCCCGTCCTTAAGGATTGGGTGGGTCGTGGCAAGGGACGCCTCACCTATTGGATCTGCACCGGATCCAGGTGGAGCCGACGGTGAGATGCCATCATTGTGTTAGTTGCGACCAGGACACACCAGAGCATACGCTCGCGCTCTGCCCCGCATGGGAGCGGCAGCGTTGTGTCCTGGTCAGGAAAATAGGACCGGACTTGTCGCTCCCGAGCGTCGCGGCGTCGATGCTCGAGAGCGACGAGTCCTGGAAGGCGATGCTCGACTTCTGCGAGTCCACCATCTCGCAGAAGAGGGTGGCGGGGGGTGCGAGGGAGCGATTATACGCTTCCCTCCGCCCAGCAACAGCAACCTGCCGCCGTCGAGCAGGGGGCCGGAACCGGGATCTCGCCCGGAATCTGGCCCCCTAAGAGTTTCGGATCCCTAACGCATGTGAGTGCGAGCGGGGACCCAAGAAGGCGTCGTGTCTCGCTCAGCACGCGCTTTAAGCAAGAGCGACCGGGGGATGTTAGACCGCGCTCCCCGACCCACGCTGGTTCTGACCCAGCGGGGTATTCCGTAGGAGGGTGGCACGCGGTCCCATCTTGGCGGGCTTCGGAAAGTCCGCCGACCGAGAGAGCCGGTGGCCGTGTTCGCCGGCGGCTACCGGTTCGGCGTCCAGGTGTTTCGCGACGGGAAAGTGTGCCGCAGTGCGTAACGCGTCGCGCCACCCCGCATAATCCCGTGCTGGGTTCTGGCCTCAACCGGGGTTCGGACGCTGAGTGTGAGCGGTTGGAGGTTTTAGTGAGGTTCAACTCCCACATACCCCACCCGCGGGGCGAGTGGGGATCCGGCGATTTCCTCCAACTAAAACAAAAAAAAAGCCCCGAGTATATTATGTGTGACTAGCTGGGCTCCGGCATCAGTAGTTGACTTAGTTTTTGTAAAACCGAACTGGTTAACATGCAAAATTTCGTGCTTATTGAAATGGGATAGAAGCTGCTGAAGAAGGACTTTCTCAAATATCCCTTTCTCTAATCTATTTCATTTCTAGTTTTTTTATCGGGCGAAATCCAAGTCCATCTATTGCAGTTTTTGATATTGAACAAAGTGTTTATTATTTTCGGGTGGTTTTCATAAGCATATTGAATAAGTCTTTCCCCTCTCGCACTCCGACTTCCACTTCCGTATTTTCCAGCTACTAAAGTTTCATAATTATAAGGTATTCCGATCTGTGCGTTGAAGTCGCCCATGGAAATAATATTTTTTGTCTTCATGATATTATGAGCTTTTGCTAGATATTTATAAAAAACGTCTATATCTTCTAGAGGCGAGTTTTCTGTGGGTGCATATACTTGTATAATTCCAAGTGTTGAGTCTTCCAGTTGCATTTCCAAGATGCATATTCTATCAGATATACCCAAGAATGCTGTTATATTACTCTTGAGTTTTTTCTTGACCAAGAAACCCACACCGTACTGTCCTTTAGTCTTACCTATACAATACATGATATAGTCATCGTCCTCTATAATATTCTCTCCTAGTCGGCGAACCTCGCTTAAACCAACGATATCGTGTTTTATATTACACAGTGTTAATGAATAAATATTTTTCTGTGTATCCGAAATTCATCTTATGTAAATAAATATTTTTCTGCATATCCGAAACGCATCTTATGTAAAAAAAAAAGATTCATTGCATCACTACTATCCATTTTCTACGCATCATTTTTTGTCGTCAATTTCTATAATTTAAGGAAACAATTGTAAATCTAAAAGAAAATAAAGGGCTTTAACTACAAAAGGCCTTTCAATGTAGCATAAAGAGCTACATAATTTGGCGCCCGAACAGGGACATCATTGACCTGCTAATTCGCTGAACATCATTTTCCCGCCAACTGGACGGACGAACAATTTTACCATCAAATTGAAGACTTCTGGAGCAGCCTTCCAAACGACTTCTGGAGCAGCCTTCCAAACATCAACCTGCATACCATTTGCTGAAGAACGATTTGAGGAGCGTGAGCTATTTTATTTTCATTTTATATAAAACAATTGCAAAATGTCCTCTAAGGCTAGGTTGAAAGAATTACTTACAAAACGCAGTTCTCTTAAAGGACAGATTACGAAATTTAGTAATTACATAGACAGTTTAAAGAACATTGAGCAATTATCGAATATACAAATCACAGAGCTCTCTATTAAAATTAGCAAGATTGAATCTCTTTCAACCAAGTTTGATGAGTTGCAGACTGAGATAGAGATTCTAAACGATGATAATTTGGACAATGAAATTGAAGAACGTGATTCTTTGGAAACTACTATTATTTTGAATTTAGCAAATGCAAAGTACTTAATTGAAACTCACAATGAAAATTTGAAGCGTCAATCTCTTTCAACAAATATACCATGTCACAATCAAAACGATTTAGGTTTTAAGTTGCCACAAATGCAGATGTCTAAGTTTGACGGATCATACTTTAAATGGCTTGAATTCCGTGATACATTTTTTTCAATAATTCACAACAACAACCGCATCCCTGTAATCAATAAATTTCATTATTTAATCTCCTATTTGGAGGGAGATGCAGCTCGCCTCGTGTCAAATATTGAGGTTTCAGTTGATAATTATAATGAAGTCTGGAAATTACTCTGTAATAGATATGATAACAAACGCCTTTTAATCAATCATCACATCAGTGCCTTATTCAACATTCAGCCTATTCAAGCATCGGAGCGGTCATTAAGATATCTTGTTGATCAAGTCAGTAAAAATTTAAGAGCCTTGTCTAACTTGGGACAGCCTACAGAGAAATGGGATGTTCTATTAATATACATGTTAACTTCTAAATTGGATAGCACCACTCTTACCAAATGGGAGGAAATGCGCAATAACTTTGAGGAGGTCCCAACGTTAGAACAATTTCAAGGGTTCCTATCAGACCGTGCCGATGTCTTAGAGTCACTAAATCATAATAAAACTTTTACAAACGAACAAAAACAAAATTCTACTCGTTTCAATTCAAAATTTAATAACAATGGCCAGCAGAATAAAAACATAACCACAAAGTCATTTACCACTGCTACTGAAAATAAAGTTAATGTCAATATTTTTCCATGCACTATTTGTAAGGAAGATCACCGAATTTATAATTGTCCCATTTTCAAATCAAAGAGTATTGAGGATCGTTGGGAGGACGTAAAGAAACATGGACTGTGTTCTAATTGTTTGAGACAAGGACACATAAAAATGAACTGTCGTTTAGGTCCTTGCCGAGAATGTAAGAAGCGTCATAATACCTTGCTCCATAATTTTAATAATTTGGTAAATTCAATAACTGAAACAACATCTGATCAAACACCTACTGTGGTCAATTTTACAAAGCAGGCAACAAACCAAGTTATTCTGTCTACAGCACTTGTAACTGTATGTAATCCAGCTACACAGCAAACTTTAAATGTCAGGGCTCTCTTAGATTGTGGTAGTCAATCAACATTTATTTCAAATACACTCAAAGAAAAACTATGTTTAACTTCAAAATCCATTGAATCAGTTAATGTAATTGGTATTGGAAATCAATTATCCAAAAATGTAATTGAGACATGTATAACTCAAATAAAATCAAACAATAATTCATACAATATTACTACTTCTTGCTATGTCTTAGATGAGTTAACAGGAAATCTTCCTCAATCTTTTGTTAACTTACAAAACATCATTCTTCCTTCAAACATAAAACTTGCGGACCCTGATTTCCATATCCCTGCCCCAGTAGACTTATTGATTGGTGCAGACATTTTTTGGGATATTCTAGGATGTGAAGAAAAATCTCTTGGTCAGGGTCAACCTAAACTAAGAAATTCTAAATTTGGCTGGCTTATAGCTGGTCCTATAAATTACAAAAAATACAACAATATTCATTGTCACAATGCATGTACAACTGATAATGAAAAACTTAACTTCACTATATCTAAATTTTGGGAACTAGAAAGTGTTCCTCAACATAATTCATTGAGTGCAAGAGAAAGGGCATGTGAACAGCATTACAAGGATAACACCTTTCGACTAAGCACAGGTAGATTTTGTGTCAAACTACCCCTAATTGATTCTCCTGAGTGTTTGGGAGACTCCCATAAGCTGGCAAAGCAACGTTTTTTGAATTTAGAAAAAAGGTTTAGACGAAATTCAGATTTAAAAAAACAATATGTGCAATTCATAAATGAGTATAAAGAATTAGGTCATCTATCCAAATCTCCTGTAACAATTCCTAATGTTTCATATTTTCTTTGTCACCATGCAGTATTTAAAAATGAAAGTGAATCAACCAAAATCAGAGTAGTATTTGACGGTTCGGCAGCTACTACTTCTGGCTTTTCTCTTAATGATATTTTGATGATTGGCCCAAACATGCAGGACTCACTCTTCTCTATTCTATTGAGAGCTCGGCAGTACAAGTATATTTTATGTGGTGACATTGAAAAGATGTATCGCCAAGTAGAAGTAGCTCTTGAGGATCGTAACTTACAACTAATTTTATGGAGAGAAGATGAGTCCACACCCATCGAGACCTTGCAACTGAATACAGTCACTTATGGTACTGCTAGTGCTAGTTACTTGAGCACAAGATCTCTTTGGCAATTAGGTGAGGATTGTGTGGACCCTTCAATTAAAACTATTATACAACATGATTTCTATGTGGATGACCTCATTACTGGTTCAGACAATCCAGAAACCCTTAAATATATTCACAAATCTGTAGTAAATGCACTTAATTTAGGCTGCTTTAAGTTAAGAAAATTCAAAACAAACCTGTCTTCATTATTTAGTGAACTTCATGTTGATACTCAAGAAAATTTAACACTAAGTGAGTCAACTAATACTCTTGGTTTAGGGTGGAGTCCCTCAAATGATAATTTGTATTTTCCTATAGCAATACCTCCACCAAATAAAATTATTACAAAAAGAACTATTATGTCAAATTCATGTAAAATATTTGATCCACTTGGCTTACTTAGTCCTTGCACAATTCAACCTAAACTTATTATACAAAAACTTTGGTCACAAAAATATGACTGGGATCAACCCGTAGCCCAGGACATCATTAAGTCTTGGAATGATTTCTCTGATAATTTACCTTGTTTATCTAATCTTCAAATTTCTAGACATACTCTATGCGATTCACCAAACATTGTAGAAATACATGCCTTTAGCGATGCTTCTCAATATGCCTATGGAGCATGTATTTATGCTAGATCAATAAACTGTGAGGGCAAGGTAACAGTTAAATTACTGTGCGCTAAATCTAAGGTAGTTCCATTGAAACCTATCACTATACCACGACTGGAACTATGTGCAGCTCTTCTTTCTTCTAGACTATGCAAGAGTGTATTGGATTCTATCCGTTATTCACCATCTCAAGTTGTTTATTGGAGTGATTCTAGTGTAGTTTTGGGGTGGCTTCATAGCGAACCAAACAAATTGAAACAATTTGTTGCTAATAGAATTGGTGAAATTTTAGAGATAACTCAGCCAAATTCTTGGCGTTATGTACCTACCAAAGAAAATCCTGCTGATCACATATCAAGAGGAGTCAATCCTAAAGACATATCTAATCTTAAAATATGGTGGTCAGGTCCTGAATATCTAACTAAATGTGAATCATATTGGCCAGTACTTAAAAATATAACCTACCATGATTTACCTGAACTTAAAACAAAACAAATTAAATCTAATGTGTCCACTTTGGTGGATCCTATCATAAATATTGAAAACTATTCTAAATTGAACAAGGTTAAAAGAATAATAGCTTGGATCAAACGGTTCATACATAACATAAAAAATCCTTTAAAAAAAATAAATGGTAACTTAACATTAGAAGAATTAAATAATTCATTTCATTACCTATGTTTTATTGCACAACAAGAAACCTATATTCAAGAATTTAATTTATTAAATAAAAATAAACCATTACATAACAAGTCAAAATTATTGTCTTTATCACCTTTTTTGGAAAATAATTTAATTAGAGTTGGTGGTAGAATTGAAGCATCAGATTACAATTATAATAAAAAACATCCTATTGTTCTCAATTCTTCTCATCATCTGACTAGATTGATTTTTGAATATGAACACATTCGCAATATGCATGCTGGTCCTCAATTACTATTAGCTTCGGTTAGGGAATACATCTGGCCCATAAATGGCAAGCATCTAGCTAAACGTGTCGTTCGTAATTGCGTATTATGTAGACGTTTTCAAGGAAAAACTTTAGTTCCTAAAATGGGTGATCTACCTTCACAAAGAATTACTCCAGATTTTCCATTCAAATCAGTGGGAATTGACTTTGCTGGGCCATTCTATATAATAAACAAAAAAGGACGTGGAGCTAAACTACAAAAATGTTACTTGTGTCTGTTCGTTTGTTTAAGATTCAAATGTTTACACTTAGAGGCAGTCAGTGACTTAACTAAAGAGGCCTTTATCATGACATTGAGGAGATTTGTATCTCGCCGCGGAAAACCAACAGAGGTCTTCTCGGACAATGGTAGGAACTTTGTGGCAGCTGCTAAAGAGTTAACTTCATTTCTTAAGTCTAATCGTGAATCTCTGTCTGAGTATGCAGCTCAGGAGGGGATACTTTTCAATTTTATACCTGCTTACGCTCCTCATTTCGGGGGCATCTGGGAGGCCGGCGTCAAGTCATCGAAGTTCCACATTCTACGTGTCATCGGCAATACGCATCTCACGTTTGAGGAAATATCAACTCTCTTCGCTCAAGTAGAAGCCATCCTAAATAGTCGACCATTATGCCCAATGTCTGACTCACCAGATGACTATCAGGTTCTTACACCAGGACACTTCCTTATTGGGAGAGAGTTCAACGCTCTACCTTCTCCCGCACTTCAAGGCCGCACCGATAGACTTACTCGTTATGCACGTTTGGAGCAAATCAGGCAGCATTTTTGGGGACGGTGGCAAAAGGAATACATATGCGAGCTACAACAAAGAACGAAATGGAAAACAAATACATCACTTCTTAAAAATGGAGATCTGGTTCTCATAAGAGAAGACTACGTCCCACCACTTAAATGGAGACTTGGGCGCGTGACAAGACTACTTCCTGGACCAGATGGAATCGCAAGGGTCGCCGACATTAAGACTTCCACTGGCAGCATCAGACGTCCTCTCACTCGGATTTGTCCACTGCCCAACGCTGATGACTTCAACCTAAGCGACTAAGTGTTGAAAGAAACATCTTTCAACGGCGGGGAGTTATGTTAATGAATAAATATTTTTCTGTGTATCCGAAATTCATCTTATGTAAATAAATATTTTTCTGCATATCCGAAACGCATCTTATGTAAAAAAAAAGGATTCATTGCATCACTACTATCCATTTTCTACGCATCATTTTTTGTCGTCAATTTCTATAATTTAAGGAAACAATTGTAAATCTAAAAGAAAATAAAGGGCTTTAACTACAAAAGGCCTTTCAATGTAGCATAAAGAGCTACACACAGCGCTGCCTTAAGTTCGACTAGTTTTTCTGCTGTTGCTAATGATCTAACATTGAGGGTACAGATATATAGTTTATTTTCCTTTTTCTTGCGGTGGGGGGTTGATTGCCTTGGAGGGTTTTGGTCGGACTCTCCCGCGGTGACCAACCATAGTAGGAGACAAGCAGTGGATAGAGGGTCCACTCGATGCTATGTTGAGTTTTGTTATGTTACTTTTTGTTGTATTTGAGGGGTTTCTGCATGAACGTATGTTAGTTTTGGTTTTTTCAATACATAGTCCTTGATATTAGTCGTTTTGTTCTTCTTTTTTGGTGCCTCCCTCCTATAGCTCATCTTTAAAATTTTTCCTTTGTTAAAAAAAGGAGTTACATGACTCCTCGCAGGAATGTTAAAACAAAAGCGTGCACACGCGTTCTGAACTCGCTGAATTAACTTAGCAGTCTTTGCAAATAATTTAGGTCCATAAGCCGTATCAAGATAGTTAAATTTGGAGAGTACAAGAGTATCAACCAGTTGAACGCGCAGTTCAGTACTTATGTGTTGTCGTATTTTGTACAAAAGTTTTAAACGGTAGAAGCAATTTCTTACCATTTCCGCGACATGCTTCTCGAAACGCAGATGCTCATCCATCAAAAGACCCAAATTCCTAGCTTCATGTACTCTGTCAATCACACAATTATCTATAAGAAGTAATGGACTCATAACTTGTATTTTACTAACCTGTTGTCGAGTACCCAAGACCATATACTTAGTCTTTTTAGCATTCAGAACAAGTGAGTTACACTGAGACCAATCATAAATACTGCTGAGATCCTCATTTATCTTTGAGACTGCCTCTAATGTATCACCGGGTTTAAAGGACAAATAAATCTGGACATCGTCGGCATAGATGTGGTATTTGCAGTGTTTTATTACTTTAATCAAGTCCGCGCTAAACAACATGAACAACAACGGTCCAAGTACAGAACCCTGCGGTACTCCTCTATACACGGAGCTTAAATCCGAATACAGATGTGTTCCATCTGCGTTAATGACATCTACAAACTGCGCACGATCAGTCAGATACGTGTGGAACCAGTTCACTGTACTGCTACTAAAACCATAGAAACTCAGTTTAGCTAAGAGTAGGGATATATTCAGACAGTCAAACGCACGTGAGAAATCCAATAGCACCAATATCGTGCCACTACCTTCATTCTGCGCTGTCAAAATGTTGTCTGTGACATCCAAGATGGCTGTTGCAGTGCTGCGGTTTTTTCTAAAACCTGATTGCAGTTCGGGTAAAATATTATGGCCCTCCAAATACTCTAACAACTGCGATCCAACAACTTTTTCAAGCACCTTGGAGAGACATGGCAATATACTAATGGGGCGCAAATCTGTCACGTCATGCACATTGGATGTTTTAGGCAAGGGTTTCACTATCGCGGTCTTCCACAGCGCTGGGAAAGTAGATGTAGTAATAGAGCGATTAACTATAGCAGTAATAACATCCAGTGCATGTGGCATAAGCATATTGATCATTCCTAGGGAAATCCCATCAACTCCGACTGCATTTGATTTCAAACCACTGATAATTTTTGTGACAACAGAAGATTCCACTGTTCTTGGAGAAAAACTACTATTCCCAAATCTGTGAAACTCAAAATAGGTTAATTGTGATATTGAAATGTCGGAATTGCCAGGAACCGCCAAGAAATTCCTAGCTTCATGTACTCTGTCAATCACACAATTATCTATAAGAAGTAATGGACTCATAACTTGTATTTTACTAACCTGTTGTCGAGTACCCAAGACCATATACTTAGTCTTTTTAGCATTCAGAACAAGTGAGTTACACTGAGACCAATCATAAATACTGCTGAGATCCTCATTTATCTTTGAGACTGCCTCTAATGTATCACCGGGTTTAAACGACAAATAAATCTGGACATCGTCGGCATAGATGTGGTATTTGCAGTGTTTTATTACTTTAATCAAGTCCGCGCTAAACAACATGAACAACAACGGTCCAAGTACAGAACCCTGCGGTACTCCTCTATACACGGAGCTTAAATCCGAATACAGATGTGTTCCATCTGCGTTAATGACATCTACAAACTGCGCACGATCAGTCAGATACGTGTGGAACCAGTTCACTGTACTGCTACTAAAACCATAGAAACTCAGTTTAGCTAAGAGTAGGGATATATTCAGACAGTCAAACGCACGTGAGAAATCCAATAGCACCAATATCGTGCCACTACCTTCATTCTGCGCTGTCAAAATGTTGTCTGTGACATCCAAGATGGCTGTTGCAGTGCTGCGGTTTTTTCTAAAACCTGATTGCAGTTCGGGTAAAATATTATGGCCCTCCAAATACTCTAACAACTGCGATCCAACAACTTTTTCAAGCACCTTGGAGAGACATGGCAATATACTAATGGGGCGCAAATCTGTCACGTCATGCACATTGGATGTTTTAGGCAAGGGTTTCACTATCGCGGTCTTCCACAGCGCTGGGAAAGTAGATGTAGTAATAGAGCGATTAACTATAGCAGTAATAACATCCAGTGCATGTGGCATAAGCATATTGATCATTCCTAGGGAAATCCCATCAACTCCGACTGCATTTGATTTCAAACCACTGATAATTTTTGTGACAACAGAAGATTCCACTGTTCTTAGAGAAAAACTACTATTCCCAAATCTGTGAAACTCAAAATAGGTTAATTGTGATATTGAAATGTCGGAATTGCCAGGAACCGCCAAGAAATGCTTATTTATTAGAGATGGATCCCTAATATGTGCGGGTATTTCATCATATTTAGGAGGCGTAACATGAGATTTAAGATTCCTCCATAGCTTCTTTGGATTCCTCAAATGAGTGTTAATATGCTTTCTAAAATAACATGTCTTTTCATTTAGTAAAGATACATCTACTAGCTTTTTAAGATCCTTGTAGTATTGTCGGTGTGTATCCAATTTGGTGCATCTATATCTATCGAGGGCTTTGTTGCGTAATCTCATCATCAGTTTAACATTGTCAGTGATCCAAGGTGCGGGCAACTCTCTAATTATGGTTGTTCTAATTGGTGCATGTAAATCAAAAAGAGACAAAGATGTTTCACTGAATTGAGCCACCATTTCATCTACACTGTCAAGGACACAAAATTCTGTCAATATATCAGCTAGTGGCCTATATGTAATTGTTTTAGCCGGTATTTTAGGTTTACGAAACAGAAACTCACACGTTATGAAGTCATGACCCGCCATCAGACCAACAGAATAATTGCAAACTTTACGTATATTAGCGTCAGTACGTACAACGTCTATGAGAGAATGACTATTTTCCGTGTGATGTGTCGGCTCGGTCACAACCTGCAACAACCCCATGGAGCTCAAGAATATAAGGTAAGCATAACAGTAAAAACAGATAGGTTAACACACAAATCGTTGCTTTTAAGAAAATATACGCGACAAACTCTGCAATTGACACACACGGTGTAATAACTACATGTAAAAATGATATTGGAACTCCATTAACAAAATAAAAACTAAACCGTTCAATATTCATAACACTTAAAATATCAGCTAGCATAACACAAATAAAACACTTATAATCTATAACATTTTGTATGAAGCAGTACACACTCTTAGGCAATACTCTTACCAACAGAAACAACATCAAAAACACGAACCAGATCATTTTCATTGCGGATATTATGCACTCTCATTCCCTCATCCTTTTTAGCAAAAATTTTACCCTGCCTCGTCCAAACAAATTTCCAATTCATACTCTTACGCATTTCGCGAGCTTTGTACAATAGATGGCGATTTGTTTTAGTAAGCCTTTCATTTATGTAGAATGGTCTTGACTCGATTGCAATTCCAAAATCCGCTGTATTAACACTTCGACGTACACGCATACTTTTCAGAAGATCATTACGCTGTCCTCTTCTAAGCATTTGCACTACCAAAGGACGCGGCTTCAATGCAGGTACCGTCTCCCCAGTATTGGGGTCTTTATAGTGTCGAGATCCCACACGTTCAGCCCATACGATGTCCCGCTCCTCAATTTGAACTCCTAATTTATGTCCAATAATAGTTACTAATTATGAAATGAACTCATGTCTCATACCCTGTCTGACGTATGCATGTCAAACATGGAAATACACAAAGTCAAGTAAAAATAACCACCTGCCAGAGAGGAATGGAGCGCAGCATGCTTAACATCAGAAAGAGTCAAAAAATCAAGCATAGCCAAATTAGATCGAAAACAAAAGTTATAGATGCTCTTAAATACTCACAAAATCTAAAATGGAAATGGGCTGGCCATGTTATGCGGCTTACAGACAACAGATGGTCTAAAATAATCACACAATGGAAAGGTCCACCAGGGAAAAGAGTCCAGGGCCGACCATACACGCGATGGGAAGATGATATCAAAAAAGTAACAGGGCCAAAATGGCACAAATTAGCTCAAGATAGAGAAAAATTGAAAACTTTGGAGGAGGCCTTCACCTATAATAGGGGTTCCTGCGTAGAAAACTCTGATAAATGTTAAGACAGAAGACGGTTACAAGATTTTAAATTGTGAAGAAGCAAAAACTTTGAATTGACAAAAATATTGTAATTTTAATTAATGAATTGTTATACCATAGAAATAATAATTTATTTTTTTTTGATTTGGTTTGATTTGACTTGTAATTGTAAAACTAATAAGGAAATAAAAGGCTTTTTTATTTTTTTATTTTTTATAATAGTTACTAAGTGGATCGGGTTTTCGCCACTCGGGAACATTTGTAATTTCTATGTCATTCCCCAACAATTTTTGCTCTTTGTCATTAAGTTCCTCACGCAGTTGTACGATGGTTGATTCGAAACGGTCGGTGGTCTCACATTTGATTGACAGGGAATGCTCCAAAGCCACTACCCTGCCCTCCAGAAACTCGATACGTGCATTACTTGATGTTATAGTCTCGCGCAAATCAATCACATCCTGCCGCATCATTTGAATGTCTTGATGGTAAATAAGCGGACAAGTCGAGCAAGTAACGCCATCTGTGTGCGCAATGTATCGACCGCACGCTCCGCACTTAGCCATTGATGCAAGTTAATAAAGGTTAATATTGATTTGCAGAAGTAGTTCACACCACGTCCGCTAGATGGCACTGTTCGCAGTCCTCGCAGAAAGAATGCAGTGTAAACAAATGTCAGTGTAAAATATATATATATATATATTAGTAGCTAATAGTAATATAATAATAGCTATACCAAGATGGATTCTATCAGAAGAACATAACACGATTGAACTGCACGGATTCTGTAACGCCTCTACTGCCGCCTACGCTTGTGTGGTTTACGCACGAGCTAAAAATCAACAAAACATAATACTGGTTGTAGCCAAATCCAAGTTAGGTTAGGTTAGGCTCTAACATTACCTAGAATTGAGTTATGTGGAGCACATTTACTTTCCAAGCTCATCAAACAAATAAAACAAAGCCTAACGTGTAAATTAGAGATCAGATCCACTGTTGGAATGACTCCATGGTTGTTTTAGGTTGGCTTAACGGAGAGCCAAACCGATGGAAGCCATTCGTAGCAAATCGAATAACTGCTATAAAACAAATCACACCAGCTGAAACTTGGAGATACGTAAAATCAAGCGATAACCCTGCTGACGCTGCAAGTCGCGATCTTACTGGCGGCCAGCTAGTAAAACATACTCTGTGATGGAACGGACCATCATGGTTAAAAACATTTAACAAAGAAACAGAACATCAACAAATAATATACAAAACAGAAGAAGAAACAAAAACTAAGAAGTTAGTTCACGTTTTACAACATGAAAACAAACTAAATATTAGACAATTTACTTCAAAAATATAACACATACATATAAAAATAGTTCATATTTTTGCATGGATACAACGAGCTTTAATACCTATTATGCAGCGTAAACAGTTACCGGCATATTTAACATTACGACAATTGCGAAATGCAAAATCAGCAATTGTGAAACATGTTCAAAATATGGAATTTAGGTCAGATATTAAAAAAATAAATAAAAACGAACAAATTGCATCAAACAGTAAATTATTTAACTTAAAACCATTTATTGATCAAGACGGTTTTTTACGTGTCGGAGGTCGACTAAGGAACGCTAACATGAGTATGGTGTTAAATAACAAGAAATGAATTATCTTCCAAAATTGTTTATTCTTCAAATGTAGGTACATGCAGTAGGAATATGAGTGAGTTAAAGCGTGCGTTCGCCGTCGTTTCAAGTTCGTGAAGATGTGTCGCTTGCAACGATGCATAAGCCGTGCAGTGACCCCTCTCCCCCGCACGCGACGTCTCAGGCGCGAACATCCTCCCCCGTTGAAGAACAATTCTTCAATTTCTTCTCCTCGTGGTCCTGAGGTTCCAAGAGACGGCAGAGTCTAGCAACTGGTCTGCGGACTACGCCATTCTTTGTCATAACATCAACGACTCGTACTGTGCCATCTGCTCCAGGGTACAGCGCGTGTACACGGCCTATTCTCCATCGAAGAGGAGGCAAGTTATCCTCTTTGATGAGAACCATATCGTCGACCTTTACGCTCGAACATCGCTGACGCCACTTTGTGCGTTGCTGTAACTCAGCAATGTATTCTAAACTCCAGCGCTGCCAAAAATGTTGTCTCATTTGTTCCAGTAGTTGGTATCGATCCAGCCGGCTGCACTTGATATCCGTCAAAGCCGGTGTTGAATGAGATGTAATAGGTGCTCCAATCAAGAAATGCCCGGGAGTGAGAGGACTAAGGTCATTCGGATTCGAGGATATAGGACATATAGGCCGAGAATTGAGTATGGCTTCTACTTGAGCGAATAATGTCGAAAGTTCTTCAAAAGTAAGATGCCTATCCCCCAAAATTCGTTTTAAATGAAACTTTGATGATTTTACCCCGGCCTCCCAAAGTCCTCCAAAATGAGGTGCATAAGGCGGTACAAAATGAAATGAAATACCTTCCGCATTACTAAACTGTGTAACATTATTTTGATTAGAAGTGATATACGTTTGCAATTAATTTTTTGCCCCCACGAAATTACCGCCGTTATCACAAAATATACCACAAAAAACAAAGGCTTACCACGTCTTGCTATAAACCTCTTTAACGCCATAATAAATGCTGATGTACTGAGGTCACTTACTGCCTCCAAATGAATAGCTCTAGTTGCAAAACATATGAACACACACAAATAGCATTTGGTAATTTTACAACCACGACCCTTACGGTCAGTGATAAGAAAAGGGCCCGCCATATCAACTCCGGTTGTTTGGAATGGTATTCCTGGCAACAAGCGTTGTCTTGGCAGATTACCCATTAAATAATTAAATGGTTTGCCTTGCATGCGCTTACATGTTACGCATTTGTGTAGAGTTCTTCTAGCTAAGTTCCTACCGTTAATGACCCGATAAACTTCTCTAATAGAAGCCAACAGCAGCTGAGGTCCAGCATGTAAAAGACGTCTGTGTTCTTCCTCAAACAGAAGAACCGATAAACGATGTCTTGAGTCTAAGAGCATGGGATGTTTTTTATCGTAAAAAAAGTTTGAATTAGAGATTCTGCCACCAACCCTTATTATTCCTGAGGAATCTAGGAATGGATCTAATGACAATAGACGTGACTTCTTTGGTATTGTTTGATTGACCTTTAGGTATTGTAATTCGTTCTTAAAAGATTCTGACTGTGACAACTTTACTAAAGCTAAGTATTCGGGACTAAAAGTGAGTGTTACAGTGCCAGTATGTGTAGAACGGTGAACTTGTGATGTGATTATTAAACTTAAGTAAATATTAATGTTTTGTACTGTATTAAGATAGTCAAGTATGTAACTAGTAAGATAAGCGTCAATATAGCATTGTAACAGATTGATCCTTGACTGTTGACTTGAAGGAGCGAGAGCGCTAACGGTATCGTTCCCGCGTACGATATATAAAGAGGCGCGTTTTAGCGCAAATAATCGCAGTCCGGCGCTCGCTCTCAAACGGAACAGACATACGGAACAAGTCAAGCATCAATCTGGAATCGCCATAATATCAGTGTATGGACGAATAAATGAAGATTTACACTCATCCGGATTTTTATTGAAACGACGCCGTGAAGTACAAGGGCACTAAAACTGCTTGCTACAGCGTCGAAATTCTGCAATCCAACGACTCGGGAAGGAACGCTGTCGTCGTCCCGAACATAAATTGGTCCTTCGAGCCGGATCTTCAGAATTTCGACGCAGCCATGGTCACAACAAGATCACAGAGTGGAAGACAAGCGTCTAGCCGAACCCGTGGAGATGTTGCTGTTAGAGAACATAGCCCACAAGCCACTGGTATCGCTGCCATTTCCGAACCCGCCGACGCCGCCGTCACCACACCTATTACGCCATCAACCTCGACAGCTGTGTTCAATACAACAGTGACCTTAGCAAGCAACACTCAAGAAGAAAACGACGCCGCCCTTTTGAGTACACAGATGGACGCCACGAACAAACAAACAGCTCCGTCTACCTCCCAGCGTACTTTGAAATCAAAGAGCAGAAAGTCATCAAAGAAACGTGCCTCCGAGATCGCAAGAACGAAGAAACAAATTTTGGAATTGAAGTTGCAATTGGCTACCGCCCATCTCAACGCTCTTGAAGCAGAAGATGATTCCGACAATGAGACCGTCAACAGCCAAGACAGTGACTGTGAATCAATACACAGCAAAGGCACGAAAGTTGGCGCGTGGCTTAGCAACACTCAGCCACACATGTTAGCCACGTCCAACGAAGCGCATCTCCAACAAGCAACAGTAGAATGCATCAAACAGGAAGCCACCAGTAAACATACATCTAATGAACAAGAGAATCAACAAAAATTGGATCTGCGTGAACTCGCCTCGGCAATCACACTCGCCGTGAAATCTGCACAACAAGCAAGGCCGACGCGACACTTTGATCTACCATTATTCAATGGAGCCTATCAAGACTGGTTGTTGTTCAAGACTGCATATGAAGAATCATCGAGCGACTACACAGACATAGAAAATATGTTAAGATTACGTCGCAGTCTCAAGGGCAGAGCCAAGGAAGCCGTCGAGAGTCTTCTCATCAACAACACAGATCCAACAAAAGTATTGAAGCTTCTCGAATCTACATTTGGAAGACCGGACGTCATTGCAAGAGCTGAATTAAATAGACTTAGAGCATTGCCACGCATCTCCGATACATCGAAAGACCTCTTCGGGCTATCGTGCAAGCTTACGAACATCGTCGCAACACTTCGCGCACTCAAACGTGTACACTACCTGTACAACCCGGAACTCACGAAGTTAACAGTCGATAAGTTGACGCCGACGCTTCGCAGTCGATGGTTAGACTTTGCAGCCGCACAATCCGAAGATGAAGCTGACCTACTGAAGCTCGCTCGCTTCTTAGAAAGAGAAGTGGACTTGTGGGCACCGTATGCAGAACCAGAGAGCATACCTACGAGTTCACAGTACGAAGGTCGCGCACATCAACCATCACGACGTGTACATACTTATAGTACGAACGTCGTTCAAGAAAAGAAGCAACAGAGATGTATTATTTGGGAACAAGAGGGACACTCTATTTTAAGATGCACTAAATTCCGTGATTATAACAACGAGGCTCGCTGGGATCTCGCAAAGAAACACCGCCTATGCTTCAGATGCCTTCGGTTCCGAAACAAGATGCATCACTGCCGAACATCGACGTGTGGAGTCGACGGGTGTTCATATAAGCATCATAGTTTGCTGCATAATAAGAAAGAAGAAGAATATATCCAAGAAGAAACCGTTTCCTCGGCATGGCAATCACATCGAACAGATAGTTATTTGAAAGTGCTACCTGTCACAGTTCGCGGACCGGCGGGAGAAATTAACACACACGCACTGTTGGACGACGGATCCACGGTCACCCTCATCGACGCCGATTTAGCAGACACCATAGGCGTACAAGGACCGAGCCAGCCGACGCGCATTGAAGTTGTTGGCGGCACAAATTTGGTCGCCACTTCATCACAGAAAGTGAAATTAAGCATAAAAGGAGCCACAGAAGAATATCAGATTCGCGCTAGAACGATAAGAAACTTAAGAGTATCAAGACAGTCTATCACTGACAGAGATTTAGAACAGTGCACACACTTTTGTGACATAGCGAACATATTGAAATATGAAGATGCAAATCCGAAGATTTTAATTGGTCAAGACAACTGGGACTTGCTTCTTGCTACTGAAGTACGAAAAGGTAGAAAAAACCAACCGATAGCTTCACTTACGCCACTCGGTTGGGTACTTCACGGTGCACACACAAGAGAATTGGGAAAGAAAGTTAACTCCGTACATCATGAGACGAAGGAACTGAACACGGGTCCAGAACCACGCCCATCTAAGGTAGAACACCGGCGGGAGCCTTATAACCGATATCCAAAGCATCACCACCAGAGACGTCGTGCTGGTGGTCGACAACAACCTGCTGCACAATACTCGGCCACGCGATATGGTCAAAACGATCTACCTTATGCCAGACAGTAACGTGCGGACAATGGACGTTCGCACTCAAGGTGGACTACACCGCAGAGCGACGGGAAGGCTGGTCATCATACTAACGCAGCAAGGAGTCCCGAGAACAGAACTTCTTCGACTACGGTGTCAAAGAACGGCGGGAGGATATTCGGGACTAATTGGATATTCGGGACTAAAAGTGAGTGTTGCAGTGCCAGTATGTGTAGAACAGTGAACTTGTGATGTGATTATTAAACTTAAGTAAATATTAATGTTTTGTACTGTATTAAGATAGTCAAGTATGTAACTAGTAAGATAAGCGTCAATATAGCATTGTAACAGATTGATCCTTGACTGTTGACTTGAAGGAGCGAGAGCGCTAACGGTATCGTTCCCGCGTACGATATATAAAGAGGCGCGTTTTAGCGCAAATAATCAGACAGCCCAGTTCGCCGAGTGTCAGCAGCCAACAAAGAAAATCGAAGCCATTGAACCTGAAGAATCTTCGTCGTGCGCACGCCAACGCTCAGGTCCCAACACTGCGCCCCTATTGGTCCATTCGGAACAACGCGTCGCACCCGTCGGCTTACCTCTCCGGTCTGCCACCAGCGGCAAGCCCCGGAGAGCGGTCGGCGGGTCTCGGCGCGCCGGGTGGTCCATTTAGGACCGCGTAGGCGGACTGCCTCGACCTGCTGCCGAAACCACCACCACCATCATTATCGTCGGAATGTTGGGGCATTTTTAAATGCCGAACACGCCGACACATCCGACGCAGCGTCGCGCGACGCGGCCGGAGCCTTACCGTCGTAAGACGTATGTGCGCGGTCGCGTCGGCGGCGTTGCACCCGCATCCGCCGGAGCAATCGCCTCGGCAATTGCTGCGGGCCAGGCGACTGTCGCCGCCCGCCCTCGCCCACCACCACTACCATCAACAGCCTCGACGTCAGCCGGAGAGGACTGGTTTTCCGCCAGCCCACTCTCCCTGACGCCCACGCCGACGCCGACGCCGGAGCCTCCTGCGTTCCCGCCGGCCGCCGCTACCTCAACGGACGTTGCCGCACGTTCACCGAGCGACGACGCCCGCCCCATGGATGAGACCCCGGACCTGTCCGAGTCGGGCCGCCCATCGGATCCCGCCTGCCCCGCCGCTGACCATGACACCATCCCTGGGGGGGCCTCGCGCTCGGCGCGCGCCCGCCCCCTCGGAATTGCTCGCTCGACAAGCGACCTCACCGCCGACCTGACGCTGGCTTACCGCTCAGCCGGCGTCCACCACTCCGCTGGAGCCGCCCGCACTGCAGGAACTGCCCGCCCCACCGGGGCCGCCCTCCCTGCCGGTGCTGCCCGCTCTGCCGCGGCTGCACACCCCGCCGAGGCTGCGCGCTCTGCAGGTGTTCCCCGCCCTGCAGAAGCCGCCCGCCCCGCCGGAGCCGTCCGCCCTACGACAACACCGACTGCCAAACCAGCCGTAGTCGCCCCACCTGCCGGGGCCGCCCGCCCTACTGGAGCGCCCGCCACTGCTACCGCCCCCACCCCTGCCCCTAGGCAATCGCCGCCGAGCGACCTACGCAAGCGCCCACCTTCGCCGTCGCTGCCGCAGCCGCAGCCGCAGCCGCACATCATTGCGGCGCGGTTTCCCTCGCCGCCGTGAGCGACAGGAGCGGGCCCACCACCTTTCGCGCAGCGAGGCCCCTCCATGCCTCCGCTGCAGACGCCGATGGAGGTCGCGACGACATCCCCGGACCCGGCGGCGCCACCTGCGACTACCTACGCGGATGTCGCCGCTTGGCCGTCGTGGACCGCGGCCTTCACCTCACCGACTTCGACGCCCACCACCACCACCGGACAGACCTTGCCGTCGACGTCCTCAGCCTCCGGCCCTGCCGCCACCGCCGCCGCCGCTCCAGGAGCTCCCACCGCGAGGGCGAAACATCCGCCCCCGCTTGTGGTTGAGACCTGGCCGGATTGGCCGGTGCATTTCCGGCAGCTGCGGGACCTCCTCGGCCATAACCCGAACGGCAGACCGTACCAACGGGGGGTGCGATTTCTGCCAAAGTCCGACGAGGAGTACAGGGTGGTCCAACGATACCTGGTCGAGCGGAACCAGGAGTCGGGACTATCCTGGTACTCCTACCAGCTGGACTCCGAAAGGAGCACCAAGGTGGCCATACGAGGCCTACCCGTCGGGACCGACCCCCAACTAGTGGCGGAGGAGCTGCGCGGACTCGGCTTCGTCCCGGAGCATGTCCGGCCGATTCCGGCTAGGCCTGGACGCCCGGGCTGCCTGATGTTTGCGCAGCTGCAGACGACGCCCGAGACCGTGCCGACCATCTATGAGGTGCACGAGCTCCTGTGAATGCCTGGCGTGGTTGTGGAGGCGTGGCGTGGCAGGAAGGGACCTGCCCAGTGCCACAGGTGCCAAGGCTTCCGGTACTCGTCGCACAACTGCCACAGACCGGTGGCCTGTGTGCGGTGCGGCGCAAGGCACCACGCCCAAGACTGCCCGCGCCCCCTCTCCGACCAACCCACCTGCGCCAACTGCGGAGGAGCGCATACCGCGAATAACGCGAACTGCCCTGTGTTCCGGCGGGAGCTCCGGAACCGGCAAGCGGGGACCGTCGCGACGACTCAGCCCAGCAGGACATCGAGAGCCACCACGCTGCCCGCGAGACCGTCCGTCCAGGACGCCGGAGGAGAGCGAGACGCCACCGCCACGCTTATGGCAGAAGCCAACCTGCCAAAGCAGCGGTCGGGCGCGCACCTTCCTGGCGACAGACGAACGAGACGCGGCAAGCGAGGACGCGGGAGGAAACGCGGCCGTTCTCCTGCCGCGACTGCTCCCGCGTCGGTCCCCGACGGAATTCCCGCTGGCGATGCAGCGCCAGTGCCTCCTCCGCAGCCAGCCCCGGCTCGCACCGTGGCCAGGGCTCCGGCACCGGCTCGTACTCGAACCCCGGCCCCTGCCCGACCTCGAACCTCAGCTGCGGCCCAGCCACGCACGCAGACCCGAATACCGGCTCCCGCTCGAGCTACGACTCCAGCGGTGGAAGCGGTGCAGCAGCCCAGGACGTCCCGGAGGACGAGGAGAGCGAAGGCTCCTCCCAGGCAGGAGGAGGAAGCCCTAGCTTACCACCCGCAGACGGAGGTCGAGCGGATGCGCATGGCGTGTCTCAGCCTCCTGCACAAGGTCCTGACCGCGCTGCAGGAGAAGCGGGATCCTACCCCGCTGATCCTAGCGACGCTGGCGGATCTGTTCCGGACGGCTTGAGCGCGCATCCCGCGTCCAGCTCCGCCGTGACCTCCCAAGCGACGACGACGTCGACGACGACGTCGACGACGACGATCGTCTTTTGGAACGCCGACGGGCTTTCACCTCAAAAGGCCCGCCTCCTGAAGCTGCTGCTCTCTCAGCGCCGTGTGGACATCGGCCTGATCAGCGAGACTCACCTCAGGCCGGAGAACAGGTTGAAGGTTCCCGGATACCTGGTCTACCGGACTGACCACAGCTCGCCGTTCGGGGTCGCCTACCGGGGATTGGCGATCCTGGTGCGTCGGAACATCATTCACCAACTGCTGCCAGTACCACAACTGCTGACGTCGTACGCCCTGGGCGTAGAGGTCTGCATCGACGGCCAACCCACACGTGTCTTCGCGTACTACAAGCCGTTGCAGAACCGTCTGGCGGTGTCCGACATTCACACGCTTGTGGACTCGGAGCTGCCGACGGTCATCGCTGGCGACTTCAACGCGAAGCACACGGCGTGGAACTCCCTCACGATCTCCCCAGATGGCAGACGCCTCCTGGATGACGCAGACCGCTACGGCTACAGGGTGTTAGGACCAGAGGTCCCGACTCACTACCCGTACTGTGCAGCCCACGCTCCGGACGTCATCGACATCGCCATGCTCCGCGGCAACATTGCCGCCGCGTCGATCGACGTCTTGGACGACCATTTGATTTCCGACCACCAGGCAGTCCACATGGCGCTGACGCTTCCCATCACCGCGAGGAAGCTCCCTCCTCCTCGACACCGGCAGGATTGGCGAAAATTCGCCAACGACGTGGAGTCTCGGGTGCCGTCCTTCCGGGTGGAGAACCCAGCGGACGTCGAACGATTGGCTCTGGACCTCGGCGCCGTCATTACGTCTGCGCTCGAGGAGTCCAGGATCGACGCCGCTGCCCCCCGAAGTCGACCACCCCAGCTCCCCGCCCGGATCCTGAAGATGATCGAGGAGAAGAGGAAACTGCGAAGACAGTGGCAGCGCACCAGGTGCCCAACCATGAAGTCCCGGCTGAACGCTCTGGCCGCCAAGATCTCGTCTGCACTGGAGACGGTTGCGACAGAATCTTGGCAACGGACCATCGAGACAGCCGGCGAAGATTGGACGGGCATCCACCGCCTCTGCCGCCGTCTCTCCGGGAAGCCGCCGCCGATCCGGCCCCTGCTCGCCAGTGACGGGAACCCCCGCTACCGTGCTGGGGACAGGGCCGAGATATTCGCCGACTTCCTGGAGACGCAGTTCACACCGAACCCGACTGCGAGTATGCAACACGCAGCAGCAGTGGAGCAGCACGTGCTCGAATACCTCGAGCCGCCGTTAGCTCCGACAGAAGACCCCGTGGTGTTCTCCCCTGGTCAGGTCCAGCGGATGATCCTCCGGACTAAACTGCGAAAAGCCCCCGGCGCGGACGGTGTCACGAATGAAGCGCTGCGTCATCTGCCTTCGCGAGCCATCGCGACGATGACGCGCCTCTTCAACGGCATCCTCCGCACCGGGCATTTCCCGTCTTCGTGGAAGCTCGGACGGGTCATCATGCTGCCGAAACCCAGGAAGAACATCCTGCTGCCGGGAAGCTACCGGCCGATAACGCTGCTGCCCACTATCTCGAAAGTCTTCGAGAAGTTGCTGCTGTTGCATATGACGCCTCACCTCCAGCCACGCGACGAGCAGTTCGGTTTCAGAGCCGAACACTCAACGTCGCTCCAGGTGACTCGCGTGCTGCATCACATCACTGCAGCGCGCAACAAGAAGGAGAGAGTCATCGCCGTGTTCCTGGACATGGAGAAGGCGTTCGACCGCGTCTGGCATGACGGCCTGTTGTACAAGCTGTCCACGTCTGCTACTCCTCGCCGAGTAGTGAAGACTGTGGGCAGCTTTCTCCAGGACAGGCGTTTCCAGGTCGCCGTCGAAAACGCCCTATCCTCTCCACGTCCAGTACGAGCCGGCGTACCCCAGGGGAGCTGCCTCTCGCCGTTGTGTTACGCGTGGTACACCGACGACATACCAGTCGCCGGAGGTGCCATGCTGGCGCTCTACGCCGATGACGCAGCCCTCGTGACGACCTCCCTCAACTCACCCCACGCTGCAGTGAAGATGCAGCGATCCCTGGATGCCCTTCCCGCGTGGCTGGAAGACTGGAGACTGAAGGTCAACGTGGCCAAGACTCAGGCGATTTCCGTGGGCGGCTTGTGCAATCCGCCTGCGCTGACGCTGAACGGCGAGCAAATCGATTGGACGTCGCAGGCGAAGTACCTCGGCGTGACCATCGACCGCCGTCTCAGCATGGGCCCCCACGTGAACAACGTCATCGGACAGGCGCGCGCGGCGCGCAGCCTCCTCCGTCCCGTGTTCGAGTCCGCAATTCCGATCCGCGCGAAGCTCGGCGTGTACAAGTTGTACGTGCGCTCGCGGCTCACTTATGCTGCCCCGGCCTGGTTTCAGCTAGCCAGCGAACCACGTCGGCAACACCTCCGCTCGCAGCAGTCGCAAGCGTTGCGTACAATTGTCGGCGCAACACGCTTCGTGCGGAACGACGTCATCCTGCGAGACTTGCGCATGGAGCCCCTGGACGACTTCGTTCGACGCCTGAGCTCCAACATGTTCGCGCGAGCCGATGGAGCGCAATCTCACCACCTTCGTGGGATAGCGCCATACCGTCGGCCAGCTGCGGACATGAGGGAACTGCCACGTGACCTTCTTCTCCAGTAAGAAGAATACGACGCTCCTCACCGCTGGCGGACGGATGCCCGCCGGGACGCCTTTTGTCTCGGTGGGTTCGACCTCGCCGAGCGGTGGGTTGCAGCACTCACCGGACTGACAACCCCTGGAGTGACCAGCTGATCGCCCGCCGGCGTGCCTTCCTGCGGGCTCGATCGCTTCACTTCGTGGGGCCCCCCGCCTCTACGTCGAGGAGACACCATCACCTGGCCGAGAGGCCTCTCCCCGTCCCCGGCTGTTGTTGCAGTCGGCGTACGCAACCACCGCAACAGACCATCGTCTGGTCCGGTTACCTCGGGGCCACCCACCGGCCCAAGAGAAGACCCGAATAGTTAATAGTAGCAAATAATCGCAGTCCGGCGCTCGCTCTCAAACGGAACAGACATACGGAACTAGTCAAGCATCAATCTGGAATCGCCATAATATCAGTGTATGGACGAATAAATGAAGATTTACACTCATCCGGATTTTTATTGAAACGACGCCGTGAAGTACAAGGGCACTTGAACTGCTTGCTACAGCGTCGAAATTCTGCAATCCAACGACTCGGGAAGGAACGCTGTCGTCGTCCCGAACACTAAGGTACCTTTTTCTAGTTCCGAGTTATTTAAACCAATTGTATAATATTTAGTCTGATCATTTGATTTGCAATTATTTAAGAATCTTAGTACGTAAGCCATCACTCTAACCGCCCGTTTCAAGTTCGAATAACGAGAAAGTTCTATTACATAACTACCATCCGATATTGTTTTTAATAAGCAAACTTGTGTCTCTGAATTTTGTTTTATTAATCTTTGTGAACCTTCGTAACATTCATTTGGCCAGTGTGATTCATCCAGACTCAAGAACTCGGGCCCTTTCCACCAAAATTTTGCGACCCCATTATCGAAGTGTTTTACACCTCTCGAAATGAGGTCTGCTGGATTGTTTTTGGTGGGGACATGTCGCCATTCACAGTTATTTGTCAATTCATGAATTTTAGTTACTCTATTTGCGACGAATACATTTAACTTATTATTAGGAGTACTTCGTAACCAACTTAAAACGACGGTGGAATCGGTCCAATGTATACATCTACGGACGTTGCAACGTAATGCTGTCCTAACCTTTGAATTTAATTCTGCTGATAACAAGGCTGCACACAATTCCAGTCGAGGCATAGTTATTATTTTAATAGGTGCAACCTTCGATTTCGCGCAAAGTAAGTTTACAAATATTTCCACGTGGTTATTGACGGAACGCAAGTAAATACAAGCACCATAAGCCGTTTTGGACGCATCGGAAAAAATATGAAATTCGACAAAGGCAACATTTCTGCAAGAAGCATGTCTCGGAACTGATAATTGTGACAATTAATTTATTACCTTTATAAACTTGGACCACCTTTCAAGTATATTTTCTGGTATTCTGTCATCCCAATCTAATTTGCATTTCCATAAATCCTGTAGCATCATTTTTGCTCTTACTGTCACTATACTCAAAAGGCCTAGCGGATCAAATATTTTAGCTATCATTGATAACATTTTTCGTTTTGTGACAACTTCTATATGTTCAAATGAAATCGAGAAATTAAAGCAATCTGAGTTCGGTGACCACACGAGCCCTAATGTCCCCACTGAATCTTTCTCATTTGAGAGGTTTTGATTTTCAGTGACGGCAGTATCGCAAAGGTTTAACGACGAGTTCGTTCTAAATTTTCTTAAATTGAATCCAGCATCTTTCAATATCTTTACAATACATTGTATATTAAAATTCAATTCATCCTCCGACTCACATCCAGTCAAACAATCATCTACATAGAAATCATGCGCTATTAATTCCCCAACCTTACTATTACTACGCTCCTGAGCCAACTTTAATAAGCAACGTGTGCTCAGAAATGGAGCGGATGAAGTTCCATACGTAACAGTATTAAGCTTAAAATATTCTAGTGGTTTATCTTCATCACATCTCCAAACGATCATCTGCCATCGCCTTTCATTTTCATCTATGATTATCTGTCTGTACATTTTTTCGATGTCTGCCGTTACGACAAAAGTGTGTTGACGAAATCTGACTAGGATGCTGAATAGATCATCTTGAACTACTCCCCCTATTCCCTGTATATCATTCAATGACTGCCCGCTAGTGCTTTTTGCGGAAGCGTCAAAAACCACTCGAAGTTTCGTGGTTTCGCTTTTTTCACGCAAAACCGGATGATGTGGTAAGTAAAATGCATTATCTATTCTATGAGAGCAAGACATATGACCGAGAGCTAGATATTCGTTTATAAATTCTATATACAGTTGTTTTAGCTGAGGTTGCTTACGAAACCTTTTTTCTAAATTATAAAATCGTTGTTTAGCTATTTGTAACGAGTCTCCCAATACATTGGGAGAAGTATGGAAAGGTATTTTGACACAAAATCTACCATTCTCTAACCTACGTGTATTTTTCAAAAAATGACCTTCACAAAATTCTTGTTCATTGTCCTTGAACTGTGACGACTTACCTGAAATTTCCTCTACTTCCCAAAATTTTTCTAATTGGTGATCAATACCAGATATACTTACATGACAACTCATTTTGTCTTCAGACTTTACCTTCATTTCCTTCGTTTTAAAAACATACATTGGACCAGAAACCAGCCACCCTAATTTTGACGACTGCAAAATGGGCATTCCATGTCCCAACCTTATTTGATCACCACTCACAATATCCCAAAATAAATCCGCTCTAATTAAAATATCGATATCCATCGGCTCAAGAAATCTTGGATCCGCTAAATTCAAACTAACACATTCGGGAATGTTCAAATTTCCCCCATCTACCCTAGTACATGGCAACTTATTAGTTATACGCGGCACTACAACACTATTTATTTCAACGCTAAAATTATTTTTAATTGAGCTAAGTCGTAACTTACAACTTGCTTTAAGCTTAACTTGGTCCGTAGACCCTCAGTTATCATCGATAACTGACTCCCACAATCCAATAAAGCACGAACGCAGTATAACTTATTATTAGTAATACTCTTTACATAAACAAGCGCAGTATACAACAACACATGTTTACTCCCGAGCTCGGTAATCGTTGACAAAGAAACCGGTTCCGTAATATCAGCGGTCGCTTCAACGCATTCATTATTATCGTGAATTTGTGCAATGCTTACATTTTTATTAGTTGTATTCAATGAATTATAGACAACCGGTTTATGCAATAACGTGTTGTGTTTAAATTTACATATTTTGCATGGCATTTGTTTACAGTTCATTGCAAAATGTCCTTTATTCAAACAATTGTTACATAATCTATGATTGGACACTATCTGATATCGTTCATCCAAATTCATTGAATTAAAACTAGGGCACTCATGAAGACGATGAGACTGTTTGCACAAGAGGCAGTTACCGTATTCCCTAAATTTGGTTGTCTGAGTTAGGCCGAAGTGTGTAGGGCTGTCACCCTTAAAATTTTTATTACTAATTATTTTCACAAACTCCAAAAAATCAGCTCTGTTACGCAAAAATGACATAAAGTCTTCCAAAGTCGGAACTTCGCCCAAAGAACCCTTTCGTTCTTCCCAATGTCTATTTGTTGAATTGTCGAGTTTCGTAGATATCAAATGTATAATCAATGTATCCCAATGTTCGACTTCGGTTGACCTAAATTTTTTAAAGCTCTTAAATTTTTTGAGACATGATCTATAACGAAACGTAACGAGACATCAGATTCCTTAAACATGCTCTCCAGACCAAACAAAGACTTCATATGTTTTTTTATTAATAATCGTTTGTTATTAAATCTTTCACATAATAATTCCCAGGCAGTATCATAATTATCAGAACAAAATTCGATTGATTCTATAATAGACGCGGCAATGCCTTCCAACGAAGACCTCAAGTAATGATATTTATTAATTGTATTTATACTTTCATTTGTGTGAATTAAAGAAACAAACGTGTCCCTATACTCTAACCATTTGTTATAACACCCATTAAATGAAGGAAGTTTTATAGTTGGCAGGGCTATGTTACCCCCCGAGCACTGCTCAATGACATTTGACTGGTTACCTGAAGTATCAAGACTTTGACGCTTACCAGTTGTGTTCGCTTCATCAACTATCGCTTGTATTCTAGACATTAATGTAAAAAAACTATTTTCAATAGCTTCTCTTTCAAGCAACTGCTCACTTGGATGATGATCCAACTATCATTTCGATTTCACTCTGTAATTTATTAAAGTTATTCAAACTATTCTCCAACCTACTTAATCTTATTCTTAATTCTGCAATTTGCTGGCTACTTAATTTAGAAATTCTTATTTGTTCAATTGCATCGATATAATTTTTAGAGACAGTAAGTTGACCTTTGACACGACTACGCCTTTTCATGAGTCTTTCTTTATTGTCTTGCGCGTCAGTCATTTTGCAAGGACAAAAATGCAACTTGGAACAACAATAGAAATGAAATTAAACTATAATGAATAAAAAAAGATTTTTTTTTGTTTAAGATTTGATTATTTTGTGTTATTAATTATTATGCTAATATTTTCATTTCATTTCTAAATTAAAAAAAAACAAGCCTTCCCTGACATCAAAGCCACATACAAAGAATGTGAATAGATTAATTTCAATTACCCTCGGCAATCAAAAAAATCATCAAAATCACAATAAAACTTAATTTAATCAATAAATTATAATAATCTTAATATATTAATGCAATAATATTATTATATAATTCAAGTTCACACATACCCAGGTTCTATGGCAAATTTTATAATTATTCGCTCAAGTGTATTCGGACGAATTTCGGTAGGAATATGAAGAAAATATGAAGGAACGGGCTTACCAATTATTCTTCGATTTATCGATCTTTCAACAGTGATTTTTCCAATGTTTGGATCCTCCCTTTGTCCGAATCCTGGTTACGGCACCAGCTTTCTTGTTAAATAAAAAGAAATGAATTGTCTTCCAAAATTGTTTATTCTTCAAATGTAGGTACATGCAGTAGGAATATGAGTGAGTTAAAGCGTGCGTTCGCCGTAGTTTCAAGTTCGTGAAGATGTGTCGCTTGCAGCGATGTATAAGCCGTGCAGTGACCCCTCTCCCCCGCACGCGACGTCTCAGGCGCGAACAATGGAAATTAAACACCCTAAAATAATACCTCATAAAAGTCGTTTAGCAGAACTATTGATAGATGAAGCGCATAAACTAACATTTCATGGAGGACCTCGACTCACGCTGATAACACTCAGGCAACATTATTGGATCACAAGTGGATACAGCACCACTAAGAAGCAGTTGAGAAATTGCGTAACATGTCGAAAATATGACTCGAAGAAACAGTATCAACTAATGGGAGATCTTCCCGCCGCCAGAATCAATGAAGCATCACCATTCTACCATTCTACCATACTGGAGTGGATTACACAGGTTTTGTCGATATCAAGATCAACAAGGGCAGAGGTGTTAAAACAAGTAAAGGATACATCGTGGTATATATCTGCTTAGTCACGAAGGCGGTCTACCTGGACATAGTTTCCGACTTGACCAGCTCAGCGTTCTTAGCTTCGTTGAAAAGAATGGCAGCCCGAAGAAGAACCCCTCATACGGTGATCAAGGAATTAATTTTATTGGAGCTAATCGGATGCTACAAGAAGAATATCATACCTTACAACAAGTCTTTAGTGACAGTTTCTTAGCGGAAGTTGCAGAGATGAACATAGAATGGCACTTCAACGCACCATCTTGGCCTAGTGCAGGAGGACTATGGGAGCGCACTGTGCAAAGCTTAAAATGGCACTTGAAAAGAGTTGTCGGAGAACAAAAGTTAACATTTGAAGAGTACAGCACCATTCTAACGATATTCAAAACCTACATAATAAGCTAATATCTACTCTACGCATTTTTTTCATAGTCAATCCCTCCACGGGAGACATCGTCAAGACCTTCTCAAGTCGAACGTCGATAAAACGTCATCGAACGCATGGCTTGTGAGGGGGGACTTGTTTCCCGAAACAGAGGGATTTATGATAGCTATCCAGGATCAAACTATAGACACAAGAAATTATAGAAGATATATAATATAACATAGAAATCTCGTATCAGACATTTGTAGACATTGCCATAGTAGTCCAGAAACCATCCAGCATATCACCGGTGCCTGCAAATCAATAACACAAACAGACTACAAACACCGTCATGATCAAGTTGCAGCCATAATACACCAATACCTAGCACATAAATACTTATTGATACCTAAAGGGGACCCTATTACAAATATACACCACAAACAATCCTTGAATCTACACAATATAAATTGTACTGGGACCGTACCATAATCACAGACAAAACAATATATTACAACAGACCAGACATCTTACTTCATGACAAAGTAAATAGCACCATATACCTTATTGACATAGCAATTCCTAATACGCATAATATTCAATCCACCTACACTACAAAAATAGCAAAATACACAGAATTATCGATAGAGTTAAAAAACCAATGGCATGTAGATAAAGTTAAAACCATACCTATTATATTATCCTCCACGGGGGTAATACCCGATACTTTACATAACAGTTTGGATTCTTTAGGTATTCATAAGTCAACATACACACTACTTCAAAAAGCTACAATATTAAACACCTGCAGGATCGTTAGGAAATTTTTGTCAATAGACACGTAAAAAAATTATTTTAAACATACAAATTTTATCTACCAACCATTTCAAACTTGGCCAAAAACCCGCTGAAATGGTAAGCCCCAAAACACTTGGGAGAACATTAAGTTACTTTATGTCATAATAATAATAATTTATTTGTAGGCGCGTATGAATAATGACTTAAACAAGAGTGACAATTATTATGGTTACTAGAGCGGAGTTGACGGGTGATGACAAGGGAAACCAACCTATTCACCGACATTCACCGTGCGGGTAGTTGGAAGTGGAGACTTGCTATAAATACAGGCGTTGGCCGCTGTTATGAGGGATTCGTGTTTGAAGGCGAGCGGACCTCTCGGACGTGGAAGTAATAAACCGTTGGAGTTCGTTCTTTTGAAAGAAAAGAAAGAAAGAAAAAGCATTTATTCAACACGCACATAGAGGACAATCATATTAATTTAAACATTATATTACTTATTTAAACAAAAAAGTTAAAAATAAAGTAAAATCGAACAAGACAGGCTTGTCCTCAGTGGCGTGCGAATAGGTTTCAGCTCAGCAAAAGCTTATGGTCTCAAAGAAGACCAAAAGCACTGATTTTCAGCTGAAACTTACAAAACCCGATGCCATCTGCCTACAGTTTATCGTATATTATAAATAAATTAGATACAAACTAATAAAAGTTAAAAAAGTGCCTAAAAATAATGTAACATTACAACAAAATAAAAAAATAAAAACATTGGGTTACTAATAAGAATAAATTTTGAAAAAAAATAAATAAATAAATTAAATTAAAAACAGGTGCACAAAATTGTCTTAATTTTTGTTACACTTGCAGCTCCAAAATTAAATTAGAACTTATACCCATTATGTATAAATTAAGGTACACTTTGCAAACTAAGAAAGTGTTTCTTAACACGAGTCATAAAACTCTGTTTAACTTTGATACTACGAATTGGCGGTGGAAGATCGTTCCAACAACGGGAAGCTGCATATTTAAAACTACCTCGAAATGCGGCAGTCCCGTGACGAGGCAGTACCAGAGGAGGAACGACAGAACGCAGAGCATAGACAGAACGATTCTGCCTCCACACCAGCTTTTCGTATAGATAGCGTGGCCTTTCTATAGCTATAACGCCAAAAAGTAGACTAGCCAAGTGCACCTTTCTTCTGGATTCCATCTTAAGTATCTTGTTCTTATTAAGATATGGAGTCACATGACTTGTCCTTGGAATATCAAAACAAAAGCGGGCACAGGCATTCTGTACGCGCTGTATCAGCTGTTTTGTCCTGGAAAGCAAACATGGTCCGTAGACGGTATCGCAGTAATTTAAACTGTACAGTACCAGACTATCGACCAAATGTTTCCTTAGAGACACACTCAAATAATTCCTAATACCATATAAAACTTTCAATCTATAGAAACATATCCTTATAGTATTCGAGATATGTCTCTCGAAACGCAACTCCGGATCAATAAAAACCCCTAAGTTACGAGCAAATACAACCCTCTCAGTTTCTTCGCCCTTGATAATTACTTTAGGGTTTAGTAATAAAATACTGGAGATTTGCTTTTTTGTGCCTAAAACCATAAATTTAGATTTGGTTGGATTTAAGACAAGTGAATTCTGATCAGACCATGACACTATTCTTGTGATGTCCTCATTCAAATGAGCCACAGCATCGGCAGTATCAGCTGATTTGAAGGAGATATAGATAGATATACAGCTGTATATCGTCAGCGTACATATGGTACTTGCAGGATTTGATAACAGTTGTAATATCTGCGCTGTATAAAATAAATAAGAGAGGTCCAAGTATTGAACCCTGAGGTACACCTCTAGTTACAGAACGTAGTTGAGACGTACTGATCGAGCCATCCTCATCGCGTACTTCAACATACTGTTGTCTATCGCTCAGGTAACACTTGAACCAACATAAAGCATCAGCTGAAAACCCATAATAAAATAGTTTGGAGAGTAAAAGATTATGATCGATTGAGTCTAAAGCTCGAGAAAAATCCAGCAACGTCAAAATAGTGCCCTCACCCTTACTTATCTCGAGCTTCTAGCACATTCCCAATAACATCTGAAAGGGCTGTGGCTGTACCTCTATTTGTTCTAAAACCAGATTGTAGATCTGGAAGGATATCATTTTGTTCTATAAATGCTATCAATTGTTGATAAACTATGCGCTCCAGCACCTTAGACAGGCATGGCAGTATGCTTATCGGTCGTAAGTCTTTATGGCTGTGTAGATTGTTATTCTTTGGAATAGGACACACCCTCGCACAACACCACACGCTAGGAAAAGATCAGGATGACATTGATTTGTTCATTATATCAGTGATAACTTGTAAAGTGTGTGGCAAAGTTAAAGCAATCATTTCAGTGCTTATACCATCAGAGCCCTGTGCATTTGTTGATATACCTCTCAATATCTTAAGCACTGAATCTTGGTTAACACAACTCAAAGAAAAACACGCAGTACCAAATCTTTGGCATGCATAGATAGAGTGATGTACAAGTGGAACACTAGGAACTCCTGGAACGTCAAGAAAGGCACTATTTATGCCATCCACATCATTAGTTAGGTGATTTGGTAAGAAGCTGTCATTGTGTTCAATTTACAAGTCCTTCTTTAAATTACTCCATAAAAGTTTGGGATTATTAATATCACAATTAATATGTTTACTGTAATAGGCCTTCTTCTCTAGAACTAGAGCTGCTGACGCTTGATGTTTCAAGTCCAAGTAGTATTCTTTATGGGAAGGAATCTTGGTATCACGAGCCCTTATTCTTGCCTCATCTCTAAGTCTGAACATGAGACGGATATTTTCGGTGATCCATGGCGTTGGACGACTTTTAAAAATTTTTCTTTTTATTGGAGCATGGAGATCAAATAAGAACAATATAAAAGCGTTAAACATTTTCACCATGTCGTCAACATTTTCACAACAACTGATCTGGCTCCATGGCATAGCACTTAGGTCTATAATAAAATAGTCTTCCAGAATATCCTTGAGAGATCGAAAAACTACAGTTCTAGGTTTCAGTTTAAGCCTTTTAAGTATGGTATCACATGTTATGAAGGAATGGTGGCCAAGCTCAGGAGTGTGATTCACAGTTACCGAACGAACACCGATATCAGTACAAATCACATCAATTAAAGTACCACTGTTGTTAACAAAATGGGTTGCAGAATCCACAACTTGTAAAAGACTAAGAGAATGCAAGAAATCTGTAAATTTTTGATATCTTGCATTCTGTGTATCTAAGGCCCGAATACTCGTACGCATCTCAAATATTTGACTCGTCGTAAAGTCCTTAACAAGTTCTTAACTATCAAAATGGTATACTGAAACATGATTTTGAAGACGCTTTTATAATGACGACTTACGTAATATTTTTATTTTTTTTTATGGCCCCAGTCGCGCATGGATATTACCGCGCACTGATTCCGCCAATGTCGCTGTTCGCATACTTAATGGTAATACTGACATTGGCTTGTTGACTAGGAGTGTGCGAATAATTCGAATATACGAATTATTCGTTCCGAATCGAATATTAGTATTAGATTCGTAGTAGGGCTGTGCGAATAATTCGAACTTACGGATTATTCGTTCCGAATCGAATACTAATATTCGATTCGAAATTCGAATCGAATCTTCGAATTATTCGAAATTCGACGAATATTCAAAAAAAATCGAATGAATTTGACTACGATAATGCATCGGACAAGAATTTGTATTTCGTAGATAATATCTTGAATGGGCTAGACGTCAGATTTTGTATTTTTTGTTTGTTTGATTGTAAAAACTTACGTTCTCTGGTTACGATGCATTATCGTATTCAAATTCAATACTATTCGAAATTTCGGAATATTCGAAACTTATCGAATTATTCGAAATTTTTCGAATATTCGTCGAATTTTGAATCGAATATTAATATTCGAACGATATTCGCACACCCCTATTGTTGACATTTTACGATCGTGGTATTTGTTTCAAAAATATAACAACGCCGAATTTGGATCTCGTTTTCGGCTATCAAAAGAAACTGTGCAGTATCTTGACTCAGTAATTAATCAAATCAAATCAAATATAAATAATTGGTCAATCTATAAAACCTGCGACTAAACGAAATAGAGCAATAGAATCAATATATTCCATGTGAAACAACCCACTGTACACCATGTAGTCCACAGGGTGACTAAAAAATTGGCAAGTTTAAAAAGCAGATATATTAATATGCCAACAAGTGAAGAGCACCGAACTGTGGCCAACGAATTTTATGCAATTGCTGGATTTCCAAGAGTTCTGGGAGCATTAGACTGCACACATATTAAAATAAATTATCCTGGTATGTACTGTTTATTCTGTTGTATACTTTTATCTTAAACTTCTTTAATCTTAATCATTATTTAAAAACACACATTTTTATAAAATATAATGATATTTTAAATATCTAGATAGTATTATGCTTTGATTGAGAAACAATAAACTTTTAATTCTGTACTTTTTTATTATTAAAATGGTAGTCTTTGTCAAAATCATAATTGGTAAACATTCAATAATATGCAATTTATAACAACAGTGAAGGAAAAAATTTAATAATTAACATTTTTATTTTAATTTTAGGAGGTTCCCAAGCTTACATGTATTGCAACAGAAAGACATATTTTTCACATAATGTCATGCTACCTTGAGGATTAGTAATATAGTTACCAGATGGCCAGGCTTTGTTCGTGTTAGCACTGTATTCAATGACTCAACCCTTTGTGCACAACCTGATCGTGGTGACATTGAGAACATGGTTATTCTGGAGACCCTGTAGTATCTGCAACGTTACACTCGTACAAAACAATGTATGGGATGAAGAAACCTTACATCAAGAGGAGCTCTCCCCTGAACAACGGGATTTAATATTCAATCAATGATCATTGATTCTCATTTTTCTCCTTAATAAATTGTTGACAACAAATTCTTTTGTTTGTATACCATACCTTTAAAATTAGGTCTTCACAAATGATAACAACACTATATTTTTTAAAGTTATTTAATCCTAATACAGTCTAACGTCGAGAAGTTAAAGTCCAAGGGAAACACAAAAAATATCTCAAATTATAGAGGTTTAAGTTATCAAGGGTCTATGTTAGGGCTCTGATGGGAAGGGAACATATTATTTTTTGAAGTTGTAGAAAGTTACCAAAAGTTAAGGTTTGAGTTATGGAGGTTCGACTGTATTATCATTATTTATTTCCAACATGCATACATATTAAACAAACAAACATGAAATAAATTAAAAACTTACACTCTAATACATAAGATCATGTTGGTATTGACAGTACTGAAGTTTAACAGTGGTACTCACACTAGGCAAGCACACACATACCCATATATTTTTTATATTTATCTAAATATCCAGATAATATTAAATCTCAGAAAAGTCAGATACATATTTAGATTTACCACTATCAAACTTAAAAACTAACAATTTGAACTTTAAAATACAAACTTTAATTTTTCATTAAAATATAATGCTTTAATTTACACTCACAGATTTTAACACAATGATTACATTCTATATTAATAAAAACATAATGTAATTTCAACTTTAAATCAAAATTTTTACTTTGGTTTCAATTTTAACCACTCAACCGGGATCGGCATACACAGTTCTAAAACTTGTTCTGTGTACATTTTTTAATTAAATCATATTATTTAGATTACAACTAGCATAATTTACTTAACAAATAATATTAATATTTATTTTATTTTAAATATTTTAATTATTTTATTTTAAATTGATTGTTGACACAAATTAGTTACATTTGTGATTTTTCATATAAACTTATGATAAAACTCAGTCACAAAATGTTCACAAATAAATTAATTAGCACAATAATTATAATCATCAAAATTATATAATGTATGTCATGGGAACGGCTTGCCACTATTATTTGTATCAGATTCTCCAATGATCCATCAACACAATGATTATCTGAAAAAACAATAATTATTATTATATGATCCACAATTGCTTACATTAATTTTAATCTAAATTAACATTTTTTGTTTTCATATTAGTGATTTTAGCATGTAATGCGTTTGAAAATGTGGAAAGTTCACCACTATTGTTGAAATCAAGTGCTCAATTACAATACATTTATCAGCTTTTTACTATCATTTTTGACTTAGTTTCCATAATATTGATTATATTCAGGTATCTATTATGTTATGAGATTTATTCTTATTAAACTTAATTAAAAAAGACTTGATTTTTTATTTAAGCTTAATAAGATTTTCAAGTGTAAAGTTTTTCAAATTTATTTATTTCACTCAGCATGCATAACAATAATTACAATTAAATAAAACATAATAAACGGTATTACAGGCTAGAAGCATGTTGATTACGACATAACAATAATGCTTAAAGTACTCACACTAGGCAAGCCTGTATCGTGAGTACCATAATACGATTACTTCAGGTTGTCACTCCGGTTCACTCAGTACCGTTCTATTAATTATTGTTACAAATTTATTAGTTTATTACTTATATGTATATACTTACCTTTTTATTCAATAAAACTTCCTTATTATTTTCCTTTTCTTGTTGTTTGCCATGAATTACATATATGAATTACATATGGCGCCAAATAAACAAAGGTTATTTTGCTGACAGCTGTTTAGCTTTAACAACTTAACTGGTATTCACAAACAAAAATTAGATATTTCAGTATGGTGTCAGCTAAAGTCCAGATAGTTGGTGTGTTCAGTTTTACGCAAGCCTAATTTAAATAAACATGATTATTAAACATAAAAATCACGCTTCAAATATATCAAAAATTAAAGAAAATGCATCCATTTACGAAATAAACTTATTTTCAATGTTTTATTCAAAATGATGACTATATATAATACTACACAATGACTGAATTAATATTTTATGTTGCACGTAATATTACGTAAAATGGATCTCAACAACTACTTCAATATTGATATGTGATTTTTTTTTAAAAGCAAGAAAGTATACAGCTGTGCGCACAATCAAGCGCACCGCAACGCAACGCATCGGCTGTCTGCATAATGGATGGATGAAATTCAGCATTATCAACGACCACTTAATAAATGCCATGTTCATTTGACACTGAATATTAAACTTTCCGTTTTAAAAATTCATAGTTATAGGCGATATTAACTACTCAAATGAATACCAAACTACTAATCTCATAGATAATGAACCTCACGACCTTACTCAAAAATTTTAGCGTTTGACAACTGTTTGAGAGCTTGGTAAAATTAAGAAGCGTTTGAGTATACGGATAAGTAGAAGATTTAAAATCGCTTTCAAGTCAGAGGTGAGATACATTTCACGCATCATTTAACTTTACATTGAAACCATAAGATAACCTTTTTTATTCAAGTATTTAATAATAAACATTGGAGTTGTAAAAAATATATACTATTTGTTAATTAAATAATATTTTGTTATAGTTTTTGTATGTTTAAACACATTTTTACATAAAGTATTACATTTATTTTGAACACGCTTACGTAAAATGGAATGTTAAAAACTTAAATCTCTTAATTTACGTTTGTGTATACCATTGAAATTGTAAGATTTCTGAACTTTAAGTAGCTGTGAGTAAAGTATCGGAATTAAGATGCGTACGAGTATTCGGGCCTAAGAAGTTTATGTTAAAATCTCCTAATAAAATAATATTATCATAAGGGGATAAGGCGCTAATACTGTCTGTTATACCTTCAAAATCTATCTAAATCCATCCAGGGAGGACGATAAGCTGTGCCTATCAAAATCTTCCTTGCATATAAATTCACCGTCATCCATAACTGTTCCACATCCGGTTGTATGGGATGAACCAGCACGCGTACTTTTATACCAACTTTAATATAAAAGGCAACTCCACCACCACGACCTCTACGTATACTACAGGGTCGAGGGACATGTTTCAGTCTGTAACCCGGAAACATAGGCGCTCTGCCTTCCTCCCCCGGCCTAAGCCAGGTCTCGTTAATAGCCATAATATCAACTGCGTGACGATTCATTGCCAGAAGAAATTCATCCTGATTAGTCGACAGAGATCCGGCATTCAGTACCAAACTTCAAATTGTTTTTAGAGAGGAGCACTGATAATAATAATTGTATTCGTACTTAAAATCTCTCTCAAATAGATAAATAAAATAAATTCCCGGAAGAAAGTAAATAATAAACTTACTATAGTCCTGATAAAGAGAAAATATGCAAAATTATGAACAAAATCAGTGCAAGTAAAAACAGTTTCATTGATAGACTGAGCTTTGGCACAAACAAGAAACTCTAAATAATATTTCTGAGTCTTCAAAGTATGAGTCTTATAATATACATATCTTACAAGAAGGCACGGGGTTATAAAAAACAGAATATAAGCTAAAGTAACAAAAATGGGATAAATAGTCGACAAAATATGATTACAGTAAAGTTCAAAATGAGAAAAACAAAGATACATGAAAACAAAAAACACACAGAAACACTTAAACAGAAACATTCTTAACACTGGAACCAAAAAGTACATCAATGTCCGATTCAGAACAAATTCTATGCACACTACCGCCCGCCTTGTTGCAAGCCAAAATGCGACCACGCTTACTCCAGACATATTTCCAACCGTGTTCACTAGCAGCGTCTCGGGCCTTGCGAAATAAATATCGGTTAAGTTTTGTCAAACGCTCATTAATGTAAAACCTCACAGCTGGACCGGGCATCTCAAGATCAACAGAAGTAGCACCACGACGTATACGCGCGTGCTTGAGTACGTCGTCTCGTAAGGCGCGCCGAGTGAAACGCGCGACGATAGCACGCGGCCGATGCACCGCTCCTTCCGAACTGGTGACTAGCAGATGCCTTCCACCAACACGATCAGCAGAAACTATATCTCGTTCATCAATGTTGACCCCCAGTTTTCTACCAACGATTTGTACGATATGAACTATGTTCTCCGTGTTACTCTCTGGAAGATTAGTAATTTCAATGTCGTTTGAGAGAAGATCCTGTACCCTGTCATTTAGGTCTTGCTCGAGCTTCTTTACGACAACTTCCAAATTCGCTGAAACAGGTGTGTCACACTTCTCGAGATTTTCTATTCTTTGCTCAAGAGAATCCAAACGCGAGCCATATGCAGCTATGGTTGACTTTAAACCAACTAATTCCGCCTGCATTTGTCTTCTAAACAAACTCAACTCTTCCCCGACAGCTTTTAGTTCTTGTACTATGAGCTTAGCATCAGAATCTTTTGAAGCTTTTATTCAGGAGTATGGATCGTCGGGTGTTCCAGTGGACGTTGTGACGTCATTCCTGACAAACCAAATGAGGATCGACTAGTTGCAGCGTCATTACATCTCAACACACCATTACTGCGCTTTCACGGATCATCGAGTGTTCGAGTGGACATTGTGGCTTCATTCCTGACAGACCAAGTGGGGATCGACTGATTGCAGCGTCATTGCACCTCAACACACACACTATTATTACCCAGTGCGGTTACATATTTATTTCTCTTCACACAGTAACCATTGTTATACAAAAAATAAATATTACCTTACAGTTTGTGAAGAGCTGGTGTCTGTGAAAGGTAAACCTGTGTTACAGATCACCAGGTCCCCACCCCTGTTTACAAAGACAATGAAAACTGTAAATAAGAAATAGCACTTAAAATTAAACTTAAAACTTATTAGTATAAAAAAACAGGTTATAGCACGACGCTCGGGCAGACCCTCTCGTTTACCTAAACGCTACATAGATTAGCTTCTTCCTGCTCACGCGCATACGCGCTGGGCGCAGGCTGTCTCCTTCTAACACAACGGGCAACGTGTCGTCGCGGCCTCCCGCCACCTCGGCAGCAAGCGACGACTATGGTGCCCAGCAGCGGGCCCAGATGCAAACTCCCGGCGTCGATTGAGGCGTTGATACGTCGCAAACGACGTCTGCGGAAGCTCTGGGCGACCACCAGGTGTCCCAGGGTCAAGCGCGAGCTTAATGCGTTGGAGGAGGACGTGAAGACGAAGGTCCGTGCCTTCCGAGGCGAGTCCTGGGAAGAGTACGTGAGGGAGGCTGGTGACGACCGCACCATGACCTCCCTCCACAGGATCTGTCGTCGCCTCTCCTCCAAACCTAGCCCTGTCTATCCACTCGTGGATGATCAGGGCCTAAGGTGCTATACGCCGCAGGCTCGCGCCGAAGTCCTGGCTGGCTCGCTGGAAAGGCAGTTCACTCCGAACGCCTCGGTCCCGGAGATGGCTCACTTCCACCGTGTCTTGGAAGAGGGGGTTACCGAATCCCTAGACCCTCGTCTCCCGATGCCAGCGCTTGAGTAGGATCAACTGATCACACCTCGTGAGGTGTATCAGGCGATCAAGACCCTCAAGCGCCGTAAGGCTCCCGGGGACGATGGTATCCCTCCCATGGCACTACAATCTATCCCTTCCAACGTTCTGGCAAATTTGTCAGAACTTTTCAATTCCATTCTCCGCACGGGTCACTACCCACGGACCTGGAAAGTGGGCAAGATCATCGTCTTGCCCAAGCCCGGCAAAGATAGGCGTCAAGCTTCCAGCTACAGGCCCATCACCCTGCTCTCGCACGTCGGCAAGTTGTTTGAGCGGTTGCTCCTGAGGAGGATATCTCCGCATATCCACCTCAGACCGGAGCAGTTCGGTTTTAGAGCAGACCACTCGACGACTTTACAGCTAGTCCGTGTATTGCATCACCTTGCTGACCAACGAAACTCCGACCGGTACACGGTCGCAGTCTTTCTCGATATCGAGAAGGCCTTCGACCGGGTATGGCACGGGGGGTTGGTCAGCAAGCTGCAATCCACCGGCCTACCTCATGCCTACTGGCGACTGCTGGGGTCTTGGCTGGAGGGGAGATCCTTCTTTGTCGCGGTCGAGGGGTGCAAGTCGTCTGTGCGCCCCATAACGGCCGGGGTACCACAGGGTAGTGTCCTGTCCCCGATCCTATACGCCCTCTATACCAACGACATTCCCACCCTGGAGGGGCATCTCCGTTGGTGGGAGGAGGATGTGAAACTGGCCCTCTTCGCAGACGACTCGGCCTATTTTGCATCCTCCAGAAGTGTTAAACTTGCCATCTCCAGGATGCAGAGGCTCCTGGATGTTCTGCCTCCATGGTTGGACCGGTGGAGAGTCTCGGTCAATGCGGGTAAGACCCAGGCCCTACTCTGCGGTCCGACCCGCATCAGAGTCGTCCCCCGATGATCGAGCGGTCAGCCTGGCTCGTGCGGCGCGGTTTGTCTTGCGACCGATTCTCGCGTCCGCGCTGCCGATCAGAACTAAGCTCACTATCTACAAGACTTATATCCGTCCACGTATTACGTACGCTGCTGAGGCTTGGTATCACCTCGCACCGCCGTCCCAGCGAAAAAGGTTGCAGGCCCAGCAGAATCTCTCCCTCCGAGTCATCGTCGGAGCAGGCCGTTACGTCCGTAATGACGTAATAGCCCGGGACCTCGAGATGGAGTCGCTCGAGGAGTTCATCGTCCGGCTCGCCCGTAACATGTACGAGCGGGCCGACCGGGGACCCCACGAGCATCTCCGCAACATAGCTCCCTTGCACGCCCGGCCGCCCGAAGGCGCGGCGTTGCCTAGGGAGCTGCTTGGTCCCCCGAGATTCCTCGGAGTTAACTATCCTACGGCGTAACAACGTGGTAGGATATAGGCGACCCCCTCTACGTGACTGAGATATTGTATCGTCCGTCCCGCATGTTTGTCTGTCCTAGGATGGAGCCCACGGGGGCTACCATCACCCTCCCGATGGGAGGTGCGACCCCGCTCCCCTTACGGGAGCTGTTCCCCCTTTTGGGGACCCCCCACGTATCAGTGGGGGTGTTTATTTTTATTTTTATTTTTGTAAGCCCCCTTATGGGGCTTTTATTCCCCCCTCAGGGGTATGGGTCGCCCAAGCCTGGCTTGGGGACCTCTTCTTTGAGGTCTGGGGTCGCGGGGCCGAGTCACGGACTCGTCCGGGACTCCGCCCCGCGTCTCCGGGTCCCACTCCCCGTCTGGGAGTAGTATCTCCTTGGAGATATTCGTCATCCCGCCTAACGGTGGGTTGACAAATCTAATATCAACCCTTTCTTTTCTCCCCTTACGGGAACTAAACCCCCTTCAGGGGTTGGGGCCTCCGATAGGAGATAGATACCGCAAGTAGGCTTGCGGTCCCGTTTCCCTTCCGGGAACGGCCGGCACAGTCGCGGGCCCTTCTCTTCCCACGTTTCGTGGTGTTGTCGTGGGAGAGAGGGGCCCGCGGGGGCTGGGCGGGGCCTCTAAACCCTTTTATTTAATATTACTTTTTCTTTTCTTTTCATTTTTCGGCCTTCTTTGTTTAGCGCTAAATTTTTCTTTGTTCCTTTGTACTACGCTAAACCCTTCTTTGTTTCTTACGTTAATTATTTTCCTTGTAAATTTTAGAGTTCTGTTTTTGTTAGTTATATTTGTTATTTTTGTTTTCCTTTTGTTTTTCTTTTGTTTTCTTTTAATTATATTGTTTTTATTAGTGTAAATAGCCTAGTTTTTAACTTTAAATTGTACATATTGTAAATTAAAATAAAGGGTTTTCCTACCCCCAAAAAAGGGAAAAAAATTGTTGTAAATAAATTAAAGATGACGTACGATCGGCCAGTTGTCTAGCGACGCACTCACCTTTTACGACCTCTTTTGCCTTCTTGGTTGCATGGCTTCGACAATGTGAAGATCACCCTGAATGGGAGGAATTCGGCCGGGGCTGGCGGCGACTCAGAAGCACTCAAACTGAAGAAAGAACGATTACCAGTCCATGGGAACACCCCAGAAAGGGGATAAAATTCAACACCACACCAATCATCTACACCTCCGCCCAGAGTGGCGGAGAGAATGAGCTCGGGCAGCGGGGTGCCCCCAAGGCCCGTCCGTGTCCCCCTGACGGGGGACACGAAGACCCCCATGGCTGGCTGGCACCTCGGCAGTCGGTTTTGAGCTAGCAACGCGTGAGCACGCGCAGTTTTACCTAAATTCACGAACGACGCGAAGTCAACGGAGCCCTAAACTCACGATCCCGGGAAGCGCTCTACAACGCATCCCATATATGGCGCCCAACGTTAAAGGCTCAGTGTCATAGTGTTTATAGTGAAAAATGGTGAACACGAGAAGCCAGCCGAATGCGGGGAGCCGCAACGACGCCGCCGCCGCCGCGTTGCAAGCCGCGCCGTCTGGAGCGTCGGCCCCTCCCGCTCAGAGACTGGAATCTACCGACTCGACACCTGAAGTATATTCTGAAAGCCGCAGAGATGATGCAGACGCATTTTCTGATACCCCCTCGCGGTCATTTACAGACGCTTCGGGCACACCACAACAAAATGGCGGCAGTGACGCCACGTTTTCAAGCAGCCACGTGGCTGCCATTGTGGAGGTTCTACAAAAATCTCAAACGGAGGCGTTACGCTCAATGATACAAGAGATAACAAGAATATCTACATCCACTCCCGTACCATCAAATGTTTGTGTGAGATTTCGCAAAGTGCACTGCACGTTTTGGCGGGGCTGAGCACGAGTCTCTTGATGCATTCCTGGACGCCGTGAAGGCCTACAAGGAGGCCTGCACTGTTAGCGATGACAACGCCATCCGTGGTTTCAGCCTTCTTCTGACCGATCAAGCGGCAGTTTGGTGGTTGGGCGTGAAAAGTTCCATCACCACGTGGTGCCAAGCTGTGACTGCATTGAGAGGTGCCTTTGGTGATCGTCGCCCACCGCACCGAATATATCAGGAGCTGTTTCGGCGTCACCAGGGTTCTATGGAGCGCACCGAACGATTTATTGCTGAAGCACGTGCTCTCCTGTCCAGATTGCCTCCGGGTGACATCAGTGAAAAGGTGCAGTTAGACATGGTGTTCGGACTGGTCAACAACAAAGTGCGCGAGCGTCTACGTCGAGATGAAGTAGATTCTTTCGACGCATTGCTATACAGAGCTCGTAATGTTGAAGACGCGACGGACGAGTCGACTCAACCTCTGCGAGCACCTGGAGCGGCACCTGCACCATCGAAGACCACCACCAGCTAACATACACACGTGCGACGTCAGATCACCGAAAGCAGCGCGCCTTTTCGAGCCACCGTGCCTGGATCTTCACAAGAGTCGACTTCGACGGAGTCTAAGCTGACGGCTTCCACATCGAGGGATGTTCCAGACAGGAAACGACTCCAGTGCGCGTATTGAAATCGTTTCGGACATATCAAAAGCCATTGCCGAATTTTAAAAAATAAAGAAGAAAAGTTTTACGCCGTCGCGAATAACAGTGATAGTAATAAAACTAAGAATGTTTGCGTTAATCATGTTCAAAATAATTATCATAACAAAGAAATGCAATTAAAACAAAATAAAACGTTTTCAAGTCAAACAAGCAATGTAAAAACACGCAATGTAAATCGAAATAAAGTTATATCAGAAATTCACTGAATTACACCAAAATACCAACCCTACTAAATCTACTAAATCCAATATATCCCCTACATCCACTGAAATCTTCGAAATCACTAGTAAACCCTCTAAAACTCTTTTACCGCATATCATTGTCAAAACTACCATTTCTAACGAAACTTTATCATTATTAATAGACTCAGGTTCATCCATCAGTTTAATTAAAGCATCATCACTAAATAACACACCCACACTAACAAAGGAAATAATTTTACTTAAAGGCATCGACCCAGTACAAGAAACTACCAAAACATCTGGTCACTTCCAATTAAAAATTATCCTACCAACCAACCCTCCCATGCTCATGTCTCATAAATTTCATGTCGTAAAAAATATCAACTTACCTTATGATGCAATAATAGGAAACGATTTCTTAAAACAACTCGGTTGCACCTTGGACTACACTAACAATACTCTAAGCATAAATAATAACAAAATAGAACTACAATTCCATGAGCCAACTTATACTATACCAGCCAGAACAGAAACCGTTATAGAATGCTCAGTAGCTAATCCAGAACTAAAAGAAGGCCTAATCATAGATCATAGTATTTCTGACGATTTACTAATAGCAAATTGCCTCGTCCGAGTAAAAAACAACAATAGAATCAATATTACGGTACTAAATGTTTCGGATCATTCTATCACTTTAACATCAAATTTAAATTTAAAACTATCGCCTGTAGAACAGTATCCAGATCACGCTCCAAATAACGAAGTAATATCACCCGTAAATTTCGTACAAAATCAAAGCAATCTAGATCGAACCACCGAAGTCATAAAACAATTAAGGTTATCTCACCTTAATAACGAAGAAACTACAAGTCTCCTCCAAGTTTGTACCGACTATTCCGATATATTTCATCTCCCAGGCGAACCACTAACGTATACAACTGCAATTAAACACAAAATCACAACTAGTTCCAATGAACCTATACACACTAAGACATACAGATTTCCAGAAGCGCATAAAACAGAAGTAAATAAACAAATAAACGAAATGCTAAGCCAAGGTATCATTAAACCTTCTATCTCACCCTGGTCGTCTCCAATATGGGTAGTCCCAAAGAAAAAAGACGCTTCAGGAAAACAAAAATGGCGCATTGTTATTGTTTGCGCCGCTGGGTGGTTGTCTTCGGTCGGTGGTGAAAATAAATAAATGTAGCACTTATTTGCAGTGGATTTATTTTCTTATATTGTTACAATAGGTACTTATCGTGTGTACTTAAATGAGATATGTTAATATGATGTATGTGCGTGCTCGCGACCGTGTGCGCAGCGCAACTCCTTCCTATGTTCCCCGCACCCGGTTGCCGCGCCTGGTCGCCGCGCCTCCTCCGCCTCAGGTAGTGGTGGTGGTGGTGCTATTACGCCTTAACATCCACCCCCCCCTCGAAAGTCTGGGAATTTCGAGCCTCGACGGTCTCTTCATCCAAAAGAGGACAAAGATTATGAACAGCGCGCCGAAGAAGACCCTTTTTTGTGTAGAGATCAACTACCCGTGAAACTCCATCGGGACCTGGGAAGAGCCTCGCGATGCGTGCCATTCGCCATTTCAAAGGTGGAACATTTGGCTCCCGGACAATGACCAAATCGCCTTCCTGAAGTCCTCTTTGTGAGACACGCCATTTTGTTTTTTGTTGGAGCTCACTCAGGTACTCATCCCTCCATCGACTCCAAAAGTGTTGTCTGAGCCTTTCGAGGTACCGGTATCGATCTAATTTGTTGAAATTAATATCTCGTAGATCAGCCGACGGTATAGATTGAAGAGATCGACCGATTAGAAAGTGCGCAGGAGTAAGGGGATCAAAATCATTAGGATCTGACGAGAGTGGAGTTAGTGGCCGAGAGTTGAGGATCGCTTCGATTTGCGTAAATAAAGTACTCAACTCTTCATAAGTTAAATTTTTGTCGCCTAAGATACGCGTGATGTGATACTTGGCCGACTTTACCCCGGCTTCCCACAATCCTCCGAAATGCGGAGAATATGCCGGTGAAAAATTAAATTGAATTCCTTCATCGGCTGCGAATTCCGATAAATGCGAATTTTCTAAATTAAAAAATCTACACATTTCATTATTTGCACCTACAAAGTTAGTGCCGTTGTCTGAATATATTTCTAGTGGCTTTCCTCTTCGAGATATGAAACGCCTAAGAGCAAGAAGAAATACTTCGGTTGTCAAATCGCTCGCGACTTCCAAATGAACAGCCTTTGTGGCAAAGCAAACAAACAAACACAAATAACCTTTAACGATTCGACAACCGCGGCCTTTGCGCTCCGCTATGAAAAATGGTCCTGCAAAATCAACCCCACATACTTCGAACGGAAGACGGGGAGTGACTCTGGAGGCCGGTAAGATACCCATTAAAGGTTTAACACATTTTGCCTTAATAATTTTGCATAATTGGCATTGATTAATTATACTTCTAGCCAAAACTCGTCCCTTGATTGGCCAGAAGTCGTTTCTCAAATCAATTCGATTCTTCTTGCGGGCGCGTGCGTCGTGCGGGGTCCGGGAGGCGCGTGAGTGCAACTGTTTTTTGCATTTTCTACGCGTTTTTGCTGGGATCGAACTTGAACACCTGTGATCGGCGCGGCGACGATTACTACTGCTCCAACCGTGTGGTACGCAATCTCGCCTAAACAGCGAGTTATAACAATCTGAGTTCCTAGTGCGGACTAATAATAAAACAAGACCCACAAATGACTACTCACAATAAAATGATGCGGACTCCACCTAGGCCAATCGGAGAAGCATTTTCTACTCCTGAATTATATAGAACACCGGAGTTGCTGGAGTCTGAACTTACTGCTATGTCAATCAAAAAACGTAAATACAACCAAGATCCAGAGGAACATAAAGGGACCTCTAATGAACTGAGTATATTTTTGAAAAATATGGAGAACATGTTCAGAGAATTTAAGGATCAACAACAAGAACAACTATTAGAGATAAAAGACGACATAAAACTACTACAACATCAAAATAATGACTTATTATCACTAAGTCTGGATTTAAAAAACACAGTATCTGAACTCAGTAAACAACATGACGCCTTAGGCTCCCGTGTTCAGATCATGGAGGATAAAATAAAATCTTTAGAACATGTCATAACTTTAGAAGACCAGATCGAGTATATGCAAAGAAAAATGTTTGAAACTAGCATCGAAATTAGAAACATGCCCACAGAATCTAATGAAGATGCAGAGAACGCTTTACAAAATATATTTAGGATCCTGGGCACTCAACTGGATTATGAAACTAAGATTAAAAATCTATACAGACTTCCGTCTAAAAACTCGCAGCCAAGAACAATCGTGGCTGAGTTTACAACCTTCCGAAGTAAACTTTTGCTGATGAAAGCCTTAAAAAAATACAACAACAATCATAAAGACGAACCCTTTAACACAACTAATATTAACATTGCTGGTGTCAAGAAGAATATCTACATAAGCGACTTACTTACGAAGAAAGGTAAAGAAATCTTCTATCACTCACGTAATGCTGTGAAGCAAAAGATCTTTAATTTCTGCTGGACTACACGAGGAAGAGTATTTGTAAGAAGGGAAGAGGGTACGCCGGCGATCGAAATAAAGTCAGAAAATCAGCTAAATAAAATCATGAACACGACATCCAAAACATGACTAGCATCAGTCCCTTGTTTTATTGAAACTAGTTTTGTTTATTATTTTGTATTTCTAGAATTAGTTTGTTTTCATATTACATTAATACTAAGATTTACTACAAGAGATTTTATTGTCCACAACTTATATACACACTATAATTCATTATTTATACATAACTACACTTTTATATTTCACATATATTCTTATTTTATACTTTACATAAAACACAAGGAAGTGCTTCCCTTTAAATTATACAAGTACTACACATCTTTTTACGCGATATCCAAAACCATAAACTTTCCTCGACGTGGGATGATCGGTGAGTACGATTTTGATATTCTTTTTTTTTTTTTTCATTATTTACATAAATACATTCAGTCATGCATTTTAATGACATCGTAGAAGACATTGATAATTTCAGTGTCTCAAAATCGTGCTCACTGGACGACCCAGAGGAATATAACTTGGTAACACCTGATGAGTGTGGTCTGTCTGTTGTCACGGTAAACATCAGGAGCCTCAACAAAAATTTTGACCAACTAGAAGTTTTTATATCTAGATTCAAACACAATTTTGACATAATAATCTGTACCGAGTGTTGGCTAAAAGATAATTACATACCAATAAATTTGCCGGGTTACCTGACAGCTTACACGAAAAACAATTTAAATCAAAACGACGGTGTAGTTACTTTTGTAAGGGATAGTATTGGAAAAGTGCATATTACGGAACCATTAGTGCAGGATTCAAGCTGTTTACAGATCGATATTGGCGAACAAACTACTATTATAGCCATATATAGGTCACCCAGATTTCAAAACATGTCCCCCTTTTACGAATCACTGAACCATATACTCGAACATAACAAAAACAAACAGAATATAATAATAACGGGAGACATAAACATAGATATTAAAGAGTACAGCTCAGACAAAAACTCCTACGATTACCTAACGCTGCTTGCTACACATGGGCTATTGCCGTGTCACACACTACCCACCAGGGAAAAAAATTGTTTGGACCATTTTATTTTGAAAACAAAAAATCCTTCTTCTGTGTATGTTTTTCCGGCAATAATTACAGATCACTCGCCTATAGTTTTACAGTTACACAAATTCAACAGAACATACTCACCTAAAAAAACAATTACAATACTAGATTACGAAGCAATAACTCGAGAATTATCAAATATAGAATGGGATTCTATTCTAGACATGTCCGATGTTAACAGAGCGACGGACAAATTTATTTCTCTCTTGACAACCATAACGAATAAACACAAAACGTTAAAACCAATCCCGAGATCTAAATATTGCATCAAACCATGGATGACATCAGGTCTCTTAAAATGCATTCAAAACCGCGACAAACTACACAAAAAATCCAAAAAATTCCCGAATGATACGGACATCAAATCATTTTACACCAATTATAGAAATACTTGCAATGACCTACTTAAAGATTTGAAAATAGCACATGAGCGATCTGAGTTACAAACTCACGCTCATGATATAAAAAACACTTGGAACAGTATAAAGAAATTTTGTCACATGAATAAACAAAAGGACGGTAACGACACTCTTCTTGAAAATTCTACAGATATTCCTCAAACTATAAACGAAATAAATAATTTCTTCGCTAGCGTAGGCCCGAACACAACACAAAAAATTTTATCTTCAACTCATAAATATGCACCAATACCGAAATCAACTCAGCAAAATCAAATTAGTCCATTATCTTCTTTCGCATTGTTTTCGACGGACGAGACAGAGGTGGAACAAATAGTAAAAAGCCTTAAAAAAACTTCCGCACCAGGCTGTGACAACATTACACCAAAACTCATTCAAACAACTTTAACTAGTATATTAAAACCTATCACCCTAATTTGCAACGCCAGTCTTGAACAGGGAATTTTCCCAGATTGTTTTAAAAAAGCTATAGTTTGCCCAATTTTCAAATCAGGTGACAAAAACTGCTATCAAAATTATAGGCCAATCTCACTACTCCCAACACTTTCAAAAGTACTCGAAAAGATGGTAAATAAACGTCTCGTACAATACCTCGAAAAAACCAACATACTGTCTAAAAACCAGTTCGGGTTCAGAAGCGGACTGTCAACCGATGACGCAGTCTCTTCGTTAGTGTCAACCATAATCGATAACATCGACAACAACAGAAAGTGTCTGGGCATATTTCTGGACTTGGCAAAAGCCTTTGACACCGTATCAATACCCATACTTGTTAAAAAACTTGACACCATTGGTATCCGAGGTCTGATGCTGAACTGGTTTTCTAGTTATCTCCAGGGTAGGAGACAGGTGACAAGAGTGGGTGTTCACATTAGTCAAGAAGCAGATATATCTACTGGAGTACCACAGGGAAGTATACTGGGCCCTACACTGTTTCTAATTTACATGAACGATCTGTGCAACTTGGATTTGGGGAACGCTAGGATTATCTCCTACGCTGATGATACTGCCATCATTTTCACAGGTACCTCCTGGACTGATGCTGTGAAGTCGGCAAATAGACAGCTCAAAGTTGTAAATGCATGGTTGACAGAGAACCTATTATCCCTTAACGCAGACAAAACCAAGTGTATAGCTTTCTCAATCAACGTAAGGACAGAGCCAAGCACCACTCTCAACGTTGGGTTGCACAAAGAGAGCTGTGATACAACAAGACCCTGTACTTGTACTGCACTATCCTTCTCCGACACGATCAAATATCTTGGTGTAACAATAGATAAACATCTCTCCTGGGTCCCACATACTAGTAACATATCAAGCAGAGTAAGAAAGTTGATCTATATTTTTAAGCATCTCAGACACATTGCACCTTTAGACACTGTTAAAGTTATATATTACGCTTTAGTACAATCTTTACTACAATATTGTATAGCTTCGTGGGGCATCGCAGCCAAAACGCATCTCCTACAAGTTGAGAAATCACAAAGATCCTTACTAAAAGTGGCTCTTTTCAAACCTAGGCGTCACCCTACTGAGCTTCTATATAAAGAGCTGTCTCTGCTATCCGTAAGGCAGTTGTATATTAGAGCAGTCATTCTGAAACAACATAGTAAGGTGCAGGAAGAGCACACAAAAAGAAGCGCCAAAAAGAGACGGAAAGACATTATATTTCATACAACAACCTCACGCACTCTGTTCGGAAGAAAGTCTATAAACAAAATAGGTCCTATAATATACAATACAGTAAGCAAAGAAGTCCCCATTTTACTCCTCAACAAATACAATTGTAAAAAATCAATCACAACATTTTTGCTTACTTTAAACTACGAAGACACCGAAAAGCTGATCTCAAGAATACATTAGAATGTAGATTTTGCTTGATGTCGTTGCCCTGACGTTGAAGAGGTTCATGAGCGTTGGTGGCCGCTTACCATCGGGCGGGTCACGAGGCCTCACCTATACGGGTGTTTAATAAATAAATATCGTGTATTAAGTACTTCAACACAGACATAACACTCCACAGTAATAATAATAATTATTATATATATTTTATTTTAACCATACATAATATATAATTATTATATAACAACACTACACATACAATTTCACACAGATATAAAACACAACACACATTGAGTTAAATGCAGCTTTCTTTAGAAATTTTTAAGATAGATAAATAGTTTATAATGAGTGTACTTTTTTTTAATTTGTTTGTACATGAGTGTTTTCTTTTTCTTTATTATTTTTTTCCGAGCGGATCTTCTGTAACCTCACGACACAGGTTTACCTAGTGTGAGGGACAGAGTTCCACAACGGTTAAGTAATATAATTACAGAAAAATTATACCTTTACATTAGATTAATTAGTACCTAAGACTTAACTGTACTTGTTTGATTGTTAAAGTAAATTATTGAGTAGAACTTGCGGACCACAATGTAATAATTTTTTGTGTTTGTAAATAAAAAGTAACTTTGTAAAATTGTGTTTTGTGTGTAACAATATTGGATGCATTTTTTTGTAAGGGATATCTGAATGTTGGATTCGACCTCCAACCCGTAGGAAGCCGTCCTCGTCCAAAAACGGACTGAGAGATAAAATAGTGCATTTTGATGGTAAGTGTTCCTTATTTTGTAATGTTTTAATTTCAAACGAAAAACATTCCCTTTGATGTTGCTTGATCAGAATATCTAGTGCGTTTCTCAGTTCGGCTGGAGAAAGAAAACCTGTAAGTTTTGGTTTATCCCTTTTGAGATTATTAATGAATCGTAATACGTAGGCCATGGATCTATGCATGATAGTAAATCTTGAAAATTTATCGAAATTGAAAATATTTTGCTTGTTAGTTAGTGTAGATTGTAAAGTAGTAGTAGTTTTGTTTTGTTTAGTTTTAAGTTGTAAATAATTTGTAGGTTTCGTGTGTCCAGGGTTAGATTTCATCTCCGGCAAGTCTGTCTTAATTTTGTGTATATTACATTTAGGCCAATTGGTTGAATCTTGGCCTAAGAAGGACGGTCCTTCCCACCACTGTGTAGCTGATTCGACTAATTTTGGATTTATGCCTCGAGATGCTAGATCGGCTGGATTTTTGTCTCCTGGAACGTGTCTCCAGGAGTCGATGGAAGTTAATTCTTGAATTTCAGCTATGCGATTTGAAACGAATGGCTTGAGTTGATAGGATTCTGTTGACAACCAACATAGAACGATGGTAGAATCTGTCCAATGAAAGATATTGTCTATTTTACAACGTAACGCCTTAAATACCTTCGTACTTAAGCGAGCTGATAGCAATGCACCGCATAATTCGAGTCTCGGGATGGTTGTAGGTTTCAGAGGAGCTACTTTGGTTTTGGCACAAAGCAACCTCACCAAGACTTGACCCGAGCAGTCAACGGACCTCATATAAATGTTAGCCGCGTACGCGACCTTTGAAGCGTCTGAAAATGAATGTAATTCAATAATTTTAGGCATGTCAACAAATACACATCTAGGTATTTCGATGTTTGACACTGCCTGTAAGTTCATAATAAACGTTTGCCATTCTATGTTCAAATCGGAATCCACCGGATCGTCCCAATCTAACTTAGACATCCACAATCTTTGCAAAATTAACTTTGGTGTAATGGTGCATAAACTAAGTAAACCCAGGGGATCGAATAACTTTGAAGAGTTCGATAAAATAATTCGCTTAGTTGCAGAATTATTGTTTTTTAAATTTACTGGAAATCTGAATATATCCTTACATGGATCCCATTTCAAACCTAAAACACTAGGTTCTGTATTTAGTTCTAAGTTCTTTAGCTTGGCTACACTTTTTTCGTTTTCTACAATAGTAGTCGCATTACTCCGCCATTTTCTTAATGGCAAGCATGCTGAATTGAGTGTCTCGGAAATTAAAGATTTAATTTGGATTACTTCTGCTTCTGTTTCACCTCCTGATAATAAATCGTCTACATAAAAGTCTTTTGCGATTATCTGTGACACTAACGGATGACTACACTCCTTTGATAATTGAATTAAACACCTGGTACTTAAAAATGGGGATGAAGCCATGCCATAGGTGACTGTATTTAATTTGAATATTTTGATTGATTGATTAGGCTCATTACGCCATAAGATTAATTGCAAATTACGCTGAGATGGCTCTATCTTTATTTGTCGGTACATTTTTTCCACATCCGCAGATATTACAAATCTATGTTGTCTGTACCTCAAAAGAATAGAGAATAGATCATCTTGTACCACTGGACCCACATGCTGGACGTCATTGATGGAGACTCCTGATGAAGTCTTGGCGGAGGCGTCGAATACGACTCGCAACTTGGTAGTCTCGCTATTTTGTCGAATTACAGCGTGATGGGGCAAATAGCAACCAAATTTAGGTTTAGAAATTTCAGTCATATGCCCTAACTCTTGATATTCATTTATGAATTCGCGGTATTGTTGTTTTAAGTTGGGGTGTGACTTAAGTTTTTTTTCGAGTTGAAAGAATCTTTTTTCGGCGATACTGTACGAGTCACCGAGAGCATCAATCGACATTTTTAGCGGTATTTGTACGTAAAATCTATCATTAGTATCTCGATGAGTCGTGTCATTGAACAAGTTTTCGCAAAAGTTAGTTTCGTTATTTTCAGAACTTAGCGGTGGAACTTCTTCGAGCTCCCAAAATTTGGCAAGTTGAGTTTTAATGTTCTGAGAAAAGTAACAATTAGACTTATTACATTTTTTTGAATTAAACCTTTCGCCTATTGGTCCTGCAACTATCCAACCCAAGTGGGTGGCTTGGAGAATAGGTTTTTGTGGTCCTAAAATAATTTTATCTATGAGAAGAAGATCCCAAAACACGTCCGCGCCTAGCAACAGATCTACTTCTGACGGCTGATTGAATTGAGGGTCAGCCAATTCAATGTTTCGTGGAATACCCAAGTTTTGAATGCGGACTGCTGCATGAGGCAGCTGATCAGTTATTTGAGGTAAAACAAAACATTTGATTGGAAGCTTGAATGTGGTGTGCAACGACTGTACATTAAGGTCGCAATATTTCGATGTATTAATTAAAATATTCCCCAAACCACTAACACTTTGGTGAGTATCGCGTTTTGAGCAAATACCTACCCTTTGTTGAGCCCTCTCACTAATAAAGGAAGTCTGACTACCGCAGTCTAGCAGAGCCCTTAGAAGAAATGATTTGTTGTTGTTTGTCACCCTGACCAATGCTGTGGATAACAGGACTTGATCAGCGGAGACAGCAGACATTGAGAGTGACGATGAAAGACAAGTTGCTGCGGATCGAGCCACAGAATCAGGTAAGTTTGCATGACTATCTTCATCGTTAAATTTATTTGTAGATATAGTTTTAGGTATAGCTGGGATAGCAGATGTAGGTAGTTTGTTCTCGTGTTGTTGTTGTGATGTCGTAGGTATACTGTGGCGTCTGTGTAGTAACGTGTTGTGTCTTTTGTGACAAATTTTGCATCCGCCTAATCTACAATCATATGATAGATGACCGGGTCTAAAGCAAATGGTACATAATTTGAGTGAATTTATTTTAGAAATTCGTTCGTTGATCGGTAAAGATTTAAAGGTGAAACATTCAAATATTTTATGTTGTTTCTTACAGATTGCACATAATGTACTCGTTGATGAATGATGAGGAGAAACAACGAAGGATTTTGAATGCGGAAGACTATGACGTTTGTCTGAATGTTTAGAAAATTTATTTGTCGCTATAGTCTCTAAAATTGTAGCTCGTTGTCGCAAAAAATCATAAAAATCCTCCAAACTAATCGAGTCCTTTTTATTTCTGTGTTCCTCCCATCTCCCAGAAGTAGTGGAATCTAACTTGGACGAAGCCATATATATAATAAGAGTGTCCCATTTATCAACAGGTTCACCCAAACATGTTAACGCACTCAAATTCTTTGAAAGTTCGTCAATTAAATTGCGAAGTCCAGTATGACTTTCCTTTGTTAAAGTTTCGATTGAAAATAAGCATTTGATATGTTCGTTAATGAGAAGACGCTTGTTATCGTACCGTTCGCATAACAAATTCCAAGCGACCTCATAATTGTCCGACGACATCGCGACCGATCCCACGACCGAAGATGCCGCTCCCTCTAAATATGATTTTAAATAGTGAAATTTGCTTTTTTTTTTTTTTTTTTTTTTTTCAGTTGGAGGAAATCACCGGATCCCCGCCCGCCCCGCGGGCGGGGTATGTGGGAGTTGAACCGCACTAAAACCTCCAACCGCTCACACTCAGCGTCCGAACCCCGGCTGAGGCCAGAACCCAGCACGGGGTTTGGAGGGACGGCGCGACGCGTTACGCCATCGGCATGCTTTCCCGTCGCTCCGTCCCCGGACGCTGAACCGGTAGCCGCCGGCGAATACGGCCACCGGCTCTCTCGGTCGGCGGGCTCTCCGAAGCCCGCCAAGATGGGACCGCGTGTCACCCTCCCGCGGAATACCCCGCTGGGTCAGAACCAGCGTGGGTCGGGGAGCGCGGTCTACCATCCCCCGGATGCTCTAGCGCTAAGGGCGTGTTGAGCGAGACACGGCACCTTCTTGGGTCCCCGCTCGCACTCGCATGCGTTGGGGACCCGAAACTCTTAGGGGGCCAGAATCCGGGCGAGATCCCGGTCCCGGCCCCCTGCTCGACGGCGGCGGGTTGGCAGGTCGAGAGCGGCGTACAGCCTCTCTCTCGCAGCCCCCGCCACCTGCTTCTGCGAGATGGTGGACTCGCAGAAGTCGAGCATCGCCTTCCAGGACTCGTCGCTCTCGAGCATCGACGCCGCGACGCCCGGGAGCGACAAGTCCGGACCTATTTGCATGACCAGGACACAACGCTGCTGCTCCCATGCGGGGCAGAGCGCGAGCGTATGCTCCGGTGTGTCCTGGTTACACCCTACACAGTGATGGCACCTCGCCGTCGGCTCGGCCTGGATCCGGTGCAGATACCTCCCGAAGCACCCGTGCCCGGTCAGCATCTGCACCATCCAAAAGGTGAGGCGTCCTTCGCCACGACCCACCCAATCATCTAGGATCGGGCGGATCGCCTCGACGGTCCGTAGACCCCATGTGGGGTTAGCGAGACGTCGCTTCCACGCTTCCATTACGGACCGCCGAGATTGGACCTTCCGATCGCGAACCGCTTCCCGCAGGGGACGTATCACGCCCCGGGCGCGGAGGTCGCATCGCCAGCGATAGTCGCCGGCTAGCGCCTCCGCCTCCAGCTCCCAGGGCGGCGTCCCCGCCAGCACGCACGCCGCCTCAAAAGCGACGGTGCGGTAACCGCGGATGGCCCTAATAGCAACGATGCGCTGTGGCCGACGCAAGAATCGGGCGATGGTTAATCGCACCCGTGCGTCGGCCCAGACGGGCGCACCGTATAGGGCCATCGATCGCACCACCCCCGCATAGAGGAGGCGCACGGCGCGGCTGGGCCCCCCGACATTCGGGAGCAACCGACCAAGTTGGCCGGCCGTCCTTATCAATCGGGGGACTAGGCTCGCGAAATGGGCCTGGAAGGTCCAACGGCTGTCCAACACGAGGCCGAGGTACCTCAACTGCACCCCGACCTCAATCTGGACGCCTCCAACCATTATTTGGGCGTCGACTGGTGGCGCCGCCCCGGCCCCGTGGAACCACAGGGCCTGGGATTTGTGCAGCGCCACGTCGAGGCCCAATCTCCTTGTTTTGCCGACGACGAGTGCCACCCCCGCTGTGGCAAGACGGGCAGACTCTCTGAAGTCATCCCCCCGAGCCACGACCAAAGTGTCGTCCGCGTAGCAGATAACGCTAAGGCCCGGGAGGAGGGCGCCCCTCAGCACCCAGTCGTACCCGATATTCCATAGCAGGGGTCCAAGAACGGACCCCTGCGGAACACCGCGCACGACCTGGAACCGGTGCAAGGTCCCACCGTACCCGGTACACATGACCGACCTGGCCTCCAGGTAGGAGCCGATCCGCCGGCGGAGATAGAGGGGCACTCCATGCCTCTCCAGTGCCCCCCCAATCACGGACCAGGGCAGCGGCCTCCTCCGAGAGGGTCCGGACACGCAGAATTGCGTCTACGGTCGAACGACCCTCCCGGAAGCCGTACTGCTCCGCCGACAGATCGGGTCCAACCCCGACCAGGTGCTGAACGATGCGGGCAGCCAGAACGCGTTCCAGCAATTTGCCCACCTCGTCCAGCAGCACGATGGGACGGTAACCGGCGGCTGAGTCCACCGGGCGCCCCTCTTTCCGCAAGAGGACTAGTCTGCCCGCCCTCCAGAGCGAGGGAAACCGTCCCGACTCCAGGCAAGAATTAAAAAGCCTTAGGAGTCGGTCCCCTAGGGCATTGATGGCCAAGGCCAGGACCCGGCCGTGGATGCCGTCCGGGCCGGGGGCCGTGTCCTTCGCACTCATCCGTGCCACGGCCACATGGAGCTCATCTCTGGTGATATGAGGCACCTCAGCAGTGGCTTCACCGCCGGTGTAAAGATCCGGCGGCTCATCCATAGCAGGCGGGGTAAATCCGGCCTGCTCCTGCGGGAACAGCGTCGAGACGATGTCCCGCAGCTGCTGAGGCTGGAGACGCTCGGTCATGGGAGGCGCCCACGGGCGTACCTTTCCACGCACCGTTTTATACGGGCGCCCCCACGGGTTGTCATCGAGCGTCCCCAAGAGAGTCTCCATGTACCCTTCCTTGGCCAGCTTGATGGCCAGCCGCATGGCGTTCCTCGCTTCCGCGTACTCGCCATACAGCCGGTCCTCCTCCTCCGCGAACGCGACGGGATCGTCGCGACGCGCGAGGATGCGGCGGCGATGTCGGGCGCACCGGCGCCTCGCCCGGACGCATACAGCACGAAGCTGCGCTATCTCAGGCGACCACCAGTACGCCGACTTGCTCGGAGGCCGAGGGCCGACCCGAGGCATCGAAGCATCGCTAATGCGATGCATCGTGTCCCGGAGCCATAGCGCCTCGACCTCCACATCCACAGGGTGTGGACGCATGGGCGTCCACGCCGCCACAGTGGAGGCTTCCATCAAGCGCTCCTTGTCCAGGAGCTTCAATGCCCACCTGGGGAATGACCGAGGTGCAGTTCCCTGGGCGACCGCGGTTGGCGTGGAGGCGGACAGATCAAACCGGATGTACCGGTGATCCGATAGAGACTCCGCCTCCACCAGCACTTCCCAACCGCGGATGCGTTGTGCGATGGCAGGGCTCGCGAACGTCACGTCCACGATGGATTCGCCCTGCCACCGCACGCAAGTCGCGACCGATCCTCTGTTCATAAGACAGAGCCCGGCCGCGACCGCCCACTCTTCCAACAGCCTACCCCGAGCGTCTGAGCGGGGGGAACCCCAAGCGACAGATTTCGCGTTGAGGTCCCCCGCAAGTATCACTGGACGGGGGGCGGAGCGCTGAGTAATCGCCCCGATCCCGTCCAGGAACTGCTCAAACTCGTGAGTAGGCCGACTTGGAGAGAAGTACACCCCGATCACGACGGTATCTTCCATCTTTACCGCAACGAACCCGGGTTCCCTGGCCACCATTTCCAGGGATGGTATCGCTGCGGCTCTCCTGATGTGTATGGCCGCCAAGCCGCACTCATCCCCGAACCAGTAGTCGTCCTCTGGGGGGACATAATACGGCTCGGCGACCACAGCCACGTCAATGGACCACTCCGCCATGCTCTGGACTAACATGTCCTGAGCCCTGACGGAGTGGTTCAAATTACCTTGGAGGAAGCGACGGGTGCAGTCCATTAAGATTGGACCACATCCATCGCTCCCTCCCCTCCTCTATCGCCCCCGCCTTCGGGCGCACTGGGCGCCACGGCGGGGTCTGAAGCGTCGGCCGGTACTCCCCCGGCCGACTTCCTCTGTTGGCGCCGCTTAGCTTTGCGGCGCCTATTCCTGTCGGTGTTCATACCGGACGGGGAGCAAGCCTTGCCCCCCGCCCGATGATCGGCCCTGCGCCCGGCCGCCGCGCACAGCGCGCAGTGCGGCGCGGCCGAGCACGTGGCCGCCTTATGTCCGGTTTGACCGCAGCGGAAACATAGACCGCTGCGGTCAACAGTGCTGGTGCACCTGGCGACGCTGTGCCCCGTTCCGAAGCACTTGAGGCATCGCCAGGCGCGCGATTCTAATAGCCGCACGTGGGCTGCGACCCAGCCCACGCGCAGCCTGCCCGGATCTCCGGCCGGTCTTCCGGGCGGAGGAGTGGCCAGGGAGTTGGCGGTCTCCAGCGGGCACCGCACCCAGACCGAGCTGGCCCCGGTGTAGCCTCGGCGAAGCTCGCCTACGGCCACATTCTCCGGGGCACATTTGCCCTGGGCAGCGATGGCCGCCACCACCTCCTCCCTGGTGGTGCAGTCGTCCAGGCCGGTCACCCGCAACTCGGCCATTTTGACCGGCCTGTGCACCTTGACTTCCTCCTCCGGCCACACCACCCGGAGGCCCGACGCCAGTCGGTCCGCGATGCCGACACTGTCAGCACCGGCGGGACACTCTAGCAGTCGGGCCCCGTTGGCCGTGTGCCGGATTCGGAGGCCATCCTCCGCCCCTATCTCCGCCAAGTCGACGGCAGCACGCGCCTTCGCCATGACGTCGGGGTACGTCAACCCCTTCGCCTGGCCGGCTGGCAGCAGTGTGACTACCACTGCTGCCCGCCTCGGCGCGCGCTGCTTCTTCTTGGCCTTTTGGCTCTTCTTCTTTTTTCCGGCGGCGGGTGCTCGACCCTGTTGGGGAGCGACCGCAGCCACCGGAGTCGTGTTCTTTTTCTTCTGGGGGGCGGCAGCTGGCGCTCTTCCCGGCTGGGAGGTCGCATTGGCTGCTGCCCCTGTCTTAGCCTGCGGTTGTAGGGCCGGAGCCGGAGCGGCTACGACCCTGGCCCGTTTGGCGCCCCGCTTCACTACTTCGGTCCAGCCTTCATCCATATTGGATGGGGCTGGAGGAAGTGGGCGGGGCTGTGGGGGAGGTGTGGTAGTTTTGGCACCACCCCCGTTCTTCTTTTTCTGTCGGGCCACAGACGGGCCCGAACTCTGGGGAGTGATCGGTTGGGCGGGAGCGACGGGAGGCGGCGCGGGTGTTACGGCGCCGTGTAAGGCCGCAACGAGTTCGGCCCTGAGCTTGGCAAACTCTTTGCCAAACTCCTCCGTCAGTTCCCGCCTGATGCGGGCAGCCATATCCTCCGAGGATTCCACGGTCTGCCGCACTCTGGCCCGCGGCGACGCAAGTCGCGGCCCGCGCACCGTCTTAGACCGTGGGTACGCAGACCACTCGTCATCATCCTCCTTGGATGCCCGCGGCGGAGGCCGCGCTTTGCCAGTGACCCGAGAGGTGCCGGGCTCGGGCTCTAACTCGGTTAGTCTTTTCTTAAGGGCGGTGACTTCCGCCCTTGTCTTTTCCAGCTCAGCTTGGAGCTTGGCGTCGCGGCTGATGGCCGCCGAGACAATCGGCATGAGTTTGCCGGTCCCGGTAGCGATCGCGCGCATGTCGCTCACCTCATGTTTAGCTCCCTGTTTGCGGAGCAATTTCGTGACCGCGTTAACCGCTCGTCGCCTTATTGTCTCCAAGGCGACGACGGGGCTCTCGGAGATTTCCCCGTCGGACGTCTGGGCAGAAGCGAAAGACGTCGCGGAGCGCGCCGGCGAAGCCACAATAGGCTTCTTTTTGGGCCTCTTCTTCTCCTCCTTCCGGGCCGGGGCAGGCATCGCCTTGGCATCGGCCGTCTTCGGAATCGGGATCCTGCCCGTTTTCGTCGGTTCGGTGTAAGATGTGGCCGTAGTGGCCGCTCGTCTTACGAGCCTCGCCCTCCACGTCGTCTCATCGTCGGAGGCGGAAGTTACGCTCGTTTCCGAGCTCCGGCGCGCCGCGGACTTCCGCTTGCGCCGGATTCTCCTGCTTTGCTCGCCGGAGTCAGAGCAGGCATCGCTCGCGACGGTACTCGCGATCGATGCCCGCCCCGACCTTACGCCAGTAGCAATCTCCGACACAGGGGCCTGGTCGCCTACCCCTGTGCGGGCTTCGGAGGTGGACTCCACGTCCATGTCCTAGCACGAAGTTGAGGGGAGCAGTCGCAATACAGTGCGACTACTCCCAGGCGCTCAACTCCGCAGCTACCCACACGTCACTGCCTTGGCACCGCCCAGGGACTACGTGTGGGGTGGGCCTTCAAACATGAAGGTGGTATCACCCACGGACGCCAGTGACGCGAGTCCCCAGTGAAATTTGCTTATGTTATCTAAAGTATCGTTGTTGTGAATTAAAGATAAATACATATCCCTGAAGGAAAGCCACTTACTCGAATTTCCGCTAAAAGGAGGAATATTTAAAGCCGGCAATTTCAAATTATTGTGTAATCGAGAACTGGACGAAGACATAGTTTCTCTTTTATTAACATTCTGAAAGTAGTCTAAAAGAGATTGCCCTTGAGCCATCAAAGTGAAGAAAATATTTTCAGTTCCTTCTCTCTCGTGAATTTGATTAGATTCATCGTCGTCCAGTAACTCAATCTTAGATTGAACATCCTCGAAGTTAGAAGATAGATCATTCAATTTTGCTAGACGAATTCTGAGTTCATTAATTTCTATGTCAGATGTTTGCTTAGATTCCAACAAAGGTTTTAAATATTTTTGAAATAATGTTAATCGGGCCCTTATATGCCCTCTTTGTTTTATAAGATCCTTGAATTCAGACATCTTAATCGTTAAGTAACAAAAATAGAAACAAGTTAGGTACGTTTACAAAAGGTGCAAATAAATGAAATGGTTATCAATACGTTACGAAAATCCTTGTGCACTCGCGCCGAGTGGAATAGCAAACCGGTTTCGCAGTCAATGCCGGCTGTCGCGGTGATCGAACAATGTGTAGGGGACGCGATTGCAGGCATGCACTTTTTTATGCAAGCAGCAATATATAAGTGCAGTCCGTAGCGCGACTCCCCAGTCGTTCCGTAATCAGCAAAGCGTACACTCGCGTTCACACATTATTGTAATCATATTCATTATTGTATATTGTAAAAAGTGACAATAAATAATGATAACTAGAGTCAGTTGTTCATTTTAATTCAATGGTATCTACCAAATAGATACACAAATAATAAATAAAGGGTTACACTCTTCCGCTATAAGTGATACCCCCAAAGTGGTGACCATCCGACAAGAACACGACTCCTTCAAGATCATCACACCCCGCATCGCGCCAGCCAGCTTCAGCCTGTTTGGATACTTCGTCCACTAGCCGCAACGCAGCGTGGCCTGGTCGAACCCTCATCGGCTTGACATTGGGCACACTGACTACAAGGACCGGTCAGCAAAGCAGAGCATATCTCTCCTGGTCAGCACGTAGCATCGGCCCCGCACGGCAGCATGTCCGAATCATTGGAGCCCGTGCGTCAACAGTACAGTTCCGACTCACTGGGACTTCTTTCACTGGCATTGGCGATTCAAGCACACAAGACGCGGAACGGGAGAACACACAAGTAATTAGTTATGAAATATACGTGGAGCTGTGAAATTATGAAGAATAGTGTAGGTTAAATACGCAAGCTGCTGAACGGACGACTCCCTGCAAGGTACTTACATCGACTGCAGGTAAAAGCAACAAGATTTAAAACAAATCGGATATTAAAAAGAAGTATACAAAATAAATGACAGTTAAGAACAGATATGGCACAGGAACAAGAGCAAAGCTGTATTGGAGGACAAGTAACGAGATTCAGTCATAATAATCGACAAGCGAAGACCAAGGGAAACGTCGTAACTCCAGCATTGTAATCATCGGAACACCGGATGGTATAACGAGCAAAACTAGCCACTACCATTGATCCGGAAGAGATGACACGTGGGAGAGCACCCAAGGAATTTCGGGAGAAAAGCATACCCAGAGAAAATGCCGTCGAGATCGCCACATTTTATGGTGGGAGACATACTTGGTCGAGAGATATTATGTCGAGAAGAAGTCGAAGAGAGCTGTAGAAACGATGGACAAGTCAAGTCGTGGTCCAAAATTCTACTTCATTCTCCGTAACTTAACGTGTGAATATATAACTTGATGCCAAACTTCACGTCTTGCGATTAAGAGGCGACGTGACAGCGATATTTGCATTCCTGTATTGCCTTTTGTATTATTTGTAGTTTGTTTATTTTAACGTTTTGTCATTAAAGTATTTTTTGTGTTTTTAATAATTTGTCACACTCTTATTGGAAATAATCAAAATATGTATATGCTATAATATTTTATGAATCTTTAAAGTAATTAAGTAAAGGGTTAAAACCAACTTAATTTACCTAGTAATGATTTTTTTTTTTTTTTGTCAACTTTGTATTGAATAGTGACATGTTTGTAAAGTGAAAATTGTAATAATAATATGTTTTAACAATATTTGAATCATTAATGTTATGTGTAAAAGATTCAATATACTTTGATTCGTATCATTGATTTATGGCAATGAGAACTACTTAACAAATGTAAATTTTTAAAATGAAGTGGAATAAGTTATTCTCGTAATATTTCATCACAAAAAGCAATGATTTGTTATAAGTACTTTGTTATAAGTGTGAGAAAACACCGAGTCAACAATTCGAGTGTTCGTTGTATCTCAAGTTTTTAACGATTTAAGATGAAATGATTTTGAAGTAAAAAATGATTGATTTATGAGTAGCGAGTAAAAAACTTCGACTGTTGCTTAACGATAAAGCGCATTCGAAGTATATCTCAAGTACCTACCCTAATACGATACAGCCGCTTACAAAAGTTTTAACAGTACTTAGTTTTATTTTTTTTTTGTTTGTTTTGTGAAAAATTTTGCATTTTATAACCAAAATTTTAGGAAGGGTGTACTGTAGGGACGCATGCACTTTTTTTATACAAGCAGCAATATATAAGTGCAGTGCGAAGCGCGACTCCCCAGTCGTCCCGTTAAGAGCATAGCGTACGCTCGCGTCCACATTATTGTAATCATATTCATTATTGTGTATTGTAAACAGTGACAATAAATAATGATAACTAGAGTCAGTTGTTCATTTTAATTAAATGGTATCTACTAATGAGATACCCAAGTAATATAAAGGGTTACTCTTTCCCCGCTATAAGAGATACCCTAAAAATGCAACTTGCAATCTACGTCACCTGGAACGTTCGGCGAAGCGATTTAAATGAAATGTTTTAGAATGATGATATAATTAGTTATATCTGGTTAGACACATTCAACGAGATATAACTAGAGATGTATTAGAAATGTTTAGTATGTAATTGAATTAAGTTTATATAGTTTAATTGTTGAGAACAGGCTAAAAACTGAATTTAAAAACGGATGAAGTAGGTATCTATAATGATGATTGATTTACGATCTTTGTTAACGAATGATTGGAATGTTATTAGAATTAAATATCATTATTTACGCAATCAAAGAGGATTAAAAATGGGATCGGAATTGCACTTCCCTCACGATTTGTGGCTGCAGTCGTAGGCTGGCGTAGCATGAAGAGAAGCTGGTTGTTGCGTAACTCGTGGATGTGGCGTAGGCTGCGTCCCTCAGATGTGGTGCGCTGCAGTCGTAGGCTGGCGGATCTTGAGGGCTTCTCTTGATTTTGTAATTCTTGGATGCAGACGTAGGCTGCCCGAATTTGCAACGCTAAGTTAGGTTAGTTACGTAATCGTTTGTAGCAGACGTGGGCTGCGTCCCTCGGACGAATGCGCTGCAGTCGTAGGCTGGCGGATCCTGAAGGCTTCTCGGTTACGTAATTCTTGGATGCAGACGTAGGCTGTCCGAATTTGCAACGCTAAGTTAGGTTAGTTACGTAATCGTTTGTAGCAAACGTGGGCTGCGTCCCTCGGACGAATGCGCTGCAGTCGTAGGCTGGCGGATCCTGAGGGCTTCTCGATTACGTAATTCTTGGATGCAGACGTAGGCTGTCCGAATTTGCAACGCTAAGTTAGGTTAGTTACGTAATCGTTTGTAGCAAACGTGGGCTGCGTCCCTCGGACGAATGCGCTGCAGTCGTAGGCTGGCGGATCCTGAGGGCTTTGTAGTTGTTACGTAACCCCTTGATCACGTCGGGGTCACCAGTTGTTTGCGCCGCTGGGTGGTTGTCTTCGGTCGGTGGTGAAAATAAATAAATGTAGCACTTATTTGCAGTGGATTTATTTTCTTATATTGTTGCAATAGGTACTTATCGTGTGTACTTAAATGAGATATGTTAATATGATGTATGTGCGTGCTCGCGACCGTGTGCGCAGCGCAACTCCTTCCTATGTTCCCCGCACCCGGTTGCCGCGCCTGGTCGCAGCGCCTCCTCCGCCTCAGGTAGTGGTGGTGGTGGTGCTATTACGCCTTAACAGTTATAGATTATAGAAAACTGAATGACATAACAATAGGAGACACCTATCCGATCCCACAGATCACCGAGATACTTGACCAACTAGGTAACAGTAAATATTTCTCAACTCTTGATCTCGCTTCAGGATTTCATCAGATACCTATAGATGAAAATGATGCAGATAAAACAGCCTTCTCTGTCCCTCAAGGAAAATTCCAATTTGCTCGAATGCCGTTTGGTTTACGCAATTCACCCTCTACATTTCAAAGACTCATGAACACAGCACTAACAGGGTTGCAAGGTATCCGCTGTTTCGTTTACCTCGACGACATTGTAATATATTCATATGATCTTAATTCCCATATCGAAAATCTAACCTCAGTATTTAAGAGACTAAGAGAATACAATCTCAAATTACAACCAGAGAAATGTGAATTTCTAAGACGCGAAGTAGCCTACCTCGGACATATCATAACTGAAAATGGAGTTAAACCCAATCCTGACAAAATTAAAGCTGTCCTCGAATTCCCTATCCCGAAATCCCCTAAAGATATAAAGTCATTCTTAGGCCTCGTATCATACTACAGACGATTCATACCTAATTTTTCCAAAATAGCTAAACCTTTGACAAATCTCCTAAAGAAAAACGAACAATTTCTATGGCAAAACCAACAACAACTAGCATTCGAATTTTTGAAGGAAAAACTTACATCTGCCCCAGTTCTATGTTACCCCGATTTCACGAAACCTTTCATTCTCACGACTGATGCCTCCAATTATGCTCTAGGAGCAGTACTGTCACAAGGCCCTCTTGGAGAAGATAGGCCCATTGCTTTTGCTTCTCGAACTCTCAATAAAAGTGAATCCAATTATGGAACAACCGAAAAAGAATTGATAGCTATCCTCTTTGGCTGCAAAACCTTCAGACCATATTTGTATGGACATAAATTCCAAATCATCACGGACCATAATCCATTAAAATGGTTATTCAACCATAAAGACCCCTCTAGTAAACTGCAAAGATGGAGACTCAAACTAGAAGAGTATGACTATGAGATAGTATACCGTAAAGGCAAACTTAATACAGCAGCAGACGCACTATCCAGATACCCCGTTAACGTATTAAACGCAGAACCAAATACACCCTATCCCAATTCCTCAAACAACCTCCTTCCACAAGATTTTAACATACCTTTTAGTCTTTCAAATCTTGATGACATTAATTTACCCACTATAAATATATCTTCTGACTTAGATGATCTACCTAATACACCATTCAACCCAGCAAATGAAAGTACAGACACTCCTAACCCTATAATACAAAATAACAACCTACCAAGTCCTGAAATTCATGAAGACTCCTATTCCGATTTCCTGAGAACAATGTCAAACAAAAATTTTACCTATAACACCGAAATCCACGAATATACCAACCCTTTATTGCAAACAGACAGTAAAGTCATCGTTATTCCAACAGCGATTGATATGGACGAGTCCAACCCATATGTAGAAGAAATATTAAGCAATTACGAAGATTCCTCAACTTTCCTAGCAAAGGAAAGAACTCTTCACCATTTTCAAAACTTCACTAAAGCTAACAAATCATACTACTTTTTATTCACTAAAGTACACCATTTTGATACCCCCCAATACCCAGAGATATTTACTGCACTCAAATCTATAAGAAATGAATTGCTAGTTTTGTGCAACCCAACCCCTGAAGAAATAGCGATAACAGACTTTAATGACCCCTTCTTTAAATCTTCATATTCTAAAATTTACAACATCCTTGCCTTTCTTTTCCATAACACAAATATACGAATTAAAATATACAGGAACACAATGATATTTCCAGTCCCAAGTGAAATCTCCAAAATCCTAAAAGAAAATCATGATATACCTATAGCAGGTCATGTAGGATCATCTCGAATGCTTAATCGTATTAAAGAAAGATACCACTGGAAAAATATGAGATCAGATATCGAAAATTACGTGAAAAAATGTAGTTTATGCCAATCTAATAAAGCCTTACGTAGAATTAATCGTGCTCCAATGCAAATAACATCAACTTCAACAGCACCATTTGAAAGAATAAGTCTAGATATCGTAGGACCACTTCCTGAAGCCGGCCAAGTCCGCCTCAGATACATACTCACCTTACAAGACGATCTTACAAAATTTTCTACAGCCTACCCAATTAGCAACGCGACAGCAGAAGAATCTTGTGAATGTTTAATCCACTTCATATCACTGTTTGGTATACCAAAGACAATACTAACAGACCAAGGTACTAATTTTACAGCTGAAATATTTAAGAAAACTTGCGAATTTTTAAAAATAAAACAATTATGGTCCACCCCTTATCACCCTCAAACTCAAGGAGCCCTGGAAAGGAGCCACTCCACACTAAAAGAATATTTAAAATCATACGTGGATGAAAATCAAACAAATTGGCATAAATATGTTTACACCGCGATCCTCGCTTATAATACAAATGTACATTCTACTACAAAATTTACTCCATATGAACTCTTATTTGGACACAAACCCTATCTCCCTAATTCCATCTATGAAATCAATCCCAACAACACATATCACGAATATATAAAAATGCTTAGTCACCGCTTAAAACTCTCACGCGATAAAGCTATACAAAACATAAATAAATCTAAGCAATCTTCTAAAACCTACTATGACCAAAGAACTCGCCCAATAACATACAAAGTCGGTGACATGGTATATGTTAAAAATCACCTTAGATTGCGTAAGGCCCTATCCCCAATATGGAAGGGACCCTACAAAGTAGTAAAAATTCACAGAAACAATACACTTTCTCTACTTATCAATAGACGGCATATCAAATACCACTACGATGAAGTAAAACTAGCAACTTGCGAATAACCACTCATTCGAAACATCTACAAACTACATTTCAAATTCCTAATAACTTCTATTTCCTTCGCCTACAGTTTAATCATATCATGCCACGGCAACTCACAACTACAAGAACCTACAATACAGCAAATTACAAGAAGTCCTGGCATGTATTTCGACCCATCAGGCTCCATCAAAACGGTCAAAGATTATCTTCACATAATGGTACCAATGGATATAGAATATATTAAACCACATATAGATAATATACGAGACGTTTTGCATACAACCAGATATCTTTGCATTAAAAGCAACTCACTCGAAAACACACAATGCGAGAATACATTCCAACCTCTTTTGAGCATGTATGAAGATATTACAAAGGATTATTCAGCCATATCTCATTTAATCTCTAACAGACTTAAACGATCACCATGGATTTCCAGTATTGGCACTGTCTTAAAACATATATTTGGAACCCTAGACGAGGACGATGCCATAAGATACGACAATACTATCCAACTATTAAAAGATAATAATGCAAAAACATTAGATATTGTTAAAGAAAATGTATTTATTTCTAAATCTGCCATATTTAACTTAAACCAATCCCTTGTTGAAACTCATGAAAACGAGGAAAAACTGAAATCAGCCCTAGAAAACCTATCTTCTAATGTCAATAATCTAACTGCCGTAAGCAATACATTGTTATCGCTATCATGTATACAAGGAATGTACAACGTCATTCATTCTAGTATGTTAAATTTATCTTATAAGTTAGAGGATATTGTAAATTCTATACTAGTAGCTAAGAGTAATAACCTACACCCGTCTGTAATTACATTGATTTAATGACAAATGTTAAGTATCTACCTAAGTATACGGAACTTCCTGTTAATCTAGAATTAAATAATATTCATACTTTAATTAGTACTATTGAAATAGTAACATTTATATTAGATAATAAGTTAGTATTTACTCTTAAAATACCATTAGTATCGCTTGACCAATACAGCCTTTATAAGAACATACCTGTACCGGTACCACATGATAAAATTAATCCAATAACCTATGCTTTATTGATACCGACAAATATGTATATAGCATTAAGTAATGATAAATCAACGTATATCCCACTAAATAACCTATCAAATTGTAAACCTATTTCAAGCCTAAATAAAATCTGTAAAGACCTAAACGAGTTAGACACACAAAATTATCCAATATGTGAATCAGAAATGATGACAAAAGTCTTAAACAAACTACCAGACAATTGTAACGTAAAATTTATACATGGTAATATAGACATTTGGCAAACCTTGAGTAACAATAAATGGCTCTTTACGCATTCTAAACCTACTAAATTACATGTAAAATGCAACAACCAAATGTCAGAATATAATATACTAGGAACAGGTATCCTCACATTAAAACCGCATTGTATTGGATTTTGTAAAAACACCAAACTAATTGGTAAAACTAACCCTAGTTACCAGTTTAATCATGTAAATTCGGATTTCAATTTAATTAACGACTCGTGTTGTAATCTCTCAGCATTTAGAAAATTAAATTATTCCAAGGAAAATTTTAAATTACAAGATTTAGACTTTACAAATCTGAACAAAATCGATCAAAAAAACAACAATTTATTAAAAATGAGTAAAGCACTGCAAATTCAAAATAAATAAATTCCTGATGTTACAAAGATTACGATTAATTCTATAATGTTAAGTATTACTATAAGCCTATTTCTAATCTTTATATTTTACTATTTTTGTAATAGGAAATGCATGGCTCTATTCAACAAAATTAGAAACAAAAACACGTTAGAAATTCAAAATCGCGATATTACCCCTACTGACCTACAACCACAAACCCTTGAACCACGAATAAGAATAAACTAAAAACTTCGCCCTTAGACGCGGAAGTTTTTCTTCTAAAGTGGGGGGCTGTTATACCCCTTGGTTGTATAGGATAATGCATTTTATCAATTTATAATTAACAAGATCAGCACTTATGAATCTATATAGTCGAGCATGCCCCGCACCGGGCAGTCAGTCTATTCCAATCCTTCATGAGAGAGTCATACAATTTCTAAATCATAATTTCTATTTCTTTAAAAGTGTTAGTACAGTGTTACTAAAGTATTATTCTATTAGTGTGTGTAATAAATAATCTTTTTTAAAAAGACCTCTACCGAGTCCCGTGTAACAGTCTTCAAAAAATTAAGGGCCGATAATTCCTCGCGCCGACAAGGCAGCCCATACGGTCACTTTAGGCGAGTGTAGGGGTTTCTGATGTTTGCGTTTCGGATTGGCTGAACTCCAGTAGCGGCAGTTTTGCTTATTTACGTGGTCTTTAAGATGAAAATGAGCTTCATCCGAAAACAAAATGTTGGTAAACGTTGAAAATCGCTCAATCATCTGATTTACGAAATTAAGCCTCTGACCGGCATCTTGGGGCTTTAGTTCTTGCACCAATTAAATTTTGTAGGGGTGCAGCTTTAGATCTTTGTGCATAATGCGATGTAATGATGATCTATGCACATTTAAAGCACTCGCGCGCTTCCGAATTGAAAGGCTCGGGTCGTCACGTACAGATTGATTAACACTCCACGTTTTCTACCGTTCTTGATGACCTAGGTCGCCCGGATTTTGATTTATCCAGCGTTGATCCAGTCTCTTCAAACTTTTTAACCCAATGTCGAATGAGAGGAAGGCTTGGCGCATCATTTAAGTGGCGAAAACCTCGAATACTGCAGAATTTTCTACGCGCGACAGTTGTCGAATCACCGTTCTTGTAAAACTCTCGCACGCACAACGCGCGGTCTGCTCCCGAGAAACGCTCCATAGCGACTGAATCCCCAAGAGCCAAGCTACCAATTGACATAACCCCCGCACCCCTCAAGTACGCAGCGTTCACGCGGTAAGCTAAACAAATAAAATTTTTTTTTTGAGACACCTTGTACCACCGATAAGTTACAACCTTGATATGGATAGAAACGATGTGCAAAACGCGTATTGAAGCCTGACTGACTACAAACTTTATTCCTTCTTCTTTTCCCACGTCTCAAATCAGGATCAAAGATGATGTCGGAGTGATGTCTCAGAACGGTATTATAGATAAAAAGCTGTCGAACTGTTAGCACCTCGCATTTCGTATACAAATCCTTTGTGGAATAGTCAAAAGGGAGGAAATTACTAACCTTTAGAATCGCTCGTTGTGCTCTCTCCAGTTTTAAAAGATGACTTTTGTTAGTTCCGCCCCAGGTTGTAATACAGTAGCTGAGAAGCGATTGACACAAAGCAAAATATACTGATTTTAAAAGTTTTTCATTCGAAATGTTTCTTAGATTTTTAAATATTACAATCAATTTTCTGATTCTAGTTGAGAGTAGGTCAACGTGTTTATGAAAGTTTAGTCTATCATCCAAGACAACCCCCAAGTATGTAATAGTATCAGTTTGTAGAAGTTCAGGACATTCACACAAAGTATCAGAGTTATCAGCACATCTATGCGATATCAATTTGCCAATATCGGTAGGTGGAGTTTTAATAGAAAAAGCCATATATTTTGTCTTATTTGTATTGAGAGTGAGAATATTATTTTTTAGCCACGAATTAACCGTATTAAATCCAATCTGAGCACTAGCAAAAACCTCTTCCCATGAGTCACCCGAGAACAACAACGCGGTGTCGTCTGCAAAAGCCACGATCCTGCCACAAGGAAGCGACAGTTGACATAAATCGTTTATTAAACGGTTTTACTTAGCTCACCCCGTTTGTTTTATTCTTTTTTTTTCTTTATTATTTATTCTTACGTCAAATCTAGTAATTCAAATTTCACCCTCTTCCTTTCAACCGATTAATCTGAAATTTTGTATACACTTTGGATTTTGGTGACAATACAATTATGTTTATTCATTATCATTATAAATTCAAGATGGCAGCCGCTACAAAATGGCGGATAACGTAGATTTTATCAATCCCATCGATATGGGTATCAAATGAATGGGCTCAACAAGCAGAATACAATGTACTATAAAAAATTGAAATCCAAGATGGCGGCCGCTACAAAATGGCAGATAACGTAGGTTTTATCAATCCCATCAATATGGGTATCAAATGAATGGGCTCAACAAGCAAAATACAATATACTATAAAAAATTGAAATCCAAGATGGCCCTCGCTACCAAATTGCTGATAACAATTTTTTATCAAACTAAAAAATAGAAAATAAAAATAGGTAAAAAACTTTACAATCGTTGTTGTCTTAATTATAATGTAACATTACAAAACAAACATTTTAATCAACGATTGTAGACAATTGACGTGCCCAACGGTTTTATAATTCCCACGATTGTATCTATTTTATTATTTTTTGGTTTTTAGTACATTTATCTTAAACATTGCAATGTATGTTTAACATAAAACCGTTTAACTCAAAAAGTTTTTTACCTATTTTTATATAGATTAGAAACAATGTCGGACCCAATACACTGCCTTGGGGAACACCAAATGTGACAGGAAGATCTTCACTGACGTAATCCTCAATTTGAACACATTGCGTATGATTCATCAAAAAATCCGAAAAGAGACTCAGCTGAGTGCCCCTGACTCCGAACCTCTCCAATTTATCAATCAATAATGGGACTGAGACCGTGTCAAAAGCCTTTGCCAAATCAAGAAAGATGGCTATGACCTTTTTCTTCTGATCAAGGTTCACGGCTATGTAGTTGATAAGATCAAGAACTGCATCCGTCGTTGATTTTTTTGCTCTAAAGCCATACTGACGTTCAGATAGTAAGTTATTATGATTAATAAATTTAACGAGTCTGTAACCGCACCGGGTAATAATAGTGTGTGTGTTGAGGTGCAATGACGCTGCAAATAGTCGATCCCCACTTGGTCTGTCAGGAATGAAGCCACAATGTCCACTCGAACACTCGATGATCCGTGAAAGCGCATTAATGGTGAGTTGAGATGTAATGACGCTGCAAGTAGTCGATCCTCATTTGGTTTGTCAGTAATGACGTCACAACGTCCACTGGAACACCCGACGATCCATACTCCTGAATAAAAGCTTCAAAAGAACGAACTCCAACGGTTTATTACTTCCACGTCCGAGAGGTCCGCTCGCCTCGACATTTCAAACACGAATCCTCCATAACAGCGGCCAACGCCTGTATTTATAGCAAATCTCCACTTCGAACTACCCGCACGGTGAATGTCGGTGAATAGGTTGGTTTCCCTTGTCATCACCCCGTCAACTCCGCTATAGTAACCATGATAATTGTCACTCTTGTTTATGTCATTCTTCATACGCGCCAACACTACAAGTCTATTATTTAGCACGCGTTCCAAAATCTTTGAAATTGTAGGCAAAATTTAAATAGGTCGGTAGTTATTGACGCAATCTTTGTTGCCACCCTTAAAAATAGGTCGTACTCTTGACTTCTTCAATATGGAAGGAAAAACTCCTGTCTGCATTGCAAGATTACATATGTGTGAGAGTGGGGAAACTAAAAGTTCGCTAAACTGTTTAAGTAGATTAGAAGATATCATGTCCACTCCAACAGCACAATCCCCTTTCAAATTACTGATTAATGTCTTTATTTCTCTCTGATCTGTAGGTAGAAGAACGAAAGAATGAGGTAACATACAATTTAGCGAATGGGGAGTTACGACAAAATTTACAATATGCTCCTGGGCTAAGTTTTTACCGACATTAACAAAATAGTCATTATATATGAAATTCACAGAAGCTAATGGGTCACCTTTAAGTTGTAATAAATTTATTGAATTATCTTGACTTTTTTGCGTGTAGGTTATTTCTTTTATTATTTTCCAGATTTTTTTAGTATCACTTCCAGCATTTTGTATCCGAAATCTATCGTAGTTCTTTTTGGCTGTTTCTAACCACAGTTCACCACAGTAATTCCTATACCGCTTATAAGTGATTCGCAATATATCATTTTTGGGGTCCCTTTTCAATTTCTTATTCAAAATCATGTTCCAAATTCTTTTTATTTAAGCGCCTGACCGTTGTACAACATTGTGATTTTATAGAAGTCTCAAGAAACAAAACGACACTCTGGTGATCAGTAATATCAGAATGAAGAACCAGACACCGAGCCGGTAGTCCTGATCTGATCAGTACATGATCCAGACATGTTTTACCGTGAGTTGGAAACTTATGAGCTGGTAAGACCTCGTGATATGCCAACAACTCCAGACACTCAATGCCGTTACTACTGATAGCATTTTCATTATTAATATCTATGTTGATATCGCCAATTATTATTAATTTTTTATAGTTAGAAATATCTGATAATAAATTTTCAAGAGACCGAAAAAAGTTATTCAAGTCCTTAAAACCGGCGGGGCGATAAATTGCAATAATAATTGTATTAGGATTCAATTTAATTGTGAGACAATTTGCATCGATTAATTTAATTTCTTCAACTGACACCGCAAGGTCATCTCGGATATACACCACTACACCTTCATTTTGCGTCAAATTATTTAAAGTTAAAAAGCAGTTATATTGATTTAAATGAGAGGCATGTGACGACGAGTGAAGCCAACATTCGGTTAAAATAATACAATCCCAAAATAATTTAGTCAATTCTAACAATGAGAGTAATCCCACGAAGTTACAATTTATGCTTCTAATATTCTGATGAATAATTTTAATGCATCTACCTGCGTTCAAAACTTGCGACGAGCACTCCTCGACGTCACACAACACTAATTCAGCTAGTTCATAAGAATCTAATTCATTACAATTGAAGTCCAAATTATTCAAATCAACCATTCAAGTCTACACACTAAAAAATATTGTGATTGATATTATGACCCTATCAGGTCCTCACGATACAGGCCAGGCCTAGTGTGAGGGCCACTGGAAACACATTACCTGTATAATAGTTTTGTAAAAAAAAGAAAAAAAATATATATTATAATTAAACAGTTAAACAAATGACCTCGCGAAGCGGTTATAAGCTGCTCGGGTTGACGCTTTGCAAGATCATGTGGAACGTGTGCAACATGATCAGTATGAAGGCAAAGGGAGTGCCGGGGCTGGCGTGCCGGATCGTCGAACGATGCATCTTAGCACGCGTCGAGAAGGGGCGCCACCTCGGTGAGTAATAGATAATCTTTGAGCAGGCTTTAAACGAGGCTTGAAGAAAGTCATTAAATGTGGGTCATAGGTAGCGGTCCCGTAGTGTCCTCTGACAGTGCAGAGGTCTATGAGCGACGGTAACAGCTTACGATCAGGTGGCCCAATGCCCGTCTGCCTACAAGGCAATAAAAATAACTGTAATTTTAAAGCGATATTCATTTTCAATTGTCCCTTTTACTAACACAAAAAATACTTCTCTTATTTAGTCGATTCACTGTAATTTTTCTGACGTAATTTTCCTTTACAATTTGTAACTTAACTTCTGTTACAGACTTTATTTAAAAATGTATTTTCAGAGCGATCACAGTGGGAGAGCTATAAGCACAATCTAGCTCTTCGTCTGCCGCTCATCATGACGTCATCTATACAGATTGCAGCTAAAATGTGTCCGAAGCCATTAAAGCGATCGTAATGCAGAAGGTTCTACAGATCCGAGGCTCCCGTCACTCCGTAAAAGAGATCGTGCAATTCGAATATGATGTATTTAAAGATAGTAAATATGGTACACTTTATCAAATTACTATTACTAACAACTCAGTACTGCCTACTGCTGGTCTCTACATTAGACGGATCATAGTCCACCACGCTTGCCCAATGCGGATTTGGGACTTCACAGATCTTCAGAGGATTTTTAGAATCCTTTTTCTTTTTTTTTCATCACCGTGTTCAGCTAGTGATGTTGTGAAAAATTGCACATAAATCTTTTGCACGTTAAGCTTTAGAGGTACAAGTCGGTTTTTAACCCGTGACCATGTGAAAGGCGAGTTTTTCAATCACTCGGCCACCACTACTAATGTTTCAATAGAAAGATCATAATGCATTAATCTTGCGTGTTAGACTTCACATATTATTGTCTGTTGCAACTATGTAGAAAAATATTACTAAATGTAATACACAATTTCAAAAAAATCCTTTATCTCTGGTATTCTCGGGCTGGACATAATAAAAGTTGTTGAACGTAATCTAAGTTAAACTCGGGAAAGTTTAGATTACACAATGCAACTTTTTCCTTGTTTCAATGTAACCGCATTTTACAGGGTAGCTTGTTTATGTAACTTCCCGGCAAAGTGACTTTTATCTTATCTCAACTTAAATTAAATATTAACACGATACAATTCTTAAGATATAGCTGGTATACAAAAAATTTAAAGGATGTATAGTTTGCTATTAAAGCCAGTATTCATAGAACACTTAAAAATTAAGTACTTGTCCATCTTTAAAAAAAGTTAAAAAAGTTCATAAACGAGCCCGCAATCTTCACTGACATTAAGGTCTGGTGGAACGATAGCTCTTCTGCCTGCAATTTAAAAAAGGTTATCTTTTTAAGGTTACTTATCATAAGGTCTCAATAAACAATTAGAAGACTTAAAAAGCTCGCCTCTAACGTTGATTGACAAATGTCTTAGGTTTCCGTGTACCGATATGGACGAGCGTGGACGTGGCTTGGCTGTTGGCAACCGAGATCGGCATGCCTCAGGGCATGAGCGCTGTTGTCGAGCTAATAATCAACTTGGCAGAGTTCAACCGTTTCAAGCTGGAATGTGACATGTCGCGCATTGAGAACCCTTCCACTTCTGCATGTAAGTATTCAATTAATTAATTAAAGTACTTTATAAATAAAATAAATAACATTAGATTAGAATAGAATATAGAATATAATTTATTGTACCAAAACACCAATTATTATTTCGTTGGCATTTCTGAATGGGTAGTTACGACCTTTTTACGTCTATCATTAAAAGTGTGAAGTGGGAGTAGCAGGATTTGCTTGAAATAGTTTGTAAAATTTAAAATCTTATGGCGTTTTCTAATATTTTCATCTTTGGTTTTTTTAAATAACAGCTTTTTTCAACCCGTATTATTATTTTAGCAATAGTGAAGAAGGTCCTTAAAGGTAAGCCCTAGGTAGCGGCCCCGCAGTGTTCCCTGACATTGCAGAGGTCTATGAGCAACGGTTTCTGCTTACGATCAGGTGGCCCGTTAGCTCGTCTGCCTACAAGGCAATAATAAAAAGTGATTCTGTCAACAATTTCTTCTTGTTACGATACTTTCTCTTTAAGCTTAAGAGCTTAAAAATACATTATTTCATTAAATACTGTTCTTAATTTTGCAAATTGACACTGCAGTATAATTACTATTCAGGTCAGGCTTAATCCGAAAACATTTGCGAACGTTACATCTCGTTGCCGGTGCAGTGGTATCCGCCGTGTGGTATTACAATCTGCCCGAGCAGGACTCGGTCGAGAAGCTGGCAGTACTGACCCGGGCACCTGTCACATTCATCATGTGCATAGCTGACTTTATCACTAAGTACTTGGCTGAAGATGAGCTCCCTTATCTGCCTTCGCCGAGGAAAAGAAAAATCAGCGAATAAGCTTTAATTACACGGGTCCACATTAGAGTTCACGAAGAGTCGCAACCGACAATTTGTAAAAAACTAAATGAAATTAAGAAAACTATTAAAGAACGTCTGTGCAAGAAGCCTACTATAAAGTCAATGATTACTTGGACGATTGCACAAAGTGAGAATGAGTTGCTCGCCAAGGTCGTTTCATTACAAAAATAGTTTTAAGCTATTGCATAGCTTCTATCGCGGGCCTTGAGCGCGGGGACTGAACCCAGAAATTCCGAAACGCAAAAAAACTAACGCTCCACTCATGCGGTACCTTGGTGTAGTGGTCAGGGTCATAGCTTTTTGTGCCTGAAGCTCGGAGTTCAAATCCTGATGTCCGCGTATTTTTTTTTGATTTTTATTTCTTTGTTTTTTTTTGTATTTTTAATGTTTTGTATAGTATTGTAAACATAAATTTAATGATTCTCATTATATGACGATGTCTTACAAAAAAGACATGCCCGCTTAGTTTCTTGCCAGTTCTTTCAGAACGGTGGCTATAATTTTATTTTTTTTGTGTCTGAAGTGGTGGTAGCTTTTAACTTTTGACGTCAACAAGAATGAGCACATCATCAATGTTGACAATAAAGTATTTCATTTCATTTTATTAAAAACAATTGAAATCAGCTGAGTGGGTGAAACGCTTGCCTTCTGATTCACGTGAATTTTTTCACACCACTGGCAAAAATCGGTGACGGAAAGCTGCATTGAGCCAGCGTTGTGGACTGTCTAGTGCCTCTTCTGAGGAGATTTGTCGTCCTTTAAATTGATAAGACTAGAATATGCTTGGAGATCTTTTATCACAATTTTATTATATAAAGTGATGGTGGATGTGGCGATCAATAATAGCGCGCGAGATCCTGAATCGCGGTTACGACATTTACAAAAATCTTCGCATATATACGACATCTGAAATCTACTACAACGGGCTTCGGCCTGACCGGGCATACACTACCTCGCCCGGTCGGAGATCTCCCTTTGGCCTAATTCCACAGATAGCCCACAGTGGATGTTATAGAACTAATTATAAAAATCAATTCTAAGGAGTTGCACTGAATTTTGCTGTTTTAAATACTTTTCCTACTAAAGCTTGTTTTAAATTCTAGGTTTTCATTGATCTGTTTTAATATTAAAGTTTTAGTGACTTTGTTACTTTTACACAGGATAATTGGCCAAGATATTTACATATTGAACGGATAATAAAGGCTATGATTCTTAGTGAATACCGAATTTGCGGTATTAGAATCGAGTACCCCTTCAATATGTAAAGTTTACCTCACACCCAGTATTATATATTATTAATAGTTTTATAATAGATACCTAGCTGTAAATTTTAAGTTTTTAGCTATCTTATTATAACTTTTATTGGCAGATGTGTTCCACATTTCATATAGTTTAGTAGTAGTTTCTCTGGTTTTACTTTTGTAAACTTCTCCAAATCAAACTCCAATTGTAAATCAGCATACAGTTTATTCTCCAACACAAATCTCTCTTCTTCCGAGTCACAGTAAAAACTCTTGACGCTGTGTTCTCGCTTTCACTTGTATACTTCTTAAATAACACGTCCGCTCACTTCGAGCATCCAAACAACAAATCCCCTAACAACGGCTAACACTTGCATTTATAGCAAGTCCCCACTTCCAACTACCCACAATGTTGGCTCTATTATACAAAATATTAAATGAGAAAAATAATGTTCAATAGAGTCCAGCACCAATCGAGTCCAGCACCAATTAAAACTAGACTTGTAACCAAGTAACCAAGCATCAATCCAGTCCAGCATCAATCCAGTCCAGCATCAATCCAGTCCAATCCCATTCCTTTCTTTTGATATCTCTAATATTTTGGGCTATTAAAGAATTCAGTATACCGTTGGATCTAGGAAACGTTACTGCTTTAATATATGATTTATGTCATGATCTAGGCAAAATCTTCCAAAAGCATTTGCTGTGAAACAGGATCCAAGATCGCTTATTAGCCTATCAGGGGCGCGCAATATGTCAAATATGTCTTGTAATGTTCTTTATAACATTTTGCGTACTAGCATTCCCGTCCGGCTTGATAAATACAAACTTGGCAAAAGAATCTTCGACAGTGAGTATGTGAGTAAACCCTGGAATGCAATCGAATGCAATCCATGGAAAGGAATCGCGACTGAAAACAAACCGGACCATTTTTGCAAACCAATAGGCTTTCTTTATTTGCACTATCGTCTTTTCGAAACCGACGTGAGCAATATCGTCGTGACCCATTTTGCACACCTGCCACATTGCACCCTTTGGTGCGACCCACCCTACGCATTCCTTGTCACCCCCCCACGTATCTAAAAAGATTATTATTCTATACTGCAAGCCTTTCGGGTCCAGGTTACTACTGACGATATCTTTTATTCTGCACAGCTCCGGATCCCCCATTTGTAAAGTAAGAAGACAGTCACTATCCGATATAACGAGCACTGATGGATATCTCACAGGATCGGTAGTATCCGCTCCTGGAAGCGGATACCACCGGCTCCGAAGCCGGATTCCTAGACAAGGCGTCGACATGTCCCATCTTTGTTCCTGCTCTGACTATCCAATGGACGTTGCAGCAGTATCCCTCCTACGCCAATCCTGCTGGCATCCGTATGAAGCTCCGTCTCGGCCGTAGGGTCATACAAAGCTTTCCTTTACGGTGACTGAATTAAGCAACCTGTAGTCTACACATAATCGTACTTACCCATTCTTTTTCCACACGAGAATCACGTTGACTCTTGAATAAAGCCCGCCTCTAGCATCTCGTCAATCATTTCCCGAACCTTCCCCCGTTCGTGGTCAGACAGACGATACAGTCTATAAACAACTGGACGCCGACTGCTCAGTTTAATTGACATTCTGTTACGTCAGTGCAGCCAAGATCCGCCATGCTATTCGCAAAACATTGGCTGTGGATAGCAATTTAATTTTTGCTTCCTCAGAAACAGCATCACCTAGCTGTACAAGCTTTTTGTCGAGATGATTGAAGGGAGAGGGGTCGGTTCTGGTCTCAGCAGCCTTCAGTGTCCACTAACCTATAGACCGACTCAACTCTTTCGGCGCGTGTTATGCGTGTTATAACTAAGTCTCTCCTAGAGGCAACATGGTATCGCACATGGTTGTACCGTAATAAAAAGTTTTCCGCTACCTATGTACTTTGTAAATCCCACCGCAACTACATACTGCCTACCGAATCCTCCTAGCATTTTGGTGCCTACCATAATACTACCAGTCGACGAAGTCTCAGTTGTGGCTCTAACGTTGGCAGGGTCATAGATTTTGCAGTAGGCGTATATCCGGACTTTTTCGGCGATGTTCATCTTCATTTCAAAATACCGAACTAGATTCTCTAAATGCCTGCAACACATATTTCAGTACTACGGGGCAACGGCTGGCACAAAATATACTAGAGAGGTTAAATGTTTCTGAAATCGATTTGTGTAATTAAGTTTCAGTAAGCACGGGCTCCTCAAGCTCTCTATTTTTACGTCCAACAACCTCAAAGGAGATAACAGACTTAATAAAAAATCTCAAAAATAACAGTGCGCCGGTGACAGTATAAAGAATTCCTTAGTCAAACGCATATGTCCTTATATACTAACTCCTCTTACTCATATAATTAATTTGAGCTTGTGTTCGGGTATCTTCCCTGATTGTTGGAAGCTGGCTACTGTCATTCCGATTCATAAAAGTGGTGATAAGACCTGGCCGTCGAATTACCGTCCCATATCACTGTTGTCTGTCTTTGCAAAAATCTGTGAGAAAATTGTAAATCAAAGACTTACTGATTTTCTGGAAACTAAAAATATTCTCTCAGACCGTCAGTTCGGTTTTCGGCGGGGTAGGTCAACTGAGGATGCGGTGTCTCAGCTAGTACAACGAATAGTGTCTTCGATCGATAAAGGAAAGAGAAATATTGGCGTATTCCTCGATCTAGCCAAGGCATTCGACACTGTATCCTCCAAAATCCTTTCACGAAAGCTTGAGCTCTGTGGCGTTCGTGGAGTTGCATTATCGTGGTTCCAGAGCTATCTCGCGGACAGAAAGCAACGTGTGTCTGTTTCTGGACATGTTAGTGATTCAGCGGATGTTGTTTTTGGAGTGCCCCAGGGCAGCATTCTCGGTCCAACTTTATTCCTCATCTACGTTAATGACATCCTGGATCTCTTTCCAGCGAGTAGCAGTGCTCAGATTTTGTGCTACGCAGATGACACTGCCATTATCTTCGAGGGAGACACATGGGAAGAAGCTTTTGCTGAGACAGAGAGAGGACTATCGGCAGTGGGAGCATGGCTGGATAATAATCTGCTTACAATTAATCTACAGAAAACATCATTTCTTTGTTTTCACAATACTGCTGCCACTTCTCCAGCAACTCAGAAATTGCAGGTTCATAGCTGCCGTGTTTTGGTGGGGTGTGGATGCACGTGCACATCGATTGAACGTACTCCTCATGTTAAATACTTGGGAGTGGTGTTGGATGAGAGGCTATCATTTAAGGATCACATCAGACAGGTTGTGGGTCGCACACGTAAACTGATACACCTCATGAAGCTATTGCGGGACGGTGCTGGAAAGGATATACTTCTTCTGGTCTATTCTGCACTTTGCCAGTCAATAATCGTATACTGCATAGGCGTATGGGGGGGAGTGGCTAAAAGTACATTAATAACTCTCGAAAGAGCTCAAAGAGCTGTATTAAAAGTAATGCTGCGGAAGCCACTCTTATATCCTACGAAGCAGTTGTATCAAGAATCGAAAGTTATAAGTGTACGTCAGACTTATATCTTCAAAGCTGTCACGACTTATCATCGATCTGTCCTCAACGGATCGGCAGAAGTGGTTTACTCCTCCCGTCGCTTCTTTCCTTCTATACCCCAAACTCGCACTAGCTTTGCGAGGCGCTTCAGTGCATTTTCTTTCCCGATAATATATCGGAAAGTATTTGATGCTTTGTGTGACATCAATACGACCAGCTCACCTTATAAAGTAAAAATTGCTGTCCGTGATTGGCTTCTATCGCTCAATTATGATGATACCGAGGAAATTTTAATAATCAATAAGTAGTTATTTTGTATAATACACATGGCCGATTGCTGTATTCATTGTTATTATTCAATATTTATTTATTCAATTATTTTATTTTAAACTGTGTATGCATGTCATACGAGTATCACGAATTGTATTGTCTTTTCCTTCTTTTGTTTGTTGTTCTATCTGTTCTAAGCTGTCTCCTCTGATATCTTTCAATCAATGTAATAATATTTAAACGTGACGGTCTCCTGCGATACAGGCCTAGCCTAGTGCAGGGACCACTGCTAAATTTTTCTGTACTAAAAAAAAAAAAAAAAAAATTGGTATGTAAACGACAATGAACGATAGCGTTTACTCCGTCATTGGATAAGCTTAATTTTGCTCAGCCCAACGATTAGACAAGGCCATTTCCGAATGCCTTTCATTGTAGGTGGTATACCGTCATGAGTAAATCCGAGTCTGGCAAATCTGTCAAAAGTCAGCGAAACTTCGCTACCAAGGTCAAAGAATGCTTCTGATGGAACATATTCTACAGTCACTCACTTTTTTTTTTATTTATTTATTGCACGACGCTGAACTAGATGTACGCATGGTTTTCGCCATGATTTCAGCGTTCGTTGACCCTGTGCTCGGTTTAGCATGACACAATTCAGGCTTATGGCCCACTTTATTGCAAAGACTACACCTGATTAATGGCTTGGCGCATCTGGAGTACGGACGTCCCTTTTCCTTGCAATTGTAGCCAAATAAACTAGGATTGACTTGTGCGCCAAACCGACTACTCGACTTACCGTTTCTCATAACGACATCCCTCTCTTTAGAAAACTGTTGCGGTACGTAAGCTTCCTTATTGTTGATGAGCAAAAACATCAGCAATTCGTGAGGTTCTTCACGTCGCGAGGCCAGAGCACCAGATCTTATGGTCCTATCGCTAATACCATGAATTACACAGTCTACCGCGCGCCTACCCAGGTTTTTGCATTGATTGAGAAGGGCTAATTTTCAAAAAAATAGTTATGAATAATAATATGTTCATTAACCCTACTCCTACGTCGTCACATGTCCTCGAGTAATGTCTCTTAAAACAATTTAGCCTGCCACTCTTCCCCAAGTATTTAAGATTGAGTTCTGACTTTCATACCAAGTTTTAGCTATTATGGTCCTTTCATCCCAGCCGTAGACCTTTGCACACTCGTTGACCTTTTTCAACCATATGTACATACGCTGGCTTTTCTCAGACGTATTGAACTCGGGGATGATGTTTTTACTGTCTCGATTGGCTAACTGTGTGCTTGGGCCCGGTTCTTACTGCGGCGTTCATCAGAGCGTTCCTCTGGCGTCCACGTCCGGTAGGCCACATTCGTATCCGTAGGTGCTCTTGCAACTGCGGCTGCGACTGCGACGTCTCGACTCACGGCGTTCGCTTCGGTGGCGACGGCGTGCAGCATCTCTGTCCCTTTGTAGAACCAACTCCAGCTGACGAACTCTTTCTTGCTCCCACCTTAGTGAGAGCTCGCGGTCCAGCATTTGAAGACTGTGACTACGGCTTCGCGTGCTCGAGCCACAGCGTTCGTAGCTACCAGCAACACTGTGCCTGGACCGTGAACGGTCCCGTCGAGGCATTCCCAGATCCATTCTCCGAAGCTCAAAGACAGAAAATTGTGTATTAGCAATGAGTCTTTAGCTGTGTTAGGTATTGGTACAGCTAATTAATAAATACCTTCTCGGCCGTGGTAGTTCGGTAGGTGGTCCCGAGTGAAACAACTCCGTACACAGAACACACAGTTTATTGTCACAGCACAGAAGAAAGCAACAGAAAAGAAGGAGTAATAAGCACAGCACAGAAGAAGCAAAGAGATAGATTTAAACAGTTATTTAAGCGCAATATATTATTAAAAACAGATATTATTCAGGCAAGCAATCGGTTCGCGTTAGACAGCTGTAACGATGTTCCGAGCGGTTCGAAACCGGTTGCTCATCGAACTTCACAACAGGCTACGTATGTGTGACGTATTATTACATACGTTTCCACTAGTCGTCCGGCAGGTTCGTACGATAATAGTGCAAACGATTTTTGGTGTGTGTATATATATTGTGTGTATATCTAATATATAAAATTGTCGTGTCACGGTGTTCGAACTTGAACTCCTCCGAAACGGCTCGACCGATTTTGATGAAATTTTTTGTGCTTATCCGGTACCTATGAGAATCGGCCAACATCTATTTTTCATCCCCTAAATGTTAGGGGTAGTCCACCCCTAATTTTTTTTTTCGGCGCAGACGAAGTTGCGCGAGTCAGCTAGTAATATTATATGCGTGCGCTGTGTATGTTTATATATGATGTATAAATATATGTATATTATTATATTATATAAATTATTTTATACTTTTTATATTAAGTGTATTTTAATATTATAAATTACACAATTCTTATATATAAATATATTATATAATTATATTTATATATAATGTGGAGTTCCCACAAGTCCTTAACCATAATGTCCCAGACAAGAGGTGACAAGAAAGCGTTAGCGTGTGAAACGAAAATAAAATTGACGGGGGCGGTTCAATGTTTCGTGGTATCTCGAAAAATATGCTTCCTACGTCAAAATAACGAAAATTTCGGCCCCCTTTAGAACCCCACCGTGCGGGGCCAGTAATCGGAGGTAATCTTTTTTTTTTACTCTGTGGTTCAAGACGATAAAAATAGATTTTCAATATTATCACGACCTTAGAAACGTGGAGTGGTATGGGAAAATAATATGCTCTCAAATTCTGGGCGTAGCGGTAAATTTCGAATTGATAATTATCGGGCGAGTATAATGTTCTGTACTTACGGTTTTATGCTGCGATCTCACTTCTGAGATGTAAACTTCTCCAAATCAAACTCCAATTGTAAATCAGCATACAGTTTATTCTCCAACACAAATCTCTCTTCTTCCGAGTCACAGTAAAAACTCTTGACACTTTGTTCTCGCTTTCACTTGTAAACTTCTTAAATAACACGTCCGCTCACTTCGAGCATCCAAACAACAAATCCCATAACAACGGCTAACACTTGCATTTATAGCAAGTCCCCACTTCCAACTACCCACAATGTTGGCTCTATTATACAAAATATTAAATGAGAAAAATAATGTTAATGGTAATATTGAAAACTGTTACAAAAATGCTTTAAATTGATTAGAAACCTTTCACTTTAAATATATATTTTTGAAAAAAACAACAGCTTACGATGAAAGTTATTTGTTGCATGATTATCTATACTCTATACTTATAATAAAATCGTAGAGAGGTCAATTCTGTACATTGAAAATATCAACAAAAAAACTAGCAGGGGGTGTTTGGTTATCGATTCTGATGCCAAAAATGCAATTAGAATTTTTTTTGTCTGTTTGTCTGTTTGTCTGTTTATCTGTTTGTCTGTTTGTCTGTTTGTCTGTATCTTTGTGCACGCTAATCTCCGAACCGGCTGAACCAATTTAGTTGGGGTTTTTTGTAATGTATTATGGCAAGTCTCACTTAACATTTAGTCGTTGTTTTATCAAAATCGGTTCAGTATTTAAAAAGTTATAAGCGAAATAACGTCGATGGGTATTACGTTCGGAGGAGCCAACATAAAGAGATCTCCAATTTATATGGTGAATCGTCGCAACTGGAGCTCTGACTAAAGTGGACGGCGGAACCAGTCATATTGAGTAATTCGTATTTCGACTGGAAAGAGTGCCGAGCGCATAACGCGTCGCGCCGTCCCTACAAACCCCGTGCTGGGTTCTGGCCTCAGCCGGGGTTTGGACGATGAGTGTGAGCGGTTGGAGGTTTTAGTGCGGTTCAACTCCCACATATCCGGTGATTTCCTACAACTGAAAAAAAAAAAGTTAGTCTTTATTACATAAGCTCGGCCATTGAAAGTCCCATCCAAATCGACCCAGTCAATCATGTTTAGGCTCTACTGAAGCGTCCTGATGAGATCTTTGTGTAGAGGATGAATGTCAAGGTCTGATGATGAAGCTGGAAGGTGGCTATGGGAACTCCGTCATTAAGAAAGATAACCTCATCGTGTTTAGGCTCTAATGAAGTGTCTTGATGAGTTCTTTGCGTAGAGCATGGATTTCAAGGTCTGATGATGGAGCTGGAAGGTGGCTATGGGAACTCCGTCATTAAGCAAGATAACCTCATCGTGTTCAGGCTCTAATGAAGCGTCCTGATGAGATCTTTGCGTAGAGGATGAATGTCAAGGTCTGATGATGGAGCTGGAAGGTGGCTATGGGAACTCCGTCATTAAGCAAGATAACCTCATCGTGTTCAGGCTCTAATGAAGCGTCCTGATGAGATCTCTGCGTAGAGGATGAATGTCAAGGTCTGATGATGGAGCTGGTAGGTGGCTATGGGAACTCCGTCATTAAGCAAGATAACCTCATCGTGTTCAGGCTCTAATGAAGCGTCCTGATGAGATCTTTGCGTAGAGGATGAATGTCAAGGTCTGATGATGGAGCTGGTAGGTGGCTATGGGAACTCCGTCATTAAGCAAGATAACCTCATCGTGTTCAGGCTCTAATGAAGCGTCCTGATGAGATCTTTGCGTAGAGGATGAATGTCAAGGTCTGATGATGGAGCTGGTAGGTGGCTATGGGAACTCCGTCATTAAGCAAGATAACCTCATCGTGTTCAGGCTCTAATGAAGCGTCCTGATCAGATCTTTCCGTAGAGGATGAATGTCAAGGTCTGATGATGGAGCTGGAAGGTGGCCACTGTCTGTCTGGCTAATCTCTGGAATGGCTAGACCGATTCGGACGGGCTGACTTTCAATGACTGATAGTTTATGTTATAAGGAGTAACTTAGGCTATAATAATTTTAGAAATTGTTGTTTTTTTTAATTCTCGATGAAGTTCAAGGATGGTATTTACAGTGAGAAAAAAATCGAATAGTTGACATTTAATTGAGATTGGCGCAGACGAAGTTGCGCGGGGCAGCTAGTTTTAAATATAATTCAAAATATATTTCTAAACTGATAAACTTAACATGTGAAAAAAACACCTTTATATTACACACTATTGCATGCTATTCCGGCTCACTGTTTTTTTTATTTTTTTTTAGTTTTAATTGATATTTAAATACGACTACTAAACCAGTGTTTTATTTCTACTAAATTTTAAGGGTGTACAAAAGTATTTTATTAAAATTACTGCGTGTTAAAACGGTCGGCCAGTGGTACCGGCAAACGAACGAGAAAGAGGGTAAACAGATTTGTCTGCTCTTAAATGACCTACCCGCAGTTCTTCAGTCTTCCCGTGATCATGGCGCTTGAAACAGTGCTGAAATATCGGGACCTCTCAATTAAAAATAATCGTGGTAAGAACCCGTTTAGTAATAATGTAAGTGATGTAGATAACCGCGAGTGTTTAAAGAAATTTATTTTAGTGTAGGTATGAATAAAGATGTTTTATCTATAATATCGCATAGTTTTGTTATACGATTACTTTAATGTCGCTTTTCCACATTGACTCGCCAACTTCCAACTTTTATAGTGTTCGGCCGTCGCTGTTATTTATTTTATACGTGTGTTGGACTGTAATTCTTAGTAAGATTTAAAACATTCCCTTCATTTTGTTCTTTATTAAGTTAGGTATTGGATTGTTTATAAAAAATGCACAGTAAAGCAGATAGGTATATCGTTTTTATATACTAAAAAAAATCTTTGACAAAAAATGTAGGAAGAAGCAGCAAAGTAAAAGTGTAGTGTGTAAAATTTGATTTAAGTAAATATATTTTGGAAGAGTACTTTTTAATCATTATCATTACTTGTATAGTTTTAAGCTTGAATAAACGTTTTTATTACTACAATGTTTTTTATTATACAACCCTTGACTTGACGTTTCTTCGCGACTCGAGTTTGACGATAGTATTACTTTTAAGTTTAAACTGTACAATATTAGTTTATAGAATACTATTACTAAACGGGTTCTTACCACGATTATTTTTTATTGAGCGATCCCAATATTTATATAGTGTAAGTGATGTAGATAACCGCGAGTGTTTAAAGAAATTTATAGAATACTAGCTGACACGGAGAGTGAAGAGTTTAGTTAGTGCAGAGAAATGAGTTTATTTACGACATCTCATCAAAAACCGCAAAGCTGTCTGTGTCTCTCTACTATATCATGTATGTATTCACACGTAAACCTTCCTCTTGAATATTTTTTTTTAAGAAAACCGCATTAAAGTCTAATGCATATTTTTAAGATTTAAGCATTCATATAGAGATTTATAGACAACAGGCCCATACTGAAAAAATGATGGGTCATTTGATTCATCAGGTGACCTATCTAAAACGAAATTCGAGCATAAAATAATAAGATTCAGTACTATGCCGTCACTTGTAAGCTGTCCAACTGAGTGCAGGTGAGAATTCGAAAGTACAGGTAGAGTGAGTACATTTTGGTGACATATTTTTATACGGCATTCTTACCACCGATAGATCCCTGAAAAATAATAAGAAAACGATCAGTGCCGTACAAAAATGTTGCGCCACAAAATCGGATTTTTTTTTAAATTTTCCGACAATTACCGAGGTATATTTGGTCATTTGATTTTGTACGGCATCTGTATCATACTTTTTTTTCGGGTATTGGCCCACCTCTCACTCCCACCACTGTAACTCCTGTGTAGCCAGGATCCACAGCGGCGACCATCGTAATGACTCTGAGCAGTGAAGCCCAGGAAAACCCGAGGGAAAGCTAACTTGTCTTGGACCCCGCAACGAATTTAATCAGAAGATGATAGAAGGAGTAGGAAAAACATGAGTTTTGACTTCCCTTCTCGCAAAAGCGGGAGACAATAAAATAAAATTGAAAGATGCATTACGCCAGAATTGAGAAAAGCACCACGGACATTTTATTAAATTTATTGGACCTATGCGGTGAGCTGTTGTACTATTTAGGATGCCAATAATAGGTATGGCAAAAACGTTTGAATGCACGGAAATTTGCGCTGGATGCTACAAGATCCGTGTAATAAACGACTCTAGACGCTACTTGTAAGGAATTTAACATAGTGACGCGTTCCATATGCCATAGATTGCACTCCCAGAGGATGTGATGGGCTGTCTGTTCATACTTTTGTTGATCAGTTGAACAGTCGCAAAGCGGTGAATCTACCAATTTAAAAGAAAATAACTTTTGTTTAAAATTGCCATGTCCCGTTAGGAACTGCGAAACGCAATGATCTATTTCGATCCATTTCATTTTTAACCTTTCACGGATACAAGGAAAGAATTTATAGAGATGACGGCCCTTAATTGAACTATCCCAGCGTGTTTGCCATTCCGTTATTAAATCGTTGCAAACGTCATCGAGTGAATTATATAGTCGTTGTATTTTGAGTTGATCACGCGGTAGTAGAAATTGACACGCTTCATCTTTATTCACATTATAAAACATTGACGCGCGACGTTGGATTTCTAAATCTACGGGGAACACACCCGCCATCACTGGCAGTGCTTCCGTACTGACCGTCCTATAAGCCTTGCATAGAAATATCAATGCCAAACGTTGACTTTGAAGTAATTTTCTTCGAGCAGCGCCAATAGTGGACCTGTCGGCCCATACTGGAGCGCCGTAGCAAATACAGCCTAGGTAGGTAGCCGTATAGATCGTTTTCAATACATTAAAAGTAAGGCCCCACGTAGCAGTTGATATTCTCGTCAAAGCATAAAAGTTACGTTTCGCTTTATCGCCTATCTGTTGAATGTGTTCAATAAAGGTGATTTTTTTTTCCAAAATCATTCCGAGATAACATACGGAGTTTTTCGATTTAATGTTTACACCATGGAACTTTATACGCGGCGGTGCTACCAAGTCACCCTTTAAGAGTAGTTGGAAAGTTTTATGCGGAGCGAAAGCGAGACGATTTCGACTACCCCATTCCGATATTAATTCAATAGCAGTCCTTCCTTTATGTTCGATTTCGGACCGTGAGTTTGCTTCGATTAACAAAAGGACGTCATCCGCGTAACCCGTAATGAAACATCCCGCCGGGAGAGGCAGCGCGAGGAAATCATCGAATCCTAGATTCCACAAATACGGTGACAAGACGGAGCCTTGTGGACATCCCAAATTCAAAGCCTTTGAGCACGCATGGTGGCCAAGCTTCAACGTAGTTGTTCCATTGCTAAGGTATGAGTATATGATAGAATATATGTTTTTATAGCAACCTCTTAGTTTAAGTTTAAGAAGAAGCATTGGCCACCAAGCGTTATCAAACGCTCCGGATATATCTAAGAATATGCCGAGAATATACTTCGCTGTTGAAGACTGAACTATTTTTCTAACCGACATTACTGCATTGATTGTAGATTTGCCGCTTGTGAAGCCGAATTGGTTTGGGTTAAATTTTAAGCCTTCCGGAAGCAACCTAGGCACGATCAACCGTTCTAGCACTTTTCCTAGCGATGGCAATAATGTTACCGGTCTGTATGATTTTGGATCGTCAGGAGGTTTATCACCGCTTTTTGGTATTAATTTTATAAAACCTTTACGCCAAATTTTAGGAAAAACTCCTTCGTGTATGCAGCGTTGATATACATACAGGATAGAACTAGATGACATTTTACATGCTTCTTTTATCATTTTATTTGATATTTTATCTTGGCCTGATGCTTTATTTATGGATAATGATTTAATAACTTCAGTGAATTCAAAAAGGTTAGGTAAATCCGAGTCGCTAGTAACCGGTAGTTCCGTCACACGTTGTCTAATCTGTAAGTGATATTCGTTGTCATCGCTAATATTATCGTCCGGAAGAAGAACATTTAACAAAGTTTCCGTTGTCTCTTCTATACCCGTTGTATGTGTATCGTTTATTTTTATGTTAGAAAAGTAAGCCATTGTTACAGGTTTATTAGCTTTAAATTCATGATACAAGGGAGACCAAGGACCCTCTCGTTCTAGATTATTTACTATTTGACGGAGTAAGTTCGATTGTGCTTGAATAACCGTAGCTCGATAACGGGACCTGGCACATCTTAGTGTTATGCGCGCAGCCTCCATTCGTTCATCAGAGATAACAGACTTTTTTAACTTATTTACTTTACGTCTAGCGCGACGAAATTTTCGGCGTAAATCTACTAGTAAACCAGACCACCAATCACATCTGCGAGCCCTGAGAGTCGCAGATCGGCCCAAAGCAACATCAGCACAGTACATGAACGTGTCATTCATAAGTTCTGCACATTCTGAAGCTGAGATATTATCGCGAACAAACTCTTTACTGTGAGCAGCAAATAAAGATGTAAAATACTGCCAATCAGCTTTTCTGGTGTTGTATGTGTAGTCGTAACTACGCGCGGACGGATCGTGTTTCATACCAGCAGCAAACTCGTATATAATCAAACGGTGGTCGCTACAAGACGCGTCCGGGAGAACGCGCCATTCGTTTAAAAGTACGTCTGCACTTGATAGTGTGACGTCAATAAAAGATTCGCCCATTGGGCCACAAAAAGTTGGTGGTGCTTCGGGGGTATTGTGAATTGTTAAATTCATTTCAGCAATGAAATCCTCTACAGCATTACGTCTTTCAGCGTCAGCGGCGCGCTGTTTACCAAACCACAGAGGTGATGAGGCATTGACATCAGCACCAATGACAACCTTCTGACCTGCAAGCGCTCTCAGAACTGAGCGTAGGTGATTCAAATGAGGAGATACAGGGTCAGAGAATTGAAAGTAACAGCTCACAACAAATAAGTTGAAAGTAGAAGTTGAGACCTCCGCCACCGCACAGTGAGACCACGATATATTATGCATATATGTTACTGTGTATTTATTATTTGCGACATAAATGCCGGCTCGCGCTTTGTTATCAAATTGCACTACTTTACTGCGTAAGCCAGCCCGTTGATATTGTTCTTGTATTAATACTATATCTATTTTGTATTCTATTACGAGGTTATCTAATTCCGATGTAACTGATTTATCGTTATGGAGATTTAATTGGCCTATGACAAGTTTATCCATAATTTGTATTTAATATGAGTTGCTCTAGTTTGGATTTTAGTGAAGGACACTCAGTGGAACCGGTAGGATGATCACACGGTTTTTTAAAACGTTTGCAAGAAGCACAAACAGGAGGGGAGTCTTTCTGTTTGCAGTCCTTGATCTCATGTGGACCAGCACAGTGCTCACAGCAAGGTGTTTTTTCGTGGCAGTATTTGGCAATATGCCCATATTGCTGGCATTTCAAGCAACGTACCACTTCGATGTCATCTACAAACCGACATGTTGCCCAATCGATGAAAAGTTTTTCCTTCGTATTTACGAGATGATTTCTAATGGTGTGATCAAGTTCAATACCTATCCATTTCCTATTGTTGTTAAGAACGCGGCGACGAACTATTCTTGTCGATTGAATAAAGTCGTCTTCTTTGACTTTTATTTCGTCTTTAATATTTTGACGATATAACGCAACTAAGAACGCGTTGTCTTCCATTGAACCGGGAACGTCTTTAACTAGGAGGCGAGGCCTGCGTCCGCGAGGTTTTTCTAAGCGCAATCCCGCGTTTTTAATAGCGTCGACTGATTGTAATTTTTTAAGCTGGTTTTCATTGCTCACACGAAGAACTACACCTGCCTTCGCGGTTTTTTTAACTCCTACTATTTGAAATCCGTCGTCAGTGGGGTTTATTGCTTTCATTAGTGCATTTTTAGTAGCCGAAGAAGTTTGTAACTCTACTGCACGTTCCTGAGACGGATAAGCTATAACACACGGAAGAGGGGCGCGAGTTTCAACAAATGGGACCGATTTCGCTAATTTTAATTTGCAAGTATCTGCGTATGACTTTGGTTTCTCGTTTACGTTTACGGGTACGGGTTGCCTGGCGCACTGGGCCAAATTACGCTCTGCATTGGCAAGTTTCGTTTCGACCGTTGAAGAACGAATCGCGAGCAACGACACAATAGCGGTTACTTTTTGTGTCATATCCATAATGGACGCTTTATTCGCAGCAATAATCCGAGTGCCTTGATCGTTGACTATTTCATTTATTTTTGATAAGAACGTTGACGCCTCCTGGACTAGGTCGTAATAGTCGCACGTAGAATCATCGTTTAAGTCGAGAGTTCTTATAATATTTTCATCAGAAATAGTTCGCGGTATAAGCTTTTGGTTCGAAAATACAAACGGTGAAGACGTATCTTTATAACTACGCTTATTACTTGGTGAGCGCGGTGTAGTACTAGACTTCTTAAAAGGATCCGGCGGGTCAACATTTTTGCTCGACATTATGCTAAAGGTGCGAACAAAACGTAAAACAAAGCTTATACGACGTACTTCGTTCAATAAAAACGCGCTTCGGAATACCCGACACAAAAAAAATGTTAAAAGACTTACCGAGTGATCGATGTTTTACAAAAATTTATAGAAAACACAAAAAACAAACCAGAGAAACTCACTAAATCAAAGGTTTATGATAATAATATCCTATTGAAATACTTTTTACCACAAAACAATTGCACTAAACACTATTTATCAATTTTTAAAAACCCGAGCGTAACAAAGTAAACTGTCAGCTGTGCGGCGCGCGGGGGAAGTGTGATGTGATGAATCTGTATCATACTGTTTAAATACTGCTTCTAATCCATTATTTCTGAACGCCGTACAAAAATCTTGCGACAAGGGGAAAAAACTATGGTTGCAATCCCCCCACCTTGTCTCGCCTTGTCGCGGCGGTGAGGCATAAGCGTGCGCCCTCGCACCCCGCAGGGTGTTTTGTTTGCAAGAGGGTGCCGCGAACTAAGAAGATCACACTGGAGGTTCTCTCCCCACATCGTCTGCCAGCCAAACGATGTCCCTGGGGATGAGAAGGGTGGCTGGGCCACCGGAGAAAGACTGGCCGCGCTCTTGGGCGTGGCCACAAAGTGGGGGCCAATGCCCGCAAGGACAAAGGACCCCGCTTGAAGTTGTTGGGTGAACCAGGGGATCTTTCTTCCCGGTCGCCGGCTGCCACGGCACCTGTAGCTGCCTCGCGGTGGCTGCAGGGGCAAGCCTCCCAGAGGGGGGTACCGGTCTACCGGGGTGGCTTCGGAGTAGCAAACCGTAATTCCCACCGGCTGTGTGGGAGGCGGGGGCCGCTGCATCTCTAATTTTTCTTCTATCTTCTACTGTTGGAGAGCTACATGCAGGGGCCGCGAGGAGGAAAAACCTCTATAAAAAAGCCCTAATCCTAAGTTTTGATGCCCGGCGATGGGATGAATGGCTGGAGGGATTCCAGTCGATAGGTCGTCCCAGGGGACCTCCCCCCTCCTGGCTAAACAAAAGGGGGAAAACATCACCATGGAAACACAAGGCACGACAACCTACTCAGGAGGGTACCACACGTGGAACGTGTGGAGACTCCCTCCGTGTACCGGCCGAAGCAGGGATTGCTACGACCGGTACACGCAGCCCGCGTTCGTTATCTGAGGCGGGCATCAAGTGCTCAGACGAAGGGGGCTGTGCGACGGGCAGCGGAAAACCCGTCGAATCTAGGAGTGGGAGCTCGATGTCGCTGGCAAGCGACGTCGGCTCCGGGAAAGCGGGGAGGGTCCTCCGCAAACGGAAATCCGTTGCGCGGAGGACCTCGGGAAGTAGATCGTCCTCTGGCGGTGAGAGGCCGCAGAGGACGAGACGCTCCGAGAGGCTGGCCGCTAAGAGCGGCAATACCGGGTCCGGCCGTGACTCGCCAACACCATCGGCGGCGTCTGCGACCTCGGTTCCGCTGAGCGGAGGGGAGCTCTCTGAGAGTCCCACCTTTATTCTTGAGAGCCTGGGGCGCAGGGCACTTTACGCGTCCGGCCGGGTCTCGGGAAGAGGTGCAAAGGCGGAGGGGCAGCGGTTGCGGAAGATCGCAACCGATGTCAAGAAACTGGTGCTGGTGTACTCGGCGGCCATCAGCCGAGCATCGGCGCTGGAGGGCGAGGTCGGGCGGTCTCGAGCGGAGATTGCTCGACAAGAGAGGGAGATCGCCGGCCTCAAGGCGAGGCTGGCGGCGTTGGAGAGGAAGGAGTCATCGCGCTCGCCGCGGAGGGAGCGGCGCACGCCGCCACTGACCGCTCGGACGGGGGATGCGGCCGCGCATCGGACTCCTCCCGCTCCAACCATAGACGAACAGCCGGCCATGCCTCCATCTGAGGCGACAAGACCCAAGCGCCACCCCTCGCCACGCTCAAGGGCGGGGATACGAGAGACGACTGAGGTGGAAGGGCACATCAGACGGGAGCTGATGGAAGAGTTCGGCAGGGAGATTGCCGAACTCAGGGCAGAAATCGCTGCCCTGCGTGGTGCTGCATCAACAGCGCCACCTTCCGTCACCCCGTCGCGCCCCATCACTCGCCAGTCGGCTCGTCGGCCCCCTGCGGGGCCAACCCCAAAGGGACGTGGTACTAGTGCCCCGGCACCAAAGCCCCGTCTGCTCTGCCGCCAGTGCCGTCCAATATGGACGACGCCTGGACGGAAGTGGTACGGCGGGGCAACAATAGGGCCAGGGTTGCGGCCCCTTCGATGGCGGCGGAGGTCTCACCATCTGGAGGGGTTGCAGCCCTTCCCTCACAGGCGAAGACACGGGTGGTGGCAGAAGCTCCCCAGAGGGGTAGAGCGCCTGCTACCCCCACCAACCGGACTACGACGCGGGCGGCGGCAGAAGCTCCCCAGAGAGGTAGAGCGCCTGCCACCCCCACCAACCGGACTAGGACCACGGCGGCCGTGGCTGCTCCCCAGCAGGGTCGAGCACCGGCCGCCAAGAACAAGAAGAGGGATTAAGAAGAAGAAGGGGCCGCGCGCGCCGAAGTCGGCGGCAGTAGTTGTCACACTGCTGCCAGCCGGCGTGGAAAAGGGCATGACATACCCCAATGTCATGGCCCAGGCGCGCGCGGCTATTGACCTCGGGGAGATAGGAGCGGGGGAGGGCCTCCGCTTCAGGACGACCGCCAATGGGGCTCGTCTTTTGGAATGTCCCGGTGCTGAAAGTTCCGGCATCGCGGACCATCTGATGGCGGGCCTCCGGGCGGTCTGGCCGGAAGAGGTGGTGCGCGTCCACAGGCTGGTGAAAATGGCAGAGATCAGGATCACTGGCCAGATCGGCGTGGGCGCACTGTCCTGTAGAGACGGCCACCTCCTTGGCCACTCCCCCGCCAGGCAGACCGGCTGGACACCCTGGCAGGTTGCGCGTGGGCTGGATAGCGGCTCACGTGCGCCTGCTGGAGTCGCGCGCTTGGCGGTGCCTCCGGTGCTTCGGCACTGGACACAGCATCGCCAGGTGCACGAGTACGGTTGACCGCAGGGAACTTTGTTTCCGCTGCGGTCAATCTGGACACAAGGCGGCCGTGTGCTCGGCTGCGCCGCACTGTGCTCTGTGTGCGACGGCCGGGCGCAAGGCTGATCATCGGGCGGGGGACAAAGCTTGCTCCCCGTCCGGCTCCAACTTGTTTTTTTGAAGATCATTTTGATGTGAGTATTTGACACAGTATAATCTTTTTTTTTTTTTTTCTGTTTTCAACTGCCATCAGTCGATTACGACTATAATCAGTTTATTTGTAATATATTTATTGCGATTGGGTTTCGGAGACCAGTGTCTCAGCTAACCCCTATTTAGTCGTCCTATAAGACGTGTTTTCGCTTTAGTCGATTCGTTGCTTGGCTGTTATCTAGGAGTTCAGCAGCAAGTGGGTTCGGGTGATTTGCCAGTCGCTTCTTGTAGCGCTCGGTATGGTTCTTAATTTCCTGCTTAACCCTCTACTGCATGAATTATGAAGGAAACGAAAAAAAAATATTTGATAGTTGTTGAGCCTTTATTTACTGATAAGATATGCTACAGAAATAAAATTTGAAAAAAAACGGTTACAGGAACTGAAAAAAAAATTAAGACCATATATGGGTTCATATGCATTCAAACAAATTATAATCATAATTACTAGTGGCATATATGGGTTTCTATGCAATAAAGAAATAATTTGAGCTTGAAGTATCTCGTACAATAGTTTCAGTATTTATAATGAAAATCGGATAAACAGTTCCGTTTATCGTTGTAACATAAGAAAACCATACATTTTTTACATTTTGTGTAAGTTTTTTGACCGCAACAACTACATTTTTGTCGGTGTTTCATCCATTCCGGCATATGGTCTATTTTGTCCGTTCTTACAGAGTTCAACGGCAGTTCTTGGTGTCTGGCAGGAACTTTCCTTACTTTACTTGGACGATTGGGTGTTCCTGGATTAGATGAAGCAGAACTACCGTGGCCAGTAAAACTTACAGGCGTTCCGTCTCTGCTTTGAGTGCAGGGACGTCCTCTTTTTCGAACACTTACTGCTTTACCTGATTTGCGTAAGTGTTCTGAAACTGCTTGCTTAAAATCAAATAAAGGCATGTAAATGTTTGGATTATTTCGGCGCCAAAGAATCCAAGCATTTACAATACACATATCCACCATGTGGAAAAATATTCTTTTGTACCATTTTTTGGATCTCAAGTGAATTCTATATAGACCCAGCATGGAGTCTAACAAATCAACTCCCCCCATGTGTTGGTTATATACCTCAACTGCTTGAGGGCAAGTAATGTTTTTATACTGCTTTTCTTTTCTAAAATATCTTCGTTTTGTAGTGGTTGGTTCAGCACCTACGTAAGTTGAAAGCATATGCACCGGTTTATTATCAAACCAAGTAACTGCACTTACATTGACTCCATCAATACTAGCAACCTTTTCAATGAAAAATCCACGTGGTGGGCACGTTCAAGTAGTCATGGATTTCATCGTTCCTGGTAAACCATGGCGCATCAACAATCGTACGGAGAATGCCGTTCTGCACACGTTGAAGACGCATCACATTTGTGTCGCTAGCGACTCCCCACAACTGAATGCCATATGTCCATATCGGTTTTATAATGGCATTGTATAGGAGCAGCTTGTTGTCTATGGACAGAGCCGAGTTTCGACCCAGCATCCAGTATAGTTTTCTGAGTCTCTGGTTCGCTTCATTACGTTTGTTGGCTATATGAGTCTGCCACGTTAGACGCCGGTCCAGATGAAAACCCAAATATTTAACACTGTCACAATGTGGTAAGCAGTCATTACCCAGCTGTACAGAAGGGCAGTCTCCTCTGCGCAAACTAAAGGTGATATGGTTCGATTTTTGTGAGCTCGCTTTAATCCGCCACATTAGTAGCCATTGATATATATGGTATCCATTACCAACTGTAGTTGTTCACTGGCCGTCACAGGAGAATCGTCACAGGATAATACCGCAATATCATCCGCATAGGTAGCAACAGTCACGCAGTCTGCGGTGGGCAAGTCATGTGTAAATATGTTGTACAGTGTAGGGCCAATAACAGACTCCTGTGGGACTCCGGCACCGATGTCATAAAAGCTTGAACGTGCCTCTCCGTGCTTGACCTGGAAAATTCTGTCAGACAAATAGGATGCCAAGATGTTGAAGTATGAGTGTGGCAGGCATTTTTTAATTTTGCCAAGCAAGCCCTTGTGCCATACGCGGTCAAACGCCTGCTTAACGTCCAAAAATGCTGCCGAACAATACTGCTTACGCTCGAAACATTCACGGATCACGTTGTGCACCCTGTGAACCTGTTCAATGGTGGAATGAGATTCTCTGAAACCAAACTGATGTTGCGGTATGAGTGCAGTCTCCCGCAGATCCACATTAAGACGCCTTATGAACATCTTTTCCCAAAGTTTCGAGAGAACAGGTGTAAGGCTAATAGGACGGTACGACCCAGCCTCGTGAGCAGGCTTTCCTGGTTTGTGGATCATAATCACCTGAGAAACCTTCCAAATTGCTGGAAAGTGTTGAGTCCTAAGTATGGCATTGAATAAGCAGGTGAGAAATGTGATGGCCTTTTTAGGCAACTCTTTAAGAATTTTCGGGGTTATCAGTTCAAAGCCTGGTGCCTTTTTAATTTCTAGGGATCTAATCAGCCCAGCGATCTCCCTCGGTGACGTCGATCTCATAGGCAAACAGAGTTGTAGGTCTTGATTTAAGATTTCATCCAGTTCAGTATGATCCAAAGAATCAGTACTGTTAGGCTGGAAAACATGTGAGAGGTGAACAGCAAATGCCTGAGCCTTTTCATTGTCGTTTCTGGCCCAAGAGGACTCGGATTTTATTGGCGGGCAGTACGTCAGCGATTTGTCGAAGCCACGAGAGGCTCTCCAGAGAGACTGTTCGTTTCTGCCATTTGACATTAATTCCAGTGCAGCTTTAACTCTAGTGTTAGCTGAAGTTCTTAACAGAATTTTAAGTTCTCTAGCCACTCGGTTGAACTTAGTCTTGTCGATCGGAAGACGAGACTGGTGCCATTGTCTTCGTAGACGCCGTTTTTCCGCTAGTTTCATTTTGATCTCCAAGGGTATAGGACGAGTAGTCGTGTTTGAATCTGGGATGTCAGGAGTATTGATCCATGCTGCCCGTTGGATTAGATTTGTAAAGTGAGAACAAGCTGTCTCCACATCGTTACTGGACTTTAATGGGATACACAGGTCAATTTTTTCATTTAAGTAATGACGGAAGCCGCTCCAATCAGTTCTTATGTTGTATAGACTTTCTGGTTTCTCTCTATGTACTATACTGTTTGACAAGTTGAGAATGACAGGAGTGTGATCGGATGATCCATCGAGAGAAGATTCTATGCTCGTATAAAGTTGGCTGATACCCTTCACAATAAAGAAGTCGAGGAGGTCTGGTAGCCTGTTTGGATCGGAAGGCCAGTAAGTGGGTTGACCAGACGACCAGTGACGTAGATTGATATTATCCAAGCAGGCTTTCAGGGCCCGACCCCTGGTTACTGTGCATCTTGAGCCCCTGTATGCTTTGCGTTCCAATCGCCACCGGCAATGAAACGTTCACCCAGAGTATGAAAGAAGTGTTCGAACATTTCCTTGGAGATTTTGTGTTTTGGTGGACAGTAGACCGCCGAGAGAGTAATAGGACCGAAACGATCCTCAAGCCTAACGGTGGTGGCCTGTAGGTACCTTTTACAGTATGCTTTTTGTACCGAATGTTTTATTCCTGATTTGATGACCAGGGCAGATCCAGCATGAGCACCGCCATCTGGATGAGGTGTGGTGTACACTACGTATCCCCCAATCGTAAAGGAACTACGGACGGTGACATGCGATTCTGATATCAGTACTACATCGAGTTTCTTATTTATAAGGAAAGTTTCGAGTTCCAGTATATTAGGAGACAAACCGTTTATGTTCCATGTTGCAATACGATGTCCAATCACTTTGGGAGAAGTTTGGCGATGACTGTGTTTAAAAGTCCCATTAGGGAGCTTATTTGTTGAAGGAGCATATCAATTTTTTCGCTTTGGTTGAGCAATAATCTTTCTACAGTGTTTATTTGGACAGTGGCCGGATCAATTTTATTATTCGACTTAGCCTCAGAAGTCATTGCATTTTTCGATTTATCAGCCTTTAGTACCTGGGAATACGTTCCAATAGTTTCAAAGGTAGTTGGCTTATTTAAGGATTGTTCGTTAACTGTCGCAGAAGCATCATTGACAGGATGCTGCTCTGTCCTGCCATGCTGTCTTAAACGTGTTTTCTTTGATTTCCTTTCCAATATTTCTTTGTAAACTTGACATCCTTTGTAGTTAGCAGGATGATCTTGAGAACATAGTGCACATGTAGCTGGCGAATTTCTGTCTTTTTTATTGCAGTCCGCTGTTTTATGGCTTCCTGCACATTTCACGCAGCGGAAGGGTCGCATGCAATGGTTCTTGGAGTGACCGTATTGTTGACAGCGTTGACACTGTACTATAGAGGTCGATTTACGAGGGTCTTCGATTTTGACGCGTTGGTGATAAATGTACTGAATGGATTTTACCATTTTATTGTTAACGTCAGGTTCAATATTCACAAAGAATGTAGAGGTCGGGCGTTTATTAGGACCATATCGGGCATTTATGATTTCACCTCTTATCTTGTTTCCGGTTTTTTCAACAGCTTCAGCGATGGCGTCATGAGGGGTGGTATGGTGGAGATTTTTTATAACAATACGATAGCATTTGGTATCCTTCCTTGAGAAAGTATGACCTATGAGCCCTTGTGTTCTGACTAGATCGATAACTTTTTTGTAGTTATCAGTGGTGTCCACCATTATTCTTAGTAAGTTCTTATTAACAACTTTATATTTGAACTCATGTGCCTCTACTACGGTGTGTAGTAGTTTAGTGAGTTCATTTAAATTTTCTATTCCATACAGGATTATTGGAGGTGGCCGGTTTGCAGCTTTTGGCTTGATAGGTGGATCATTGACTTCGTCCAAAGTGAGTCCTGAAAAGCTATTGTTATGCGAGATTCCCTCTGGCGACAGTGATTCTTCTCTTATTTTTCTCTTTTTAGTTGTTGGCACCCTCTGCCAAATTGGTGGCTGGATTTGTTTGCAGTTGGGTGGATATAGCTGTGAGTTAATTTGCTCACTGGATGACTGATCATTACCATCTTCTACTGGGAGAGCTGATAGAGACGAGGATCTAGGCCTGTTTTCAAAGAAGCTTTTGTGAAATATTTGTTGTGTGTAGGCCTTTCGGTTGCTTTCTTGGAGCTTGTTAGGGTTATTTGATTGTGTTTGTTTTTGATTATAATTATCCATGTGATTCCCACGAGTAGAGTCGAATTAAACGGTCGCTCACAGGGTGACGCCCATTCCTGTGAGAAGGCACATGTCAACGATATTAGCCCGTCATATCGAGGTTGGTGCTAGCAACTGGACTCCCTCCAGCCATTCATCCTTTCAGCGCAGTCCACACCTTAGGATTGGGGCATTATTTTATTGAGGTTTGCATTCTCTTGGTCCAGGCGATTAAGGGGGGAGCCTGCTTTAGAGGCTTAAAAAAATCGTTTTTTTTGAGATTTTTTTTGGGAAGGAAAGAAATATTTGATTGAAACGAAACTTTCAGGTTTTATTATTATGTATTTCAAGAGTCTTCTCAATTTTTTTCATCAAAATATATGTAATATTATGCGTGGTACAAGCATTTCGCCGAGGCGCCTCGAGTATGCATGTGCCGTGCGGCGGGAAAGATGCAGGTCGCAATTTTCATCTGAAACTAAAAAAACAAAAAAGAAAATAATTTTCAATAGTATAGCTTCTAGTTAAACCTAAAAAATTAAAAAAAAAGTGAAAAATTCAATTATTTTTCGCAAATTAAACAAAAAAATCATTTTTTTGGAAAAAAAAATTCACTTTAGATGGTTTAAAAAAATGGTTAATCATAACTTTTTCAAGTTTTTTTAGGTTCAACTAGAAGAGAATTTCATCCCGAACACAACCAATTTTGTTTCGTTTCGATAGGACGTTTAGTTTTTTTTCTATCTTTCCCGCCAACTCGGGAAAATCGTAAAAATGAAAAATCGAGAAATCGCCCGTCAAAGTTTTAGTATATAAAAATCTTATTTTTTGAACTTACCGCTATAACATGCTAATCAGTGATTCCTGGTCCATAAAATGGCCCTTCAGACTCTTCAAATAACTGGTTTTCGCCCAGATGTTCGAGTCTGCGGGCTATTCTGGCTTCTTTACTTTCCAATGAATGAAATGAGCGATCCGGCCGCTCGTATACCTGCTTGACGCTTGCTCACTATTTCTTCTGTAGCTCCGAAAATAATTTGAATTGGCTTTTGAAATTTTAGGGGCATATTCTTGGATAGTTTGGGAAGACATTTATGCAAAAAAAAAAATATCGATTTTTTGAAGCCTCTAAAGCAGGCTCCCCCCTTAAGCCAAGACCACCAGCCTCACGATACATGATTGTAAGGACCGGCTTGCTGAGGTCATTTCCTACCTGCAGCCAATTCAGACTTGTTAGGTCAGACTTGGGAGGTTATTGATCCGCCGCCTCTAACCGGCGTTTTGACCTGGGGTGTGCAGGCTTCTTTGGCTTTATTAGCCTCGGTTTGATAACGGAGTTTGTCGTTCTCCGGCCTTGTGGTCCACGGGAGGTATTTTATTTCCCTCCTACCCTGTAGATAGGCGCATTGAGCATAACGCAATGCGCCCATCTACCGAGCGTTCCCCTATCCGCCACCTGGGGACGCGGTCTCTAGGGAGTTAGGCTACCCCGAGACTAATTTATATAAATGTAAAAAAAGAACATATTTTCCTCAAGAATATCACTATTCAAAACAATAACAAACTAGTTGAGGTTAGGTATTTTGTTACGATTGGTACAATATTTTCTTAAATTTATAGTGCTAACCCACTTGTTTAATTGTTCTAGTTGAATCACATTATGGGACAAGTATCAAAAGAGCGTTTAAAATATGGATGTACTCCCAAGTAAATTTGGATGTCAAGAAGATGGGAAAAAAAACAGACATACAACAACACAGAACGAACATACATATATACTGAAAAAAACAGAGAATGGCGTTAATAGCAGAGTGCCTGATTGAACACAAAGAAAGCTCCAGGCCAAGTTCGTCTCCTTCTCCTCCTCAAATAAGTAATAAATAACACAAATTATTTCAATAATTAAATTTGTAGTTAACCATCATTACAGAACTAATAACTTGCATTTATTTTACAGATTTCTGTATCTTTTTGTGAACAGAAAGGAGATAAATCAGTCCAAGCATAAATGAAGCACTTCGGACCATTATTATGAAAACTAATGATCACAACCGTTGAAGCCATCCCTGGTGTCTAGTTACACATCTCCATTTAAAGTTGTGATCATTAAAAATCTTATTCTTCAGTCTCCAATCGACCAAAATTATATGAAATGTATTGATTCAGGAAGAGCACTCCGATAGTGATATTTGTTTGTATACATCATTTGATAACAACAACTTGCCATCAATCATAATCATAGATGATATTGTATTAACAGCTTGTGGTTTAATTAACTTGCAAGATTCTTTAATAAAATAAAACTATTTCTTTATTATCATTAAATGTCGTTTATTTATTTAAGCTTAAATTCGAACAAAAACTTAACTTTACACTCATGTTACAATGGATTAGACTTTCAATAGTTTAATAAGCCATTTATTAAATTGTCAACATATTGAGGATCAAATCATACATGTTTAACATCTACCTTTCAATTTTATTGTATTCTGAGTCACCTACACAATAATCACAATTTATTTTTCTTGTTGAATACATCAAAAGCTGCACTTGGGCCTTGTAGTTTCTGTAGCCTGTTAATTTTTTCATCATATTTGTCTTTTCACTTAATAAATCCCATCTTCAAAAGTTTTATCCGTGGAACCGGCAAGCATACTGAATGGAGTTGAAAATAAGGCCACATTTCCTTTTCTTTGCCAGTTTCCTGGTTTTTCTTGTACTTTTAAATAAAGATATATTTTATTTTTTATCAATCAATCTGCAACACATTTATCTAAAAACTTGCATTTTTCACAATAAGTGGATTGGCATCTTAGAAGTTCTGTCTTCAACCTTTCTCTTCCTTTAACCTTCATCATAAGCTGCACATAGCTTATGGAGTCGTATCCATATGGAGATCGTGATGTTCTGAAATAAAGTATATCGATTGTATTAATTTAAATAACCCTTTTTTCGGTACACTTCGTAACATTCTAACCTCTAAATACCTATACAGAATTTATATTTTCACAATACAGCATTTACCTAAAAACTTGAAATATTTCTAGTTATGATTAAATTAAATAATTTACAATCGTGTATACTTACATAGAAGTCTTCACATTGCGAAATTGTAAGGAACAAACAAACAACAACGGTTTCCAAGCATAACAGCGTTAATTCGAGGGTTGTTATTTGTTGCTAAATGCAGTTCGATTCCGTCCGGTTATAACAACTGTAATTTCGTGAAAAAACAACTAATTTTTAGGTATAAGTGTATTAAAAATAATAAAAATTGAGAAAGTATGTGGGAGTGCATTGTTTTGTATGAAAATATTTGGTTGACAAATGATTAGGGGTGTGCGAATATCGTTCTGTTACAACCCTATAATCAAAGCTTAAATTGGAAGATATACAAATTACATTTGAACGGAGTTTTCCAGTGAATTCGCAACACGACATATAAAAGCGAATTCACTGGACAATAAGTCAGTCATAATCTGAAAGTCTAAGGAGTCATACAAATCAGTAAAAGTGTAGTAAACTATAATAACAGTGTGAATTGTGAATCGCGTTTTTTTTAAAAAAAGACTTTGGGGTTAGCCGCATAACAAATTGGTGTCAGAAGTGGGATACCAGAGAGGTTTTGCGACTTTGGTAGCAAACGCTGGTATCCCAATCCGTAAGGCCACCCCACTGTCTCTGGTCGACAGTAAGACTTGGTTTAAGACTAAGCCTGCACCACAAAAGGACGACGGTCAGCTTCCGCTAAGAAGCGTGAGCCCGCTCCAACTACGCCACACAAGGACGACAATAAGCCTCAGCTCTTTACCTTGAGCCTGCTCCAGCCACTTCACACTCGACGACAACGAAGGACGACGGTCAGCCTCAGGCCACACGTATCCTGGGCCCGCTCCAATCATGTTCTCCAGGTCTGACTCACCACAGCCAGCCCAGAAATTCCCAAGCCAACCGTGGGAACATCTCCAGTCACCGCGCTCCACCTGTAACACGACTCCGGCGCCGCTTCGCGTGACGTCAACGTAGGTGCTATACGGATTGTTACTGTGAGTTTTCTGTGCTTTTTATTGAAAACCTAATCTCAGTGTTCATTAGTGAATCGTGTCTGCTCAAAATTTACATCTAAATCTTAATTACCTAATTCTAATTATAAGTACCAAATCATATCGACGCCCCCCTGCAAAAAACCCGTAAAGCACTAATACTGGTTTATTGCTGTTATTGCATTTTCGTAATCTAGGAGTCTGGATGCATCTACCCAATTTTTTTCAGATTTTTCCTGTGGTAATTTCCAACGATTTTCTTAAGAACACTTTTTTTCAACGGAATTTTTTTTTTTTTTGTTTACAGCATAAACTCCGTAATATGTTATTTAAATTCAGTTTGGTGGTTCTGTTTTCGGTTAAAAACTATTACTGCAAAATATTTCTTGAAAACTTTCGGTTTGTTGGCAGGATGTGCTCTGCTCGCAGCAGAAGTGGATTGTTACAGAAAAGCACTATTATTTTGTCTAGGAACGTTTATTTTACTTTTTATATTAGCGTACAATTTTACAACACATGTTCTTATTTCTACACCGGCTATCATAATTGTCATAGACTAGAGAGAGTATCCAAGGTTACCAGCTCATATTAATAAATTGAGTGTTGTCTTATTTTAACACACCCCCTCAACGATCAATTTTTAATTATCTTAAAATGTTTATTCTAATTTGACAATACAATCCCTGAACTTCTCCAAACATTGCTTGCCCAATGGCTTTGTAAACATGTCTGCGACATTCTCATTAGTGTTCACATATGTTACATTTATTTCACTATTACAAACTTTTTCCATTATATAATGATACTTAATATCTACATGTTTTAATCTTTTATTACTATCACTAAACGATGAAATTTTTATTACACTTAAGTTATCTTCCAAAATATTTATTTTAATATTATATCCAAAATCAATCAATAATTGCTTAAGCCAGCAACCTTCAGTTATAGCTAAACATAATGCAATATATTCAGCTTCACAAGAAGACAATGACACAGATTGTTGTTTTTTTGTACCCCATGAAATAGGACAATTAAATAAATAATATATAAATCCAGAAGTTGACTTTCTGTCAGTTACATCCCCAGCCCAGTCTGCATCACTGTAACCTTGTAATGTTATATTATTATTATACTTATACACTAATGACAAAGAAATAGTACCTCTTATACATCTCATAACTCTCTTTAAACACTTATACAATACAATACTTGCACTATTTAAATATCTACTAAGAAATCCTATTGCTAATGATAAGTCAGGTCTTGTACAACAAGCATATTATAATAAACTACCTAATATACTGCTACAATTATTCTCAATTTCTTTGCTCTCTGGTTTACCTCTCTTTAACAACTCAAAATTAAAGTTTTGTTCTAGCGGTGTAGACACTGTTTTACACTTGTACATATTATATTTAATTTAAGATATTTTTCTTGGTTTATTACTGTCACAAAGTTTTTTAAGTCTTGTTTTATATTTATACCTAAACATGCATTTGCTATTCACAAATCGTTCATGTTAAATTTACTACATAATGAATTTTTAAATGTTTTTATCTCTACATCATCATTTCCAAAGTAACTTAAATCATCTACATATAACAGTAAGTATATAAACTTATCATTTTCTTTTCTAAAATATAAACATGGATCATTTTTAGATCTAATGAATTTTTCTTGTAACATGAAATCATTAAATTTTTCATTCCAATAACGGGGTGATTTCTTTAAACCATATAAAGATTTTTTAAGTTTTACTATTTTATCATTATGAAGTTTCATAAAAACCTGTTCATTAATTTCACCGTGCAGGAAAGCTCCTACGACATCCATCTGGAATACAGGTAACCTCTTTTGCACTGCAACTGCCATCATAGTTCTAAAAGTTGTCAAACTTGCTACAGGTGTATATGTATTATTGTCACAGTTCTTCTGTTGAAAACCTCTTGCCACTAGCCTAGCCTTGTATAGTTTGTTGCCATCTGCTTCTTTTATTTTGAACACCCATTTGCTACTAATTACATTTTCCTCTTTAGGTATATTTGCCACTTCTTCCCATGTTTCATTTTCTTCCAGTTGTGTCATTTCCTTTTCTATAGCTTCAGCCCACTAAACCTTTTCAGGACCAGCCATTGCATCTTCATAAGATATTGACTCTTCACCTAGGCATAGAAAATTTGTGTCATAATCTTTCATCCAATTTGGTGGTTGTTTTTTTCTTTTCTGTGTTTGATTCTGTGTATTATCTTCTACATCAGATAAGATATTATTTTCTGTTTCTTGTGAATTGGTTTCATTTGTTTCTGGTATTTCGTAATACAGTTCACACTCTGTGTTTTCTTCTTCTGTTTCAGATTGAGTTGAACCTTCTTCAATGAATGAGTTGATATTATCATCTACTTGTTCTTCTTCTTGGTTACGCGGTTTTTAGCGTAGCTTGCCGTCTCGTTCTCGCTTGCTTAGTCTTGGTAGGATAGAGAGAGGCGACGAACCGTCGTTCGTAGTTCTCTCATCGCACGCGCAGTGTCGCTGGCACTGACATACACCAACCGCCAATCGCCGAGTCAGTTCACATTCGCTTTCGGAGTGCGCGCACGCCTCGCATTGATTCTCAAGATCCCTGGCCGCGGCCGGCCGTTAATGTGAACTCAACAAACCTCTACGAACAATATAACTTGGACAGTGTAATAACCAGTGAAGTGTGTGCCCCTTTGGAGCTGCGATCCAAGGTAAGTCGTCTCAATTTACTTGCCAGGACGCCAAGCATCAGGAATCTGACAGCACGTATAGCTTTCCGCCATTTTGCAACGCACAAAGACATTGTACTCGCTATATTTTCTTCGCATTATTTCTTCGCACCACGCCTAAATACAGTCCACTTATTATCTTATACTCGCATATAATTTTCAACCCACTACGGGTCGAACGCACCGCATATTATTTCGCATCCACACATTGCGACCTCAACGCTTGAGGTTGCACCGCATCGCATGTTCATTGTTTGGTCTTACGACTCGCATAATTTTACGCATCTATATATTTCGACCTCAACGCTTGAGGCCGGATCACGCATATTTTTGGTCCGTATTGAATCGGACAACGCATCGCATTTATTTTAAGTACTGATTAATTTATTACCGCGCTTACAGATTTTACATATATTTTTCACACACCGCAAAACATTGCTGATTTTACAAATCCGCGTATTTCTTTGTAATCAGTGCGTATTTTAGTATTTTTACGAGCGCAGCTTATAATAAACTAGATATAAAACCGGTTTCTGACACCTCTTTGCAGTTAAACACCTTTATTGAACAAATTACATCTTCATGGGCAGCGCTTAAATTGCTCAATATTAAAAATTTAGATGATTTCATTTTTACACATACTTAAAAAATTAGATACAAAAATAATTGAAAGTTTTGAAACATCACTAAAACATGACTCGCTTCCAAATAGTGACAGTTTAATAAGTCATTTGAAACATCGAGTGAAGGTATTTGAAAGATCTGGTATATTTCATCAAGATACACCTCATAAAATTAATAAATCTAGCCGCACTTTTTTAGTCACTGAAAATCTTAACAAGGTAAATAAATTATTTTGCAATTATTGTAATAAAACAATACACATACATCTTTATGAGTGTCCAGACTTTAAAAACTTATCAACTAATGATCGCTTTAACTTTATAAAATCTAAAAATTTATGCATAAATTGTTTTAGCTCTAAACACAATACTTTAAAATGTGCTTCTTCAAACAAATGTAAACATTGTCACAAGAAACATCATACTTTGTTGCATTTTGATCAGAATCAAAATTCTGAGAATAAACCTGAACATTCTTCATCTATTGAAAATGTTTGTATGCATTCTAGTTTAAATACTCAACCTAAATGTACATTTATATTACCTACTGCAAAGGTCATTGTCTATGAAAATAGTAAACGTTTCTTAGTTAGAGTGCTTAATTGACAGCGGCTCACAAAATAATATTATAACATACGACTGTTGTCAAAAATTAAAATTAGTTATTAAACCACTTAAATCATCATTACATTCAGTAGGAAATATTTCTGTACCTATTAAAGGTCAGGTCACACTCACTATACATTCTCAATTTTCTAATATTCAATATACTTTAAATTTATTAGTCATTGATCATATATCATACTTGCCAACTCAACAAGTTGAGATTTCACATTTAAATAATTTTAATCATTTGTCTTTAGCGGATGATATCTGGTATGTGCCTGGAAACATTGAAATTATTTTAGACCATTTTTCATATTTGTGGCGCCGTAACCTGTCAGGCAGTTTTTGGTCGATATTACATTTTTTTTAAGGTAGCTCGTACAGTTCTGAGCGTGATTGTATTTAAAGAGACTTTTCTAAGGGAGGCCTGGTAATAACAAGAAGTTTAAAGTGATAGGTTTTGTACAAAACAACATTGTAAGGTCGTTTTCTCAGTAACTTGTCGTGTCCGAACGCTATGTGTCTGACTTTGAACTGAAATAAAAAATTCAATACTTCCAATAGGCAGTTAAAAATTAAATTCAACTCTTGATAACATGATAGTTTAGACTGTTTAGAGTACGGCTTGTAAGTTTAAATAGTTTTGGAGCTATTCATGATCAAATTTTGTCCGGGGACTTTTTCTCCATTTTCTGTTCTCGCAAACTAATGAATTTTATAATAAAACTATTATGTTTATGATATCCCGTTCCAGTGCAAAATATAGTTACAGTATCTAGTGAAACGTTTGTAAAGAAAGAAGTGCTATAATCCTGACCGTTTTCATACCATATACATCCAGACATCAAAATCGGATTTTGTAACCGGTATGTTATCTATGTCCTGGCGCATTTTTTTTAGTTTGTGTATGGAAATATTTAACAATTCATACGTACAAATGTGACATTTAGTATCTATTTATAATCCCTTAAGTAGTATATTAAACAACCGACCCATTTAAATGTTATTCAATATTTTCCCACGTTTTCTCATTAACCTGTCTCTCTTTCTCCTGTTAAAATGCACAGGTTAAAGAGATCTTTGCCAGGTTAAAGTTATTTGCCTCTTAATTATAGAAAAAAAACATTGTTACTAAGGGAATAAAGATATAATTAGGCTTCAATATCTAGAACAAATACTAAAATTTGCATTAATAATACTAAAAAGATAGCCAAAGCTATGGAACTAATCATACCCATTTAAACTTTTAAGGTAATGTTTGACCTACTTCTGCTTTAACTTCTAAGAAGAAATGTAGAAAAACAATAAATTTATAATATTTAGAGAGAGAGAACTAGAAGGAGAATCAACAAAATCCAGTTATCTAAATGAAGAGTGTCTTTAATACTCTGTGGCTATAGCTTGATATTTTGAGTTACTTTAGTCCTTATGACAATACTTTTCTTGTTCTTTATTATGTACTTATTGTTATCAAAGATTATAGTAGTACCCAAATGAATTTGTATGTATTCCTCATACATTGTGTACAAAATTAGCCCTGTCTGAAATGGACTACCTCTGAAACTCCAGTGTTAGTATAATGCTGAAAGCAAAGCAGGAAAAGAAAGTCGTATTATGTCTGAAATAGGGTGATAATACGCTTCTGAACACTGACGTACACCCATTAGGCTTCTGAGCCATGTCTTGAAGCTATGTTTTCTAGCGTCCTAAGAATCGTCTCACATTCACGGTTGACGATATCTAGTTCTATCAAGCTGGTTTCTAAAAATACTATAATATCGTAGATAAAACTCATACGCTGCAATATATCATTCAGTAGATCGAGGACTTGCCACTTTATATAGTTTTGAAAACTACGAAAAGGTCTAGATTAGGTCGAAGGTTGGGCTGTATTGCAGTACCTTCAACAGTGCTAAGCAAATAAGGCAAAGTGTCTGTACGAAAAAGACATGGTGGGTCAGTCTAATTTCAGAGTTAGACCCAAAACCAATCCGCGTAAAGCGTGAGATAAGGTAATGTTAAATCAAAATAAACAGCGAGTTTAAATTTCAATATTGATTTGCGGATGTTGTTGTCATTTTAGTGAACTTGTGCTTTAAGTTCTCTACAATGGCCAGGCATAATCTCTCTCTCTCTCTCAGTACTCAATGATATCAACAAAAATTATTTGGAAGTGGGCCTTAAAATAACGAGGAAAAGAAGAAACTCATTTGAAATGTTTATGTCGCCTTTTTGTTTCCTTCTTATCTGTTCTCACTCGTTTGGGATTTTTTAAAATTCAACAGCAATTCAAGACTAACGTGTGTTCACAGTGATGACTTACATATTACGTAAGACTTCAAGCTCACAGTGAATCTAACCGAGTGGCTTCGAGTCACTCTTAAATGGAATGGAATGCAATGGAATGGGTTAAGCTTCTAGTTTAACTGCGAGATCGCATCAGAAATTAAAAGATCTGCTGAAGAACCAAAACAATTGAATTAATATGAAGAAAACCGCAAGTATTTGAATAAGTTTATAACATTAAGATCCTAACTCTGAAGTGGTAGTGTGACAGCTGATACTGAATGGAGCCGGAAAAACTTGGAGTTGGTTGGGCACAAAATGAGGCAAGATCAGTCGTTATGGTGAAATTTGAGGGAAGCATATATCCAACAGTGAACGTCTATAAAATAATAATGATGATAATAATATAATATAAAGGTATTCAGGAGTGCTACCAAAAGTAATTGAAATTATTATTTTTTCTTTCTTTAAACTTCTCAATTTGAAGAATTTGCAAGTAAATAACGAAAATAGTCCCGAAATTCCATTGTTAACACAACAACCTGTACACTAAGCGATGACTTCTACGATTACATTGTTTATTCTTTCAGAAAATAGTATGTTTCTATGTATTCTAATAAGGTTTTCTCATTTACCTGCATACTTTCACTTTAGCCTGTGAGAGCATTTTTTTGAAACGCTGTATTTCATTCAATTTTGTCTAAATCTCGTTCCCTTCCATAAATTCCTTATAATTATGATAATGTCAATAGAATTACATCAAAAAAAGTCCGAAAATAAAACTTTTTTAAAAAAGTGCAAAATAAATCAATCGGCGCCACAAATTTGAAAAGAACCCTTTAGGCACTTCCATGATGGCTAATATTTTACAGCCTACTTCTGTAATGACTCGCTCTCATCCACACGCATTTAATACAACGCTTGGATATATCATTATGGGGGAGACCTCTTTTGATAATTTATGTAACTCTACTTGGTCATTTGGGCCTCTCATAGAAAATTTAAATAAAACAATGTCAAAATTTTGGGAATTAGAAGAGATACCTTCTGCAGGTACTTTACCCTCAGATGATAACCACTGTGAGGAATTTTACAAATCCACTATAACTAAAAATTCACATGGTAGGTTTATAGTGTCATTGCCATTCAAGGGTGATTCCACGATCTTGGGTAATTCTTATGCTACAACTCAACGTCGTTTTTCGACGTTAGAGCGCAAATTTAACGCTATCCTGGAATTACGACAAGCTTATGATGACGTCATCAGGGATTACATTGAACAAGGCTATTTATCCGAAATACCTCGCACTCCGTCGGTTTTAAATGAGGGTTCGTTCCGCATCATCCTGTACAACGTCCTGAAAAATTATCAACTAAAACGCGCGTTGTTCTTGACGCTAGTTCAAAAACATCTAATGGTAGTTCTTTGAATGATATTCTTTATCCGGGACCAAATTTAAAAAAAAGATTTATTTTCGCTATTGTTAAATTTTAGATATTTTAAAATCGCTATTACCGCAGATATAAGACAGATGTATCTTAGAATTTTAGTAAGAGTAGAGGATCGCAAATTTCAGAAAATAATTCATCGCTTTAATAATACTGAGGATCATCGCATTTTTCAATTTAATTCTTTAGCTTTCGGACTTCGCTGTAGTCCATTCTTGGCCATGCGTACGGTTCACCAGCTGGCCGAAGGTAATCGTGCACGCTTCCCTCTTGCTGCAGAAGTAGCCAGTAGGGAATTTTACATGGATGACTTGACCACCTCTGTCAGTTCCATAGAGGATGGTATCCGCTTATCGGATGAATTACGCGCTTTATTCGCTGAAGGAGGTTTTGACTTGGTCAAGTGGGCCAGTTACTCACTTGAGTTACTCAATCATTTGCCTGAGGCATGCCGGGTGCCGATCGAATTCACCGACCATAGCGATACGCTGAAGGTGTTAGGCCTGAAGTGGTTACCTCAGACGGATGTGTTCACTTTTACCACGTCTCCTCCACCCTCTGTTAATACTAAACGATCTATATTATCTACTATCGCTCGCCTTTTTGACGTTTTGGGCTTCGTCGCACCAGTTATTCTCTACGCCAAGCTCCTAATACAGGATCTTTGGCTTACCAAGGTAGGTTGGGATGATGAACCACCAGAGGTTATCATCAATCGCTTCGCTAAATTTAAAACCGAGTTGCCTCTGCTCTCGAACTTGCGCGTTCCTCGCCATTTGGGCGTTGGGGCAGGTTGTGTAGTGAGACTGTTGGCCTTTGCTGACGCTAGTCTCAAGGCTTGCGGCTGCGTCATATACCTACACGTTACGCATCCTAACGATGACATATCGGTTGAATTAGTTGGAGCTAAGTCAAAAGTAGCTCCACTAAAAACGGTATCACTTGCTAGGTTAGAACTTTGTGCCGCTTTAATATTATCAAATTTAGTTGAACAAGTATGCGCGGTTTTCAACAACCGCTATCACGTCACTGAGACATTTGCCTTCAGTGATTCCATGATCGCTTTGTCATGGATCAATTCTTCACCACATCGATGGCAAATTTTTGTTGCTAATCGCGTAACTAAAATACAAGAAAACTTGTCTCCGGACCGTTTCTTTCACATAAACGGAAAGGAAAACCCCGCTGACTGTTTATCGAGAGGATTGCTGCCTTCTCAAATCATAACGCACCCGCTTTGGTGGTACGGTCCTGAATGGATTCGTACTCCAATTGCCGAATGGCCTATAGAACCATTCAGCTCATCGCTCGTCGAAGGTCCTATACCTGAGGCGAAGAATGTAATCGCTGTTGCCACTACATCCAACGTGGATGTATTACCGCTACTTATATTATCTAGAGTATTTAGAGGAATAAGATTTAAACAAAACCACATGTGACTCAGGCTTTCACTTTGGAAAATATTTTGCCTTAGCACTATCAAGCTCGGTGTGTTCATGGAGCCAAACTGCCTTGGCTTACATAGAAACTATATAGACCACTAGTCCATGCATGAGTTAAGAAAGAAACATTAGTTTGGGGTATTCTTTATTAAGCAAATGAAACTCTTGTTATTTATGAGCGAGGACACCACTCTTACGCTTTTTCGTAGTCAAACAAGGCTATATAGACTCCTTCTGCCATGACGAACGTCATGAAAGAATATTAAGCATATACTAAATTATACATTCTAGACTAGACTAATTTATTTCAAATGAAACCAAGTAACAGAAGTCTAAAACGAGTGCAATAATGAAGACTGGTATGGTATTCAAACCTTCTTATCGTCAATCTTTTCCGAGAAATATACCGTTTTATCTTGTTTAATATCTTTATACAACAGTGGAGTACATTTAAGGTACATCCACCGGTGTTTGAAATCTTTAAAATCTGCAGGAATCAGTAAATAAGAATATAAAGAAAATTCCACTGAAAGTGCAGATTAATCCCTGTTTTTTTATACTATTATCGAGATTAATTGTTCGTACACTAATTAATTATGATCATTATTCATTAAACTGTCCCCACAAAATCATTTTTGTTCAAAAAAATGAATGATTTCGATACAATTCGTGTTTTTTAAATTATTCCTTGAATAATACCAATCACAAATATTCCATTCATTATCAGTAAATAGCGATTACAAAAATTATTTATGCAAAAAATATCCCGCAATAAACCTGTAACAGGACTTTATGTTTATTTGGTAAATATTTTTTTACCGCAATAACTTAGGTAATTGAATATTACAAACACTCTCGGTTTATGAAAAATACGGTCAAAAAACCAGTAAAGTGATATTATGTTCATGATTACACAGGAATTTACAGAAAAAAAATAGTAAGTAAACATTGCCCGAAAATTTAATGAATCAATATCCAAAAAAAAATATGATTATTTTTTCGGTATTTTGTGTTTTGATGAATTACTTATTCCCTTTAAATTCAACAGTCACGCAGATGACACTGAACTGTAGGTATAAAAATTAGCTTTCTCGTAGTATAAAAATATTTTTATAATTATTTTTTTTACAAAAGTTATAAGCGACAAACACTAAATCTTTTTTCCTGTAAAATTTCATTTTTGCACTTACCGGGTTTTTGCAGGGGGGCGTCGATATATACTACATTCTCTTAAAATATTAAATTGTAATTTTTACTACATTTTATCGCTATATTACTTTATTGTATTAATCATAACTTATATTTTAACATAATGTCACTCAAAGCAGAACCAACTAAGAAAAGCGAAATGTCTGAAAAGATCACCTTATCATTTTTAACAACATTTATAAAAACTTACAATGGGGATCAAGAGTCACTCCCCGCATTCCTTACTTATTGTGAAAATGCAATGTCCCTAGCGACAATAGAACAACAGCCGATCCTTTGCAAATTTATAATTTCACAACTTGAAGGGAAAGCTCAAGTTGCGTGTAGCTTAAAAACATTTACAAGATGGTCAGAATTAAAATCCTTTTTAAGATGAACATTTGGGGAAAAGAAACATGCCACACACTTACTATCAGATTTGCAACATTCAAAACAATTGCCTAACGAGGACGTCACAAAATGGGTACTCTTTCTACCCTTAGGGTAGAACACATCCTAACACGCATCCAATCGGATATACATTATAGCTGCAAAAACGAAAATGAACTCCCAGGTATAGTAGCAGCGATGGAAGACCTCGCTTTAAATTCATTTTACTAGGGTTAAATCCTGCTATAGCAACAATTGTTAGATGTAAAAAACCATTAACCTTGAACGATGCAGTACAATAAGCTATTGACGAAGAAAAAATATTTTATCTATCGAGATCATTTAATAATAGGCCACAGAGACAATGTTCAATCTGTCATAAACCAGGTCATAGTTCTTCAGAATGTTACCGAAACAATAATCGCGACCTTTCACGAAAATCATATCATGTTAACCCTCAAAATAATTTCAAGGGTCCTAACCCACATTTCGGTGGTAACCCAAACGTAGAATATTATCGTAATGCTAATTTCAACAACGGAAATTATAACATGAAATCATGCAATTATTGTAAGAAGATGGGACACACCATCGCAGAATGTCGTAAACGACAGTATAACATGCAGCGTCGCGAAAACGCGAGTTACGAAAATAACAACCAAAACTTGCAGCGCACAAACTTCAATAACATCCCGGTGCAAGTATGCGAAACCGAAAACCAAGTTAACGAAATCGATGACGAAAATTTAAACTAACTCGGATTTTGGTATCGTGTCTGCCAAAATCCAACAAAAAACTTAAGGACACAAATTATACTAACTCTAACTCTAAGTCAAACTCTTATATTACTAAATCACGCAGGATGAACTGCGAATATTGTAACATATGAAGTTGACCTTTATATGTTACCCTAACCAGTAGCTGCTAGCGGGAACAGGAGACTCAAATACTACTCAGGGCGCCAATAAAAATATGTGTACGAGATATTATGAGTTTATTCAAGCACAAAGGTACACGAGATATTTAATAAATGATTCTAGATACAATAAATTATGATGGCTGTACGGCATACGGCAAATGGGGCCCGACTGCTGGAGTGTCCCGGCGCTGACAGTGACAGCGTCGCGGACCGTCTGGTGTCGGGTCTGCGGATGGTATGGCCGGAGGAGGAGGTTAAGGTGCACAGGCCAGTCAAAATGGCTTAGCTGCGTGTGACCGGCCTGGATGACTGCACCACCAGGGAGGAGGTGGTGGCGGCCATCGCATCCCAGAGCAACGCCCCGGAAAATGTAACCGTAGGCGAGCTTCGCCAAGGTTACACCGGGGCCAGCTCAGTGTGGGTGCGGTGCCCGGTCGGGGCCGCCAACTCCCTGACCACTCCTCCGCCCGGAAGGCCGGCTGGGGACCCTGGCAGGCTGCGCGTGGGCTGGGTAGCAGCCCACGTGCGGCTGCTAGAGTCACGCGCCTGGCGATGCCTCAAGTGCTTCGGCACGGGGCACAGCGTCGCCAGGTGCACCAGCACAGTAGACCGCAGCGGATTGTGCTTCCGCTGCGGTCAAACCGGACACAAAGCGGCCGTGTGTTCGGCCGCGCCGCACTGCGCGTTGTGCGCCGCGGCCGGGCGCAGGGCCGATCACCGGGCGGGGGGCAAGGCTTGCTCCCCGTCCGGTGGTAACACTGAACGAAACAGGCGCCGCAAAATGAAGCGGCGCCAACAGAAGAAGTCGGCCGGGGGAGTACCGGCCGACGTTTCAGACCCCGCCGTGGCACCTAGTTCGCCCGATGGCGGGGGCGATGGAGGAGGGGAGGGAGCGATGCTTGGGTAACATATCGGGTACGACTGGGTACTGAGGGGCGCCCTCCCCCCGGGCCTTAGCGTAATTTGTTACGCGGATGACACATTGGTCATGGCCCGAGGGGATGACCACGGAGAGTCTGCCCGTCTTGCCACAGCGGGGGTGGCCCTCGTCGTCGGCAGAATAAGGAGGTTGGGCCTCGACGTGGCGCTACACAAATCCCAGGCCCTGTGGTTTCACAGGGCCAGGGTGGCGCCACCGGTCGACGCCCACATCATGGTTGGAGGTGTCCGAATCGGGGTCGGGGTGCAGCTTAAGTACCTCGGCCTCGTGCTGGACAGCCGTTGGACCTTCCGGACCCACTTCGAGCAGCTGGTCCCTCGACTTGTGAGGACCGCCGGCCATCTTGGTCGGTTGCTTCTGAACATCGGGGGACCCAGCCACGCGGTGCGTAGCCTCTACGCGGGGGTAGTGCGCTCGATGGCCCTGTACGGTGCGCCCGTTTGGGCCGAGCCTCGTACTCGGGCAACTTTTGCCCGATACTTGCGCCGGCCACAGCGCATCGTAGCCACGCTAGCGTGTTGACGTGCGCCGCTCCGTGCTTATTGGTTTTATACTTGGAATTCGAATTTGTGCTTTATTGTGAATGCAAAATCTTTTGTAAGACTAAAATCATCAAATAAATTCCGGATATTCTCGTCGTAAGATCTTATTAAACATTGAATTTTAAAATCCACCCTTACTTTGGTTCGGATCGTGTTCTAACGTCTCATCAAATCGCGAGATGACGCAGAGAAGCCCTCCAGGTGTGTTTCACGTCTCATCCGAGAGTGACATCTCAAGATTAGCCCCCTGGAAAACCAACTGGATCATGTCGGAAAAGGTACAAAACGAGCACGCAAACGGAGTGGAGGTCACGAACTGTCAGGTATAAAGGACGAGTTACTAACTTTACTTACCTCCTGGAAAAATGAACAAGACCTTGTTTTATATAAGCTTGCATCTGACATAGCTGAATTAAAACTACAAAATACAAACATACAAAAAAGTAGCTCAGATTTGCAAACATCTATGTGCTTCATTTCAAAACAGTATGAAGACATTAACGAAAAACTCTGTAATTTGGAACGTGAAAAAAAGGACAATCTAAAACACATAAATATACTTGAATACAAAATACTTGATTTGCAGAGAAAACTTAAGTCCGCCGTAATCGAATTATGTAACTTACCGGCGCCAATAGATATAAGGTCTGAGACACACCAAGACCTACTCGATATTATTAAAAAAACTTGCAATGTTTTAAATGTCGATATATGTAACTGGGACATGAAGGATACAGAATCAACCCCAAGGGTGGGCCCTCGATTGTTGTTGCTGAGTTATCCTCAACTGCTTGCAAAAAAAGAATTCTAAATGGGATTAGGGAATATAATAAAAACAATCCTAACAATAAATTGTCAACTTCAGCCATTGGTGCTACAGGGATTTCTAAACCTATTTACATTACTGAAAGTCTACCTGATAGCGACAGAAAACTTTTTGGACAAGCGCGCAACTTTGCCAGAACGATGAACTATAAATATTGCTGGATCAATAGTGGAAAAATTTACCCGCGGAAGGATGAGGGGAATGCACGCGTCGAAATTAAGACCGAAAATGACTTACTGGCATTGAAAAGCATCTGACTATATTATGATGTCTGGTTATTTTTTTATTTTTGTTTCTTTTTTGTAACCTTACTTTTACTGTTATATTGTAACATATTTTTAATATATTTTAATTAAATACACAAACTTTATCGATATCGATTATCGACCCCTTTCTGCTTCACTAGGTTCCGTGTCTCCTCACTAAACCGGTACATAGTTATGGATGTATGTTGCATTCTTTTGTCTCCGAAGGTATAAAATCCGAGCGCACACATTAATTTCTCATTCCGAGATAATTTTTAAAATGGTTAAATAGTCTTCAGTATACACCCGTGATGGGTTAGTAAATTTAGTGTGCCCGTGGATCCTTCGGTGAGTTATTGTTTTATTATATATTTAACTGGCAGTATATTTAAAGTGTGTATTCAAATATGTGAGATATACAACAATGTCATAATTTTATTTTAGGGTTCCACCCCTAGGTCTCACACTATACGAGACATGTTGTATTTGTGAATTGCCTTCCATGGAGCGTACGTGGACGTCCTGGAATGGATGATAAGATGTGAATTGTCTCGGAATCACACCATCCTGATCGTACATATTAAGTTATGTATCATTTTTATATTATGTAACCTATGACCATCTCACCATTTAATTTTATGAAGCCAGTTCCCTATTATAAGCGTATTTTAATATATTAGTACCTTAATTTAACTCTTTATGTTAATCTAATTTTATAACTTGTGTGTGTGTTCTTGAATATATGCCTGTAGCCTGTTGCTAAGTGTCTTATTTAATTAACCCATTCCTTGAGCAGTCTCATTCTTCTTTACCCTGAGCCAGCTGGTGAAGTAACAGTAGCCACTGGCCAAAAATTGTTACAATATTATTGTTATTATAAAAAGCTCACTCAGTGTAACCCTAGCCTAAGTTTATTACTGGGTCTTCTACCCACATTTATCATTCTTTCAATATCCAAGAACGTCATGCAATACACCATCACATACTGTACTAATCACCTGCTTTGTATTATATTACAGACGTACGTTATATACCTATTGATAATCGATACTATGGAGAAAATTGGCGTCTACGTTTTGGGAACGTTGATATTTTTTGACACACAAAAAGTTGCTATTATTTCGTTTTTTTTTTGGACTCATTTATTAATGTTAATCAGGTCAGTAAGTTTTTATCAAATACTTTCCCTATATTACATAATATGGATACGTGTGTTTGTCTGGGCTGTGCGCAGTACATAGTTTTTGTTTCTTGGACAAAAGCTTTAGTACATTCGCGGCGATAAATGAATTGTTGAAGGGTATTGACAAAGTCTCTTTTAGTGAAGCTGTTACATGTAGCCCTGATAAAATATATGATTATAAGATAAACACTAATAAATCACTCACTATATTAGCGCAAAATATACGTAGTATTAATGCTAATTTTTCAGGTCTCTTAACTTTACTGTCAAGAATCAAAACTCATTGTGTTGTCTGAATGCTGGCTTTCACACTGTTCTAAGATTCCAACTTTAAAAGGGTATAACTCTTTCCGATCTTCGAATACCTTTAACCAAAATGACGGTTTGGCAATCTATGTTAAACAATCTTTGTCGAGCGTTTTAATTGTTGAACCGGAAGTTCTGGAGACAAACTGTATGGTTATCAAGTTAGGTACGGATGTGGCAGTTGTAGCAATTTATAGACCTTACGCTTTTAAAGATATTTCAAAATTCATTCGATCCATGGATTGTGTTTTGACAGGCCTTAATCAGTTTAAAAATGTTGTTCTTATAGGAGACATAAACATCGATATAACCTCTCGAATCCAAACTAACGATAAACTTGACTACCTAGACCTCTTGGGACATCATGGCCTTTTTCCAGGTCACACCTTACCTACTCACGGACTAACGTGTTTAGATCATGCATTTTTAAAAACCTCTAGGACCGCAAAAATTTTTGTACTTGAATCAACAATAACGGACCACTTTTCAATTTTACTCTCTCTGACTATGGACAAATGTACTTTCTCTAGATCTGATTTCTACATTACCCAGGTAGATGAAGATAAACTTTCTACGGACATGCAAAATTTAAATTTTGACTGTGTTTACAAAACTAATAATCCGAACATGGCGGTGAAATTTCTTATGGAGCCTATTATACTTTGTATTAAAACAAACACCAAAATAATTAAAATTTCACGTAAAAATAAACCTATTCAGCCTTATTACAAAAACGTAATTAAACCGTGATTTAAACCCGGACTAACAAGTCTAGGTTTAAGTACAAAACCATGGTTTAAGTATGTTCATATTACAAAACGTAGTTTAACTACGGACTACTTAGTCCATCGATTTAAACCATACTTAAGGTTTAGCCATAGATTATCACAGCTATTCATTCATTCAATTTAACATCATTCGATTGCAACGTTTCGTTTACTTCAAATAATGAAACTTTTGCTTTAATATTGGTAATTAAATTTGATTCAAAAAGATAATAACATTGAAAAGTTAGTATACATTCTGCGTTACTTGAATTGAGTTGGAGGTTATTGAATTATTTCGATTTTTTTCTTATCTTTTACCAATAATTAATCTAAGAACCTAATACGGAACGTACTGATCATTGCCCGTGTCATGACTGTCAAGTGTCAACTGTCAAATATGTCTATTGGGTTGGCGCGAAATATTCTAAATATTTATTGATTCCATTAATTCCTATCAATATTGACGAAATCAATTATATTTAAATACATTTTTAGGTAAATTGAGATAAAACACTGAAATCTGGTTATCAAAATTGTGATTTTGAAAAAATCTTTTGAAAACCGATCAAGAAATACAACTTAAACCATGGTTTAAAAATTTAAACTAGGGGTCACGTAGGTTTATCTTTAGACCATTGTAAAACCATAGATTAGTGATAAAACGCATCTTGTAATAAGACTTTTAGTTAAACCGCGGTTTAAACCTGGTTTAGTAGTTAGTCCTCGTTTTGTAATAAGGCCGATTAAGCCATGGATTACTCCGGCATTACTAAGGTGCATGCGTCATAGGGACAATCTTAGTAAAATGGTCGCTAAAAAACCCTCCGACGAAATCTTAAATGTTTCATACAAAAGATATCGTAATTACTGTATCAATTTGCTTCGGGCCGCCAAACTTAACTACGAGAAGTCGGAATTTAGTCGGGCGGGACGGGACGTGAAGAAAGTATGGAATGTTATTAGGGATGTAACCAATTTACATAGACATAGACATAGACATACTTCATTCGAGGTAAATTTAAATAAACAAAAGAACCCTACCACGGACCTTCTTAGTTCTAGTAATGCTGAGCAAACTGACATTAACGATATAAATAACTATTTCATAAATATTGGTAGACAGTTAACAGAAAACTTGCCGAATGTTTGTCAATCCTCTGATTCACGTTCTTCCTTGCCTGGTGATGTGGTTCAAATCTCCGCAACTTATAGTAAGTCATTTGTTTTACTTGATACTGACGAGAAAGAGGTTGAACGCCTTATTATGTCCCTAAAAAGTGATTCAGCAGTCGGATGGGATGGTATATCATCAAAGTTCCTCAAAAGATTCAGAAATTTAATAGTTCCTCCTTTAACTTACCTGTTTAACTTGTGCCTGAACGTAGGTGTCTTCCCAGACGAATTTAAGAAGGCAATTGTCCATCCAATTTTCAAGTCGGGGTGTCGAGATCGTGTCGAAAATTATAGGCCTATATCTGTGCTCCCAGCTTTGTCTAAGATATTGGAAAAAATAATAAACTCAAGACTAGTATATTTTCTTGAGACACACAAGCTGTTATCAGTCAATCAATACGGTTTCAGGAAAAACATTTCTACTACTGATGCTGTACATAACATGGTGAACCATATAGTCAAAAACCTTGATGGTAATAAGAAGTGTGTAGGTCTTTTCCTTGATTTAGCAAAGGCTTTTGACACGGTCTCGGTACCCATCTTGATTTCCAAGTTGGAGAACCTTGGTATTAGAGGCAATCAAATATCTCTTTTTAGAAGCTATCTAGTGGGAAGATCACAGTGTGTCAAAATTGGATCTCACACAAGCACTTATTTGCCTTTATCACAAGGAGTGCCACAAGGTAGTATTTTGGGGCCTAGTCTGTTCCTTGTATATATGAATGACCTCTGCAACCTGCACATCTATGGTGCAAAAATCTTTTCATATGCAGACGACACAGCTGTGATATTCACATCGGATACCTGGTCTAATGCATATGACATTGCTCAGAAAGGTCTCAATACCGTGTGTGGTTGGTTGAACTATAATCATCTTGTTCTAAATACGACAAAGACTAAGGTTGTAAATTTCTCGATACGTAATCTTAATATGCCACTGGTCGACTCGCTTCATTTGACAGCTCCATTATTTCATTTTGATGGTTCTATTCCGTCCGTCGAGGGTCCGGAAATTATTGAAAACGTCTCTAATTTGACATATCTTGGAGTGGTAATAGACTCCAATCTTACTTTTAAATTCCAAATTCTAAGCTTATCTACTAAATTACGTAAACTAGTCTACATTTTTAAACAACTTCGTTTTTCAGCTGACTTACATATTATGAGGCTAGCATACCAAAGTCTTTGTCAATCAGTTTTAAATTATTGCATTATTGTGTGGGGTGGGGCGGCTAAAACACATTTATGTTAATATTGGAACGTGCTCAGCGGTCTGTCCTTAAGGTGTGTTTTAGTAAACCTCGCCTTTTTCCTACTTCGGAACTTTACCTCTCATGTAAGTTGCTGACAGTTAGACAAATGTTTATTTTGACAGTTGTTAATCGGCAACATACGGAAATAGTGCTTACTGATTTTTCATCCCGTCGTAATCATTTAGTTGTTACAGCCGCCTACTTCAGAACGAAATTCTGTCATAGATTCTTTATCTTTCTCGGGCCTCACTTGTACAACGAGTTGCACAAAGTTTTATCTATAGTTACCCTTAACAAGTATGAACTTAAAAATACTCTTCATAACTGGTTCCTGACTCAGTCATACTCATTTACGGAAGCATTACTGAATGTTGTGTTATGATACTAGCTTTTGCCCGCGACTTCGTTCGCGTGGACTTCAGGTTCGTCCGTCTAGCCCGTCTAGTTCGCGACGTCTACATATAATATAGTATTATTATATTGCAAAAAAAAAAAAAAAATTTTTTACGACCTTAGAAACCACAAAAATTGTAGCCTATGTGTTATTCTGATGTATAAGCTATATCGTGGCGAAGTTTCATTCAAATCCATTCAGTAGTTATTACGTGAAAGAGTAACAAACATCCATACAAACTTTCGCCTTTATAATATACTAGCTTTTGCCTGCGACTTCGTTCGCGTGGACTTCAGGTTCGTCCCGTATTATCAAAAATTGTAGCCTATGTGTTATTTCTGATGTATAAGCTATATCGTGGTAAAGTTTCATTCAAGTCCATTCAGTATTCTTTACGTGAAAGAGTAACAAACATACATCCATACTTACAAACTTTCGCCTTTATAATATATATTAGATATTAGATTATCATTGTGTCATGTTTTGCCTTGACAAGCTACCCGTTATCAATCTATTTCTGCAGGTATCGAACAATTATCGTATCCCAGCTGTCGCCCGCAACGTCGTCTGCGTATGGTCACCCACCTACACACATACATACTCGTATGTACGCACTATTACCCCCTCACGCATTCTTACACTCACACAATCACACTCGTACTCACACGTTCACCTACACACATCTATTCGCCTCTAAACTGCATGACTTCTTGGATTTTTTACTTATCTTTTTTTATTCTTATATTTTAGATTTTATAGATTTAATTTTTATTGTTTAGTTTCATTTTGTAACTTTTAGCTCATTCAAATCATTGTTTTTATTTCGATTTGAAATAACTAATAGGCAATACGTATAGTGATTTGTATCTTACTTCATTCTGTTTCTCACACTGATTTAAGCCATGTATTCATTAGAATTCTATGTTAATCTATGTGCTCGAGGTGGAGTCCTGGTGACCTGTAACACAGGTGTTTCTACCTACCACAGGCACCAGCGATCCACATTCAAAGCTGTTGTTTATTGTATATGTACCTTTCTACATGTAATTGTTTTGTTTGTGGTGAGAAATAAACATTATTATTATTATTATTATCAGGGTCATCCGCGGGTACCCCACCGTCGCGTTTGAGGCGGCGTGCGTGCTGGCGGGGACGCCGCCCTGGGAGTTGGAGGCGGAGGCGCTCGCTGAGGATTATCGTTGGCGATGCGACCTCCGGGCCCGGGGCGTAGTGCGTCCCCTGCGGGAAGCTGTTCGGGATCGGAAGGCCCAATCTCGGCGGTCCGTAATGGATCGCTAACCCTACTTGGGGTCTGCGGACCGTCGAGGCGATCCGCCCCGTCCTAAAGGATTGGGTGGGTCGTGGCGAAGGACGCCTCACCTTTTGGGCGGTGCAGATGCTGACCGGGCACGGATGCTTCGGGCGGTATCTGCACCGCATTCAGGTGGAGCCGACGACGAGATGCCATCACTGTGTAGGATGTGACCAGGACACACCGGAGCATACGCTCGCTGTCTGCCCCGCATGGGAGCAGCAGCGGTGTGTCCTGGTCCAACAAATAGGACCGGACTTGTCGCTCCCGGTCGTCGTGGCGTCGATGCTCGAGAGCGACGAGTCCTGGAAGGCGATGCTCGACTTTTGCGAGTCCACCATCTCGCAGAAGAGGGTAGCGGGGAGTGCGAGGGAGAGAATTTATTCTTCTCTCCGCCCCGCAACAACCCGCCGCCGTCGAGCAAGGGGCCGGAACCAGGATCTCGCCCGGAATCTGGCCCCTTAAGAGTTTCGGGTCCCCAACGCATGTGAGTGCGAGCGGGGACCCAAGAAGGTGTCGCTCAGCACGCCCTTAGCGTTAGAGCATCCGGGGGATGGCGGACCGCGCTTCCCGACCCACGCTGGTTCTGACCCAGCGGGGTATTCCGTGGGAGGGTGACACGTGGTCCAGCCATCTTGGCGGGCTTCGGATAGCCCGCCGACCGAGAGAGCCGGTGTCCGGTAATCAATGTGTATATTCCATCTAATCCCTTTATCTATCCATACTCCCAAACTTACGCTACTTACTTACTTACTTTAACGCTATCCACTATTTTAAATTTATTTTCATTGATAAATAATTCTACAGCATCCCTCTTATAACCCCTCTTAAAAATACATACTTTGCTTTTGTGTGGAGAAATCTCAAGGCCTATATCCGATAAGATTTTTCCAAATAAGTTTAGAGCTGTTTGTAATTTCTCAACCCCTTGTGTGATGTTTTTACAAGTATCGTATAATACAAAATCATCCGCATATTGCGATATACAAATATTTTTTTCTATTATACTACAAATATTCATCGTGGCAATATTGAACAGTAGAGGTGACAAAGGGTCACCTTGTAAAAGACCCACTCTGGTTATTCTTTTAAAATCTTTACTATCAATTTTTATTCTAAGTTCTCTCTCCTTTAAGAAATTCCATAAGTATCCGCATATTTTTAAGCCAATTTTAATTTCATTTAAAGTATGTAATAGTACGTTAATATCAATATTATTGTAGGCGTTATTTATATCAATGAAACATGCAATTGTTGGTTTACTTGTACTGAAACCCATCTGGATTCTGTTAATCAATAAACTTAAGTTATCGACGCATGATTTACCTTTTCTAAAACCTATCATATTATTTGGAAATTTATTATTATACTCTAAATACCATTTTATTCTTTTGTTAATGATGGCATGAAATATTTTACACAGGCAGGACATTAATGAAATAGGTCGAAAAGAAGAAATTTCATTAGGGTCACGACCTGGTTTTAAAATAGGAACTACTTGAACTTCTTTCCACTGTTTTGGGACAAATCTCATCTTGAAGAATCTATTATACATTTCTACTAGTAGGTATTTTCCATGATCAGGTAAGTATTTCACCATAGAGTATGAAACACCGTCACATCCAGGAGATGTATCTTTTGATTTAATACATGTCTCTAACTCCTGTATGGAGATTTCTACGTCTATTTGTGAGTTTAAGTTACTGAATACGGGTTGTTCGGGTATTACAAAGTTAGGTCCTAAGGAATTTAGTAAATTTGAAGCTTGTGACTCACTGAGATGTTGATGGTTATCAGTCCTATTTCCTTTAATCCATCTCAAACGTCGCCAAATTTCTGATGGTGGTATTTTTTCATTTATGGATGAACAGAAGTCATACCAATGATCACTTTTTACTTGACGGATTAATGTTTGGCTTTCAGATACTTTTTTTTTAAATTTGTTGTAGTTATCCGGAGTAGGATTTCTTCTAATTTCTTCTTGATAGGGCCAAGCGACGAGCCGCTATTGCATGTGATAAGTCGCTATTCCAATATGGTTTCGGTTTAAAGTTAGATTCAGGGTTTTCATTTATTTTTATAAAGGGTATACATTTATCGGCAGCATAATTTAAGCTATTTAAAAATGAATTGTAAAATGTTTGATTATCTACATGGCCTTTAAAATGTTGAAATATTTCTTCTAAACTTTGATTATATTTTTCCCAGTCAGCAGCTTTATAGTTTCTTTTAGTTAAATATTTCCTAGGTGAGCTATACGTCTCGTAAAGAGAACGCTCGGCAGACGGAGGAGATCGCCGCCCTCAAAGTGAGGCTGGCGGCGTTGGGGCGGAAGGGGCCATCGCGCTCGCTCCGAAGGGAGCGGCGCACGCCTACACCGGGCCCTAGCCCGGGTGATGCGGTAGCGCATCGGATCCCTCCCGCCCCAACTAGTGACGAACAGCCAGCCTTGCCCCCTCCCGAGGAGGCGGCAGGGCCCAGGCGCCACCCTTCGCCCCGCTCGAGGGCGGAGATCAGAGAGGCGACGGAGTTGGAGGGGCGCATCAGGCGGGAGCTGATGGAGGAGTTCGGCAAGGAGATTGCCGAACTCAGGGCAGAAGTCGCTGCCCTGCGTGGTGCTGCGTCGGCTGCAGTTGCATCTGCAGCTGCTGACGCGGCGCCACCCTCCACCACCCCGTCTGGTCCCACCACTCGCCGGTCGGCCCGTCGGCCCCCCGCAGGGCCAACCCAAAAGGGACGTGGTGCTGGTGCTAAAGCCCCAGCACCAAAGCCCCGTCCGCTGCCGCCAGCGCCGTCCAATATGGATGACGCCTGGACGGAGGTAGTGCGGCGGGGCAATAAAAGGGTTGCGGCGGTGGCGGCGGTGGCGGCGGAGGCCTCACCACCGGGAGGGACTGCAGCCCCCCCACTGGTGAAGACGCGGGCGGTGGCAGAAGCTCCCCAGAGGGGTCGAGCGCCTGCCACCCCCACCAACCGGACTTCGGCGCGGGCGGTGGCGGAAGCTCCCCAGAGGGGCAGAGCGCCCGCCACCCCCACCATCCGGACTACGAACATGGCGGCCGTGGCTGCTCCCCAGGAGGGTCGAGCACCGGCCGCCAAAAAGACCAAAAAGAACAAGAAGAAGCCCAAGAAGAAGGGCCCGCGCGCGCCGAAGTTGGCGGCAGTGGTGGTAACACTGCTGCCAGCCGGCGAGGCCAAAGGTATGACATACCCAAATGTCATGGCCCAGGCGCGCGCGGCCATCGACTTGTGCGAAACAGGAGCGGGGGAGGGCCTCCGCTTCCGGACGACCGCCAACGGGGCTCGTCTGCTTGAGTGTTCCGGTGCCGATAGCTCCGGCATCGCGGACCACCTGATGGCGGGCCTCCGGGCGGTCTGGCCGGAGGAGGTGGTGCGAGTCCACAGGCCGGTGAAGATGGCGGAAGTCAGAATTATTTTGTATTCCCACTTTAGGGGTATCTCTTATAACGCGGAAAGAGATATCCCTTTATAAATTACTTGAGTATCTATTTGGTAGATACAATTTAATTAAAATGAACAACTGACTCTAGTTATCATTATTTATTGACACTGTTTACAATATACAATAATGAATATAATTACAATAATGTGTGAACGCGAGTGTACGCTTTGCTGATTACGGAACGACTGGGGAGTCGCGCTACGCACTGCACTTATATATTGTTGCTTGCATAAAAAATGCATTGCGTCCCTACAGTACACCCTTCCTAAAATGTTGGTTATACAGTGCAAAATTTTTCACAAAACAAAATAAAATAAAATAAAACTAAGTTATGTTAAAACTTTTGTAAGCGGCTGTACCGTATTAGGGTAGGTACTTGAGATATACTTCGAATGCGCTTTATCGTTAAGCAACAGTCGAAGTGCTAACGTTTTTTACTCGCTACTCTTAAATCAATCATTTTTTACTTGAAAACATTTCATCTTAAATCGTTTAAAACTTGAGATACAACGAACACTCGAATTGTCGACTCACCGAGTTTTCTCACACTTATAACAAAGTACTTATAACAAATCATTGCTTTTTGTGATGAAATATTACGAGAACTATAACTTATTCCACTTCATTTTAAAATATTTACATTTGTTAAGTAGTTCTCATTGCCATAAATCAATGATACGAATCAAAGTTTATTGAATCTTTTACACATAACATTAATGATTCCAATTTTGTTAAAACATATTACAATTTTCACTTCATAAACACACGTCACTATTTAATACAAAGTTGCAACTAGTAGTCATTTCTACGTGAATTAAGTCGGTTTTAGCCCTTGACTTAATTACTTTAAAGAGTCATAAAATATTATAGCATATACATAGGTTGATTATTTCCAATAAGAGTGTGACAAATTATTAAAAACACAAAAAATACTTTTATATAATATTAAATTTTATATAATACAAAAGGCAATACAGGAATGCAAATATCGCTGTCACGTCGCCTCTTAATCGCAAAACGTGAAGTTTGGCATCAAGAAATATATTCACACGTTATAAGTTATGGAGAATGAAGTAGGATATTGGACCACGACTTGACTTGTCCATCGTTTCTACAGCTCTCCTCGACTTCTTCTCGATATAACATCTCTCGACCAAGTATGTCTCCCACCATAAAATGTGGCAATCTCGACGGCATTTCCTCTGGGTATGCTTTTCTCCCGAAAATCCTTGGGTGCTCTCCCACGTGTCATCTCTTCCGGATCAATGGTAGTGGCTGGTTTTGCTCGTTATACCATCCGGTGTTCCGATGATTACAATGCTCGAGTTGCGACGTTTCCCTTGGTCTTCGCTTGTCGATTACTATGACTGAATCTCGTTACTTGTCCTCCAATACAGCTTTGCTCTTGCTCCTGTGCCATATCTGTTCTTAACTGTCATTTATATTTTATATACTTCTTTCTAATATCCGATTTGTTTTAAATCTTGTTGCTTTTACCTGCAGTCGATGTAAGTACCTTGCAGGGAGTCGTCCGTTCAGCAGCTTGCGTATTTAACCTACACTATTCTTCATAATTTCACAGCTCCACGTATATTTCATAACTAATTACTTGTGTGTTCTCCCTACTACTGTGACTTCTTCATAGTCGTATTTTTGTCGTGTAATAAAATTTTTGTCAGTTTTTTCCGGTATTCCTACGATCACAATATTTTTTTTGCGATTGCAACGATTTTTAGCTCATAAAGTAGATTTTCTTGATTAAGTGAAGATGTTGATGGCGTAGACTCACTGCTGTTTTTTATGGTTTATAGTTCTTCTGTATCTGTTTCTATATTTTTTATTTTTTCTTGTGTTGTTTGACTTGATTGTTTTTATTTCACTTTTTAATCCACTTAGTTGTATGGAAAATTTTTCCGTTGTTGTTTTAACTGTCGCCATTTCTGCTTTAATCTCCGTCATTTGTTCCATTATTTTCGATATATTCTCATTTTGGGAATTTGCAAAATCTTCAAGGAAACTCATTATATCTGTGCGAAAGCTAGCAAGATCATTTCTGTAGTCCATTTCATCACAACGTTCTTTTCTTTTTCGAATGTTGATATTAGAATATTCCAAACCAACTCCAGTCAAATTAGGCGCAGACTCGCTTGTGCTACCGCTGTCGCTTATCAGAAGACCGGTGCTTCTTGTTGGCGATCGTTGTACATTCATTGTTATAGTATGTGGTGTCGTTGTTTCAAATTGCAAGTGTGTGAAGAAAAATAGCAACTGTCTCTTTTTGCCGATGTGGTGCGGGGCGCTTCAATAATGCAGCGATGCAGTGATGATGGCTTGAAATGCAAAATCCAAACTGCACTTAACCCAGGCGATCGCGAGCCTTGGGGGACTAAATCCCCCCCAGAAAGTGTGACCGCACCACCTTGGGTAAGTGGTGTGAGTAATCACCCAAAGGATCCCGTAACAAAAATGGAAATGTCTAATAAAGTGGAGTGGAGGACGAGACGCTCCGGGAGGCTGAGCGGCAAGTCCCAAACGCCACCCCTCGCCCCGCACAAGGGCCGAGATTAGAGACTGAACTGGAGGGGCGCATCAGGCGGGAGTTGATGGGAGAGTTCGGCAATCTCCCTGCCACGCAGGGCGGAAACCACCGGCCGGTGCTCCCCCGGCCGACTTCTTCTTTTGTAGGCGCCGCTTAGACTTGCGGCGCCTGTTTCGCTCGGTGTTTACACCGGACGGGGAGCAAGCTTTCCCACCCGCCCGGTGATCGGCCCTGCGCCCGGCCGCCGCGCCCGGCCGCCGCGCACAGCGCGCAGTGCGGCACGGCCGAGCACACAGCCGCTTTATGTCCATTTTGACCGCAGCGGAAGCATAGACCGCTGCGGTCCACCGTGCTGGTGCACCTGGCGACGCTATGCCCCGTGCCAAAGCACTTGAGGTATCGCCAGGCGCGTGGCTCCAGCAGCCGCACGTGGGCTGCCACCCAGCCCACGCGCAGCCTTCCCGGATCTCCCGCCGGCCTTCCGGGTGGAGGGGTGGCCAGGGAGTTGGCGGTGTCGACAGGGCACCGCACCCAAACGGAGCTGGCCCCAGTATAGCCGCGGCGAAGCTCGAGGCGGCCGACGACGAGGGCCACCCCCGCTGTGGCGAGGCGGATAGCCTCCCTGAAGTCTTGTCTCCGGGCCATGACCAACGTGTCATCAGCGTAACAGATTACGCTCAGGCCCCAGAGCAGGGCGCCTCTCAACACCCAGTCGTATCCGACATTCAAAAGGAGAGGTCCGAGGACCCCCGCATACGACCGGAAACGGGTAAACGGTCCCATCGTGCCCGGTGTATACTACCGACCTGGCCTCCAAGTAGGAACCGACCAGCCGGCGGAAGTAGGGGGGAACTCCATTCCTCTTGAGTGCCCCCCTTATCACGGACCAAGGCAGGGTGTTGAACGCGTTGGCGATGTCGAGCCACCCCGCCCTGTGATACGACTTCATTTGAGAGGGCTCGCACGCGAAGGATCGCGTCCACTGTTGAGCGGCCCTCTCTGAAGCCGTACTGCTCCGCCGACAGATCGGGTCCAAACCCGACCAGGTGCTGAACGATGCGGGCAGCCAGAATGCGTTCCACCAATTTGCCCACCTCGTCCAGCAGCACGATAGGACGGTAACCGGCGGCTGTATCCGCCGGGCGCCCCTCCTTCCTGAGAAAGACGAGTCTACCCTCTCGCCACAGCGAGGGAAACCGTCCCGACTCGAGACAAGAGTCGTAAAGCCTCAAGAGTCGGTCCCTTAGGGCATTGATGGCCGAGGCCAGGACAATAAAATTTGTAACTTAGACTCCTCCGAAACCGGTTTGTGCAGTCTCGCGAACATCGCTTGCATTATAGAAAAATATGCTACCGTCGTTTCGTGTTTACGCGTTGCAAACGTGATCACAGCGCTGCGAGCCCCGCCGCCCGCGGCCAGGCGATGCCCCGCCCACAGTCTATAAATACCACAGCGCGAGCGGCGCCCCTTTTTTTCCGTCGACGACACCGAGGCTGACACACGCGCAGAGACCGGTCACGTTTGAGATCCAATCAACCAAAGTATATCAATTTAAAGTGTAATTGTTATTAAATACAATAAAGTTTGTTAAAAATCATTTATGTTTCATTACAAACATAAATTGGCGACCGTATTGTCAAGACAATCCTGCAAAACGTGACCGGTCGTAGCGAAGCGGTGCCACGAGGTCATTGACAAGACCCGTGTTACGTGTTACAGTGGATCCCAGCTACCGGCAGCGACGGCACGGCATCATCGTCGACGTGTAAAGCAAGCCGAGCGCATTTTTTGGACAAAATCGCCAAGCCGCCGGGACCACTGCGAGCGCGTCACCGGGGCTGCGAGTCAACAACCAACAGTAGGGCCACCGGGAGCCGGGAGCAGGGCGAAGCACGCCACGTATCGCGCATTCCACGCCGAGCGCATTTTTTGGACAAAATCGCCAAGCCGCCGGGACCACTGCGAGCGCGTCACCGGGGCTGCGAGTCAACAACCATCGGGAGGGCCACCGGGAGCCGGGAGCAGAGCGGAGCACGCCACGTATCGCGCATTCCAAGACTAGCGCCGGGACCCGGGAGCCACGAAGCACGCCACGTGTCGCGCATTCCAAGCCGAGCGCCGGGAGCCGGGAGCCAGCGTGCCACGTACCATCATTGAAGGTTTGCCCAAGGGAAGTAAGCCCATTTCCTTTAATTTATATTCCCATAAGCTCATTCTGCGTGTTCACTTTGAGAAATATGCCAACGAGGCAATTTGATTTGAATTAATTATGTCAAATTTAACAAAAGCACAGCTTCCCAGCTACCCTATAGCGCAATAGAACTATAGCAATATTCAATGCACGTTTTTTCATAAATTTGCCACGTGGTGCCTTCTTGCCTAGTTATTTCTAAGGTGCCTTACTGTTAAAAGATACGCTTATGCTTGAAGGACCAGCGTAATTGTATGCCCACTAGTTGTCAATGCTGCTGCACGGCGCCTTCCTGCCTAGTTATTTCTAAGGTGCCTTGTCATTATAAGGTACGCTTATGCTTGAAGGGCCAACTACATGTCGACTGCCGACCTGTTTCAGCTCCTGCTTCCCGCTTCGCGTCGCTGAATCTTCGCTGCACGCTTATCCCTGCATCATATTGCCGGCCTAAGCTGCGACTCGACGTGCCACGTGCCAGCGCGTCACGTCGGTCTGCAGCCTGCGTGAGCGACTGGATCTGAGCTACGTGTCATCGAACGGGTTTGAGTGCACAATTTGTTTCATTGTTTGGCAAAATATTTTATACATAGGGCAACAATATGAGTGAATCGGAGCTCAAAGCTGACTTATCGTCATTAATTAAACAACGTGGCATAATTAAAGGTAGATTAACAAAATTCACTGAATATGTGAATACATTAGAAAGCTTAAAGGAATTCTCCTCAGTTAAGGCCAAGGAATTGGAAATAAAAATAAGTAAACTGCAAGCGGTAGTTACCGAGTTCGAAACAATTCAGAGTAGAATAGAAATATTACATAGCGATACCAACGAACAAATAGATGAAAGGGACTTTGTAGAAAATTTATTCGCAAATTTAATCTCTCGTAGTCAAGAAATATTAGACAAATTTAGTAGCAAAAACACTGATAGCGACGATGCGAACAGTTGTAGTAGTTGCAACTCAAATAAGTTAAATAACATTAAGTTGCCGACAATCAAGTTACCTACGTTTGATGGTGACTATTTACAATGGATAGAATTCAAAGATACTTTTCAATCGGTTATAGATAGCAATCCAAACATACCTGAAATAAATAAATTCCATTATTTACGTTCTGCACTAAGTGGAAGTGCATCAGTAGTTCTTAAATCAATAGAATTTAGCGCTAGGAATTATAAAATAGCACGGAATATTTTATGCGAAAGATTCGATAACAAAAACATTCTAATCAACAATCATTTAAAGGCAATATTCAGCATTGAAAACATGCAACGTGAATCATTCAAATCACTTAGATTTATAATTGATCACCTATCCAAACATTTGCGGGCACTCGAATCGTTAGACCTCCCCACAAGTAGTTGGGACATTTTAATAATTTTTACAATTTCAAATAAATTAGATACAAACACTTCCAGAAAATGGGAAGAACATAAAAGTACTTTCACAGAATTGCCCACGTTAAAACAGTTTTACAATTTTTTACGAAGTCGCGCAGATATATTAGAAACTGCTTTCGCAAACAACAGTAATAATCGCATTTTTTTTTTTTTTTTTTTTTTTCCTAGTATACGTAATTTTATAACGCACACTATTATAATTACAATCTAGTCTAATTCAGACTAATAAGCAATTTTGTTTTAACCTAAATTACTATATGATTTTATGCTAAGAATGTGTCCATTGGCACTTTTCTTATTGTCTCTATTATTAAGGTGTAGACACAATGTTCAAGTGGTTTTTGTTATTACACTTCACTGATTTTATACACTAATTGTATTATTAAGTACACTACACTAACTCGAACGGTTTCGTTCTTTTGAGTCTTCTTTTAATGTCTGTGATGTCAAGAAGCTGTATAGCTTCTACGTTGACATGATGGTGAAGCCGCCGTTCGTGGGCTTCTGCGCTATTCCTTATGATGCTAGTAACAACCTCCATGTGTAGGTCCCGGTGGAGGTCACTGTTTCGGATGTACCAGGGAGCCCCTACTGCTTCTCTCAGTACTTTGTTTTGGAATCTTTGCAGAATGGCAATATTACTCTGTTTGGTGCAACCCCATAGTGTCGCGCCATAAGTCCAAATAGACATCAGGACTTGTTTGTAAACTAGTATTTTGTTGTGAATTGACAGTTTAGATTGTCTTCCGAGTAGCCAACGCAGTTTTTGGTATCGGAGTTCTAGTTCCTCTCTTTTTTTCTTAACATGGGCTTTCCAGCGCAATTTCGTGTCCAGCGTCATGCCAAGATATTTCGCCGTATTCGCATATATATATATGGTATAATTTTACCATTAAGGAATACGTCATGCTGTTCGTGCTGTTTATTAGTAAAATTTATATGAATCGATTTGGATTCATTTAATTTGATGTTCCATTTTTTTGTCCAGTTGTATATGTCGGAGGGTATGCCGAGCCGAAGACGTTCCGTCGAAACAGCTGTGTGGACTGAGTCATTCGACTACAAGAACACGTGCGATGTGACGTGTTCAAACAATAACATCGCCTCACACTATGATCACGCGAGGTGGGGACGGCCGAGAACTATTTATAAGGCGCACTCACCGAGCTCGGGACATTCACGCAGTGGCGCTCGCTTTGCTAACGTCACTTTAGTTTACGGATCGCGTTTGTGTGTTGTTGTGAATGATTGTTAAAGTGTTAGTTATTCAATAAACTGTTGTTACAAGTCCAATACTGGTTTCCTTAAAGTTGGAGTACCTTGTGTAAACCACGTTTGGAAGGAATTCAACCCTCAGTTGATGTAATCTATGGTTGATGATCCGCCAATATCCGACATCAGAAGTGTGTTCGACATCGGAGCTTCCTCAGCTCCATCACGCCCTTATTGGAAAAAAAGAAGAGGAGAACAAATACCAAGACCAAGAAAAACTTGCTTCATGAATGAATAAGACCAGTGTTCTATGGAAAACGCGGAGCAAAACCGGCGTGCGTCGGACTTCTGAAGCGAAAAGTTAACGTTAAAAGGTGCAAAAGTGGTTCGGTTTTTGGTTCTAGGTATGGAGAACTTGCTGCAGACAATTCGAGTTACTATTGTGTTCACATCTCGCGACTTCGTGCTGCCGCCCTACGATCCGAAGAAAGATGAAAAGGCAGTTGATGGCTGGTGTCGCATCATCAGTTGAATTGTCGAGGACATAGGACCGCCTCCAGGGAAGTCTCGACCCTTCATGGTACCTTAAGGGTTAAGGTGGATTAGCGCGGATTAACGTAAATTAAGGAATCCAGTGCGTAGAAAAGCGCGCCTAGAGCAGTTTTAAAGAGTTTAAAGCACCGTTTGGGTGTGGTGCCCAAAAAACAAAGCGTATGGTCGTATTTGGTTTTCAGAACGAAAACACTATTCTACAAAAAGAGGACACCATCAGGGTACCATTGGAGCTAAGCAGAGGGCAGAGCTCCGCTTAATCAACGAAATGCGTTAACGAAGAAGTTGGCGGGTAGCACGATCTGGTGATCGAGTTACTTATGTACTTCAAAGCGCTTTTCGCTCACTTGAAGAGATGGTGTATCCGGTCTGTTAAAATATTTTGGTTTTTTATTTACCGTCGTGGTTATCGTAGCTTTTGTAATAGCTGAAGGAACCCTTTCAGTGGTTATTGCGAAAAGTCTGGTTTCCCTTAAGAGGAGACGGAGGCCTCCGAAGGATACGAGTACCTAACAATCTATGAAATGCGGTAATAGAAACCATTTAATAGTATTCTGCGAGGTTGTAAGGGAACCAGTGCTTCGTGAACAGTTCATTGTTACAGGCACTTGCAGTTAAGGTCTGGTCTTCTACGATACCAGGCCAGTAGATGATGGGTAACAAACGCCGAAGGGCCTACTAGTTGGTCCAGCACTATCTGAAGATTCGATGTGAACCTGACCAGACGTGATGTGAACAATCTTTATTGAGTAACATCAACGAGATCATTCGTTCTGAATGCTGCTTACGTCACCAATGAAGTGTTTCTTTCGCTGATTGAAGTGGATACATCTGATGCTTCGCTTGTATGGCAAAATGGAAGTGTGCAGGCTAGGTATAAAGAGTAAGAAAAAAAACAAAATAGTGATGGTTCGGACATAATTGAAGATTGCGAGCGGTTGAACATTTGATGTTGGATTTGAAAGAAGATCAATGTCAGAGTGTAGTGGACGTACTATGATCACGGTAAAAAGAAAAAGAATAGCTAAAGTAGTCAAAATGATCAATGGGGCGGTTTTCGTGCTTTCGCCACTGTTTATTATTCAGAGTTGTCAGAATATTTGTAGCTGCAGAAATAATGTGAATCGACAGACCGTAAGCGCAGTGGATGACTCATAACGATGTGTGAAGCGGTAAAAGTGCAATCCTGCGAAAGTTCCGTGGTAGTTTGGAAAATCATTTACGCTATTCTTTAACGCCAGTCTAATGAGCGTGTGCCAGCGTCGCATTTATTATTATTTTCGTAATACCCGCGTGTGTTATTCATTTCTAATCGTTTATCAATGGAAGCGCTACCGACTGTTGCGGTGCGGCATCTCATGAGTGACGAACTGAAATGTGTGTTAAAATGTCTGTGACATAAGTCTTCGTCCAGTTAATAATTGCATACATGTTTCTTAAGTTCTTAAATGAGAAATGTATTTCAGATTATAATTTAGTTTGTTCCAGACAATTGTGAGACTATAGCAACCTGGGCGATTAATTCTTCGAGTGTTCTGAAAAAAAATGGATTTATTAGTTTTGATCGGAGTATACCTGGGCCCGCCACTACCCAACACTCTTGACGCGTTAGGTCAATATGAAGTTGTGATTTGGTTAAAGAGAAGTGCTAAATAAGGCCTGCGACTGCCCAAGGGCAGATCGTTGTAAATTATTTCTAATGTATTCTTAACGGCTTCATCCTCGCTATTAGTAAAACTACTGTGTCCATCCATCGTTCGGCTCAATTGCGGTCGAATATCATCAAGACGACATAGGAATGTGCTTACGTTCAAGACCATGACAACGAGACGAATTTGTACTTTCTTGTAGGATGGCCGAAAGCGTGTAGGCGAAAACAACGTTGGTTAAATTATTTCATAGCTTCTATTGCGGACCTTGAGCGTGGAGGCAGAATCCAGGAATTCCGTAACGAAAGAAAACTTCATTGCTGGAAGGCCCATTTATCGAGGGAGGTTGTGCCCTTAATTTTATTTACTTATTGAACAAAAATCCACAGCTTACATTTAAATTTGTTTTCAAAATACTAGGAATCCGCATGAGAATGTCGACTTTGTAAGACAAGCTGTGGGATCGAAAACCTATTTTTACTTACACTACAGGAGCTGTCGACTGTAGGACAAAATCTTAGTATACTGGTTTGTTACATCTGTTACCGGTGGCTAGGAAGGCGGAAGAGAAGGGGTGCAGTAAACATGTTTTTGAACGATACTTTATGAAAGCTTAGCTTCTTCATCGAAGCCAGGCAAAGTCGGAATGCTGCTTGAAAAGGATAGGTGGAAGGATAATTTAATGGTAAGGGGGTTCTGTGTGCAAAGAATTGGAAACGAGACTCTGTCGCTGAGATTTCATTGTCCGTTTGTAATCGGACTATTTACGGAGCATTGACTGATGGAGTTTTCACAGGTAAACCTGATAAACTGTTACCGAGCTTCAAATGAGAACCAGACTATCGAACAGTAGAGCCTGTTTTCTGCAGAAACACGAAGCTATAATTTATTTTAAACAATAATTCTAAACGGAAGTTGTAGACGGCAACAGATAACTTATCGGGTGACTTCGATGTTTCGACGCGTCTTCGATTAAGAGTCTTCTACATAAGTGTTTCAGAATTGTTAAAACGTCGGAACAGGGACACTATGGCGACCTATCAGAACCAGCCAAGGTACAAAGCTTATCAAGATTCCTGATTTACGATGATGTAAGGTTAGATTGTAGTATTTTCCCAAATGCCACCACCTCCTTATAACACGTTTTGTGCGGGTGTATGAGTTGAGGACAGGGGCCTCCTCGTTTATGAGTTTGAGTTGAGGACAGGGGCCTCCTCGTTTATGAGTTTGAGTTGAGGACAGGGGCCTCCTCGTTTATGAGTTTGAGTTGAGGACAGGGGCCTCCTCGTTTATGAGTTTGAGTTGAGGACAGGGGCCTCCTCGTTTATGAGTTTGAGTTGAGGACAGGGGCCTCCTCGTTTATGAGTTTGAGTTGAGGACAGGGGCCTCCTCGTTTATGAGTTTGAGTTGAGGACAGGGGCCTCCTCGTTTATGAGTTTGAGTTGAGGGCAGAGGCCTCCTCGTTTATGAGTTTGAGTTGAGGGCAGAGGCCTCCTCGTTTATGAGTTTGAGTTGAGGGCAGAGGCCTCCTCGTTTATGAGTTTGAGTTGAGGGCAGAGGCCTCCTCGTTTATGAGTTTGAGTTGAGGGCAGAGGCCTCCTCGTTTATGAGTTTGAGTTGGGGGCAGAGGCCTCCTCGTTTATGAGTTTGAGTTGGGGGCAGAGGCCTCCTCGTTTGAGTTTGAGTTGAGGGCAGAGGCCTCCTCATTTATTATATTTGTAATACATTGTTAATTTAAGGTCGAGGGCGACCTTTTTGCAGGATGGCCGTGTCGGAGGGTATGCCGAGCCGAAGACGTTCCGTCGAAACAGCTGTGTGGACTGAGTCATTCGACTACAAGAACACGTGCGATGTGACGTGTTCAAACAATAACATCGCCTCACACTATGATCACGCGAGGTGGGGACGGCCGAGAACTATTTATAAGGCGCACTCACCGAGCTCGGGACATTCACGCAGTGGCGCTCGCTTTGCTAACGTCACTTTAGTTTACGGATCGCGTTTGTGTGTTGTTGTGAATGATTGTTAAAGTGTTAGTTATTCAATAAACTGTTGTTACAAGTCCAATACTGGTTTCCTTAAAGTTGGAGTACCTTGTGTAAACCACGTTTGGAAGGAATTCAACCCTCAGTTGATGTAATCTATGGTTGATGATCCGCCAATACCCGACATATATATGATCAACTGCACTTTGCAATTTTGCAATAGCCTGCGTGTGCGTATTATCTACTGCCATTATTGCTGTATCATCAGCAAATGTAGCAATAGTACAGTTTTTTAGATTTGGAATATCAGCAGTGTATATGAGGTACAGGACCGGACCTAATACACTCCCCTGAGGTACTCCAGCTTTTATTAATTTTAATTCTGAGTATGCATCTTCCTGCCTTATTCTAAACATTCTGTTTGAGATGTATGATTGAAGTATGTCTGCATACCTTTTTGGTAATGTTTTTCTGAGTTTGAACACGAGGCCTGCATGCCATACTTTGTCAAACGCTTGTGCCACATCAAGAAAAATAGTAGAACATACTTTTTTTTCTTCTAGGGTATTTTCGATGATGCTTGTAATGCGATGTATTTGATCTATCGTTGAGTGTTTTTCTCGGAAACCAAACTGATGATTAGGTACTAATTCAGCCCTCTCTATGATAGGTTTTAACCTTTTTAGTAGTAGTTTCTCGAAAAGTTTGGACATAACGGGCAAGAGAGAGATAGGTCTATATGATGATGCTTCATGAGGCGGTTTTCCCGGCTTAGCAATCATGATTACCTCTGCAACTTTCCATAGGTCTGGTACGCAATGTAATCGAAACGCTGCATTGATTAATGTTGTCAATTTCACAATACCTTTTCTAGGAAATTTGTGTAGAACTTCACCTGATATCAGATCATAACCCGGTGCTTTTTTCGGGCGTATACTGATTTTTATTTCCTTTTCAACCTCTTTAGGTGTAACAAGCATGATATCGTCACATAAATGGTGAGAATTCGTTTGAAGGGGAGTCCGTTCATCTGTTCCATTTTCATCAGGTTGGAAAATAATAATAATAAAATAATCGCATGATCGTACAAAATGATCGGTTTAAACAAAATGCACAAACTAAAAGCTTTGTATTGTCATACAATGAAAATCAATTAAAAAATAAATCATGTATCGTTTGCAAAAGGCATTCACACCCTGTACATGAATGTTTTAAATTCAAAGCAATGCAACTTGAAAGTAGGTTAAATTTAACAAGAGATTTAAAACTTTGTAAAAATTGTTTACGCCAAGGTCACATGGCATATCAATGTTCATTAAAGGCAGTTTGCCGACATTGCAATAAAAAGCATAACACTCTTTTGCACATAGAAACAAGCCAAGACAGTCCACAAGTGGATGCGGACAAATCTGCTACGACCTCGCTATCTGTCACTTTATCCGCCACCTCAAGTGATCAAGTGCTATTGCCTACCGCGATAATAAATGTACAAGTTAATAATAAAATATATTCAGCCCGAGCGCTATTAGATACAGGTAGTCAATCGTCATTCATAACGGAATCCTACAAAACCAAGGTAGGCATACCAACTTATAAAACACAACAAACAAATGTATACGGAATTAATAATATTCTATGCAAAAGCAATGACACTTGTTATGTTAACATCAAATCGAATAAAGATAATAAATTCAACAAAAACATAAGATGTTTAGTCTTATCTAGAATTACAGACATGGTACCTAGCTCAAATATAGACATGAACGCCTATAAATTACCAAAAGATATCGAGTTAGCAGATCCCAACTATTATTGCTCAAGAGAAATAGACATACTGTTAGGTGCTGACGTATACTGGGACGTAATTAAATCAAACTTAATTAAATTAGGCGAAAATAAACCAGTACTTCAGGAGTCCATGTTTGGATGGCTGATAGGTGGCCCACTAGGGAACAACAGTCAAAACACACCGAATAAATTCAATTGTAATTTCAGTAAAGAAATTAAGAACACTTCGAAAGGCATTCAAGTTTCAAAAGAATTAAGAACATTTACGCCTATGCCTATGTGCTTCGGCGGTGAAGCCACTGCTGAGGTGCCTCATATCACCAAGGATGAGCTCCATGTGGCCGTGGTCAGAATGAGTGCGAGAGAAAGGGCCCCGTCCCGGACGGCCGGTTCCTGGCCTTTGTTTTTTTTTTGTGACGGGAGGAAATCGCCGGACTTCCACTCGCCCCGCGAGTGGGGTATGTGGGAGTTGAACCGCACCAAAACCTCCCGCCGCTCGCGCTCGAAGTCCGATTTTCTACGGGTGACAGGACACGTTCGCGATCGACGCTCACGTATCGCCCCGGCATCCCCGGACGCCTAACCGGCAGTCATCGGCGAAGCAACCACCGGCTCCCTCGGTAGGCGGGCTGACCAAGCCCGCCGAGATGTCGCAGAGGGTGCGCGCTGAGCTCTAGCGCGACAACCCTCGGGTCCGATGTTAGTGGACCCGGTACTCTTATTAGGGGGCCAGATCTCGGGACACGTCCCGAGGCCGGCCCCCCGCTTGACGTCGGCGGCAACGGGGTCGGTCGGGGAGGGAAGAGCTCTCCCTCACCCGTCCCGCCGCCTCCTTCTGCGAGATGGTGGACTCGCAGAATTCGAGCATCGCCTTCCAGGACTCGTCGCTGTCGAGCATCGATGCCACGACGCCCGGCAACGACAAGTACCGTCCTAATTGTGCGACCAGGACACGGCACTGCTCCTCCCATGTGGGGCAGACAGCGAGCGTATGCTCTGCCGTATCCAGGTCGCTCGTGCAATGATAGCACCTCGTCGTCGGCTCAACCTGTATCCGATGCAGGTACTTCCCGAAGCAACCATGCCCGGTCAGCACCTGCACTAGACGAAAGGTGAGGCGTCCCTCGCCAAAACTCACCCAGTCCTTGAGGACAGGGCGAATCGCCTCGACGATCTTTAGGCCCCAGCCGGGGTTGGCCAAGCGCCTTGACCAGGCCTCCAGCACGGACCACCGAGATTGGGCCTTCCGGTCCCGGACCGCAGCTCTGAGGGGACGCACAACGCCCCGAGCGCGGAGGTGGCAACGCCAACGGTAATCGTCGGCGAGCGCCTCCACCTCCAGCTCCCAGGGCGGCGTCCCCGCCAGTGCACACGCCGCCTCAAAGTAGACGGTGCGGTATTCTGTGGATGGCCTTGGTAGCTACGACGCGCTGTGGCCGGCGCAGGCGCCGGACAACGGTTGTTGTCCGGTTTCCCGGTCCGGCCCAAAAGGACGCGCCGTACAGGGCCATCGAGCGCACCACCCCCGCATAGAGGCGGCGCACAACACGGTTTGGTCCCCCGATATTCGGGAGCAACCGGCTCAATGCGCCGGCTGTCCTCATCAATCGGGGGACGAGTTCCGTAAAGTGGGCCCGGAAGGTCCAGCGGCTGTCCAGAATGAGGCCGAGGTACTTTAGTCGCACCCCGACCTCTATTGGGACGCCTGCAACGACGATCTGGGCCCCTGCAAGTGGCGTCACCCCAGCCCTGTGGAACCACAGGGCCTGGGATTTATTGAGACTGGGCGTGATCGCATTAATGCGATCATCCCCTCAGTCTCGCGGAGAGTGATGGACGAAGAGTCCATCACTGGGGTCCGCACAGGGGTTGGCGATCAGGCCCCTGTGTCGGGAAATACGACTGACGCAGAACTGGAGCAGGCATATTCTGACTGCTCTAGGGAATCTAAGGGTAGACTCCGGCGCAAGCGGAAATCCGTAGCGCGCCGGAGCTCACAGACGGGCGATTCCTCGTCGGCCTCCGACGACGAGACGTCGCGGGGGGCGAGACACGCCCGGCGAGTGGCCGCCAAGGCTGCCGCCACTACCACCGGAGTGACAAGGGGAGGGCAGCCAAAGGCGACTGCTGTTGCCGCGGCGATGCCCGCCCCAAAATCTAGGAAGACCGTCGTCTCGCCAGCGCGCTCGGCGACGTCATTTACGTCAGCTTGGGCGACTGACGGGGAGATCTCGGAGGGCTCCGTCGTCGTCCTCACGGAGAGCCCCGTTGCCGTCCTCGAGGGCTTGAGGAGGCGAGCTACCTCTGCCTCCACCAGGTACAGCAGCAAGGGGTCCCGGGGTGTTTCGCGGGAGTGACGCGAGGTGGCGGCCGAGACCAGCAGGATCATGCCTGCTATCTCGGCGGCCATCAGCCGGGACGCCGAGCTGCAGACCAAACTGCAGAGGTCGATGGCGGAGGTGGCGCGCCTGAAGGAGAGGCTGGCGTCTCTCGAGGCCGAGAGGCCGTCGCCGCCGGCTCCGCGAGTCAGGATGCGGCAGACCGCCGAGTCTCAGGCCGAGATGGCTGCCCGCATCCGGAAGGAGCTTGCGGCGGAGTTCGGCAATCAGAGCCGAACTCGCGGCTCTACGTAGTGCGGCGGCGACGACGACGACGACGCCGCGTCCAGTTTTTCCGGGTCCAACACCGGCCGGTGCGACCCGGAAGAAGAAGAAGAATGGGGGTGCTGGTGCCGGGGCTATCGCGCCACCCCCACAACCCCAACCCCGCCCACTTCCCCCGCCCCCAAAAAGAAGGCGACTTCGACGTGCGACGAACGGCGACGTGTCCCGAGATCTGGCCCCCTAAAAAGAGTACCGGGTCCACTAACATCGGACCCGAGGGGTGTCGCGCTAGAGCTCAGCGCGAACCCTCTGCGACAGCTCGGCGGGCTTGGTCGGCCCGCCTACCGAGGGAGCCGGTGGTCGCTTCGCCGACAACTGCCGGTTCGGCGTCCGGGGCTGCCAAGGCGATACGTGAGCGTCGATCCCGAACGCGTCCTGTCACCCCTACCAAATCAGACTTCGAGCGCGAGCGGCGGGAGGTTTTGGTGCGGTTCAACTTCCACATACCCCACTCGCGGGGCGAGTGGAAGTCCGGCGATTACCTCCCGTCACAAAAAAAAAAAAGTCAGTGCGATTTGTGATTGTGCTACTTTCATTTCTTTTAAGGTTTGGAATCCATTCTTTTCCTTGTTCCTTTAAATATTTAAATGCTTTCTTTGTTCCACCAGATTTTTGAATTTCTGATTCAAGTTTTTTCATTCTTTTCGCTTTTCTATCCTTTTTCATAGACTTTCTTATTAGTTTGCTGAGTTTTGATATTCTTTTTAAGTTTTCTTTACGTCTGTTTTCCGAAATGGCTTTTTTCCTGGCTTCTAAAAGTTTCATTGTATCATCACTATTCATTTCCTTATTTTTTATTATTCTATTTGTTAATTTAAAGTTTTCCAAAGTATTTTCCAGTTCATTATATTTTGTTGAGACACTAATGTTTTCCTGCATTGTTTTCATTAATGGTTTTAATATTGATGAGTCCATGTTGTTTACGTATACATATTTTGTTGACCTTATTTTATCACCTATATTGATTCTTGACATTTTGGGTTGTTGTAAGAGCATGCAGCAGCGTACCATACGGTGGTTTGTGTTGAAGTTTAACTTCTGTATGACATGTGTATCACTAAAGTATTTCCTTTTGTTTGATAGAATAAAGACAATTTTATTTTTGTACTAGCTGCCCCGCGCAACTTCGTCTGCGCCAATCTCAATTAAATGTCAACTATTCGATTTTTTCTCGCTGTAAATACCATCCTTGAACTTCATCGAGAATTAAAAGTTCCCATAGCCACCTTCCAGCTCCATCATCAGACCTTGACATTCATCCTCTACGCAAAGATCTCATCAGGACGCTTCATTAGAGCCTAAACACGATGAGGTTATCTTGTTTATTGACGGAGTTCCCATAGCCACCTTCCAGCTCCATCATCAGACCTTGACATTCATCCTCTACGCAAAGATCTCATCAGGACGCTTCATTAGAGCCTAAACACGATGAGGTTATCTTGCTTATTGACGGAGTTCCCATAGCCACCTTCCAGCTCCATCATCAGACCTTGACAATCATCCTCTACACAAAGATCTCATCAGGACGCTTCATTAGAGCCTAAACACGATGAGGTTAACTTGCTTATTGACGGAGTTCCCATAGCCACCTTCCAGCTCCATCATCAGACCTTGACATTCACCCTCTACGCAAAGATCTCATCAGGACGCTTCATTAGAGCCTAAACACGATGAGGTTATCTTGCTTATTGACGGAGTTCCCATAGCCACCTTTCAGCTCCATCATCAGACCTTGACATTCATCCTCTACGCAAAGATCTCATCAGGACGCTTCATTAGAGCCTAAACACGATGAGGTTATCTTGCTTATTGACGGAGTTCCCATAGCCACCTTCCAGCTCCATCATCAGACCTTGACATTCATCCTCTACGCAAAGATCTCATTAGGACGCTTCATTAGAGCCTAAACACGATGAGGTTATCTTGCTTATCGACGGAGTTCCCATAGCCACCTTCCACTTCCATCATCAGACCTTGACATTCATCCTCTGCGCAAAGATCTCATTAGGACGCTTCATTAGAGCCTAAACACGATGAGGTTAACTTGCTTATTGACGGAGTTCCCATAACCACCTTCCAGCTCCATCATCAGACCTTGACATTCATCCTCTACGCAAAGATCTCATTAGGACGCTTCATTAGAGCTTAAACACGATGAGGTTATCTTGCTTATTGACGGAGTTCCCATAGCCACCTTCCAGCTCCATCATCAGACCTTGACAATCATCCTCTACACAAAGATCTCATCAGGACGCTTCATTAGAGCCTAAACACGATGAGGTTATCTTGCTTATTGACGGAGTTCCCATAGCCACCTTCCAGCTCCATCATCAGACCTTGACAATCATCCTCTACACAAAGATCTCATCAGTACGCTTCATTAGAGTCTGAACACGATGAAGTTATCTTGCTTATTGCCGCGCCATTACGCGCTCCTTATAAGGGGTTTGCATTTTCCAAAAGTTAGTTCAAAATGCAAACGTTAGATTGCCCACCCTATATCCCTCGTGGCCCCGCGCAATCAACGGCCACTTTAGTCAGAGCTCCAGTTGCGGCGATTCACCATATAAATTGGAGATCTCCTTATGTTGGCCCTTAAAAACTCTTCGAGTACATGTTTTTTTGTAATTTTTACTTTTAAAACAATTTTAAATTATCATAATTCTATATTTTTATGCCGTAAAATAATAATTTTCTCACCAAGTCGGGCTATTAATGCATTTTTTATAAAAACTATCACCGAACGTGATACCCATCGACGTTATTTCGCTTATATTTTTTTTAATTCTGAACCGATTTTGATAAAACAACGACTAAATGTTAAGTGAGACTTGCCTTAATACATTACAAAAAACCCCAACTAAATTGGTTCGCCGGTTCGGAGATTAGCGTGCACAAAGATACAGACAAACAGATAAACAGACAAAAAAAATTCTAATTGCATTTTTGGCATCAGAATCGATAACCAAACACCCCCTGCTAGTTTTTTTTTTATATTTTCAATGTACAGAATTGACCTCTCTACGATTTTATTATAAGTATTGTAGCTGTATTTCTACCTGGATCAGAGAAAATCAAAAGAAATCTTATTCCTGAAATATGGAACAGTATGTTTATATGTGCATCAACCCAGGCTTCTATAATCAACTACAAGTTTCTTTCTTTTTTTTATTAGAACTTCAGAAAGTATTCAATTGTTCAATAAATACAGTGGAAGCACTATAATATATCTTTTATTTCATGTACACTAACAGGGAACACCTGAAAAGTGATAGTATACAAAAGTGAAGCCAGCCCAAATATGCCTGGCAATATTAACAATAAAAAAAACAATATTAATAAAAAAAACTAACAGGAAGCACCTCAAAAGTGATAGTATACAAAAGTGAAGCCAGCCCAAATATGCCTGGCAATATTAACAATAAAAAAAAACAATATTAATAAAAAAAACTAACAGGAAGCACCTCAAAAGTGCTAGTATACAAAAGTGAAGCCAGCACAAATATGCCTGGCAATATTAACAATAAAAAAAAGCAATACTAATAAAAAAGGCTAAGACTTAGAATGTAGTCTCCCTACTAGTTTCTCAAAAGCAAATATCATGCACTATTATAAATTCACCTTGTATTGTAATTTAACAACCTTGAATAAGTACAATACTATCATTAGAAGATCAGACCTTTTACTTTAATTAAAAGCCAATAAAAATGTATCTTAAGGTCTGTCTCTAAACAAGATATGAAAGTAAAACCAACACTTGCCAGCCACAGTACTATCATTAGAATATCAGACCTTTTACTTTAATTAAAAGCCAATAAAAAATGTATTTAAAGGTCTGTCTCTAAACAAGATATGAAAGTAAAACCAACATATGATAATCAATACAACTTGATAGCTACAATACTATAATTAGAATATCAGACCTTTTGCTTTAATTAAAAGCTGATAAAAATCATACCCAAAGGTCTGTCTCTAAACAAGATATGAAATCTTGTCAATATATGATAACCAATACAACTTGATAGCTACAATACTATAATTAGAATATCAGACCTTTTGCTTTAATTAAAAGCTGATAAAAATCATACTCAAAGCTTTGGCTCTGAACAAGATATGAAATCTTGTCAATATATGATAACCAATACAACTTGATAGCTACAATACTATAATTAGAATATCAGACCTTTTGCTTTAATTAAAAGCTGATAAAAATCATACCCAAAGCTCTGGCTCTGAACAAGATATGAAATCTTGTCAATATATGATAACCAATACTACTTTATAGCTACAATACTATAATTAAAATATCAGACCTTTTGCTTTAATTAAAAGCTGATAAAAATTGTATCTAAATATATAAAGAAATAAATACGGGAGCTAGAATAGCTCCTATTTCCAACAAACAAGCAATACACTTCACTTCAATACACTACAAATTAATGTTCCAAATCTATGTATGTTAAGCAAAATTAACAATACAACTAGCGAGTAAGGAAACTATGCGTCTTCTAACTACAAAAAAAATATTGTTAAGGATCCCTAAAAACTCCCACCAACGAAGTCCAAGCGCATCCCCGCCAGCGGGCAACAAACTCGTCGAACCACTATTGCATCGTTGAAGCGCGAACATTCATTCGCACTATTTTTTTGCTAATTTTGTGGCGCCAGCCGGTGCAACGGTACTGGTCGAGACAAAACTTTGCTTCGGTGCTGGCATACGTGTTGACCGGAGACTTAAACTGAGGGTGGTGCGAAACTCGGTTTTCACGCTCCCATCGCGACTAGTGAGTGTGCCCTGTCCCTGCTGCTGTCCCGGGACCGCCGACTTCGACGATTCCGGACAGCGTAGTAAGGGAGCCGGCGTCACAGGTGAGTGGAGACACTTTTATTCTATAATTAAGTGCATTTACGGGTGGTAGTCTTCATCCTGTTGTAGCTGTGTCCCTGTTTTATCGTTCCATGATAAAATTAGGGACTCCAGCGCCAATTTGAGAGTTGCCTGACTGTGTCAACCCCCTTTACCCCCCCCTGCAGGGGGGTGAGGTTAGCGAAAGACCCGCACTGTGCTTCCAGGAGGTTCGAGCCCTCCTCTAGTTTTAATTTATTTTTAATTAGACGTAAGTTAGAGTAGGTACCTCATGGGACTTGCCTAACGATAAGTGGTAGCCGCAGTCATGCCCGGGGGGGACTCACCCCCCCCTTGTTAGCACCCCCGGCCCGTCCCGAAGTGGACGAAAATCAAAAAGGGTCGTCGTATCACGCGACCTTTTTACAAACCGTATTCGGGAAGTGGTTCCCGAAGCTCAACCGGGTCGGTCGGACCCGGAAGTCAATCCCCCCGCTCCCCGGGCAGGGCCCTCCTCTGAGGGCCAGGGGACTCAGTGCATCGGCTCGGGAGAAACTGAGTTTTCTTTGCCGACCAATGCACCAATGTCAGCCAGGCCTCAGAGGAGGGCCAGGTCCGGCTCGGATCCGGTCCCGGAGGACAAGCGTCCAAGAGTAGGTCCCTCCTCAATTACCCTCGAGTTAGAGAGGGAATTGAAGGAGATATTCGGGGGCTCCGACAGCGAATACGCTTCGGATGCCTCAATCTCATCATCATCATCGAGGGGGCGGGGCCTCGCGCAGCCATGCGTGCCGTCCCTCCCCTCGCCCACACCGGATGTTACTTCCGGAGGTAGACCAGTGCCTGCGGTACGAATGTATCGCACGCCACCTGCCTCCCCCACACCTCCTCCTCCCTTCTCGCCGATTTCCGGCGGGGCGCCGGCACCATTGTCGGCGTCGGCTGCGGGCCAACAGGGAGGGAGGGGGTTTCTCGACTCGACTACGGGGTACGCGGACGCGGCTAGACAGCCTGCGTCCCCGCGCCCGTCTTCATTGACGGCTCCACCGGCCCCGCAACGCCAACCGCAACCCTCGCGGTGCGCCGCCGCAACTGCGGCGTCAGCGCCAGCTGCTAATGCAGCCATTCCCGGCTCAAACAGAGCCAATAGGGGGGATCTCGACTTGCGTCAGCATCCCCCGATCGAAGTGCAGTCGCTCCCCGACTGGCCGCGGCACTTCGCAATTCTAAGGGAGCGACTAGGGTTCGCTCCCAACGGGAGAGCAACCCCGGCCGGTGGATTTAAATTCCACCCGGCCTCTGTCCAGGAGTTCCGGACGATCCAGGCATACCTGGTGGAGGCCTCGAGGGAGACTGCAATTTCATGGAATTGCTGGTCTCTCCCCGAGGACATACCCGCCAAGGTGGCCGTCCGCGGACTCCCGGGCAACACAGACCCGGCCGTAATAACCGAGGCCCTGAAGGATCTTGGTTTCCCGGCGCGGTACGCCAGAGTGGTCCTGGCGAAGAGGGGTCGACCCTCCAGCGTGTTCTACGTGGAGCCACCATCGACGCCGACCACCTCTCCAGGGAGGAACTCGCCCGGATTTACGGTGTAGAGGAGCTCTTCTACCTGCCGGGGGTGGTAGTTGAAGCCTGGAGACCCAAGAAAGGTCCTGCGCAGTGCCACCGCTGCCAGGCCTTTGGGCACTCCAGCGTGAACTGCCACCGTGCGGTCCGCTGCGTGCGATGTGCTGGTGAGCACATCGTAGCGGACTGCCCGAGGCCTCGGGAAGCTGCGCCGACCTGCGCCAACTGTGGCAAAGGCCACGCCGCCAACGACCGGCGCTGTCCGGTCTTCGTGCGGAGGGCGCGGGCCACCGGCGCGGTGATCCCACCACGCGTCCCTGAGCCGCCGCGCTCCGGGGACCCCCGTCTGAGGCAACAGCAGCCTCAACCCCAGCCCCAACCGCGGCAATCCCGCCCGCAACCCACGCCCCGGACAGTTCCGGGTACCTCAGCCCCCGGGCAGCAGCCCGAGGGCACACAAAAAAGATGGAAGGGCAAGGGGAAGGGAAAATCTTCCCGATCCGCCCCCCCACCCCCGACTCAGACTCCTACGGTCCCTGCCAACCCACAGGCGACCTCGCTCATGGCGGAAGCGAACGCTCCCCGTGAGCAAAGGCCGCCAAGACCCAGACCCCGCGAGAGGGTGACGGCCGTTGCTACTTCGGCGACGCTTCCGATATCTTCCTCGGCTCCCGCCACCCAGGTGGCGGCGCCAACGAGGAAGAAGAAGAAGAAGAAAAAAAAAAGAAGTCGAAGGGCAGCCAACCTGCGGCGGTGGGTACACGAGCTGCGCAGGAGCAGCCCGTGGCCGCTACATCATCGGCCCCTTTGCCTCCTCGGCCACCACGTGCCGCTGAGAGGCCAGTGTTGGAGGCTGTAGCCCCTCCACAGACACTCCAACACGAACCCATGGAGGTAGGGTTTGAGCAGACCTCGACGGGGGCTCCGTCAGCTGCCACCCCATCCCTCCACACGACGGTCCATCCTCGAGCCCGCCCACGGCCTCAACAGCGCGACGGAGGGATAGCCCCAGGGCATCCCTTCTCCGTCGCAACGCTGCTGGAGTTGTGGGAGAGAGTGTCGGAGGCGATCCGTGAATTTATTCGCGCGATCTCCTCCCTCATAGCCCCCCTCGGGGGACTAATATCGGGACTCGGCCCTTTCGTCCAGCAGCATGGATAGGGAAGAGCTGCGGGTCGTTTATTGGAACCCCGGGGGGGTCACATCTCACAGGATGGACCTCATCCGTTTAGCCCAGGAGTACAGACCGCATGTCTTGCTCCTGGGAGAAACAAAACTTAGACCGACTGCGAGGTTTGTAGTGCCTAACTACATCGTGTACCGAAGGGACGAACTGACCCCTGAAGGGATCCCGTTCAGGGGAACGGCGGCTCTCGTCAGGAGGGATGTCGTGCACGATGAGCTAGAGCTACTGAGCTTCACTAACACCAGGACGGTGGGAGTGAGAGTGCAGGTACTGGGGGTCGAACTGCGGATTTATGCCGCGTATCGTCCCCCGGACTACAATCTCGAGCCGGCAGACATTAGACGGGTCCTGGACTATGACCGTCAACCGACGCTGATTCTGGGAGACCTCAACGCGAAACATACCGCGTGGGGCTCTCGGAGTATATCGGCGGCGGGGAGGCGGTTGATCGATGATGCCGATAAGGGGGACTACTGTGTGGTCGGCCCCGACGAACCGACACACATCCCGAGTTCGGCGTTATATCGCCCGGACGTGCTGGATGTGTGCGTTCATAAGGGGTTACGGTGCCCGATTAATATCGAGGTACTGTACGACATGGGTACCGCTCACTTGCCGATCTTGGTCACGGCAGGTTTGGGGATCACTCGTGTCGCGGCCCCCCCTTTGAGGCCCAGGGTCGACTGGGAGGCGTTCCAGTCCTCGCTAGTCGACCAATCACCGTTCCAGGATCTATCTACCCCTGATGACGTCGATGACGCGGCCGTCCGCCTCACTGATTTCATCAGGGGAGCCATAGACCAAGCGACGACCATGGTGCCCAGCAGCGGGCCCAGTTGCAAACTCCCGGCGCCGATTGAGGCGTTGATACGTCGCAAGCGGCGTCTGCGGAAGCTCTGGGCGACCACCAGGTGTCCCAGGATCAAGCGCGAGCTTAATGCGTTGGAGGAAGAGGTTAAAACGAAGGTTCGATCCTTCCGGGGAGAATCCTGGGAGCAGTACGTGAGGGAGGCTGGTGACGACCGCACCATGTCATCCCTCCACAGGATCTGTCGTCGCCTCTCCTCCAAACCTAGCCCTGTTTATCCGCTTATGGATGATCAGGGCAACAGGTGCTTCACGCCGCAGACTCGCGCCGAAGTCCTGGCTGGCTCGCTGGAAAGGCAGTTCACTCCGAACGCCTCGGTCCCGGAGATGGCTCACTTCCACCGTGTCTTGGAAGAGGGGGTTACCCAATCCCTAGACCCTCGTCTCCCGATGCCACCGCTTGAGGATCAACTGATCACCCCCAGGGAGGTGTATCAGGCGATCAAGACCCTCAAGCGCCGTAAGGCTCCCGGGGACGATGGTATCCCTCCTATGGCACTTCAGTCTATCCCGTCCAACGTTCTGGCACACTTGTCAGAACTTTTCAATTCCATCCTCCGCACGGGTCACTACCCACGGACCTGGAAAGTGGGCAAGATCATCGTCTTGCCCAAGCCCGGCAAAGACAGGCGTCAAGCCTCCAGTTACAGGCCCATCACCCTGCTCTCGCACGTCGGCAAGTTGTTTGAGCGGCTACTCCTGAGGAGGATATCTCCGCATATCCACCTCAGACCAGAGCAGTTCGGTTTTAGAGCTGGCCACTCGACGACTCTACAGCTAGCCCGTGTATTGCACCACCTTGCGGACCAACGTAACTTCGGCCGGTACACGGTCGCAGTCTTTCTCGACATCCAGAAGGCCTTCGACCGGGTATGGCACGAGGGGTTGGTCAGTAAGCTGCAATCCACCGGTCTACCTCATGCCTACTGGCGACTGCTGGAGTCGTGGCTGGAGGGGAGATCCTTCTTTGTCGCGGTCGAGGGGTGCAAGTCGTCTGTGCGCCCCATAACGGCCGGGGTTCCACAGGGTAGTGTCCTGTCCCCGATCCTATACGCCCTCTATACCAATGACATTCCCACTCTGGAGGGGCATCTCCGCGAGTGGGAGGAGGATGTGAAACTGGCCCTTTTCGCAGACGACTCGGCCTATTTTGCATCCTCCCGAAGTGTTAAAATTGCCGTCTCCAGGATGCAGAGGCTCCTGGATGTTCTGCCTGAGTGGCTAGACCGGTGGAGGGTCTCGGTCAATGCGGGTAAGACCCAGGCCCTACTCTACGGTCCGGTCCGTACCATGGCCGTCCCCCATCTCAGTCTTCGTGGTGTGGATGTCGTGTTTAAGCCCAGCGTTCGGTATCTCGGGTGTGAGATCGATCGGTCGCTACGGATGAAACCACAGGTCGATCGAGTTATCGGCCTGGCGCGTGCTGCGCGGTTTGTCCTGCGGCCGATTCTCGCGTCCGCGTTGCCGATCAGGACTAAGCTCGCCATCTACAAGACCTATGTCCGCTCACGTGTTACGTACGCTGCTGAGGCCTGGTATCACCTCATACTGCCGTCCCAGCGGGCCGACCGGGGACCCCACGAGCATCTCCACAATATAGCTCCCCTACACGCACGGCCTCCCGAGGGCGTGGCGTTGCCTAGGGAGCTAATAGGTCCCCCGAGATTCCTCGAAGTAAATTATCCTACGGCGTAATAACGTGGTAAGATATAGGCGATCCCCTCTACGGGACTGAGATCTTTGTATCGTCCGTCCCGCACGTCTTCTGCCCTAAGATGGAGCCCACGGAAGGGCTACCATCACCCTCCCGGTGAAGGGAGGTGCAACCCCGCTCCCCATCAGGGAGCTGTTCCCCCTTCTGGGGACCCCCCACGCTTTAGTGGGGGTGTTTTTGTTTTTGCAAAGCCCCCTTTAGGGGCTTTTTATCCCCCCTCAGGGGATTGGGTCGCCCAAACTAGGTTTGGGGACCTCTACAGTTGAGGTCTGGGGTCGCGGAGCCGAGCCACGGATTCGTCCGGGACTCCGTTCCGCGTCTCCGGGTCCCACTCCCCCTCTGGGAGTAAAATCTCTTTTGGGAGATTGGTGCCACCTCTCCTAGCGGAGGGTGGCAAATTCTAAACCCATTTTTTGTCCCCTTCCGGGAACTTTATCCCCCCCTTCAGGGGGTGGGACCTCAAAACGGGGGCCCATTAGTGCACCACGGGCTAAAGCCTGCGGTCCCGCTCCCCTTCTGGGAGCGGCCGACCTCAACGCGGGCCCTTCCCTCTCCACGTTTCGTGGTGTTGTCGTGGGAGGGAGGGGCCGGCGGGGGCTGGACGGGGCCTCAAACCCATTTGTAAATATTAAATTTTTATATACTTTTTCTTTCTTTTCATTTATTAAATTTGTTCTAATTTTGTTACAATTTTGTTCAGTTTTAGTTGGTTTTTAAATTTAAATTCTTTCTGTTTTATTTTTTTTTGCCCATACATTTTGTTTTTATTTTGCCTTTATTCTTATTATTTGCTTTTGTTATTGTATAGAGAATTTACTCGTGTTAGATTATAAGTTTTTATTATTGTTAACAACAAATAAAGGGTTTCTCCCACCCCCACAAAAGGGAAAAACACAGTAGGGCCCGATTGAATTTAAATCATCATTGTGTTGTTCTTCACTTTCTTCGTTGCTGTGGCCTTCCGACATTGAAGATCACCCAGAAAGGGAGGATTTCGGCCGGGGCTGGTGGTAACAGAGAAAGAGATAGCAGAAGCACTCGACCCGAAGCGAGGATGAACACCTTTGCCAGACCATGGTAAACCCCGAGACGGGAACAAATATCAACACCACTACCACACCTACACCTCCGCTCAGAGAAGCGGTGAGAATGAGCCCGGGCAGCGGGATATTCCCAAGGCCCGTCCGTGTCCCCCTTCGGGGGACACGGCGACCCCCATGGCTGGCTAATTTTGTACTTATTGTTATTCTACGTCTTTTTCTACATTAAACTTGTATATTCTTACGACTGTATATTCTTGGATTTCTTTGGAGGAGGCCTACACCTGCGGAGGGGTTCCTGCAAGTTAGTCTTTAAGTTATTACATTGTTTTATATTTTTACTTTACGTTTTGTTATTTTTTTACTTGTAGGAAATAATAAAGGCTTTTTTATTTTTATTTTATTATTCTTACGACGGTCTTTTTATTGGAGCCAGCGACTATCCAGAACCACACATCCAGCAAGGAACATTGGTGACCCCGACGTGATCGACGTGATCAACATTAAACAGCAGGGAAGTGTCCACTTTAAATATCCATAACATCAACCATTTATTCATCTACTAACAATCACCTCATTTTCATTCGTTGGACTTGAACAAAGCTAGTTAGTCTTTTAAAAGTGTATTAATTATTTAACTTCGAAACTACCCCCGTTTATTCGGTGTGATAATACTTATCCAGTAATTTAAATCTTTTTCAATTATAACTATCATTTTATTGGTGCTTGTTCGTTTATTACTGATTTGAATAAGACAAAACTATTTCCGTCATTTTAAATTTCTCACTCTCACCACACTTATGTCAATTCTCACTCATTAAATTCACTACACCTAACCCATTTTCATCAAGTTACTGTATTTTTTTAAATATTTTTTTTTAATTACTTGATTTGTCGCATTCCAGTGATCGCTGCGTGGTGTCGGGCCGCTTAGCGACTGCACCTTGTACGATACGCGCTGCTGATCGCTGACCTTGACCCACTGCGACTCGAGTGCATTTGCCGGACTGAATAAGTTACGTAACTCTCGTTCATTAAGTTTTCTGTATTTGTCTTCGATTTTGTGTTGCTCATATATTTACGATTATGTCTCACACTGAGAGATCGGCTTCGCCAATTGGAAGTCTTAAACTAGACGTTCCTAGTGTAAGTACGGTTGGCACGCTAAAAGAACTCAATGCCCGTCGTAGTTCTATCAAGGGTCGCATAACTAAGTACAGAAATTTGTTGAATAAAATCTCGGAATCACAACCGGTTTTGCAGGTCGATTTGTGTATGCTTAGTCAACGATTTAATAACTTTCGCGAAATGTTTGTCAGCTTTGAAGATATACAAACGCAGTTAGAAGTGATGAATGCCGCAAATTTGGATAGTGAAATTGACATAAGAGACGATATTGAGACCGATTTTTCGTTACTTATAGCAAAAACTCAACTATTTTTGGACGCAAATCAAACACAAAGAGATGACTTCAAGCCGGCAAATTCCGAGATTTGTTCGAACTGTTCTAATGTTGATCAACAAAATAATACATCAGGTTTTAAATTGCCCACTATAAAAATTGCGAACTTTGACGGAACATATTTTAAATGTCTAGAATTTCGGGACACTTTTACCTCATTAATCCACAGCAACAACAGAATTGAAGCCATACATAAATTTCACTACCTCAATACCTACCTTGAAGGAGAGGCAGCGCACGTCATCAGCAACTTAGAGGTTAGCGCTGCCAACTATGATGAAGCCTGGCGACTTCTTTGCGAGAGATACAACAACGAAAAGCAGTTGATAAGCAACCATTTAAACTCGCTCTGTAACATTCAACCCGTATCTCGTGATTCATCTAGGGATTTAAAATTCTTAATAGACCATGTTTCAAAAAACTTGCGCGCTCTAAACACTTTAGGTGAACCAACCGAGTCGTGGGACACTCTGATAATTCATTTGGTCTCTGCAAAACTTGACGGCAGTACTAATTTTAAGTGGGAGGAGCACAAAGGCAATTTTAAGAGATCACCTTCTCTAAGAGATTTCTTTACTTTTCTTAAAGCGCGGGCTGACATACTAGAATCCCTACAGTTAAATAGGTCAGAGCGTAGTTCAATAAATAGTTATAAACGTCAGTCGAACTTTTCTGACTTGGGAAAGGTTCAAAAGTCTCAAACCAGATCATTTGTCATTTCAGCTGACTCTTCTTCTTCTACACCGACTTCGATTTGCGTCTTGTGCGGCGGCGATCATCGTTTATACGAATGTTCGACATTTTTGACGAAGCCCGTCGCCGACAGGATCGCGGAGGTGAAGCGGCTTAGATTATGTTTTAATTGTCTTCGTAAAGGGCATTCAGTACAACAATGCAGGTTAGGTCCTTGCTATATTTGTAAAATACACCATAATACTTTTCTACATAGGGACACTCCTCAGGTTGCAAATACATCCAATACACAACTACAGAATTTGATAACCGAGGTTGAGTCTGATGGTGAGCAGAATGTCTGTAACAACGTTATCAGCAAATCATCAGGCTCCTCCTCTAATATACTTCTTTCGACGGCTTTGGTCGAACTACACAATCCAATTACTAAGAAGCATGTCACGGCTCGTGCACTTCTAGACAGCGGCAGTCAATCCTCCATCATAACAGAAACATTAAGATCGAAGCTACAGCTGGCTTCCACTCCGACTAAATTAAACATAATAGGCATTGGCAACCAAAACGCATGCTTAAATTCTTTGAATCGTTGCAATGTAGTCTTAGCATCAAAGTGTAATGATTACAGTGTTCAAACTTCATGTCTTGTATTACGTCAAATCACATCCAATCTACCTAATAAAACAATAGACATCTCAGAATTACGATTGCCATCTCATATACAGCTCGCAGATCCTCACTTTAACTATTCAGCACCTGTGGATTTACTCATCGGAGCCGATATATTTTGGAACCTAATTGAACCTCAGCAAATTTCTTTGGGATCCGATAAGCCCGTCATACAACAGTCTAAGTTGGGATGGATACTAGCCGGCCCACTTTCATTCAAGCAAAATAATTCAATACAATGCAACTATACCCATATGCAAGCCAACGACACAAGAATTTCAAATAAATTTCTTAATGAACAACTAACAAAGTTCTGGGAAATTGAAAAGGTACCTCAAAATCATTCTCTAAAAACAGACGAAGAAATACAATGTGAAAATCATTATGTTGCTAACACTTACAGAAATGAAGACGGTAGGTTTTGTGTAAAATTGCCGTTAATTTCTAACCCTACATGTCTCGGAGATTCCTTTACCTTGGCTAAGAAACAATTCTTATCATTGGAAAAACGTTTCACAAAAAGTAACGAATTAAGAAAATCATATACTCAATTTATACAGGAATATTCAGTACTAGGTCATCTTTCGGAATCGAAGGAACTTATTCCTCTACAATCTTATTTTATACCTCATCACGCGGTATTGAAACCATCTAGCGAATCAGCGAAATTACGAGTTGTATTTAACGGTAGTGCAAAGACTACATCTGGGTTTTCATTAAATGATATTTTAATGGTTGGCCCTAATGTGCAAGATAAACTTTTTAATATTTTACTAAGATTTCGTCGATACACTTACGTTATATCAGCAGACATAGAAAAAATGTATCGACAAGTTCAAATTCAAGAAGACGATCGTAATTTGCAAATGATACTCTGGCGCGAAACTAGTACGGACCCTATTAAATCGTTACGCCTCAATACTGTCACCTACGGTCTGTCGAGTTCAAGTTTTTTAAGCACACGCTGTCTTTGGCAACTTTTTTTTTTTTTTTTTTTTTTTTTTTTATTGCAAGATAGATAAACGAGCCTGTAACTAACTACATAACTAAATAACAACTGGGCGAAGACACTGACGATTCTAAAATAAAAACCATAATTCAAAACGACTTCCTTGTAGATGACTTGCTTACGGGGAGTGATAATGAAGCGGAATTACGCTACATTAAGAAAGCTGTAGAGGATACATTAGCAGCCGGCTGCTTCAATCTTCGTAAGTATCGATCGAACTTGATGTCTTTATTAATAGAACCATCGTTAATCCAAAGAGAATTAATAATCAGTTCATCATCACATACGCTAGGCGTAGGTTGGAATCCCAATGAAGATTACATTAGCTTTCCTAGCAATTACAAAACTACACACAAAGTCCTAACCAAAAGATCAATTTTATCGGACTCATGTAAGGTTTTTGACCCCTTGAGTCTATTGAGCATTTATACAATAAAACCTAAAATTATATTGCAAAAATTGTGGTTAGCTAAAGTCGATTGGGACGAACCAGTTCCCGATGATATAAGTAGATCCTGGCAATCATTCATTGTCAGCGTATCTGAAATACAAAACTTACGTATTCCTAGGCATGTTATTTGTCCTAGTTCAATCAACACAGAATTACATTGTTTTTGCGACGCATCGCAGGCTGCATATGCCGCTTGTATCTACCTTAGATCCAAAGACTCGCAAGGCAACGTTTTTGTACACTTACTATGTTCCAAATCCCGAGTAGCTTCCGTTCATCCCGTGACTATCCCCAGACTCGAGCTTTGCGCTTGCGTTCTGGGTGCGGAACTGGTAGGTGCTGTGATTCAAGCTTTGCGTTGCGAAATTTCTAGTAAAACCTTCTGGACTGATTCCTCTATCGTCCTGTCCTGGTTGGGCATGAGATGTGATAGATTGAAAACATTTGTTGCCAATAGGGTTGGTGCTATTCTGGAATCAAGTGATATCTCTGAATGGCGCCATGTTCCAACAGCATATAATCCTGCAGATTTAGCCTCGCGTGGTTTAGACGCGGCTACGTCTTCGCAGCTGAATCTTTGGTGGAACGGCCCAAGTTTTTTAAATCAAAACAAAGGCGAGTGGCCAACTCCCTTTGAATGCACTCGTCAAGTTTTTGATTTGCCAGAAGTAAAAACACTTAATATTATAGTATCACACAGCACAACACAGACACTTATACATTTCGATCGTTACTCCAATTTACGCACATTACAAAGGGCTTGTGCATATTTATTAAGATTTGTCTTCAATTGTAAAAACAGACCTAAAAAATCTAATGGAGTATTGCAACCTGACGAGCTCTCCGATTCATTTGAAATGTTAGTCAAACTTGCTCAAAGAGATAGCTTCGCATCTGAAATTACCACAATAGAGAATAACGGTGCATTGAGCCCCAAAAACTTCTTAATTTCTTTAAGCCCGTTCATTGATAGTAAGGGAATTTTACGAGTGGGTGGGCGTCTAAATTATTCAAACCAAACATACGGAAAACGTCACCCTATGCTACTACATGCGAAGCATAAACTGACAATATTGTTATTCCAGCAGGAACATTTACGTCTCTTGCACGCTGGTCCACAGCTACTTTTATCAACTATTAGAGAATCTGTTTGGCCCATAGCAGGTAGAGATTTAGCACGCACAACCGTCCAACAATGCATTGTATGCAGGCGGGCAAGAGCCAAAATGCTTGCCCCTATGATGGGTAGCTTACCTAGTCAGCGCGTAGATCCTGACTTCCCGTTTATTAGTACTGGCGTTGATTTTTGTGGACCCTTTTTAATAATGGATAGGAAGGGGAGAGGATGTAAGATATCGAAGTGTTATTTATGCGTCTTTGTCTGCTTCAGATACAAATGTTTACATTTAGAAGCTGTTAGTGAGCTCACCAAGGAGGCCTTCTTATCAACGTTACGTCGTTTTATCTCTCGCCGAGGTAAACCAAAGGTAATTTACTGCGACAACGGTAGAAACTTCGTATCCGCATCGAAGGATATCTCAGAGTTTATTTTGTCCCGTTCTGATGATGTTCGTGAATTTCTTTCAAATGAGGGGATTGAATTCAAATTTCAGCCGGCATATGCACCACATTTTGGGGGTCTATGGGAAGCGTCAGTAAAATCTGCTAAATTCCATCTCAAGAGAGTTCTCGGCAATACGCATTGTACTTTTGAAGAATTAGCTACTTTGTTCAGTCAAATCGAGGCTATACTAAATAGCCGACCTTTATGTCCTCTATCTTCCTCTCCCGATGACCTAGCACCTCTAACCCCTGGACACTTCCTCATCGGAAGATCGTTGATGTCGCTGCCGTCACCTGATTACACCCAATTGAAAACCTCCAGACTGAGCAGATACCAGCATCTGGAGCAGATTCGTCAACATTTTTGGCATCGTTGGCAGCTGGAATATTTGCACGAGTTGCAACAAAGATACAAATGGCGTATACCTACAAGATCAGTTCAGATTGGTGATTTGGTATTGCTGAAGGAGGAAAATATCTCACCGATGCAATGGAAGACTGGCCGAATTACCAATCTCTTTCCTGGAAAGGACAACATTGCACGAGTTGCCGAAATCAAGACCAGCACTGGCGTCTATCGACGCGGTCTTCGCTACCTTTGTCCTCTCCTGGAGTCAGCTGAACATGTTTCATTGGAATCGAGCGCTTCCAGGGCCCCGGAGGATGTTAAGGATCCCTAAAAACTCCCACCAACGAAGTCCAAGCGCATCCCCGCCAGCGGGCAACAAACTCGTCGAACCACTATTGCATCGTTGAAACGCGAACATTCATTCGCACTATTTTTTGCTAATTTTGTTACTTGTACTTATTGTTATTCTACGTCTTTTTCTACATTAAACCTGTATATTCTTACGACGGTCTTTTTATTGGAGCCAGCGACTATCCAGAACCACACATCCAGCAAGGAACAAATATATATGCTAATATGTCTTATTTACCAAAGAAAAATAATGAAAAGAGTAACTCCAAGAGTCAACAGTCTTTTTATTAAAAAGAAATACAAAAGAACAACATCAAGTGTGTTAAGTTATTTTCATACACTTATAATATGATATACGCTGAACGGAAAAGCTCGCAGAACCCACCACCAATGCACTAAATGCGATCTCAAAGAAGCAAAATCAAACTGAAAATAGAAAAAATAGTTTTAATGCAATGCAATTCCTGCAACTCTCTGGGAGTTAAGACAAACTGATAGCAAACAGCTGTCAGCCAACACTGGACAAAGGCCGATTAGCCTTCACAATTAGCCGAGTTATTGCGACTTTTTCAATGCCGTAATGTTATGTAAGACACTCCCAATTCTTGTTCTATAGTTTTCAATAAGTTCGCCAAACGAAGACACTTTCACATGAAAAAAAAACCGTTACTCTGCCTCCAGGCCACCGACACTGACTATTATCGAGAATAGTTTCCTTGATCAGGCTTTTCCCAATTGTTTAAATAGCGTAGATCACAACAATTACGAGGCAAAATCTGCATAAAATTCCAAAAGCTAACGATCTTTTTTGCCAAGCGCTCGACGCCCGTCGCGAACGGGTGTGTCAGTGGTTGACGACAAAATACAATTTTTAAATTCATTTTTCGTATTTGAAGTATTGCATTCAAAACTAAACCGTAATTATTACTCGTAAAACTCAGTTTAAGTTGCATTTCGCTATTAAAGTAGTTGCATCACTCCTTTCATCTCGCTCGCGCTCGCAGCATAACGCCTCAGCCGTCTCTGTTCGACACTCGGCCGCACGGACATCGCTTGATTCAAGAAACATAGATATCGTCGGATACTGGAAGCGTCAAAATGTCATTACATCGGTCTCCGCCTAAACGTTTTGATTCAGATCCAAATCTCAGTAACTCGTACCAACAAAGGAAAAGAAGGCATGATGATGATTTCTCTGAATTGTTTAAAGAATTCACATCAAACATTATGGACAAGCTTGAAAACTGGAAGACTGAAGTACTTGAAGAAGTATCAGAACTAAGCTGTAACATCGCCTCCGTACAGGAAGATATATCTAAATTAAGAACAGCATCTCAAGAACTGAAAACTGAAATTAATGGCATCAATAGTAATTACCTGAAAATGAGATCTGTAATGCAAGATATGAAAGATGAACATAAGAAGATTAACTCAGATATCGAAATGTTTAGATCCTCGATACAATTTCACTCTTCTAAACATGATGATTTCTCTAAAAAACTTCAAGTGATTAATGAAGACACTAAAAAAATTACTATCATAGAATCAAATTTGGACCAAGTGAAGAAAGAAAATAGAATTCTAAAACAACAATTGAATGTTAGTGATCAGAGGGATCGACTTATGAACATTGAAGTTATAGGCATTCCGGAAAGCGTTGGCGAATCACCTATAGAACTAATACGAAAACTGGGTGAAATTACAAATGTGGATATAAAAACAACTGACATTATATATGCCAGTAGAATAACATCAAAAAATAAAATTAAGGGACGTCCAAGGATTCTCATTGCAAGGTTGTCGTCTCGACTACTGAAGGACAATATTATTTCTGCTGCGCGAAAACTACGTTTAACAACCAAGGATTTCGGTCTAGGAAGCGAAGTAAAGCCGGTGTACATTAATGAAAACCTTACCTTACACCTCTCAATAAGTACCTTTTGAAAAAATCCAGGGATCTAGCGAAAGCCAAGGAATATCAATACGTTTGGGCAAAAAACGGAAGAATTTACGTGCGGAAGAACGATACCAGCCCACCAGTTCAGCTACTAGACGAGGAGGATCTCACTTCAAAAATAAGTTGATTTCGCTTTTGGTGTAGGTATATTTTGTTTTGGATCGCTTATCAGAATTTTTTGTGTTGAGTGTGGAGGATTGGTATGTATGTATCGCATCTAGTAATTCTTATTCAGTAAAGTATGCGTACAAATATATGTGGGGGTATTCTTTGTTTTTTGTACAAATTTATAATATTCACATTTTTAACAGACTTAATATCATAAAAACAACAATATTTACAGTAAAACTTTATTCACATTATCAATTAGTAAAATGCGTAAGTGTAATTTGCGTTTATCTTGGGAATATAATATTATACTTTATAGCACCATACTTAGGGGGAAATTATTCTCATCGTAAAATTATCGAAGCTCTCATTATATCATTAATTAAAATACAACGTCGTAAAGATAATAAAATTGAAAGAAGTACAAAAAAACGTGTTAGTCTAAAAAGTTTACTTTCAATTACACTTTTAAGTGGTTTTCTTTGTTCGTATTGTGATACCCGCATTTTTACATATGTTTTAGTCTCGTATCACTTCTTTGTTTTAAATGATATTATTGTATTATTAATCCTGTTATGTATGCAGCGTTTCCTTATAGGGAAATTACAATTACAATATGCTTATATAGTTTGTTTTTTTTTGATTTAGATTATGGCACAAACGAATAATATCACTTTCTTTTATCAAAATACTCGTGGTCTAAGGACCAAATGTTCTGAATTTAAACAAAGTATTTTAAGTAATGACTATGATGTAATTGTAATTACGGAGACGTGGCTGCATGATGGTATATTTGATAGGGAAATATGCGATGATAGATATGATGTTTTTCGTAGGGATCGCGATTTAAACGAGTCGGCTAAGACAACGGGGGGCGGGGTTATGATCTTGGCTCGTCGTCAGTTGTGTGCTGTTCGTGTTGATTCGAGCGCCTCTTTGTCCTGTGAAATGTTGACCATCTCAATCCCAGCACGTGTTTATCGCTCGGGGCGGTGTAAGCACTCTACTGATTTTTATGTTAGTGTTGTCTATTTAAATCACGATACCTTGCCGTTGGAAATAGAATGTATATTGAAGCATGTAGAAAATCTGATCTTACTTCAAAGTCCTCAGCAGAATTACTTATTAGTGGGTGACTTTAACTTGCCGAGTATTACCTGGACAAGTAATGGACCGGTGCATAGGAAATATGGTACTACTGAATTGCAAAATTCTGGAATAAAACTTGTTGACAATCTTAGTTTATTGGGTCTAACACAATTTAATAATCTAATTAACTATGCAAATAACACATTGGATTTGGTATTTTGTAATATACCTGTAATCGTAAAGCCGTGTTCTGATCCTCTTGTAAAACCTGATCGAGCTCATCCTGTGTTTACAATTGAAGTGCCAGACTACTTCGTCGTACCTCTAACTGAAAATACCGTTACTAAATATAACTTCAGGAAGGCTGATTACGGTGTTCTCAATGATTATTTTCACACAGTAGACTGGAAATCGCAGTTTTTGGATAGTAGGGTGGAGGACGCCACAACTATTATGTACCGTATAATTAACAACGCGATAGAAAAATTTATTCCACAATTTAAATGTCCAAATAGTTCCTCTTATCCGATCTGGTATAGTTCTGCACTTATTAAGATTTTTAAAAAGGAGAAAATGAAGGTACATTCTCGATGGAAAAAAAACGGCAACAAGCGCGACTATGATGAATTTGTCTTATTACGTAATAGACAAAAGAGGGTTCAGGCGTGTTGCTATAACACTTACATTACTAATATTCAATCAAAAATTAAAACACAGCCAAAAAAATTTTGGTCCCATATAAAATGCATGCGCGGTGGTTCTTCTTATCCTAAAATGCTAACTTACAATAACGTGAATTACACAGATGGTAAACAAATCTGCGATGCCTTCAACGTTTTTTTTCGGAGTGTGTTTGGATCACCAACCTCAACGCTGCAGGTACCAAGTAATATAGGAAATAATAGTATCTCAATATCTAAACTTTTTATTTCGGTAAATACGGTCGAAAAATATCTAAAAAGTCTTGATACTAGTAAGGGAGCGGGAAGTGATGGTATTCCTCCCATTTTTTGGTCTTCATGTGCTTGTTCATTATCACAGCCTATAACTTTAATCTTTAATAAATCCCTTAGAGAATGTACTTTTCCTTCCGTTTGGAAAGGAGCATACATTGTCCCCATTCAAAAAAGCGGTTCCAGAATAAATGTCGAGAATTACAGGGGCATATCAATTTTAAATACAATTGCAAAAATATTCGAAAAAATAATTTATCGACATATTTATAATATTATAAAACTTGGTATCCCTAGTCAACAACATGGTTTTTTGTCTAATAGGTCAACAATTACAAATTTAATATCTTTCTCAGATTTTGTCTTTGATAATATGGATGGCGGTGGACAGGTCGATGTGATCTATACAGACTTCGAAAAAGCCTTCGATCGTGTAGATCACATTATTTTATTGAAAAAGCTGTATGAGCTGGGTATTCATGGCGATCTGTTGAGATGGATTCAATCATACTTATCCAAACGCTCCCAGGCTGTTGTCGTGGGAGGTTTTCGTTCGGACTTTGTTGATGTACCAACAGGAGTGCCTCAGGGTTCGCACTTGGGCCCGTTATTTTATAATGCTTATTTATATGATATTGGTGATGCTCTAAAATATACGAAATACTTGATGTACGCTGATGACAAAAAAATATTTTATAAAATTAACTCGATAAATGATTGCATAAATATACAAAAAGACCTGGATAATTTAGTTACATATTATGCCAAAAACAATATAACTGTTAATGTAAAAAAATGTCAGTGTATAACTTTTACACGGAAAAAATCTCCTATTCATTTCAATTATAACTTTAATGCAGTTTTGATTGCTAGAACTGATGTAGTCCGTGACTTAGGTGTATTTTTCGATAGCAAAATGCTACTTAGTAATCATATCGACGTCATGGTTAATAAGGCTTACAAAAATCTAGGCTTCGTGATACGCGCGTGTAAGGAATTCACGGATATCTCTTCTGTCATAACAGTATATTGTGCTTATGTACGCAGTACTTTAGAGTATGCATGCCAAGTTTGGTCACCGCAATACTTGGTTTACATTAATAATATTGAACGCATACAAAAAAAAATCATTAGTCACATTAACTATCGTCTACGAATGTCACCAATATCTTATGTCGAGGACTGTCACCGACACAACTTGCTTACACTTGAGGAAAGACGCAAAGTAATGGATATGTGCCTCCTTCACGACATAGTCCGCGGTCGCGTGGACTGCGATGAGTTAGTCTCAGGTATAATGCTGAACACCCCAGTTCGTCGTACGCGGCACACTTGTCTGCTTCACGTGCCGCGGCGGGCCGCCAAATATGCTAAAAATTCCCCACTTGTACGATTGCCTCGTGAATACAACACAGAATATTCAAATATTGATATATTTTTCGAATCTAAGTCAAAATTTTAAAAAATTGTCAAGGGTAAAATGCTTGACAAGCACTAAACAAGCCCACTTAAGTCTGTCAGTTATAGGATATAATGAGAAACTTTTGATAATAAAATAAAATTTATTAAAATAAAATCGCAAACTTGACTTCAATATTATTATTACCTACAATATATGAATTTATGTTGTAGGTATACATTTTACTCTCAATTATATTTTGCAATACACGTAAACTACATATACGTTTTTGTAAAAATTAAAAAGGAAAAAAAAGACCACAGTACCTACCAATAATATGCATTCGACTTCCACACTCAACTCAACTCAACTTTGTTGTTTTAGTGAAAATATTTTGCATTGTGTATCTTTTGTTGGTATTTTTAAGTTTTTTTTTTAAGTTTATTTAAAGTGTTTAGTTAATTACTTAAGTACAAATTTATAAGTAAAACAATTATCTTTATGTTGTGACTTGAATGATACTGTACTGTTTTGTGATATGCAGATAAGTCAAACATATAAATACTGTAATTGCTTTGTTTTGTTAACCATTGTATTAATAGTAAGTACAGAAACCTGTTATTAGCCGTACATGAACTGTTCTCAATACTATAAGATTGTAATTTTGTCACGCTGTTGGTTTCTTAAATAAATAAATAAATAAATAAATAAATAAAAATCATCTAGGAAAAGACTTTTTTGACATTGACAAACGCTAATCCGTGACAGTTTATATGTCACCTGTCATCCACCATACGCCATCTTTAAATTTTTTCTATAGATTATCGCTAAGGCTATGCCATCCAAACAGCCCAATATTAAGATCAATGTCTCAATCAATAAAAATTGAAAAGCTACTGTTTTGTATATGAGTTTGGTTAATTAGCAGTAATGAAGGAGTTTCTCTCTGAAATTTGACAAACCAGCCGGTGAAACAATCCCTATCGGCGCCCCTCGCCATTCCTAGAAGACGTGAGATATATGATAAAATGACTATCTTAATGGCGGGCTTTTTTTGAATTTTTAATCGGAAGTCCTGGTGTCGCCATCTGTTAAGGGAGTCAAAAAGCAACGCTACAATATCCCCTTACCAAATGGGAATTCAACCCTTGAATTCCACGACCGCCCTCGGGCGTTCACTACATAACGAACAGATAACTTTCAAACACAGTTGATGCATGATTAATTTAAAATGTTTTGTTAAAAAGAAGGCTTCAAAGGAAGAAACCCTTTTTAAATAATGTATGATTGAAGGGATGTTAATCCAGCATCCAATCTCTTATAAAATGTTTGCGTGTGGTTTCATTAAAAACCTCGACACGGTAATAGTGATAAAAATTTAAGGGGCTAAAAAAAAATTAGTTAGGTGGGAATGTTCGGGGGTATGGGATATATCTGAAGATACTGTTGAGGTGGAGAGTTTGCCCTCAACAGCAGCTAAGGTGGTCGGGGTCGCAAACCCGTATTCCTTTGACCATTTCTGAGGACTCTGGTATTATTATGTGATCCCTGAACACCTAGATAACGCTGAACCAATCAATCCACCTACTCACCTCTACATGTATATAACAATAAATGTGGCTGCCTAATGTATGTGAAAATTAAACGTGTTTGTTAGTCCTCTTTGAAATCCTTGATGTGCCACTTGCCTAAGTATTTTCCCGCCTCGTCTTCTATTTCGTAAACGAGGGGAGATAACTTTTTAATAATCTTACATTTTTCATATTTCGGTGATAATTTACTACTGAAGTACTTTTTAGCATCACTTTGCTTGTAAGAACGTTTCCAAACACAGTCACCGCTCTCAAAATTCAACTCTCTACGTTTTTTATTGTATGTTTTAATATTTCTATCATGAGCCTTTTTTAACTCTGATTTCACTACAGAGAAGATATTTTTTAACTCGCCTAGACGTTCGGACATTTCCAAACGTGAACAGAAAATCAATTCATCGATATCGTCTGTCGGATTATTATAAACGCTCCCGTCAACGATCGCCTCCCTTCCATGGATCAAAAAGTAGGGTGTGAACGTTGTCGACTCATTTCTCGCAGTATTCATGGCAAACTGAATTTTGTGTATATTAATATCCCATTTTCTATGATCATCTCCTATTAAGGAGGAAATCGCTGTCAATATCGTACGATTGTATCTTTCCACTGTGTTGACTTGTGGTGTATAGACGGGACCCAGGTGGATACGTGGAATGTTATATTTTGAAAATAAAGACTGTACTTCTGCCCCGGTAAATTGAGAACCATTATCAGAGATAATCGTTTGTGGTATGCCATGTATTAAAAATATGTTATCCTCCAAACGCTGCGCGATGACTTGCCCGTAGCGCGCCTTATCGGAAAGAGCAAGCAATACTTTGAAAAGCAGCAAACTGCAACGAGGAGATAAGTGTTTAAATTTCTCGATGCTGGCAAAGGGCCGATCAAATCGATACTTAAACACTGAAAGGGGCGCGAAACGACTTTCGGGTTTCCCAGCAAGCCAGGGGTAGCTAAGTTTGTATGTTTATAAGCTTTGCATGTCTCACATCCGTCAATGAATGCTTTGACGTCGTGAAACATTTTCGGCCAAAAATATCTCAATTTTATGCGTTTATATGTTTTAATAAGCCCTTGATGCGCTGCCAATGGATTCGAATGATTATCGAGGATCACCGACTCCCTAATTTCTAAAAGTACAACTTCTTTCCACTGGAATTCGTGTAACAATTTGTTATTCTCTTTAAAAAATCTATACAATTTATTATCTGATAACTTGTAATTAGGACAAGAGTGCTGTCTGGCTAATAATTTTTTATAAATATTATTGTACCAAGAGTCTGACGTAAGCGTGTCAGACTGTATAACTTCTACCTTGACTGAACGAGATAAAGCATCCGGAACCACATTTTTAGATCCAGCCCTGTGTTCAATAATGAAATTGTAGGAAGACAAACGACAACCCCACCTTTCAAGACGGCCAGTAGGATTTTTTAGATTTAAAAACCATTTTAAACTGGAGTGATCTGTAATTATTTTAAACTGTTTTTGTCCTTCTAAATACGGACGAAAATGTTCGACCACGTAAATAACTGCTAACGCTTCCCGCTCTGTGGCGGAGTAGTTCTGTTCTTGCGGAGTCAATGAACGACTACAGTAGGCAATGGGATGTTCTTGTAGTTTGATATTTTGAGTGAGAGCACCCCCTATGCCATAATTGGAGGCATCACAATGAACGCTGAAAGGCTGAGAGAAATCAGAGCAAGCCAATACCGGCGAAGTTATCAACGCATTCTTTAACTCCCTAAACGCATTTTCCTCTGGTTCCAACCAACGAAACGGAGGGGCGTCTTTTCGTGTCGACGTAAGTTTATTCAACGGACCTGCTATGTTGCTAAAGTTTCTAATAAACCTTCTGTAGTACGATGCGGTACCTAAGAAGCGTTTCACCTCCTTCCGATTTGTCGGGGCCGGGTAATCAACCATTGCTTTCACTTTATCGGGATCGGTATGGACCATTGATATCAACGACATAACCTAAGTACTTTAATTCGTTTTTAAAGAAATGACTTTTAGAGAGATTGATCGTTAAACCAGCTCCACTGAGCTTTTCGTAAATTTCTTTTAATAATTTTAAATGTTCCTCAAATGTAGCTGAGACACATATCGTCGCCCCAGTGCTTGTTTGGCCTATCTGACATTTTTTACGAAAATGACTTTTTAATGTAGTATTATAAAGAATTAAATTTCCATCCTACTGGTAAAATAACTTTTTAAAATTTTCAATTCTAAAGCAATAAAAATCTCATTTTAATTTTTTTCTCAACACGGCACTTAACGAAAATTCCGTGCTTGTTTGCTGTATCGGTAGTTTTTAAAAATTTCAGTGCTTGTTTGTTGTATCGCAACTCAATTGACCAATCACAGCCGGCGTAGCGCCGTATCCGCCATTTTGTATAACGTCACAGTAGTTCGAAACACAGTGAGATTCGCATGAAATCACAATAAAAAATGAGAAATAGTTTATTAAATTATGTTTTTTTTTCATAAATTTGATTGAAAATCATTTTAAAAGTATTTCTTCAACAAATCATAAAAGCAAAGATGAGCAGACACCGCTAAAAATAGATAAATACGTATTTTTTTTAATTCACCGTTGACTCAGTTGAATTTCAAACAGGGTGTTCTATTTTAAAAACTTTAAACCAATTGTCAGGTTAAGACAAGTATCACGCCCGTTTTCCATACAAATAAATAAAATTCGAGTTTTCGAAATCTGTTTGTAAATTGTTCTGTACTGTGAATCCTGGATCCGAATGTTGGATTCTGCATCCTGGATCTTGAATATAGGATCCTTGATCTTAATCAAGATCTGATGATGGAGCTGGAAGGTGACTACGGAAACTCCGTCAATAAGCAAGATAACCTCTAATGAAGCGTCTTGATGAGTTCTTTGCAAAGACATGAATATCAAGGTCTGATGATGCAGTTGGAAGGTGGCAATAGGAACTCCGTCATTAAGCAAGATAACATCATCGTGTTTAGGCTCTAATGAAGCGTCTTGATGAGTTCTTTGCAAAGACATGAATATCAAGGTCTGATGATGGAGCTGGAAGGTGGTTATAGGAACTCTGTCAATAAGCAAGATAACCACATCGTGTTTAGGCTCTAATGAAGCGTCTTGATGAGTTCTTTGCATAGATATGAATATCAAGGTCTGATGATGCAGCTGGAAGATGGCAATAGGAACTCCGTCATTAAGCAAGATAACATCATCGTGTTTAGGCTCTAATGAAGCGTCCTGGTGAGTTCTTTGCAAAGACATGAATTTCAAGGTCTGATGATGGAGCTGGAAGGTGGTTACAGGAACTCCGTCAATAAGCAAGATAACATCATCGTGTTTAGGCTCTAATGAAGCGTCTTGATGAGTTCTTTGCATAGACATGAATATCAAGGTCTGATGATGCAGCTGGAAGGTGGCAATAGGAACTCCGTCATTAAGCAAGATAACCTCATCGTGTTTAGTCTCATATGCAAAGAACTCATCAAGACGCTTCATTAGAGCCTAAACACGATGAGGTTATCTTGCGTGATGACGGAGTTCCTGTGGCCACCTTCCAGTTCCATCATCAGACCTTGACATTCATCTAGGGACAAAGTACTCACCAGGACGCTTCATAAGAGCCTAAACACGATGAGGTTATCTTGCGTAATGACGGATTTCCTGTGGCCACCTTCCAGTTCCATCATCAGACCTTGACATTCATGATTATGCAAAGAACTCATCAAGACGCTGCATTAGAGTCTAAACACGATGAGGTTATCTTACTTATTGACAGAGTTTCTGTTGCCACCTTCCAGCTCCATCATCAGACCTTGACCTTCATCTACAGACAAAATACTCACCAGGACGCTTCAAGCGCAAAAAACCCATCAATCAAAAATCGAGAAGTTGGTCATATTTTAAAATAATATACACAACGGAACAAGCGAAATCGGCAGTAAAACTTATACTAATTAAAAAGTTACATCCTGTATCAACAATATTATCACTTAGCACAAACAAGCACGGAAAATTATTACAATCCTTTGGTGAATCTTCAGTGCACGTTTGTTGTAAGTAAACATCCGAAAAATTTTTAGTGCACGTTTGGCCTATCGTCACACAAAACATGTAAAATACGCTAGAATCATGAACTATTGTATATTATTTCTTTATAATTCAATTTGTGGGTAGCTCGTGTATTTATATTAAGTATGAAATTAAAAAAATAAACGTTATTTAATAAATAAAACAAAAAAAACGTCTCCTGTAAAATTTGCTCGAGTGCAGATAGGCCAAACAAGCACTGAGGCGACGATATTATATCATCTAAATATATGAACAATCTTCCATCGAAACGGGGACCAAAAAGCCTATCCATCAATCGTTGTTGCGTTGCCGAGCCACCACAAGTTCCATAAGGTAATCTTCGAAAATGATAAAAGGCTCTGCCAGGCACCGTGAAGGCAGTTTTTTCTTTAGAATCTTGGCTCAGTGGTATTTGCCAGAAAGAGGACTTGAGATCGACAGATGACAAATAGCGGGCATCACGCAAACTATCAAGAATTGTTGATATACAGGGTGATTTGTTAGACAGGGTACATATTGCAGGAGGGTGATGAGTACTCTGTTCTAATACGGAATATTACAAAAAATAAGTAATATTACAATTTTTTTTTTTTTTTTTTAAATCTAAATTCGACAAAACTACCTCAAACATAAGCAATTTCGGCTTAAAGAGTGTTGACTAATGACCTCTAGTGATCTCGCGCACCCCACACCTCCGCCACACCCATCAGCTGTCGAAAAACCATCATTTTGCAAGAATTTTAGATATTTTTAAGTTGCGATTACTAAGGCATTAAGCCATATTCTTTGGTAATAATATTTTTACTGGTCGTATATAACCATCAGCTACCATGACCTTCAATATGTACCCTCACTAGGAAATCACCCTGTATAAGGCAACGGATAAGCATCCTGTTTTGTGACTGAGTTGAGTTTTCTACAGTCTAAACAGAAACGCCAAGAACCATCTGATTTCTTGGTCATAATCACGGGATTATTCCAAGAAGAACAACTTTCCTCTATCACTCCCTCCTTTAACATATCATCTACCTGTCGATTTAACTCAGTTAATTTCTCCTGTGACAAAATGTAGTACCTTTGTTTGATGGGTTTAGCGTCACCCGTGTCTATTGTATGCGTTATAAGGTCAGTAGAACCGAGACCCTTGTGTTCTGCCGATATACTTTTAAAATTAGCTATTATATCCTCAGCCTGTTCTTGCTGCTGAACAGAAAGAGAATCAAAAGAGTGCAGATGCAAGCTGTCCGAATGTTTCGAAGGCTCGGCGTGTTAACCGACGGTAATGGTTCCGCCCGATAGTTAGTAGAATCAAAGATGTTTGGTGCTACATTAAATTGTTTCCAAAAGTTAATACCTAAAATTATTTTACTAGTTATACTCGGTACAATATAAAATTTGACTGTTGCTGTGATTCCCTTGGCATTAACGGGCAGCAAAATGTAACCTGAAACAGGCTAGGACGCTTCATTCGCTGTGATAATGTTATGTAAATCTGATTGATAAACTCTGCAAGAATTATTTAATTTATCTATCGTATCGCCACCGATAATAGAAATCTCAGAGCCTGAATCTAGTAACCCTTGGTACTGGTTATTAAATGTACTGAAACAGGCGCTAAACAATTCGCAAGAGGTGCAAAGTCCGTCCCATTGGTGGCGTCTGCACAATTAGTATTTGAGTTTCGTTGGTTCAATACTTCGAGTTTTTTGGATTTACATTAAATTTCTTCACACAATGCTGACAATTTCTAGCAGTGACACCTTTTTCGCCACATTTATTACAATTTAATGTGAAAGGCGCCTTGCAATTTGATAGTGAGTGCCCTTCTCTGCGACAACGTACACAAAAATTACTTATTGGACCCTGCACAACCTCACAAACCTTACCACCAACGTTCAGGTTATTATTAATTGAGCGAGCATGTTCGTACGCCAACTCCGGCGCTAAGTTATTGGTAAAATTTCTAGGTGGCTCAGCAAAAGATGATGCGCGTTTTTTTGCATCTTCCAATAAACGACAATAGTCACTTAAATCTGACCATGTTTCTATCTTAACCAGAGCCAATTGATTCGTGTAGTACGGTCTAATATTGTAACGCACAATTCCTAATTTATGGGATTCGCTTATTGGATCGGTGAGTCTTTTTTTTTTTTTTTTTTTTGGTTGACGGGAGGAAATCGCCGGACTTCCACTCGCCCCGCGAGTGGGGTATGTGTGGGTTGAACCGCACCAAAACCTCCCGCCAATCGCGCTCGGCATCCGATGGACTAGGGGTGACAGGACGCGTTCGCGATCGACGCTTACGTATCGCCCCGTCACCCCCGGACGCCGAACCGGCAGCCGTCGCGAACGGCGACCACCGGCTCACTCGGTAGGCGGGCCATTCAACGCCCGCCGATATGGGGCCGCGTGATGGTGGATCTCCCCGACTCAGACCAGCTCAGAACCAGCCCGAGTCGGGGAGCGCGGCTGACCATCCCCCGGTAGATGTTTCAGAGGGTGCGCGCTGATGCCTAGCGCAGCACCCCTCGGGTCCGATGTTAGTGGACCCGGTACACTTAGGGGGCCAGATCCCGGGACACATCCCGGGGCCGGCCCCCCGCTCGACCTCGGCGGCGACGGGGTCGGTCGGGGAGGGAAGAGCTCTCCCTCACTCGCCCCGCCGCCTCCTTCTGTGAGATGGTGGACTCGCAGAAGTCGAGCATCGCCTTCCAGGACTCGTCGCTGTCGAGCATCGATGCCACGACGCCCGGCAGCGACAAGTCCCGTCCTACTTGAGCGACCAGGACACGGCGCTGCTCCTCCCATGCGGGGCAGACAGCGAGCGTATGCTCTGCCGTGTCCAGGTCGCTCGTACAATGATGACACCTCGTCGTCGGCTCAACCTGTATCCGATGCAGGTACTTCCCGAAGCAACCATGCCCGGTCAGCACCTGCACCAGACGAAAGGTGAGGCGTCCCTCGCCGCGATTCACCCAGTCTTTGAGGACAGGGCGAATCGCCTCGACGGTCCTTAGGCCCCAGTCGGGGTTGGCCAAGCGCCTTGACCAGGCCTCCAACACGGACCGCCGAGATTGGGCCTTCCGGTCCCGAACCGCAGCTCTGAGGGGACGCACAACGCCCCGAGCGCGGAGGTCGCAACGCCAACGGTAATCGTCGGCGAGCGCCTCCGCCTCCAGCTCCCAGGGCGGCGTCCCCGCCAGTGCACACGCCGCCTCAAAGGAGACGGTGCGGTATCCGCGGATGGCCCTGATAGCTACGACGCGCTGTGGCCGGCGCAGGCGCCGGACAACGGTTGTTGTCCGGTTTCCTGGTCCGGCCCAAACGGGCGCGCCGTACAGGGCCATCGAACGCACCACCCCCGCATAGAGGCGGCGCACAACACGGTTTGGTCCCCCGATATTCGGGAGCAACCGGCTCAATGCGCCGGCTGTCCTCATCAATCGGGGGACGAGTTCCATAAAGTGGGTCCGGAGGTCCAACGGCTGTCCAGTATGAGGCCGAGGTACTTCAGTCGCACCCCGACCTCTATTGGGACGCCTCCAACTACGATCTGGGCCCCTGCAGGTGGCGTCACCCCAGCCCTGTGGAACCACAGGGCCTGGGATTTATTGAGCGCCACCGCGAGGCCCAATCTTCTAATACGGCCGACGACGAGGGCCACCCCGCTGTGGCGAGACGGGTAGCCTCCCTGAAGTCTTGCCCCCGGGCCATGACCAACGTGTCATCAGCGTAACAAATTACGCTCAGGCCCGGGAGCAGGGCGCCTCTCAGCACCCAGTCGTACCCGACATTCCAAAGGAAAGGTCCGAGGACCGACCCCTGAGGAACCCCGCATACGACCGGAAACCGGTAAACGATCCCATCGTGCCCGGTGCATACTACCGACCTGGCCTCCAAGTAGGAGCCGACCAGCCGGCGGAGGTAGGGGGGAACTCCGTGCCTCTTGAGTGCCCCCCCTATCACGGACCAGGGCAAGGTGTTGAATGCATTGGCGATGTCGAGCGACACCGCCAAAGCCACCCCGCCCTGTGATACGGCTTCATTTGAGAGGGTCCGCACGCGAAGGATCGCGTCCACGGTTGAGCGGCCCTCTCTGAAGCCGTACTGCTCCGCCGACAGGTCGGGTCCCACCCCGACCAGGTGCTGGACGATGCGGGCAGCCAGAATGCGTTCCAGCAATTTGCCCACCTCGTCCAGCAGCACGATAGGACGGTAACCGGCGGCTGTATCCGCCGGGCGCCCCTCCTTCCGAAGAAGGACGAGTCTACCCTCCCGCCACAGCGAGGGAAACCGTCCCGACTCGAGGCAAGAGTCGTAAAGCCTCAAGAGTCGGTCCCCTAGGGCATTGATGGCCAAGGCCAGGACCCGACCATGGATGCCGTCCGGTCCGGGTGCCGTGTCTTTGGCACTCATCCTGACTACGGCCACGCGGAGCTCCTCCCCGGTGATATGGGGCACTTCAGCAGGAGCCTCGCCGCCGGTGACATCCGGCGGCTCACCCATAGCAGGCGGGATAAATCCCTCCTGCTCCTGCGGGAACAGAGTAGAAACAATGTCCCGCAGCTGCTGAAGCGGTAGACGCTCGGTTATGGGGGGCGCCCATGGGCGCAACTTGCCGCGCACCATCTTGTATGGGCGCCCCCAAGGATCTTCCTCGAGCGTCTCCAAAAGGCGCTCCGCGTGCTGCTCCTTGGCCATCTTGATGGCCAGCCGCATGGCTCCCCTCGCCTCTTTGTACAAGCCATGCAGCCGGGCCTCCTCCTCCGCGAAGGCAACGGGATCGTTGCGACGCGGAAGGCGGCGACGGCGGTGTCGAGCGCACTGGCGCCTCGCCCGGACGCATACAGTTCTGACCTGCGCTATCTCGGGCGACCACCAGTACGTCGACTTCGTGGGAGACCAAGGGCCGACCCGGGGCATCGAAACGTCGCTAATGCGACGCATCGTGTCCCGGAACCAAAGCGCCTCGGCCTCCACGTCCACGGGGTGTGGACGCATGGGCGTCCACGCCGCCACCGTAGAGGCTTCCATCAAGAGCTCCTTATTCAGGAGCTTCAATGCCCATCTGGGGAATGACCGGGGCGTACTCCCGCGGGCGTCCGCAGCCGGCGTGGGGGCGGAAAGATCAAACCGAATGTATCGGTGATCCGACAATGATTCCGCCCCCACCAACACTCTCCAGCCACGGATGCGATCCGCGATGGCAGAGCTCGCGAACGTAACGTCCACGATGGACTCGCCCTGCCATCGCACGCAAGTCGCGACCGAACCCCTGTTGAGTACACAGAGGCCAGTCGCGACCGCCCACTCCTCCAGCGGCCTACCGCGAGGTGTAGAGCGGGGGGAGCCCCAAGCGACAGATTTCGCATTGAGGTCCCCCGCGAGTATCACTGGACGGGGGGCGAAGCGGTGAGTAATCGCCTCGAGCCCGTCCAGGAACTGCTCAAACTCGACAATAGGCCGGCTCGGAGAGAAATACGCCCCGATCACGACGGTGTCTAACATCGATACCGCGACGAACCCAGAACCCTTGGCCACCATTACCAAGGGCGGGATCGCCGCGGCCCTTCTGACATGTATGGCCGCCAAGCCGCAGTCGTCCCCAAACCAACAATCGTCGGCTGGGGGAACGAAATACGGCTCGGCGACCACGGCAACATCAATTGACCACTCCGCCATGCTCTGGAGCAACATGTCCTGAGCCCCGGCGGAGTGGTTCAAGTTACCTTGGAGGAGGCGAAGGGTGTGGTCCATTAAGGTCGAACCACCTCCATCGCCTCCTCCCTTCCTCCATCGCCCCCGCTATCGGGCGTCTGAGACGCCACAGCGGGGGCCGAAACGCCGGCCGGTGCTCCTCCGCCCGACTTCTTCTTTAGGCGCCGCTTTTGTTTGCGGCGCCTGTTCCGCTCCGTGTTGGAGCCGGACGGGGAGCAAGCTTTGCCCCCCGCCCGGTGATCAGCCTTGCGCCCGGCCGCCGCGCACAAAGCGCAGTGCGGTGCGGCCGAGCACATGGCCGCCTTGTGTCCAGGTTGACCACAGCGGAAGCAAAGTTCCCTGCGGTCAACCGTACTCGTGCACCTGGCGATGCTGTGCCCAGTGCCGAAGCACCGGAGACACCGCGAGGCGCGCGACTCCAGCAGGCGCACGTGGGCCGCAATCCAGCCCACGCGCAACCTGCCAGGGTGATTTGCCGGTCTGCCCGGCGGGGGAGTGGCCAGGGAGGTGGCCGTCTCTACAGGGCATCGCGCCCACACCGAGCTGGCCCCGGAGAAGCCGGGGCGAAGTTCGCCCACGACAACGTTCTCCGGGGCGCATCCGCCCTGGGCCGCGATAGCCGCCGCCACCTCCTCCTTGGTGGCGCAGTCGTCCAGGCCGGTGATCCTGATCTCCGCCATTTTCACCGGCCTGTGGACACGCACCACCTCCTCGGCCCGGTGTCGGCGTGCGCCGCTCCCTCCGCAGCGAACGCGATGTCCCCCTCCGCTCCAACGCCGCCAGCCTCACCTTAAGGGCGGCGACTTCTTCTTTTTGCTGAGCGGCCTCCTTTCGGAACCGCTCAGCTTCGGCTTCTAATGCCGTGGCTCGGCTGATGATCGCCGAGACCACGGGCATTAGTTTTTTGGCAGAGACTGCGATTCCTCGCAGCCTCTGCGCTTCCGCCTTTACTGGGGCCCGGTTGGACATGTAGAGCGCCGCGCGCCTCATGCCCTCGAGAACGGCCGAAAGGCTCTCAGAGAGCTCTCCGCCACTCGGAGCAGAGGCCGCGGACGCGGCGGCCCCTTGTCGCCGCCCTTGGCGGCCATCCTCCCGGAGCGTCTCGTCCTCCGCGGCTCCTCACCGCCGGAAGACGATCCGCTTCCTGAGGTCCTCCGCGCAACGGACTTCCGTTTGCGGAGGAACCTTGCACCTTGCTCTCCAGTGCCGACATCGCTCGCGGCGGTGCTCGCCAGCGATGTCGGCTCTGGTCCCGCATCCATGTGCTCCTCTTCTTCCGCCTCCGAGCCCATCTCGTCCGCCCAATTGAACGGGACGATCTGGGCCCGGGCATCGGTAGCTTCGCCACTCGCAGGCCCGGCTACCTGCGAGCGCCTTCCAGGAGTCCTCACCATCGTAGGGGCCTGGTTACCCACCCCTACGCGGGCTTCGGTCGCATACTTCGCGCTCGCGGGCCCGGATACCTGCGAGCGCCGGGTGCCTGGGGCCGGATCGTCCGGCAAGGCGCACTCTTTATTCGAACTTTCCATGGTAATACGATTTATTAAATCCTTTGGGTGATTACTCACACCACTTACCCAAGGTGGTACGGTCGCTCTTTCTGGGGGGGATTTAGTCCCCCAAGGCTCGCGATCGCCTGGGTGCAGGTTACCCGCCGCCTGCGGTTCGGCGTCCTCCTCCGGTGGCCCACCAGCCACCCTCCTCGTCCCCGAGGGCACCGCTTGCTTAACAAGCGGTGTGGGGAGAGGAGCTCCTTGTGGTCCGCTTAGTCGCGGCACCCTCTGGCCAACAAAACGCCCTGCGGGGTGCGAGGGTGCACGCTTAAGCCCACCGCCACGGCAAGGCGGGACCCCCGGGTGGGGATCGGTGAGTCTACTGAAATAGTTTCGCATTATGTTAAGATAATCCGAGATTGTTTCGTCAACGCCCTGAGTTCTATCGCGAATTTCTCTTAACAATCTTTCGTTATAATCAAGTGGCAAATATTCTTTAAGGAGCGCCTTCTTTAGTTCTGACCAACAAGTAACTTCAGTTTTAACAGCTCTGTACCAAAATAAAGCTTCGTCTGTAAACAATTCGACCGCTGACAGATACAACCTGTCAAAGGAAATCCCTCTGACAATTCCTCTAATCTCTGCAGAAAAGCGATAACACAGGTTTTCCCGTTATATTTCAAGTTCAGAGAGTGAACACCTTTAAATCTATCACAAGAAACCTGAACAGACGGCGGAACCGTGATATCATCGACTGGAGAAAGAAATGTTTCATCGCTTTGTGAACTTTTGTAAAGATTGAACAAGTTGTCTACCTTTTTGGTAGCATCCTCCAGGCGGGAATTCAACAGCCTTAAATTAGAGGTGTCACTAGAAGTGGTGGGATGCAGACGAGAAAGTCTATGAAATATGTGATTGTTTAGAGACTGAACTCTTTTTAAGGATTTTAAAATAAGAGTTTTGCTAGAAATTAACTGAACCAACTCATCCAACTTTGCAGAAACCAGCTGCAGCTCTTTAGAGACATCTCCATCAAAGTCACTGATTTCATCAGAAGGTACTTCCTTTGAGAGAATTCGAATTTGTGACCTCAATTCAGTGACAGTGTCTGTGGGGTGACCACCACGAATGCATACTTCATATACCAATTCATCTTTATGTAGTAAATTGAAACAAATGGGCCTTTCTTCCATTGTATAAAAGAAATATTATATAATAAGTAACTATATACTCTAATTCAATTCGTTTCAGGTTCAAAAAAAAGGAAAAAATTAACAAAATAAAAATTTATATCACCGGTCAATTATTGCACGGTGTACTCCTAACCTGAAGTAGATATTTTAAGTTCGGGCGCCAGATTGTAGCTGTATTTCTACCTGGATCAGAGAAAATCAAAAGAAATCTTATTCCTGAAATATGGAACAGTATGTTTATATGTGCATCAACCCAGGCTTCTATAATCAACTACAAGTTTCTTTCTTTTTTTTATTAGAACTTCAGAAAGTATTCAATTGTTCAATAAATACAGTGGAAGCACTATAATATATCTTTTATTTCATATACACTAACAGGGAACACCTGAAAAGTGATAGTATACAAAAGTGAAGCCAGCCCAAATATGCCTGGCAATATTAACAATAAAAAAAACAATATTAATAAAAAAAACTAACAGGAAGCACCTAAAAAGTGATAGTATATAAAAGTGAAGCCAGCCCAAATATGCCTGGCAATATTAACAATATAAAAAAAAAAAAAAAAAAAAAAAAAAACAATATTAATAAAAAAAAAAAAAAAAAAAACTAACAGGAAGCACCTCAAAAGTGCTAGTATACAAAAGTGAAGCCAGCACAAATATGCCTGGCAATATTAACAATAAAAAAAAAGCAATACTAATAAAAAAGGCTAAGACTTAGAATGTCGGGGACGGAGTGACGGGAAAGAATGCCGATGGCGTGACGCGTCGCCCCGTCCCTCATAACCCCGTGCTGGGTTCTGGCCTCAGTCGGGGTTCGGACGCTGAGTGTGAGCGGTTGGAGGTTTTAGTGAGGTTCAACTCCCACATACCCCGCCCGCGGGGCGGGCGGGGATCCGGTGATTTCCTCCAACTGAAAAAAAAAAAAAAAAAAAAAAAAAAAAAGACTTAGAATGTAGTCTCCCTACTAGTTTCTCAAAAGCAAATATCATGCACTATTATAAATTCACCTTGTATTGTAATTTAACAACCTTGAATAAGTACAATACTATCATTAGAAGATCAGACCTTTTATCTTTAATTAAAAGCCAATAAAAATGTATCTTAAGGTCTGTCTCTAAACAAGATATGAAAGTAAAACCAACACTTGCCAGCCACAATACTATCATTAGAATATCAGACCTTTTACTTTAATTAAAAGCCAATAAAAAATGTATTTAAAGGTCTGTCTCTAAACAAGATATGAAAGTAAAACCAACATATGATAATCAATACAACTTGATAGCTACAATACTATAATTAGAATATCAGACCTTTTGCTTTAATTAAAAGCTGATAAAAATCATACCCAAAGGTCTGTCTCTAAACAAGATATGAAATCTTGTCAATATATGATAACCAATACAACTTGATAGCTACAATACTATAATTAGAATATCAGACCTTTTGCTTTAATTAAAAGCTGATAAAAATCATACCCAAAGGTCTGTCTCTAAACAAGATATGAAATCTTGTCAATATATGATAACCAATACAACTTGATAGCTACAATACTATAATTAGAATATCAGACCTTTTGCTTTAATTAAAAGCTGATAAAAATCATACTCAAAGCTTTGGCTCTGAACAAGATATGAAATCTTGTCAATATATGATAACCAATACTACTTTATAGCTACAATACTATAATTAAAATATCAGACCTTTTGCTTTAATTAAAAGCTGATAAAAATCATACCCAAAGCTCTGGCTCTGAACAAGATATGAAATCTTGTCAATATATGATAACCAATACTATTTTATAGCTACAATACTATAATTAAAATATCAGACCTTTTGCTTTAATTAAAAGCTGATAAAAATTGTATCTAAATATATAAAGAAATAAATACGGGAGCTAGAATAGCTCCTATTCCCAACAAACAAGCAATACACTTCAAAAGCAAACAAATTAATGTTCCAAATCTATGTATGTTAAGCAAAATTAACAATACAACTAGCGAGTAAGGAAACTATGCGTCTTCTAACTACAAAAAAAAATATATATGCTAATATGTCTTATTTACCAAAGAAAAATAATGAAAAGAGTAACTCCAAGAGTCAACAGTCTTTTTATTAAAAAGAAATACAAAAGAACAACATCAAGTGTGTTAAGTTATTTTCATACACTTATAATATGATATACGCTGAACGGAAAAGCTCGCAGAACCCACCACCAATGCACTAAATGCGATCTCAAAGAAGCAAAATCAAACTGAAAATAGAAAAAATAGTTTTAATGCAATGCAATTCCTGCAACTCTCTGGGAGTTAAGACAAACTGATAGCAAACAGCTGTCAGCCAACACTGGACAAAGGCCGATTAGCCTTCACAATTAGCCGAGTTATTGCGACTTTTTCAATGCCGTAATGTTATGTAAGACACTCCCAATTCTTGTTCTATAGTTTTCAATAAGTTCGCCAAACGAAGACACTTTCACATGAAAAAAAAACCGTTACTCTGCCTCCAGGCCACCGACACTGACTATTATCGAGAATAGTTTCCTTGAACAGGCTTTTCCCAATTGGTTAAATAGCGTAGATCACAACAATTACGAGGCAAAATCTGCATAAAATTCCAAAAGCTAACGATCTTTTTTGCCAAATCATCTAGGAAAAGACTTTTTTGACATTGACAAACGCTAATCCGTGACAGTTTATATGTCACCTGTCATCCACCATACGCCATCTTTAAATTTTTTCTATAGATTATCGCTAAGGCTATTCCATCCAAACAGCCCAATATTAAGATCAATGTCTCAATCAATAAAAATTGAAAAGCTACTGTTTTGTAGATGAGTTTGGTTAATTAGCAGTAATGAAGGAGTTTCCCTCTGAAATTTGACAAACCAGCCGGTGAAACAATCCCTATCGGCGCCCCTCGCCATTCCTAGAAGACGTGAGATATATGATAAAATGACTATCTTAATGGCGGGCTTTTTTTGAATTTTTAATCGGAAGTCCTGGTGTCGCCATCTGTTAAGGGAGTCAAAAAGCAACGCTACAGTATAGATAGATTTTCCGTCTGGAGATATCCAAGTCCACTTGTTCTTAGGATTTTTTTTGAAGATTGAGTTTAGTTGCACTAGATTGTTTTCCATTATGTAGTTTATCAATTTTTGACCATTACTACTTTGTTTTCCTTGGCAGTATTTACCCAAAACATTCTCTTCTCCTATTTCTCTACTTCCCACTTGAGCCAAAAATCACCCATGATGATTATATTACTGTTTTGGTATCTTTGTGTAATTTCTGATAGTTTATCATAAAAAAGCTCAATATCTTCATTAATACCTTGTTCTGTGGGTGCATAGGTTTGCACTATTGTCCAGGGTTTCTTATAATCTGTCAGTTGAAGATTGAGTATAGCAAGCCTGTCTGAAATACCTATAATTTCAATTTTTTTATGTTTCAAGGATTTGTTTATTAGAAATCCTACACATCTTTGGCCAGCTATCTCTCCCTTATGGTATAAAATGAAGTTTTGATGTTCCTCTATTTTTTCACCGATTCTTCTCATTTCACTTATTCCCAAGATTTCTAGGTTGATGTCAGTGAGTGCATTTTCAAGTTCAAGCAAACTTTCTTGTGTTCCCAGGGTTCTGGTATTGAGTGTTGCAATATGGATGACTGATTTTTAGGGGTGTTATTCGTGAGTTCGAATTATTCGTTCCGAATGGAACGATATTCGCACACCCCTACTGATTTTCTTTTTGTTGGAGGGTTTTGGTCTAGTCGTCCCGCGGTGACGGGCCGTGTTGGGAGACATGTAGTAGTTTTGTGCGAATTGTTTAGTTGTGATATGTTAGTATTTCCGGTTATTGGTATTTTTGAGTTACATTTTGTTTGAGTTTTTATTCGAAACTGATTGTGTCCGTCCTCGCATGTAATGAAATGCATTTTTTCCTTGAATTTTTGAGGCATACATTTTGTGACCTTGGTTGTCGGGGCTTGGTGTTTCAGACCTCTTTCTTTTGTCAATATCTTTGTATTTGTTTTTGTTTTGTACCTGTTGTTTCACTCTCTTTACAGAAAGTATTTGGTTTAATTTTTTTCTTGAATTTCAGAATTTCTATTTTTTTTTTAAGAGTTGTTGTAGCCAAGAGAATTGGTTTTGTTTTAATGCTGTTTTCAATTCTTTTTCCTAAACGATCTACTTTGTTGATATCTCCATTCTCTAATTTGACATCTATCGCTTCCAATGTTGTAATTACTAGATTTGATAATACATCGTAGCTTTCTTGTTCTGACTCAGGAATGCCGTGAAGCAAGTTGTTTTTTCTGTTCTGGGTTTCAAGAATTTTGATTCTGTTATTTAATTGTAAGATTTCACTATTTATTTTTACATTTTCTTGTAATAATGGTTGAAGTTTTTCGTCGACTTTTTTCAAACTGCAGCAGTGATATTTTCAGTTAATGTACAAGTTTGTTTGTTTAATTGATCTGTCATTTTTGACAGGAGCAGCTCCATCTCTGGTGAGAGTTGTGTTTCCATATTTTATTGTTGTTGTATTTATTTTTTTTTATCTTGCTTAAACTCAACAGTCTATGACTGTATTTTTTTTTTATTGCCACGCAGGCAGACGAGATAACGGCCCACCTGATCGTAAGCGGTTACGTCGCTCATGGACCTCTGCATTGCCAGAAGACATTGCGGGGCCGCTACCTACGGCCTACCCTTAGGGATTCTCTTCAAGCCTCGTTTGAAGAAGGACAAGTCATAGCGCTCGAACGTTCCGAACGTACGTAATTTGTGTTCGGTTGGATGCACTGTTTAGTTTCCTGTTGGTTGAATGACTTAAATTTTTCAAATATGGCAGCCTAACTTCAGTTGAAACTATGGATTTTTACAGCTTCTGTTCACTTATGTTCAAGTTATTTGCACACGATTATCAAGTAAAGTCACTAAAAGTTGTTTGAAAATCACTTTTGTGTGAACTGAACACTAAATCTCACTGATTCTATTTTTTTATCGAGAGCGTTTCACAATACGAGTTCACCGTTTGACAGTTAACCGGAAATATGGATTTTATTAATCAATTAAAATTAAATTTGAATCAAGTCGTTTATTAAAATTTCGATCAAAGTAATTTTTTGTCTGGTGTTAATTCTTTACAACTGGACAACGGCTTAGTTGATTATAAGTCACTTGACACAAAGCAAATTGAGATCGCTAGTGAAACTAAAAATAAATTTAATAGCATAAGTCCAGAATTAGTCGGTCTAGGTCGTACAACTTTAATACATCATACGATCGACACGGGTGACAGTAAGCCGATCAAGCAACGGTACTATCCTTTGTCACCGTATAAACAAAAGCTTTTAGAAGAAGAACTAGACCGAATGCTAGAATTGAAAGTTATTGTGCCTTCACAATCCCCGTGGAATTCACCCGTTGTTATGGTTCAAAAACCATCAGGCGCAATTAGACTCTGTCTAGATAGCCGTAAGCTAAATGAGGTCACGAAAACGGATGCATATCCTTTGCCGTATATTAGTCAAATATTAGACAATTTACGTGACGCTAAATAACTATCATCAATAGACCTAACATCGGCATACTGTCAGATTCCCCTTGATGAGTCTTCTGCGGAGAAGACAGCCTTTACGGTTCCGCGGCGTGGATTATTTTGTTTTAATCGGATGTCATTTGGTTTATCTGGAGTGAGCTCAACGATGCAAAGACTCATAGATAACTTATTTGGTCCAGAGTATAACAATAAAGTGTTTTGTTTTCAAGATGACATTATTATTATTTCGTCTACGTTTGACGAACATATTAATCTTTTAAATCAGGTGTATGAAAAATTAAAATCAGCTAATTTAACTATAAACCTACGCCGTTCCGTCTGAGTTTTGCAATAATCTTTAATTTGCATTAATTACAATTACACTGTAAATTTGATATACTTTGGTTGATCGGATCTCAAACGTGACCGGTCTCTGCGCGTGTGTCAGCCTCGGTGTCGTCGACGGAAAAGAAGGGGTTTTTTTTTTTTTTTTTGGGATAGGAGGAATCGCTGTTGGCCCTCAGGCCTTTACAGCTTCGCCAGGATGGAGGTGCGAGCTCAGAAGGGGCTTAGCTGAGAAAGGGTAGGAAAGGACTGCTAAAAGTCGCCGCAAGGCAACTTGTTAGCACATAATGATTCTACCACTGGATTCGGAACGCGACCCAACTGAGAAGAACCAGCAAGAAACTCAGCGGGCGTGCAAATAATGAAAAGCAGTACACCAGAAAATAATTTATTAAATAACAAACTAAAACGAACTTGCAGGAAACGGGTGATGATGATGACGCTTCATGGGGCACGTTGAACTCTGCGTCGAGCTCGACGATGACGAGTGAGGAATCCAGGGCGCCGTCTCGGTCTGTCAGCATTAGGGCTGTCAGCGAGCAGCGTCGTTAGCGCGTCGGCAGGGTCCGTGAGAACGTGTCGCGGGCGTCGGCGTTTCGCGTTACGGGCGTGGGCGGGGTCGGGCGCGTAGTTCGCGGCGGCTACGATGAGAGGATTACTATGATCCTCCGCGGTCTTGAAGTATCGCTCGGAAGCTTGCTTCAAGAACTTAGAAACGGGGACGAGGTCAAAATCGTCGTGAAGGTCGACGTTCCGCATATACCACGGAGCACCGACGGCCTTTCGCAGAAATCGATTCTGCAGAACCTGGAAGGAGTTTAGGTGGGAACGCGCCTCATGAGCGAACGTTGGACTTGCATAAGTCATGATGGGTCTGACGCAAGTTTTGTAAAGAGTCAACTTATTACGAAGTGACAATTTACTACGCTTGCAGATCATGGGGTTGAGTCTACCGAGGATGAACGCGGCGCGATCGCGCACGGCTTTGATGTGCTGACGGAAGGTCAAGGCACGATCGAAGATGACACCTAAGTATTTAACCTGACGGGCCCAGGGAATGGGGCGACCGTAGAGAGTAACTGGGGGAGTTTCATTCCTCCGGAGAGTGCGACTGCGGGACTCCGCAGTCGAGAGACGCCTCGAGGATCTTTCGAAGAGCACAGCTGTACTCTTCGCAGGGTTTACTTCGATGCGCCACTTCCGAAACCAATGACCTAATGCTGTGGCGGCTGCCTGAAGTTGTTTGACGATGAATGCCCTGTTTCTATCAGAATAGAAAACGGCAGTGTCATCGGCGAAGAGAGCGAGTGAGGTGGGGAAAGTACGAGGAATATCACTCGTAAACAAACTGAAGAGTAGGGGGGCTAGGACGGAGCCCTGAGGGACTCCGGCGTTAATGGGACGAGAGGAGGAGCGGACGCCCTCCAATCGATACCGAAACGAGCGATTCGACAGGTAGTCTCGAATGATGAGCACGAGACGATCTGGCAAACCCAGTTCGTACAGCTTGTACAGCAAGCCGTTGTGCCAGACTCTGTCGAACGCCTTCGCGATATCGAGGAAGAGAGCGCCCGTGTAGACGGGCCTGACGGGACTGTTCAGACCGGAGAGAATGTGCTCCGTGAGGCGGTGCACTTGTTGGGTACACGAATGTCTGGCGCGGAATCCAAACTGTTCGTCGGGGAGGAGGTTATTGGAAGACACAAAGTCCCAAAGGCGTTTGTAGAGCACCCGCTCATACAGTTTACCTAGGGACTGAAGGAGGCTAATGGGATGGTAACTACTCGGGTCGTTACGGGGTTTACCGATTTTAGGAATGCCGATAACTTCTGCTTCTTTCCAGGTATCTGGAAAGGCGCAGTGTGTCATAGCGGCATTGAAAATGGTGACGAGGAAGCAAATAAGTTGCCCGGGAAAGAGTTTGAGAACTCTGTTGGAGATGCCGTCGGAGCCGGGCGCCTTGCGAGACTTCGAGTACTTAATGAGATCTTTCACCTCGTCGGTGGTGACGGGGGGTAAAGAGACCGTGGGCGGAAGGGAAGATCTGCGCGCGACTTCCCTGTCCACCATTTCGACGTGCGCGGGGTCCGCGGTGGCATCGCTGAGCGTACACTGGGCTTCCAGTGAGTCCGCCAACAGTTCCGCCTTCTCATCGTCATCGAACGCTACGCGACCACCAGCGGGGTGGTTGAGAGGCGGCAACGTCATAGTCGAGTCGTTCCTTAGGAAAAGAAGGGGTGCCGCTCGCGTTGCCGTATTTATAGACTGTGGGTGGGGTAGCGCCCGGTTGCGGGCGACGGGGCTCCCAGCGCTGTGATCACGCACTGCACGCGTGAACATACTCCAGCCCTTGGAAGCCAAGCTTTCAACTGGAATTGCTGCACTTGTAGTAAGGTTAAGGAGCTGTGGGGAGAACACACATTTTATTAATGGCACGCCTGATTGTGCCTCTATTTGTAAGAACGTCTGCCACTCGTGTGACACCGTCTGATCCTGGTTACAGACGACTTATGCAAGCTAGTCGCCATTGGAGCGGAGGTGTAGATCCCTCCTTTAAGACTACTAGGTCTCCTATTTGAATTTCTGTTTTTACGTTTTTTACGCAGAGTGCCATCCTTCTTTGGTACTACCACTATAGCATTAACCCACGGCGTGGGATGCGACACTTTTCTAACAACTCCCATAGACTCCATGCGATTCAATTCTTGCAAAAGTTTGTCCCGAACACCCAACGGAATTTTTCTAACTGGACAGACCGACGGCTGAACATTTTTATCTGTAATAATACTGTACTTACCTGGTAATTTGCCTAAACCACAAAACAAGTCGTTATACATATCTATATTAAGAGAAAATATACGTTGGATCATACCCATACTTTCACAAGCAACTTTTCCTAAAACACTTTGACATTCAAAATCAGTTATTACGAATTTTAATTTATATGTTACATTTTTATAAACCCATTCTATAAAAGTAGAACCAATAATGGAGATATAGCTACCACAAAAAGACTGCGCTCTAATTATATCTGACTTTATTTGATTTACAGGTAATCCTATCCGCTTGTATGTTTTTAATGACAATACATTTAAATCTGATCCAGAGTCTAATTTAAAATTTTCCTTAGCACCGTTAACAGATAAAATTAAGGTTTCGTGCCACTTACAGTCTTTAATGTGATACTGATCCGACAAGGTAGATATGTAATACAGGTTTCTATTGTCGTCACTATTGTTTGCGTCTATTTCATATATTCGATGACGTAATTTTGGACACATTTTTTTAAAATGACCGCGTTCATTACACCAGTAACACTGAACATATTTTGCCCGACACTGATAACTATTATTGCATTTAACACTACCACACGCAACACATGAACCTTTGACTAACACTTGCGAGGCGGGCCGCTGCGTCATCAGCTGACCCCTGCCGCGACCGTGCGCCGCGGGCGCCCCGGCCCGGCCGACAGCGGCGCGCGCTCCTCCGCGCCACCCAAGCTGGCTGCTCACTGCATCCACCAACGCCGTAGATGTTCCCTCGCCCTTGTTTTGTCCCGTCTCGATCTCTCGTTGTTCTTCGGTTGACATCTCATTTGCCTGACAAATTTCTACAGCTCGTGTCAATGTCAAGTCATCAGCCCTGAGTAACCGATCTCGCAATTTACTGTTTTTCACTCCACATACTATTTTGTCACGCAACAGGCCTTCCTCAAGATGCTCAAACTCACAGTGCTGTGCGAGTAATTTGAGTGCAGTAACATAATCTTCGATGGGTTCGCCATTGTCTTGATTGCGAGTGAAAAACTTAAAACGCGACATAGTTATGTTTTGTTTGATTTTAAAGTGCTCGTTATATTTTTTCACCAACGTGTCATAACAGTCTTTATTTTCATCTTTAGTATATTTGAACGTAGTGTACACGTCATAACCTTCTGGACCGATGAGGTTGATCAATAAACTTGCTTTCACATCGGATGTCTCTTTATAGACACCCGACGCCTTTAGAAATACACAAAATTGTTTCTGCCATTTCCGCCATGATTCTGCACGGTTAGCGGGACCGCCCTCTAAGCACAACTCCGCCGGTGGACGAGCGTGTTCCATTGTTACGATACTTTACGTATTTGTTATAATAATCGTAAATGATAACCGTATTGCACTTTACTATTTTAGAATTTATTTAACTGTTTTTTAATTAACCGCTGTCACCATGTTGTGAATGAAACACGAGTTAGATCAAGACTGATTTTTTATTGTGTACCCTCCACCGTAACTTATATATGTATGTCTATCTTGTTCACACACAACAGATGACGCCATTTTGTGCGCGTCTGCAACTCTGCTACAAATTCTAGATTCCATCTTTTCCAAAAATGTTGAAGCAACTGCTCGATGAGCTGGTATCTTGTCGGATGCTTGCTTGTAATCGCCCTCGAAGGGACTGAAGCCAGCGGCCGCCCAATGAGAAAGTGCCCAGGAGTTAAAGGAGTCATATCGGTAGGGTCAGATGATAAGGGAGATAGAGGGCGCGAATTTAGGATAGCTTCAATTTGCGTGAATAACGTAGCTAGCTCTTCGAATGTGAGAGAAGCATTCCCAGCTACCCGACGCAAGTGGTACTTAGCTGATTTTACTCCTGCCTCCCAAATTCCTCCAAAATGAGGTGAATAGGCTGGACTAAAGATAAATTTGAAACCTTCATCGTTGGCAAAACTATGGACTGGCTCGCGACTGGATCTGAGTATTCCATTCATTTCATTGCAAGCTCCCTTGAAATTGGTACCATTATCACAATAAATTATATTTGGTTTTCCGCGTCTTGATACAAATCTTCTTAAACACAATATAAATGCATCTGTTGAAATTAAATGAACTGTTAATATTATTTGACTTTTTTTTAACACGAGGTTACAAGTTACAAGTAGTGTGAACAGAATGACCGAGTCACAGACAATTAATCATACATAGAGAATGAGTAATTTATGACAAAGACAAACAGAGAAGGCGGCAAATTTAAATTACATTTTACACACCCACCAAATTAGTGCCTTCTCATATCTAATACAAATTTAACAACTAAACAATTATTCACAACAGTACGCTGACAATTTTATTAAAATTAAATGTAATACATAAGAACTACTTATTTAAAGTTATACCAATTTTATCCTTAAGATATTGAAATCTCACACGAGCAAGTGCTTTTGTAAATATGTCAGCACACTGTTCCGTAGTACATAGATATTTAACATATTATATTTCTTTCTCTTGAAATTTTTCTTGAATAAACTTATACTTTACATCAATGTGTTTACACCTTTTATGAAAGTCCATATTTTTAATCACTGATATTGCACTTTGATTGTCTACATTTAAACTAATAGTATCTTGATTATATGCACCAATGTCCAGTAGCAGTCTTTTAATCCATAATGCCTCTTTAGTTGCAGAACAAGCGGCCATAAATTCTGCTTCAGTCGTAGACAATGCTATGCTTTGCTGTCGCTGAGTTGCCCATGTTATTGCTGCACCATTCTTTGTAAAAACATAGCCAGTAGTAGATCTTCTTGTGTCATTGTCAGCTGCATAATCAGAGTCACTATAGCCTTCTACTATATTGTTCTTCATTTTAGTATACAGTATGCCAATCTCTTTGGTTTCTTTCAAGTACTTAAATATCTTCTTAACAACAGCCCAGTGAGTACTATCGTAGCAATCTAGATAGCGACTTACTAAACTTACTCCAAAAATAATATCCGGTCTACTCACAATAGCAAGATGCATGAGTGATCCCACTGCTTCTCTGTATGGTATCTTTTCTTCAGGTACCATGCTTTTCTTCTCCAGTTTAGTATGAGGATCCACAGGGATACTATTTCCATTAGCATTCCTCATATTAAATTTATCAAGTAATTTTTCAATGTACTGTTTTTGATGAATAAAAATATGATCTCTAGACCTTTCTATCTGCATTCCTACATAATTGGTAGGCTCCATTGTTTTAATTTCAAAATATTGCTGTAGGTCATTTATAACTTTATTAATAGCAACATTATCCTTTGATATTATCAGCCCATCATCAATATACAGGGTGTTAAAATCCGATGAAACAATACTTTCACAGCAAGTAGTATACTTGATGTAGAAGCCATCCACCAAGTCTGGGTTTTCTAGGCATAATATATCATAAGTTATAACTAATCAAAACTACGTGTTAATTTTCTATTAGTAGGAGTTTATTATAGTACGGAACTCTAAAATTGCGATCGGATGCGCCTGTGTGCGTGAAAATAGCATATAGATATAGCACGCCACATGTAGGTCAGGGTAGGGTTGTCAAAAATAATACAAAATAATAATTTTTCAACTTTGTATGGGAAAATAAAGTCATTATTTCCGTTTCAAAAGTATGTGTATATGATTTGAAATGTGATATAGATTAAGCCCTTAAAGTATTGTTTCACCGAGCAATAACACCCTGTATAAAAGAAGATATATTTTTATTTTATTTACATGACCTGTGAACACACATTGATCAGAATGACTATTAACAAAACCAAATTTATTAAGTACAGATTTGAATTTGTTATTCCAACATCGTGGGGCTTGTTTTAAACCATACAAAGATCTATTCAATTTACAGACAAAGTTTGGTGGACATTCTATTCCTTCAGGAGGATTCATGTATATATTTTCTTGAATATCTCCATTAGAAAAGCTGTTTTTATATCAAACTGTATTATGTTTAAATCATGTTGACATGTTTCTGAGAGCAGTATTCGTACTGAATCATATCTTACTGTTGGAGAGAATGTTTCTGTGTAATTTATTTGATACTGTTGGGAACAACCTTTAGCACACAATCTGGACTTATATACTTTACCAGAAACATTATTTTTAATGCGAAAAACCCATTTACATCCAATTGTTTTTACTCCGGGAGGTTTTTCCACCAGGGTCCATGTTTCATTTTTCTCATGTGCTTGTAGTTCCTCTTTTATAGATTGTTTCCATTTTTCTTTGTTTATGGATGTTATTGCATCATTGTATGTCCGTGGTACATCTGTCCCTAGAAGTTCACAGAGATAAGCGTTATTGTCGTAAACTTGTTTTCTAGCTTTAGATCTAGTTGTAACATAATTATCCTGTTCAAAATCTACTTCAGTTTCAGGAATATAAAGAGAGTCATTATTAGAATGAAATGAATCATCATTGCCGGAGCTCACAGAGATGTCTTTTGATTCGGAACTGTTAGGTGTATTTTCCTGTAACTCTGGGCTTAGCTTCATCAGCTCATTTTCATTATTTTCATTTTCATTACTTTCATTTCCATCCGTAGTTAGGGGCACAACTATATAGTTTTGAGCTAATGAATTTTCCATAAAAACAACGTCTCTGCTTATTATTACTTGTTTTGTTCTTGGATCTAGTAGTTTATAGCCTTTAGTAGTATCACTGTAACCAATAAAAATCATTTTGCTTGCCTTAGGATCTAGTTTTTGAAGTTTCTCTCTTGGTATTTTGACCATAGCTTCACATCCAAATATTTTTAAATGATTTACATCAGGTTTCTTACCTGACCACATCTCCTCAGGTGTAACATAAGACAGTGCACGGGTAGGGCAGCGGTTGGTAATATAGGCTGCTGTGGATACTGCTTCAGCCCAATAACATTTTTGTAAATCAGAGTTAATTAGCATACAGCGTGCCCTTTCCATTAGTGTGCGATTCATACGCTCAGCTAAACCATTTTGTTGAGGTGTATATGAGTTAGAAGTCTGATGGATAATTCCTGACATCTTTAGGTAATTTGAAAATTCATTACTAAGGTATTCTCTACCATTATCAGAACGGAGGCATTTAATTTTAAAATCAAGTTGATTCTCTACTAAGACTTTATACTCTTTGAATTTTGAAAATACTTCTGACTTGTCATGCAAAAAATATACATACACTTTTCTAGTGAAATCATCAATGAATGTAAGGAAATACCTGGCCCCTCCAAGTGATTTTACTTCCATGGGTCCGCAGACATCAGAGTGTATCAACTCCAGTGGTTTCTGTGCTCTAGAACCTTCAGGAGGAAACGGCAACCTGGATTGTTTTCCCTTTTGACAAAATTCACAAATCATTTTATTTTTATTTACAACTAATTTTACTCCATTAGTACAATTACTAAGTTGATTCAAATCATTGAAATTTAAGTGAGCCATCCTCTTGTGCCACAATAAAACATCAGTCTCATTCATTTTACAACTGTATGCAGCAATAGTGTCAGTATTTAGCCTGTACATGTTATTGATGAGATTTGCAGCTACTACTTCAGTATTCATTTTGTTGAATATCTTACAGCCCTGTGTTGTAAACTGTACAGAGCATCCTTTCTTTATATTCTGGCTGACGGACAACAAATTAGTTGTTAATTCAGGTACATAGAGAACATTAGTAATTTGGAGAGTTTGTTTTGAACCATTTGTTCCAATAACATTCAAGTCTAACTTGCCACAACTTTTTACCGGTAGCATTTTGTTATTTGCTATCTTTATACTTGTGATCGGAGGGGGTACTTCATCGTAGAGCCAATCTTGTCTCATTGTAAGATGCATTGAAGCACCTGAATCTATATAGAACCCATTATCATAATATTTAGTTGTAGCAGAACTAGCGGAGAATACAGCTACATAACCTGAATCTTTATTATTAATTTGTTTTGCTTTATTTGATTTGCAATTTTTACTTACATGTCCATATCTGTTGCAAACAAAACATCTCGGGCCTTTCTTTGGGATTTGCTGAAACTGCTTAGAGTTATTCTGCCTTGTGTAAAGTACTGTAGTATTTAAATCAATAGATTTTATTTCTTGAAGTAATTTTGTTTTGATCAAGTTGGAACTAATTTTCACACCAGAGCTTTCGATTCCCATTATCATTGGTCTATAGGATTCCGGTAGACCGGCCAACATTAATGTGCCTAGCCACTCATCATCAACATTAAAGTTGATGTTCCTCAGCTTATGAGCGGAGGACATTATTTTATTGACATATGATTCTACACTTTCACTTGTTTGTAATGTTGTGTTAATTAGGTCTTTTAATAGGCCAAATTTTCTAGTTAATCCACTATCTTCAAATGCTTGGGTGAGGTTATCCCAAACCTGTTTGGCTGTTTCTGCTTGTTGGATGTGGACATACAAGATTGGATCTATTAATAATATTAATTTCGACTTAGCTTTTATGTCATCCTTCGCTGATTTTGGATCATTCTGGTCTGGTTCTGATGTTATACAACTGTACAAGTCTTCGTGCTGTAAGTATGCTTTAACAGCAAAACTCCAAGTGGACCAGTTGTCCCGTCCCATCAGTTTGGGAATTGACATTGTTGTGTTGTTCATGTTGAAGCAAATCTGAAATAGCTGAAAAACAGAGAGAACTCGCGAACCGGTAACTTTTTGAGGTTATGACCGCGTGTGTTTCTTTCAAACTATTTTTCACTTCAATATTCTGATGATTATATTTATCACAGTCACTAAACAACACGTTAGAGCTATCTGGGCCCATAACCTGTTGAAATAAAATGAACTGTTAATATTATTTGGCTTTTTATTTAACACGAGGTTACAAGTTACAAGTAGTGTGAACAGAATGACCGAGTCACAGACAATTAATCATACATAGAGAATGAGTAATTTATGACAAAGACAAACAGAGAAGGCGGCAAATTTAAATTACATTTTACAGCATCGGTGCTCAAATCACTGACTAATTCTAAATGCACAGCCTTTGTCGATAGGCATACAAATAAACAGTAACTGTTCGGTGATTTTTACCGAACACCTTACTCAGCGGTATTGGCGTAATGTACAACGTCATTTCTATAGACCATCAGTGCACATTTGATTACCGCGTTAGTCGGGTGCATTCATTAACATTTTTAACATTAACATTTTATAACATTTTTCAACATTTTACAAATAAGTTATTATACGTCCATTCAACATTAAACATTTGAAAACAAACTACATTTTAATACAACCCTCACACTGCACCCTACATTTTGGTCCTTCGAGAGACCCTCGCGAGTCGGTGAATTCCGTGAAAAGTGCTTCCGTCGTATGAGGTGTTGAACTAGTCAAACATTTATTGTGTGTGTGTGGTGTGAGAACATTAACAAGAACATTGAAACAATAAACATCATGGCTGAACTCATTGAAATCCAGTCTATGATATATGAAAACATTGTAAAACTTAGCATTAACCTGAATAAGGATAGTGCTGACAGGAAGTCGGCAGATTACTTCAAGAGTCGTCTTAGTACTCTAGAGAGCTACTAGCAAGATTGTCAATTTAATCATGACCGTACCTAGAGCGAAGTAAGTAAATCTCATCCTTACTTCATAGAACAGCAATTTGAGAAAACATTTCAAGCATATGAGGCAACCAAGGGTTTGATTAACAAGCAGTATCAAAGACTGTGCGAACAACTAAGTATCTCCCATGAGGAGGAGGAAGCTGGTGCTCGGTCAGGTGATAACACTGGTTGTAGCCAAATCCAAGTTAGTGCCGCACAAAAAGGTCTTAACATTACCTAGAATTGAGTTATGTGGAGCTCATTTACTTTCCGAACTTATCAAACAAATAAAACAAAGCCTAACGTGTAATATTTCAAAGAACTGGCAGGTTTATCTTCTCAATAGATGTTTCTTATATATGTATATTTTATTTTATTATATTTTATATATATATATAATATATATTATATTAGATATTACATTATATTATATATATTTTTTTAAATACTAATTGAGCACCTACCATAGTTTTCTCTACACCACCTTTGGTTGACTGGTAGAGAATGCCTTAGGCATTAAGTCCGCCATTGTACCATTTATGTGCATAAAGTTTAATAAATAAATAAATAAATAAATAAATTAGAGATCCACGCAAGAACAACAAACAACAACAAGCAACAACAACAACAAACAACAAAAAGCAACAACAAACAGCAAGCAACAACAACAAACAACAACAAGCAACACCAAACAACAAACAACAACAACAAACAACAACAACTAACAACAACAACTAACAACAAACAACAACAACAAGCAACAACAACAACAAACAACAACAAACAACAACAAACAACAACAACAAGCAACAACAACAACAAACAACAACAAACAACAACAACAAACAACAACAACAAGCAACAACAACAAACAACAACAACAACAACAAATAACAACAACAAACAACAACCAGCAACAACAAACAACAAGCAACAACAACAAACAACAAAACCTTATCAGTGTAACGTTGTCCTGAACAACATAGAGGAAATACAACAATTTTGGGAAGTCGAGGAAATAAACGAAACCTCAAACATATCTGTAGAAGAACAACAATGTATCGAATGGTACTCCACAACAACACGACGCACTGAAAGCGGTCGTCATAAGGTTCGATTATCTATAAAGGAGGAACAACAACATAACTTGAGTCAATTAAAACCAATGGCCATTGCCCAATTATGAATTTCATACACCTTTTCAAGTTGGGCGGATTCAATCTTAGGAAATGGTCAACAAATGAACAACATCTTCTTGAACAAATACAACAATGCGAAGATGATACGATTTCTCAGATTCATCAACAAATAATATACAAAACAGAAGAAGAAACAAAAACTAAGGAGTTAGTTCACGTTATATAACATGAAAACAAACTAAATATTATAGACAATTTACTTCAAAAACATAACACATTTCGTCGCCCCAGTGCTTGTTTGGCCTATCTGACATTTTTTACGAAAATGACTTTTTAATGTAGTATTATAAAGAATTAAATTTCCATCCTACTGGTAAAATAACTTTTTAAAATTTTCAATTCTAAAGCAATAAAAATCTCATTTTAATTTTTTTCTCAACACGGCACTTAACGAAAATTCCGTGCTTGTTTGCTGTATCGGTAGTTTTTAAAAATTTCAGTGCTTGTTTGTTGTATCGCAACTCAATTGACCAATCACAGCCGGCGTAGCGCCGTATCCGCCATTTTGTATGACGTCACAGTAGTTCGAAACACAGTGAGATTCGCATGAAATCACAATAAAAAATGAGAAATAGTTTATTAAATTATGTTTTTTTTTCATAAATTTGATTGAAAATCATTTTAAAAGTATTTCTTCAACAAATCATAAAAGCAAAGATGAGCAGACACCGCTAAAAATAGATAAATACGTATTTTTTTTAATTCACCGTTGACTCAGTTGAATTTCAAACAGGGTGTTCTATTTTAAAAACTTTAAACCAATTGTCAGGTTAAGACAAGTATCACGCCCGTTTTCCATACAAATAAATAAAATTCGAGTTTTCGAAATCTGTTTGTAAATTGTTCTGTACTGTGAATCCTGGATCCGAATGTTGGATTCTGCATCCTGGATCTTGAATATAGGATCCTTGATCTTAATCAAGATCTGATGATGGAGCTGGAAGGTGACTACGGAAACTCCGTCAATAAGCAAGATAACCTCTAATGAAGCGTCTTGATGAGTTCTTTGCAAAGACATGAATATCAAGGTCTGATGATGCAGTTGGAAGGTGGCAATAGGAACTCCGTCATTAAGCAAGATAACATCATCGTGTTTAGGCTCTAATGAAGCGTCTTGATGAGTTCTTTGCAAAGACATGAATATCAAGGTCTGATGATGGAGCTGGAAGGTGGTTATAGGAACTCTGTCAATAAGCAAGATAACCACATCGTGTTTAGGCTCTAATGAAGCGTCTTGATGAGTTCTTTGCATAGATATGAATATCAAGGTCTGATGATGCAGCTGGAAGATGGCAATAGGAACTCCGTCATTAAGCAAGATAACATCATCGTGTTTAGGCTCTAATGAAGCGTCCTGGTGAGGTCTTTGCAAAGACATGAATTTCAAGGTCTGATGATGGAGCTGGAAGGTGGTTACAGGAACTCCGTCAATAAGCAAGATAACATCATCGTGTTTAGGCTCTAATGAAGCGTCTTGATGAGTTCTTTGCATAGACATGAATATCAAGGTCTGATGATGCAGCTGGAAGGTGGCAATAGGAACTCCGTCATTAAGCAAGATAACCTCATCGTGTTTAGTCTCATATGCAAAGAACTCATCAAGACGCTTCATTAGAGCCTAAACACGATGAGGTTATCTTGCGTGATGACGGAGTTCCTGTGGCCACCTTCCAGTTCCATCATCAGACCTTGACATTCATCTAGGGACAAAGTACTCACCAGGACGCTTCATAAGAGCCTAAACACGATGAGGTTATCTTGCGTAATGACGGATTTCCTGTGGCCACCTTCCAGTTCCATCATCAGACCTTGACATTCATGATTATGCAAAGAACTCATCAAGACGCTGCATTAGAGTCTAAACACGATGAGGTTATCTTACTTATTGACAGAGTTTCTGTTGCCACCTTCCAGCTCCATCATCAGACCTTGACCTTCATCTACAGACAAAATACTCACCAGGACGCTTCAAGCGCAAAAAACCCATCAATCAAAAATCGAGAAGTTGGTCATATTTTAAAATAATATACACAACGGAACAAGCGAAATCGGCAGTAAAACTTATACTAATTAAAAAGTTACATCCTGTATCAACAATATTATCACTTAGCACAAACAAGCACGGAAAATTATTACAATCCTTTGGTGAATCTTCAGTGCACGTTTGTTGTAAGTAAACATCCGAAAAATTTTTAGTGCACGTTTGGCCTATCGTCACACAAAACATGTAAAATACGCTAGAATCATGAACTATTGTATATTATTTCTTTATAATTCAATTTGTGGGTAGCTCGTGTATTTATATTAAGTATGAAATTAAAAAAATAAACGTTATTTAATAAATAAAACAAAAAAAACGTCTCCTGTAAAATTTGCTCGAGTGCAGATAGGCCAAACAAGCACTGAGGCGACGATTTATAAAAATAGTTCGTATTTTTGCATGGATACGACAAGCTTTAATACCTATTATGCAGCGTAAACAGTTACCGGCGTACTTAACATTACGAGAATTGCGAAATGCAAAATCAGCAATTGTGAAACATGTTCAAAGTATGGAATTTAGGTCAGATATTGAAAAATTAAACAAAAACGAACAAATTGCATCAAACAGTAAATTATTTAACTTAAAACCATTTATTGATCAAGACGGTTTTTTACGTGTCGGAGGTCAACTAAGGAACGCTAACATGAGTATGGAAATGAAACACCCTAAAATAATACCTCATAAAAGACGTTTAGCAGAACTATTGATAGATGAAGCGCATAAACTAACATTACATGGAGGACCCCGACTCACGCTGACAATACTCAGGCAACATTATTGGATCACAAGTATAGGAAGTATATATATATAGGATACAGCACTACTAAGAAGCAGTTGAGAAATTGCGTAACATGTCGAAAATATGACTCGAAGAAACAGTATCAACTAATGGGAGATCTTCCCGCCGCCAGAATCAATGAAGCATCACCATTCTACCATACTGGAGTGGATTACACAGGTTTTGTCGATGTCAAGATAAACAAGGGCAGAGGTGTTAAAACAAGTAAAGGATACATCGTGGTATATATCTGCTTGGTCACGAAGGCGGTCTACCTGGACATAGTTTCCGACTTGACCAGCTCAGCGTTCTTAGCTTCGTTGAGAAGAATGGTAGCCCGAAGAGGAACCCCTCACCATCTATACAGTGACCAAGGAACTAACTTTATTGGAGCTAATCGGATGCTACAAGAAGAATATCATACCTTACAACAAGTCTTTAGTGACAGTTTCTTAGCGGAAGTTGCAGAGATGAACATAGAATGGCACTTCAACGCACCATCTTGGCCTAGTGCAGGAGGACTATGGGAGCGTGCTGTGCAAAGCTTAAAATGGCACTTGAAACGAGTTGTCGGAGAACAGAAACTAACATTTGAAGAGTACAGCACCATTCTAGCGCAGCTAGAGGCTGGTCTTAACTCTAGACCGTTGTGCTCTCTAACAGAAAACATAGAAGATTTGGATTACCTATTACCGGCACACTTTCTAACTGGAAGGTCTGGAGGAACCGTGATAGAAACAAAAGAAGATGCTAGAAGCAGATGGCATCTGACTAACATATTCATATTCAAACAAATTTGGAACAGTTGGAAAAATCAGTATTTATCACAATTAACAGTACGAGACAAGTGGGTGAAATCTCAAACAAACATGCAAGTTGGTGATATGGTGATGATACATGAAGACAATCTCCCGGCTGGGAAGTGGGCTATGGGTAGAGTGATAGAAGTATTTCCCGGCAGCGATGGCTACGTCCGGGTGGTGTCCTTGAAAACAAAAAATGGCATTATAAAGAGACCTATCGTCAAACTATCTAAATTGCCGATAAATGCGAACCCTGAACAAGAGACCATAGCGCAAAAAGCTGACAACTCGTAACAAAACAACTCATCACATAAACAAACAAACCTTAAAACAAATCAGAAACAGTCGAGACACTGAAAACTAACACGTATAGTGATGGCTTTAACATTATTTTTAACATTGTTTTGCAATACAAGCAATGCAAGCAATATAACAGAAATAAATAAATATTATATTTTGATATTTTATTGTATTTTATTGGCGATAAAGCATTATATTTTGATCCAATAACAAAACTAAATTTGATAAAGAACACATGGACAATGGTCGTATATTATGACATGTCTCCCTATAGTGAAGGAATGAAGGCATTCGAAAAGGCTGCAACATACTTAGATAAAACATGTAAAACAATTAATGGTGGACATGTTAACATGATAGTCGCTCAATTAATACACGAACATAAAGAATTAACATACTATAATGAGCTACTTGTAAATCAACGTTCAAATGAACACGGCAGACAACGTCGTGGTCTTATCAACGGTGTCGGATATCTTGCAAACTCTCTGTTCGGCGTATTAGATGAACATTTCGCGGAAAAGTACACTCAAGACATTGAACTTATCAAAAAACACAATGAACAACATTTAGTGAAACTGTGGAGAAACCAAACTTCAATTGTAGAATCAGAATACAATTTACTGAAAAGAACAGAAGAAATTATCACTAAGCAACATAAAACTATCAGCAAACACATCAATAACTTAGAAAATATGACGAATAGACTACAACAACAAGTGAATAACATATCACTATTACAAGAATTTACGTTTACATCTATTCTTGCAACCAATTTATTACATAACTTAAAGGGGTCGCAGAATATTTTATTAGAAATTTTAAGCAATATACATCATGGCCAATTCAACATTCACTTACTCACTCCAGAACAACTTCGGAAAGAACTAAACATTATCACAGGATATCTACCTGAAGACTGCTCTTCCCATTGAACAACAGAATATTAAATTTCTGTATCCTCTGTTAAACATAAAGGCTCGGATTACTTCTGAATATTTTATATTCAAAATAACATTTCCACTTATAAGTCAACATCGATTCAAACTTTATAAAGTACATTCCGTTCCCTATCAAAGCGGGCCTTGAAGTAGTTCCTGCAACTGAATACATCGCTATTGATTTAAAAAGGGACTCATTCTTAGAACTTACGACGGCAGATGTCTCAACATGCAATCAATAAGAAGAAGCTTACTACTGCAATTTTCGAACACCGATTCGTCATCTTCGCCCTGACACTAAGTTTTGTATGATTGATATTAAAAGTAACAACTGCAAATTGGAATACAATTACTGTAAAAACAAAATAACAGCTTTGGGCGATACATCCTCATATTTGTACCATTGCTGTGGAATCTGCGAAGTTAAAATTATGTGTGAAGACCATATCGAGATGAAACAAATATATAACACAAGTCATCTATATCTAGACCCTGGTTGCCTTCTGAAGGGATCAGATTACACCCTTCATATTCCTAAAACAAACAATAACAAGTTGGAAATGCAATCGAACATATTTATTCCAACGATAGACCCGATAAATAACATCATAAACAGCTCTCTCATCAACCTTAAAACATAAACATTACGGAACCTAAAGACCTCAAGGACGCTCTTCTAAAAATACATGAGCGTATAGAAGATTTAAAAAGAAATCCACCTGCATTGGAGTCTTCGTTAACATCTCACGAAATACATCAGTACGTGATAATCTAGGTCATCGTGAGCATAGGAGTTGTGGCAGCCGGCGTGCTGCTGTGGAGACGACGACAGCGGTTGAGGGCGAACCGCGCGCTCATCTCCTCGGGCATCGAGCTTCAACAGTGTGGTAATAGTGCTAGTGAATGTGTCAATGTAAACAGTGCAAGTCCAAGGTTTAGTGCGCGTTACAATGTGGCTGACCATCAGCCTAGTGAAGTGAACATTTATGCTAGAGTAGCAAACAAGGCGTGCTCTCCGATACCACGGAGACGTATATGGACCATAAGTTCTTAGTTTTATCAACCTAACATTTAATTTTACTTTTATCATCTTGTAATTCACATTCACTAGATTTATTTTACCAACAATTTTTAAATCAGCATCCTCATCTTTGTTGCCCCGGAATATGTTCGGTGATTTTTACCGAACACCTTACTCAGCGGTATTGGCGTAATGTACAACGTCATTTCTATAGACCATCAGTCCACATTTGATTACCGCGTTAGTCGGGTGCATTCATTAACATTTTTAATATTAACATTTTATAACATTTTATAACATTTTTCAACATTTTACAAATAAGTTATTATAAGTCCATTCAACATTAAACATTTGAAAACAAACTACATTTTAATACAACCCTCACACTGCACCCTACAGTAACATTTTGATATTCTACTACCTCTCCCTCCTCTCTACTAACTCTTCATATTTTAAGGTTCCATCAAATTTGTCAACCTTGTTTTTACAATTATTTATAAAGCGAAGCACATAGGCGTAAATGTTCTTTGATTTTCATTGTATGACAATACAAAGCTTTTAGTTTGTGCATTTTGTTTGAACCGATCATTTTGTACGATCATGCGATTATTACTGTTGTTTACGAAAGCAGTTTCTAATATATCTGCACGACTTCGTAAAAAATTGTAAAACTGTTTTAACGTGGGCAATTCTGTAATAGTACATTTATGTTCTTCCCATTTTCTGGAAGTGTTTGTATCTAATTTATTTGAAATTGAACGCACCACCCCCGCATAGAGGCGGCGCACAACACGGTTTGGTCCCCCGATATTCGGGAGCAACCGGCTCAATGCGCCGGCTGTCCTCATCAATCGGGGGACGAGTTTCGTAAAGTGGGCCCGGAAGGTCCAACGGCTGTCCAGTATGAGGCCGAGGTACTTCAGTCGCACCTCGATTGGGACGCCTCCAACCACGATCTGGGCCCCTGCAGGTGGCGTCACCCCAGCCCTGTGGAACCACAGGGCCTGGGATTTATTGAGCGCCACCGCGAGGCCCAATCTTCTAATACGGCCGACGACGAGGGCCACCCCCGCTGTGGCGAGACGGGTAGCCTCCCTGAAGTCTTGCCCCCGGGCCATGACCAACGTGTTATCAGCGTAACAGATTACGCTCAGGCCCGGGAACAGGGCGCCTCTCAGCACCCAGTCGTACCCGACATTCCAAAGGAGAGGTCCGAGGACCGACCCCTGAGGAACCCCGCATACGACCGGAAACCGGTAAACGTCCCATCGTGCCCGGTGCATACTACAGACCTGGCCTCCAAGTAGGAGCCGACCAACCGGCGGAGGTAGGGGGGAACTCCATGTCTCTCAAGTGCCCCCCCCTATTACGGACCAGGCCAAGGTGTTGAATGCGTTGGCGATGTCGAGCGACACCGCCAAAGCCACCCCGCCCTGTCATACCAAGAGTGCCAAGAAACTCATTTAAATCTGAATTAAACAAAGCTCGAAATACAATATTGCAATTGGAAAATTCTAACAATAAGAATGACATAACCAGTACTTTGAACCTGTATGATGAGTTAGTCCAGGATGGGATGCAGTCATGCCACTTAAATAGTGTATTAGAAACTATTGATTTAACTAACGATAAGACAGACAGACAGACAGACAGACATACTTTATTTGCAAAAAAAGAAAATAACATACAATAAAAAAAGAAAATAACTAACAATTACCTAAAACTAATTTCTTTTTTCACAAACCAGCCGTGACTCAGCATAATGCTGAATACTGACACAGATCAACAGGATAGGTGCCAACATCCAGCGCTGGTTTTCAGTCCCAGCTGGCAGTGACGTAACAAGAGTAAGAAAGAAAAATAAAAAACTTATCAAATAGTAACACAATATAAAAAACATAAACTGATAAACTAAATCCCTTTCCTACCCCAACATAATTAATAATAAACATAAAAAATAAACATAAAATGAAAAACTAAAACTAAAGATAAAATAATCGCAGGGCAGCAAAATAGCGTGTACGCGTCCCACTTGACACTGACAAAAAGGTCAATGGACGGGAGCCATAAAAAAATAATTATAATAAAATAACAAAACATTGATTGAATAATTACATCTTAGATTATATAACTTGAGATAATAGTAAGCACGATTCTAAGGCACTTGCAGAGGATGTATATGAATAAAAATAAAACTAAAACAAACTTGTCTGAGGTTCGTAGGGTAAGCGAGCTCCCACACCCAACAAGTGCAATTCAAGCTAGCTGATGCGGCTGCTAAAGCCCCAGCACCGAAGCCCCGCCCGCTGCCGCCAGCGCCGTCCAATATGGACGACGCTTGGACAGAGGTGGTGCGGCGGGGAAATAAAAGGGCCAGGGTTGCGGCCCCTTCGGTGGCGGCGGAGGCCTCACCACCTGGAGGGCCTGCAGCCCCCTCACAGGCAAAGACGCGGGCGGCGGCAGAAACTCCCCAGAGGGGTCGAGCGCCTGCCGCCCCCACCAACCGGACTGCGACGCGGGTGGTGGCGGAAGCTCCCCAGAGGGGTAGAGCGCCCGCCACCCCCACCAACCGGACTACGACCACGGCGGCCGTGGCTGCTCCCCAGCAGGGTCGAGCACCGGCCGCCAAGAAGAATAAGAACAAGAAGAAGAAGGGGCCGCGCGCGCCGAAGTCGGCGGCAGTAGTGGTGACGCTGCTGCCAGCCGGCGAAGCCAAGGGCATGACATACCCTAATGTCATGTCCCAGGCGCGCGCGGCTATCGATCTGGAGGAGATCGGAGCGGGGGAGGGCCTCCGCTTCCGCACGACCGCCAACGGGGCTCGTCTATTGGATTGTCCCGGTGCCGAAAGTTCCGGCATCGCGGACCGTCTGATGGCGGGCCTCCGGGCGGTCTGGCCGGAAGAGGTGGTGCGTGTCCACAGGCCGGTGAAAATGGCGGAGATCAGGATCACCGGCCTGGACGACTGCGCCACCAAGGAGGAGGTGGCGGCGGCTATCGCGGCCCAGGGCGGATGCGCTCCGGAGAACGTTGTCGTGGGCGAACTTCGCCCCGGCTTCTCCGGGGCCAGCTCGGTGTGGGCGCGATGCCCTGTAGAGACGGCCACCTCCCTGGCCACTCCCCCGCCGGGTAGACCGGGAAATCACCCTGGCAGGTTGCGCGTGGGCTGGATTGCGGCCCACGTGCGCCTGCTGGAGTCGCGCGCCTGGCGGTGCCTCCGGTGCTTCGGCACTGGGCACAGCATCGCCAGGTGCACGAGTACGGTTGACCGCAGGGAACTTTGCTTCCGCTGCGGTCAACCGGGACACAAGGCGGCCATGTGCTCGGCCGCACCGCACTGCGCTTTGTGCGCGGCGGCCGGGCGCAAGGCTGATCACCGGGCGGGGGGCAAAGCTTGCTCCCCGTCCGGCTCCAACACGGAGCGGAATAGGCGCCGCAAACAAAAGCGGCGCCTAAAGAAGAAGTCGGCCGGAGGAGCACCGGCCGGCGTTTCGGCCCCCGCTGTGGCGTCTCAGGCGTCCGATAGCGGGGGCGATGGAGGAAGGGAGGAGGCGATGGAGGTGGTTCGACCTTAATGGACCACACCCTTCGCCTCCTCCAAGGTAACTTGAACCACTCCGCCGGGGCTCAGGACATGTTGCTCCAGAGCATGGCAGAGTGGTCAATTGATGTTGCCGTGGTCGCCGAGCCGTATTTCGTTCCCCCAGCCGACGATTGTTGGTTTGGGGACGACTGCGGCTTGGCGGCCATACATGTCAGAAGAGCCGCGGCGATCCCGCCCTTGGTAATGGTGGCCAAGGGTTCTGGGTTCGTCGCGGTATCGATGTTAGACACCGTCGTGATCGGGGCGTATTTCTCTCCGAGCCGGCCTATTGTCGAGTTTGAGCAGTTCCTGGACGGGCTCGAGGCGATTACTCACCGCTTCGCCCCCCGTCCAGTGATACTCGCGGGGGACCTCAATGCGAAATCGGTCGCTTGGGGCTCCCCCCGCTCTACACCTCGCGGTAGGCTGCTGGAGGAGTGGGCGGTCGCGACTGGCCTCTGTGTACTCAACAGGGGTTCGGTCGCGACTTGCGTGCGATGGCAGGGCGAGTCCATCGTGGACGTTACGTTCGCGAGCTCTGCCATCGCGGATCGCATCCGTGGCTGGAGAGTGTTGGTGGGGGCGGAAACTTTGTCGGATCACCGATACATTCGGTTTGATCTTTCCGCCCCCACGCCGGCTGCGGACGCCCGCGGGAGTACGCCCCGGTCATTCCCCAGATGGGCATTGAAGCTCCTGAATAAGGAGCTCTTGATGGAAGCCTCTACGGTGGCGGCGTGGACGCCCATGCGTCCACACCCCGTGGACGTGGAGGCCGAGGCGCTTTGGTTCCGGGACACGATGCGTCGCATTAGCGACGTTTCGATGCCCCGGGTCGGCCCTTGGTCTCCCACGAAGTCGACGTACTGGTGGTCGCCCGAGATAGCGCAGCTCAGAACTGTATGCGTCCGGGCGAGGCGCCAGTGCGCTCGACACCGCCGTCGCCGCCTTCCGCGTCGCAACGATCCCGTTGCCTTCGCGGAGGAGGAGGCCCGGCTGCATGGCTTGTACAAAGAGGCAAGGGGAGCCATGCGGCTGGCCATCAAGATGGCCAAGGAGCAGCACGCGGAGCGCCTTTTGGAGACGCTCGAGGAAGATCCTTGGGGGCGCCCATACAAGATGGTGCGCGGCAAGTTGCGCCCATGGGCGCCCCCCATAACCGAGCGTCTACCGCTTCAGCAGCTGCGGGACATTGTTTCTACTCTGTTCCCGCAGGAGCAGGAGGGATTTATCCCGCCTGCTATGGGTGAGCCGCCGGATGTCACCGGCGGCGAGGCTCCTGCTGAAGTGCCCCATATCACCGGGGAGGAGCTCCGCGTGGCCGTAGTCAGGATGAGTGCCAAAGACACGGCACCCGGACCGGACGGCATCCATGGTCGGGTCCTGACCTTGGCCATCAATGCCCTAGGGGACCGACTCTTGAGGCTTTACGACTCTTGCCTCGAGTCGGGACGGTTTCCCTCGCTGTGGCGGGAGGGTAGACTCGTCCTTCTTCGGAAGGAGGGGCGCCCGGCGGATACAGCCGCCGGTTACCGTCCTATCGTGCTGCTGGACGAGGTGGGCAAATTGCTGGAACGCATTCTGGCTGCCCGCATCGTCCAGCACCTGGTCGGGGTGGGACCCGACCTGTCGGCGGAGCAGTACGGCTTCAGAGAGGGCCGCTCAACCGTGGACGCGATCCTTCGCGTGCGGACCCTCTCAAATGAAGCCGTATCACAGGGCGGGGTGGCTTTGGCGGTGTCGCTCGACATCGCCAATGCATTCAACACCTTGCCCTGGTCCGTGATAGGGGGGGCACTCGAGAGGCATGGAGTTCCCCCCTACCTCCGCCGGCTGGTCGGCTCCTACTTGGAGGCCAGGTCGGTAGTATGCACCGGGCACGATGGGACCGTTTACCGGTTTCCGGTCGTATGCGGGGTTCCTCAGGGGTCGGTCCTAGGACCTCTCCTTTGGAATGTCGGGTACGACTGGGTGCTGAGAGGCGCCCTGCTCCCGGGCCTGAGCGTAATTTGTTACGCTGATGACACGTTGGTCATGGCCCGGTGGCAAAACTTCAGGGAGGCTACCCGTCTCGCCACAGCGGGGGTGGCCCTCGTCGTCGGCCGTATCAGAAGACTGGGCCTCGCGGTGGCGCTCAATAAATCCCAGGCCCTGTGGTTTCACAGGGCTGGGGTGACGCCACCTACAGGGGCCCAGATCGTGGTTGGAGGCGTCCCTATAGAGGTCGGGGTGCGACTGAAGTACCTCGGCCTCATACTGGACAGCCGTTGGACCTTCCGGACCCACTTCATGGAACTCGTCCCCCGATTGATGAGGACAGCCGGCGCATTGAGCCGGTTGCTCCCGAATATCGGGGGACCAAACCGTGTTGTGCGCCGCCTCTATGCGGGGGTGGTGCGTTCGATGGCCCTGTACGGCGCGCCCGTTTGGGCCGGACCAGGAAACCGGACAGCAACTGTTGTCCGGCGCCTGCGCCGGCCACAGCGCGTCGTAGCTATCAGGGCCATCCGCGGATACCGCACCGTCTCCTTTGAGGCGGCGTGTGCACTGGCGGAGACGCCGCCCTGGGAGCTGGAGGCGGAGGCGCTCGCCGACGATTACCGTTGGCGTTGCGACCTCCGCGCTCGGGGCGTTGTGCGTCCCCTCAGAGCTGCGGTTCGGGACCGGAAGGCCCAATCTCGGCGGTCCGTGTTGGAGGCCTGGTCAAGGCGCTTGGCCAACCCCGACTGGGGCCTAAGGACCGTCGAGGCGATTCGCCCCGTCCTCAAGGACTGGGTGAGTCGCGGCGAGGGACGCCTCACCTTTCGTCTGGTGCAGGTGCTGACCGGGCATGGTTGCTTCGGGAAGTACCTGCATCGGATACAGGTCGAGCCGACGACGAGGTGCCATCATTGCACGAGCGACCTGGACACGGCAGAGCATACGCTCGCTGTCTGCCCCGCATGGGAGGAGCAGCGCCGTGTCCTGGTCGCACAAGTAGGACGGGACTTGTCGCTGCCGGGCGTCGTGGCATCGATGCTCGACAGCGACGAGTCCTGGAAGGCGATGCTCGACTTCTGCGAGTCCACCATCTCGCAGAAGGAGGCGGCGAGACGGGTGAGGGAGAGCTCTTCCTCCCCGACCGACCCCGTCGCCGCCGAGGTCGAGCGGGGGCCGGCCCCGGGATGTGTCCCGGGATATGGCCCCCTAAGTGTACCGGGTCCACTAACACCGGACCCGAGGGGTGTCGCGCTAGAGCTCAGCGCGCACCCTCTGTATCATATCGGTGGGCCTGCTTAGGGCCCGCCTACCGAGTGAGCCGGTGGTCGTCTTCACCGACGGCTGCCGGTTCGACGTCCGGGGGTGGCGGGGCGACACGTAAGCGTTGATCGCGAACGCGTCCTGTCACCCCTACATAATCGGATGTCGAGCGTGATTGGCGGGAGGTTTTAGTGCGGTTCGACACCCACATACCCCACTCGCGGGGCGAGTGGAAGTCCAGCGATTTCCTCCCGTCAAAAAAAAAAAAAAAAAAAAAAGGATGCAATTCTATTATCCATAGTGTCCATCCTATCATGGCAGGATTTAACCATTTCCCTGAAGTCGAAGATTTCCTTACGACATTCCCGCATCTCCACTCGCATGTCCGCCAGTTCCTCTCTGCATTTGCGAAGTTCAGTGGCCAGATCGTCCCGAAGTGAAGGAAGATGAACACCAGTCGAAGCACACAATATAGGATCAAGGGGCTCAGGACTGGAAACCACCTCACCAGCCGCTGCAGAGTGCCCCCGAACAGGTGTAGAAGAGTTATCTCCACGAGGTATTTTGGCCTTGCAAGTAGGACATAACCATCCGCGCGGAACAGCTGATGTAGCCAGCAGCATAACACAGCCTTTATGGAACGTATCCACACATTTGGTGCATTTTGCGCAATCAGTGCTTGAAATGAACTTTCCACATGCTCCACACTTAGCCATAGTGAAGTGATAGTATATAAGTGGCTTTAAGAAGAAGTGGAACTTTTTAGATAGTTATAAGTATTTCAATATGCGGGTGAGCAAAAATGTAAGGATAACCAAAAGTTTATTATCTTAATTTATAGGTTTAAAACTTACAAAATGTGATAAATAATGTCTGAGTAGCACTGTCACATTCAATCGTAGGAAATAAAGTATATTTTACACTCCTATAGACTTTTATTTTACTTTTAAGCACAAAAATAATTCACAGGTAATGTTGCGAGCTTCACAGTTGCGACGTCACTTATCAAGACTGTGACTGATATTAAAACAAACTTTAGTAGTAGAAAAAAACTAAAAAAATACATTAACCCTTAAATTTTTATACTGATTTTCCTTGTTTAGTTGAACTCCTACGAGGTTATAAAAATAAAATAAAAAATCCAGAAAGCATAGTTTACGCGAAATCATATGTACTACATGTATGACGTTGCCAACTACAGTAGATACTACTTACGTACTACGGGTATGACGTTACCCGATGCACTACAAAATACTTTTGGCTTTGTTTGTACTACATGTATGACATTGCCGTGTTATGATTAAAACACCATTATGACAGAAAATCTTTTTATTTGCTGTGGAATTCACGAAAACAGTTTCTCTTACTATCACCAGTCGTAAAACACAGGTGCATGTTGCACTTTATGCAATAAACTTTAGTTTTACCTGATTTACAATATCTACAACGTGATTGCTTTTCGGTTGATTCAGGGAAATGGCCAACTGCATCATACCTTACACTATCCCCTGGCCTTGCAACAGTGGGATTTTGGATTTTCTTTTCTTCTCTTATTTTATCCAAAGAACCTACAGAATTAGAAGTTTTGTTGGTACGAAGTAATGCCTCACTCAATTCCAATCGAAATTATTTCAAAGACTTCTTTTGCCTCCCATCGCGTCTATATAAAATCCATCCATTATTGATGCACATATCTAGAAGTTGTGCAAATATCCCTGTGTACCATCTTCGGCTCTTGAACGGTGTGCGATAGAGTGATATTAGCATATCTGCTAGATCAACACCACCCATATGCCGATTATAATGTTTGACCAATTGAGGACAGGGCACATCAACCTTGACTTTGTTCTCCTTGGTGTACCGTTTTATTTTTTCAATTGGGTGGGAATCTACGAAGGAACTGATCAATGTTACTACCTTATTGTCGTTCCATTTCACTACCGCCAATTTATTTTTATTACAGACCACTTGTGCACTGTGCCACCTTGATTTCTTTTTCATCTCTTTGTCGGATGGTAGTACGTCTTGGCAACCTCTGAGCCTGTTTGTTCTTATCGTTCCCAAGCTGAATATACCATACTCTTCTCGCAATAAGAACACCAACTCAGGCGAGGTAAAGAAGTTGTCAGCATATACAATAGAAGGCGTTTGCTTGATTGTTTGGCATAATGCAACCACAACCATGCCTCCAACACCAAGTGATGCTTCTGTTTCTGTAAAAGTGTGATTGCGAAATGTTTCATCCCCAGCGTACATGACAAAATCATAAATAAGGCCAGAAACACCTGCACGTAGAAAATTTTTGAAACCCCACTTTTTCGGTTTATTTTTGATGTACTGTCTTCTTTTGCCAGCTTTCTTACCTTTGTATGGTATCATCATTTCATCTATTGAATATTGACCTTCTTCCTCCAATTTCAAAAAAAATTGTCGAATTTTCTCCATCACTGGACGAATTTTAAAATATCTATCGTCACTTTCAATACTGTTATCAACAAAATGAATATTGCGCCGTATTTGTTGATAACGTTTTAGAGGCATTTCATCAGCAATTGGAGCGAATCTGGTCTTCCTAGCCCAATAATCTACATATGCTGGCATACGAACTACGCTCATCATGATTTCGATTCCAAGAAATTTTTCAAGCTCTTCATTTGTTAGTTGCATAGATTTACCGTATTGTTGGACCGAGTATAAGTTTGTATGGTTAACGATTTCTGCAATTATGTCTGGTGAGAAAAAGGAAGTTAGAAGTTAGTTTCATTCTGGGTCTTGTTTATTTTATGCAATCCAACATCTAGTTCGGCTCTATGATGAAAATGAGTTCTTTTCCAGTTGTATTTTATTTGGAGTTTAGATTTTTTTGTTTGTATTTTTATAGGTACTGTAGCCCTTTTACGTTTAGATCGTGTGTTCGGTTTTGGTGCATATTTAGATGTACTGGGGACCGGGGTAGAAGGAAGTTCCACTGATGCTGGCGGCAATGTTTGGATAGAGTTGAGTGTAGGTATAGCATCGTAATTGTAAGTAGAAGGCAAAGGAAAAACCTCTTGAAATACTGGTGTTAGTGGCATATTAGTGCTATCAGAATCATTGTCAGAGTCGGTCTGCAGAATGTTAAGGCGTTCAAAAGAGGAGTCCAAGGAAGGTGGGTCGGAACTGATATAAGTCGGCGTTGGTGGAATGCAATCGATCTCATCATCAGAAGCAGAACTGTCATCGGACCAAGCATTTTCAACCGGGACTAAAGCCAATATCTTATGCGCACGTGTCAGGTTTAAGCACTGCATCAAACGAAAAAAAAGAGACATGCAATACAAAGTACCAACACCATAAACCACGAACCCATAAAAAAAACCATTAGTGAATTTTATTTTGTTCTTGGCAATGTACTACGGGTATGCCGGAGCGTATTTGTAGTATTTTATACAATAATTGGCAACGGGATACCTGTTGTACATACATAATATCAGGCTCATAAAATTACATTTATGCATTTTTTTTACTCAGAAACTAATCAATATTATTATTTGTGATATTTCCAATATGCACAAAAAAAAATAAATGACCATTATCACACACAAATATCACTAAACATTAAATAAACTCACCCGTGGCGCACGCGCAGCTGACCGCTTCGGAATCATCTTGGCAACTAACGCAACTTATAATAAATGTTGCCATATGAAAAATTTTTCTACTAAAAGTAATGTTCCCAACCTCTTTCCATATTAACATACACAAATTTGTTAATAATAACAATGCTAGAATTTTTTAAAGCCTATGTCTTACCCGTATCACACTATCAATTTAAGAGTTAAGACTACGAAAAATTTTAAATAAATGTAAAAAAAAATCAAAAAATATAAACACATTATCAAAAAGGTTGATTTAATTAAAGATTCTAACTAGAAACTATCTTTACAATCACAACTACAAAAATGCGTCAAAGAGCTTGAACTTACTAAGCAATTATACGATGTTGATATGCTGGGTCTTCAAGCTCAAATCCTTGAGAAAGAAAAACTCCTTCGGGATATTTTTACAAGCTACAAGTCAACTCAAGCGAACTTGAGGGAACAGTACAATAGCGCAATTGAGCTGGTTGATTTGGTTACGGACAATATTAAAAGTGTAACAGCTCTTCAGGGTGTCAATTTTAGCTGTACTGCGAGTGCCAGCACTTCTACCACAGGAACAGACTCAACTGCAACCAACTTTGTCGAAGTTCGCGGCGGGTCGAAAACAGGATACCGGTGTTTGTCGAGAAGCAGTGAATAAAGTGTCTGTGTTCTCTGATAAAATAGGTGTTGGTATCGGTTCACTGTTACATAACCTATTGAACTGTCCCATTGAAAACAACTGCATGCCAGGTGCTACATACGAACAAATAGAAAAAAAGTTATTAAATTCTAAACTAGATAATAGATCCATAGTGGTAATCTACTTAGGTAATAGTATAGGTATTGAAAGAAGGGAAGTAATAACTAGATTTAAAAATGTATTAAAGTTAAATGTTTTTAAAATTATTATTTGTACGTTCCCTTACTCAAAATTGCTAACTGATAGACGAAATGAACATATTTATTCATTGAATAATTTATTACATAATTTAACATGCCGTCATAGTGACGAGATTATACTTTTTGACATAAATAAATTTATTTATAATTTTTATTTAACACAAGATAATATGTATTATCCGAAAAAGTGTCGACATTTAATTGCTACTTTGATAGCTTACAACATAAACACATAACAAATGAAAAAAACATTTCTGACAGGTCGTGTACATTTACTGATTGTAGTGATCATTTAAATTTAACAGATTTTTTAAACTTGTAAATTCGACAATGGAGAAGTGTAAAACTATCTCTCTGTATTACCAGAATATAAATCGCTTCTCCAGCAAAATTCTCGATATTGAACTTTTAGGGGGTCTCTTATTGCGGAAAAAGAGTATCCCTATATATATTACTTGAGTATCTATTTGGTAGATACCATTTAATTAAAATGAACAACTGACTCTAGTTATCAATATTTATTGTCACTCTTTACAATGTACAATAATGCATATGGTTACAATAATGTGGACGCGACTGTACGCTTTGCTGATTACGGAAAGACTGGGGAGTCGCGCTTCGCACTGCACTTATATATTGCTGCTTGTATAAAAAAAGTGCAAGCATGCAACCGTCCCTTCAGTACACCCTTCCTAAAATTTTGGTTATACAATGCAAAATTTTTCACAAAACAAACAAAAAAAATAAAACTAAGTACTGTTAAAACTTTTGTTTCCGGCTGTACCGCATTAGGGTAGGTACTTGAGATATACCTCGAATGCGCTTTATCGTTAAGCAACAGTCGAAGTGCTAACGTTTTTTACTCGCTACTCTTAAATCAATCATTTTTTACTTGAAAACATTTCATCTTAAATCGTTTAAAACTTGAGATACAACGAACACTCGAATTGTTGCTCGGTGTTTTCTCACACTTATAACAAAGTACTTATAACAAATCATTGCTTTTTGTGATGAAATATTACGAGAACTATAACTTATTCCACTTCATTTTAAAATATTTACATTTCGTCGCCCCAGTGCTTGTTTGGCCTATCTGACATTTTTTACGAAAATGACTTTTTAATGCAGTAATATAAAGAATTAAATTTCCATCATACTGGTAAAATAACTTTTTAAAATTTTCAATTCTAAAGCAATAAAAATCTCATTTTAATTTTTTTCTCAACACGGCACTTAACGAAAATTCCGTGCTTGTTTGCTGTATCGGTAGTTTTTAAAAATTTCAGTGCTTGTTTGTTGTATCGCAACTCAATTGACCAATCACAGCCGGCGTAGCGCCGTATCCGCCATTTTGTATGACGTCACAGTAGTTCGAAACACAGTGAGATTCGCATGAAATCACAATAAAAAATGAGAAATAGTTTATTAAATTATGTTTTTTTTTCATAAATTTGATTGAATATCATTTTAAAAGTATTTCTTCAACAAATCATAAAAGCAAATATGAGCAGACATCGCTAAAAATAGAGTAATACGTATTTTTTTTAATTAACCGTTGACTCAGTTGAATTTCAAACAGGGTGTTCTATTTAAAAACTTTAAACCAATTGTCAGGTTAAGACAAGTATCACGCCCGTTTTCCATACAAATAAATAAAATTCGAGTTTTCGAAATCTGTTTGTAAATTGTTCTGTACTGTGAATCCTGGATCCGGATGTTGGATTCTGCATCCTGGATCTTGAATATAGGATCCTTGATCTTAATCAAGATCTGATGATGAAGCTGGAAGGTGACTACGGAAACTCCGTCAATAAGCAAGATAACCTCATCGTGTTTAGGCTCTAATGAAGCGTCTTGATGAGTTCTTTAAGAGGTGAATGTCAAGGTCTGATGATGGAGCTGGAAGGTGGCTACAGGAACTCTGTCAATAAGCAAGATAACCTCTTCGTGTTTAGGCTCTAATGAAGCGTCCTGGTGAGTACTTTGTCCCTAGATGAATGTCAAGGTCTGATGATGGGGCTGGAAGGTGGTTACAGGAACTCCGTCAATAAGCAAGATAACCTCATCGTTTTTAGGCTCTAATGAAGCGTCTTGATGAGTTCTTTGCATAGACATGAATATTAAGGTCTGATGATGCAGTTGGAAGGTGGCAATAGGAACTCCGTCATTAAGCAAGATAACATCATCGTGTTTAGGCTCTAATGAAGCGTCTTGATGAGTTCTTTGCATTTACATGAATGTCAAGGTCTGATGATGGAGCTGGAAGGTGGTTACAGGAACTCCGTCAATAAGCAAGATAACTTCATCGTGTTTAGGCTCTAATGAAGCGTCTTGATGAGTTCTTTGAGAAGAGATGAATGTCAAGGTTTGATGATGAAGCTGGAAGGTGGCTACAGGAACTCTGTCAATAAGCAAGATAACCTCATCGTTTTTAGGCTCTAATGAAGCGTCTTGATGAGTTCTTTGCATATACATGAATGTCAAGGTCTGATGATGGAGCTGGAAGGTGGCTACAGGAACTCTGTCAATAAGCAAGATAACCTCATCGTGTTTAGGCTCTAATGAAGCGTCCTGGTGAGTACTTTGTCCCTAGATGAATGTCAAGGTCTGATGATGGAGCTGGAAGGTGGTTACAGGAACTCCGTCAATAAGCAAGATAACCTCATCGTTTTTAGGCTCTAATGAAGCGTCTTGATGAGTTCTTTGCATATACATGAATGTCAAGGTCTAATGATGGAGCTGGATGGTGGCTACAGGAACTCTGTCAATAAGCAAGATAACATCATCGTGTTTAGGCTCTAATGAAGCGTCTTGATGAGTTCTTTGCATATACATGAATGTCAAGGTCTGATGATGGAGCTGGAAGGTGGCTACAGGAACTCTGTCAATAAGCAAGATAACCTCATCGTGATTAGGCTCTAATGAAGCGTCTTGACGAGTTCTTTGCATAAACATGAATGTCAAGGTCTGATGATGGAGCTGGAAGGTGGCTACAGGAACTCTGTCAATAAGCAAGATAACCTCATCGTGTTTAGGCTCTAATGAAGCGTCTTGATGAGTTCTTTGCATAGACATGAATATTAAGGTCTGATGATGCAGTTGGAAGGTGGCAATAGGAACTACGTCATTAAGCAAGATAACATCATCGTGTTTAGGCTCTAATGAAGCGTATTGATGAGTTCTTTGCAAAGACATGAATGTCAAGGTTTGATGATGAAGCTGGAAGGTGGCTACAGGAACTCTGTCAATAAGCAAGATAACCTCATCGTTTTTAGGCTCTAATGAAGCGTCTTGATGAGTTCATTGCATATATGTACATGAATGTCAAGGTCTGATGATGGAGCTGGAAGGTGGCTACAGGAACTCTGTCAATAAGCAAGATAACCTCATCGTGTTTAGGCTCTTATGAAGCGTCTTGATGAGTTCTTTGCATTTACATGAATGTCAAGGTCTGATGATGGAGCTGGAAGGTGGTTACAGGAACTCCGTCAATAAGCAAGATAACTTCATCGTGTTTAGGCTCTAATGAAGCGTCTTGATGAGTTCTTTGAGAAGAGATGAATGTCAAGGTTTGATGATGAAGCTGGAAGGTGGCTACAGGAACTCTGTCAATAAGCAAGATAACCTCATCGTTTTTAGGCTCTAATGAAGCGTCTTGATGAGTTCTTTGCATATACATGAATGTCAAGGTCTAATGATGGAGCTGGATGGTGGCTACAGGAACTCTGTCAATAAGCAAGATAACATCATCGTGTTTAGGCTCTAATGAAGCGTCTTGATGAGTTCTTTGCATATACATGAATGTCAAGGTCTGATGATGGAGCTGGAAGGTGGCTACAGGAACTCTGTCAATAAGCAAGATAACCTCATCGTGATTAGGCTCTAATGAAGCGTCTTGACGAGTTCTTTGCATAAACATGAATGTCAAGGTCTGATGATGGAGCTGGAAGGTGGCTACAGGAACTCTGTCAATAAGCAAGATAACCTCATCGTGTTTAGGCTCTAATGAAGCGTCTTGATGAGTTCTTTGCATAGACATGAATATTAAGGTCTGATGATGCAGTTGGAAGGTGGCAATAGGAACTCCATCATTAAGCAAGATAACATCATCGTGTTTAGGCTCTAATGAAGCGTCTTGATGAGTTCTTTGCATATACATGAATGTCAAGGTCTGATGATGGAGCTGGAAGGTGGTTACAGGAACTCCGTCAATAAGAAAGATAACTTCATCGTGTTTAGGCTCTAATGAAGCGTCTTGATGAGTTCTTTGAGAAGAGATGAATGTCAAGGTTTGATGATGAAGCTGGAAGGTGGCTACAGGAACTCTGTCAATAAGCAAGATAACCTCATCGTTTTTAGGCTCTAATGAAGCGTCTTGATGAGTTCATTGCATATATGTACATGAATGTCAAGGTCTGATGATGGAGCTGGAAGGTGGCTACAGGAACTCTGTCAATAAGCAAGATAACCTCATCGTGTTTAGGCTCTTATGAAGCGTCCTGGTGAGTACTTTGTTCCTAGGTGAATGTCAAGGTCTGATGATGGAGCTGGAAGGTGGTTACAGGAACTCTGTCAATAAGCAAGATAACCTCATCGTGATTAGGCTCTAATGAAGCGACTTGACGAGTTCTTTGCATAAACATGAATGTCAAGGTCTGATGATGGAGCTGGAAGGTGGCTACAGGAACTCTGTCAATAAGCAAGATAACCTCATCGTGTTTAGGCTCTAATGAAGCGTCTTGATGAGTTCTTTGCATAGACATGAATATTAAGGTCTGATGATGCAGTTGGAAGGTGGCAATAGGAACTACGTCATTAAGCAAGATAACATCATCGTGTTTAGGCTCTAATGAAGCGTATTGATGAGTTCTTTGCAAAGACATGAATATCAAGGTCTGATGATGGAGCTGGAAGGTGGTTACAGGAACTCTGTCAATAAGCAAGATAACCTCTTCGTGTTTAGGCTCCATCATCAGACCTTGACATTCATATATATGCAAAGAACTCATCAAGACGCTTCATTAGAGCCTAAACACGATGAGGTTATCTTGCTTATTGACGGAGTTCCTGTGGCCACCTTCCAGTTCCATCATCAGACCTTGACATTTATGTCTATGCAATGAACTCATCAAGACGCTTCATTAGAGTCTAAACACGATGAGGTTATCTTGCTTATTGACAGAGTTCCTGTAACCACCTTCCAGCTCCATCATCAGACCTTGACATTCACCTAGGAACAAAGTACTCACCAGGACGCTTCATAAGAGCCTAAACACGATGTGGTTATCTTGCGTAATGACGGAGTTCCTGTGGCCACCTTTCAGTTCCATCATCAGACCTTGATATTCATGTCTATGCAAAGAACTCATCAAGACGCTTCATTAGAGCCTAAACACGATGAGGTTATCTTGCTTATTGACAGAGTTCCTGTAACCACCTTCCAGCTCCATCATCAGACCTTGACATTCATCTAGGGACAAAGTACTCACCAGGACGCTTCATTAGAGCCTAAACACGATGAGGTTATCTTGCTTAGTGACGGATTTCCTGTGGCCACCTTCCAGTTCCATCATCAGACCTTGACATTCATGTCTATGCAATGAACTCATCAAGACGCTTCATTGGAGTCTAAACACGATGAGGTTATCTTGCTTATTGACAGAGTTCCTGTAACCACCTTCCAGCTCCATCATCAGACCTTGACATTCATCTAGGGACAAAGTACTCACCAGGACGCTTCATTAGAGCCTAAACACGATGAGGTTATCTTGCTTAGTGACGGATTTCCTGTGGCCACCTTCCAGTTCCATCATCAGACCTTGACATTCATGTCTATGCAATGAACTCATCAAGACGCTTCATTAGAGTCTAAACACGATGAGGTTATCTTGCTTATTGACAGAGTTTCTGTTGCCACCTTCCAGCTCCATCATCAGACCTTGACCTTCATCTACAGACAAAATACTCACCAGGACGCTTCAAGCGCAAAAAACCCATCAATCAAAAATCGAGAAGTTGGTCATATTTTAAAATAATATACATAACGGAACAAGTGAAATCGGCAGTAAAACTTATACTAATTAAAAACTTACATCCTGTATCAACAATATTAGCACTTAGCACAAACAAGCACGGAAAATTATCACAATCCTTTGGTCAATCTTCAGTGCACGTTTGTTGTAAGTAAACATCCGAAAAATTTTTAGTGCACGTTTGGCCTATCGTCACACAAAACATGTAAAATACGCTAGAATCATAAACTATTGTATATTATTTCTTTATAAATCAATTTGTGGGTAGCTCGTGTATTTATATTAAGTATCAAATTAAAAAATTAAACGTTATTTAATAAATAAAACAAAAAAAACGTCTCCTGTAAAATTTGCTCGAGTGCAGATAGGCCAAACAAGCACTGAGGCGACGATTTGTTAAGTAGTTCTCATTGCCATAAATCAATGATACGAATCAAAGTTTATTGAATCTTTTACACATAACATTAATGATTCCAATTTTATTAAAACATATTACAATTTTCACTTCATAAACACACCTGTACCAACCCATTACTGCCCACTGTTGGGCTCAGGTCTCCTCAGAAGAGGGATTAGGCATAGTCCACCACGCTTGCCTAGTGCGGATTGGGGACTTCACATACCTTCAAAGGATTTTTAGAACCCTTTTCCGACATGCAGGTTTTCTCACGATGTTTTCCTTCACCGTTTTTAGCCAGTGGTGTTGTGAAAAATTGCACATAAATCTTTTTCACATTTAGATTTAGAGGTCACTATTTAATACAAAGTCGCAACTAGTAGTAATTTCTACGTGAATTAAGTCGGTTTTAGCCCTTGACTTAATTACTTTAAAGACTCATAAAATATCATAGCATTTACATAGGTTGATTATTTCCAATAAGAGTGTGACAAATTATTAAAAACACAAAAAATACTTTAATGACAAAACGTTAAAATAAACAGACTAAAAATAATGCAAAAGGCAATACAGGAATGCAAATATTGCTGTCACGTCGCCCCTTAACCGCAAGACGTGAAATTTGGCATCAAGTTATATATTCACACGATATAAGTTATGGAGAATGAAGTAGAATATTGGACCACGACTTGACTTGTCCATCGTTTCTACAGCTCTCCTCGACTTCTTCTCGACATAATAAATATCTCTCGACCAAGTATGTCTCCCACCATAAAATGTGGCGATCTCGACGGCATTTCCTCTGGGTCTGCTTTTCTCCCGAAAATCCTTGGGTGCTCTCCCACGTGTCATCTCTTCCGGATCAATGGTAGTGGCTAGTTTTGCTCGTTATACCATCCGGTATTCCGATGATTACAATGCTCGAGTTACGACGTTTCCCTTGGCTTGTCGATTTCATTTCATTTCATTTCAATCTCGTTACTTGTCCTCCAATACAGCATTGCTCTAGTTCCTGTGCCATATCTGCTCTTAACTGTCCTATATATTTTGTATACTGTTTCCGAATATACGATTTGTGTTAAATCTCGTTGCTTTTACCTGCAGTCGATGTAAGTACCTTGCAGGGAGTCGTCCGTTCATTAGCTTGCGTATTTAACCTACACTATTCTTCATAATTTCACAGCTCCACGTATATTTCATATCTAATTACTTGTGTGTTCTCCACTTTTGCGTCTTGTGTGCTTGAATCGCCAATGCCAGTGAAAGAAGTCCCAGTGAGTCGGAACTGTTCTGCTGACGCACGGGCTCCAGTGAGTCGGACATGCTGCCGTGCGGGGCCGATGCTACGTAATGACCAGGAGAGATGCTCTGCTTTGCCGACCGGTCCTTGTAGTCAGTGTGCCCAATGTCAAGCCGATGAGGGTTCGACCAGGCCGCGCTGCGTTGCGGCTAGTGGACGAAGTACTCAAACAGACTGAAGCTGGCTGGCGCGATGCGGGGTGTGATGATCTTGAAGGAGTCGTGTTCTTGTCGGAGGTCACCACTTTAGGGGGTCTCTTATTGCGGAAAAAGAGTATCCCTATATATATAACTTGAGTATCTATTTGGTAGATACCATTTAATTAAAATGAACAACTGACTCTAGTTATCAATATTTATTGTCACTCTTTACAATGTACAATAATGCATATGGTTACAATAATGTGGACGCGACTGTACGCTTTGCTGATTACGGAAAGACTGGGGAGTCGCGCTTCGCACTGCACTTATATATTGCTGCTTGTATAAAAAAAGTGCAAGCATGCAACCGTCCCTACAAACTCTTACTCAATGAAAAGTATTTTGACATTATGTGTTTCTGCGAAACTTGGTTGAAGTCAGATAAAATTGCATTTAACGTAATGAACTTCAATGTTGCCAGTAAGTTCAATAGAACAGCCGCTGAAGGCGGAGGTTGTATAATTTTAATAAAAAATAATATTAAATTCAAGGAAAGATATGACATAGTCGGATATTCTTTTGAAAGAGTATGTGAGGTTGCCTGTGTGGAACTGGGAGGGTCTATAATTCTATGTGTTTACAGACCACCGTCTTGTAGGTTACTAGATTTTATTTTAACTATGGAAAACATTTTACAAAAAATTACTAATAATAATAATAAGTTTTTTTTTTTTTTTTATTGCCATGTAGGCAGACGAGCCAACGGCCCACCTGATGGTAAGTGGTTACCGTCGCTCATGAACCTCTGCAATGTCAGGGGACATTGAGGGGTCGCTACCTACGACAAATAGTTAATATTTGTTTGCGGTGATTTCAATGTTGATATTTTGGTGAACTCCACGAACAAAATAAATCTCACCTCGTTGTTTAAATCTTTTAATTTGGATTATTTGTTTAGTGAACCAACTAGGGAAACAGACATTTCTTCTACATGTATTGATAACATATTTTCCAATTATAAACCAAAAGAATGTTCAGTAATGTACGGCATTAGATCAGATCATAAGGTCTTGGAATATTTTATGAAACTAGTTTAAATAATAAAGGTTTGGTCACGAAATACAGGCCGTTAACAAATGGTTCGCTAGAACGCCTTAAACTCAATATTGAATCAAGACTTGGCATCACTAATTTTTGTTCTGATGATCCTAACAAATTATATAAGAGTTTATTAACTCAAATTGATCTAGAGTTTAATAGAATTTGCCCAAAATGGATACTGGAAAGTAACGGGAAATTAAAATTTTGTGATTGGGCCACTCAAGGCATCATTAAAAGTCGTCAGATAATGTTTAATTTATATTATAAAAAAACGCTAAACTCAAGCGATAGTTTCCAAGCGTAGGTAAGAAACTATTCAAAGATTTTTAAAGTAGTCTGTACTCATGCTAAATTAATATTTATAAGAAATAAAATACGTCAATCGAATAATAAAGTAAAATCTGTTTGGAATGTCATAAATACTGAGACTGGTAGGTGTAGATCAAATTTCTCTGAATATCAACTTAAAATGGAGGATAAACTAATTTCAAATTCCATTGAAATAGTAAATTGCTTTGAAAATTTCTTTTCCAATATTTCACGACAAATCACAAATTCGCTCAACTCTAGTACATCCGATGCGGAAACCTTTCTTAAAACTAATTTTTGTCGGCATATCCCTGATTTCAGATTCAACTATGTTTCTGCTTCCGAAATCATTAAAACATTCAAAGGTCTTAAGATCAAGTCTTCTGAAGACTTGTGGGGTTTTTCTACAAAAAAGTTAAAGCCACTGATAAAAGCCATTGCTCCACATTTAGCTACAATATTTAATTTGTGTATTGATAAAGGTATTTTTCCATCTTTAATGAAAATTAGTAAAGTTGTCCCTATTTTCAAATCGGGTGCGAAGACTGACCCTTCGAATTATAGGCCCGTTTCTTTACTACCAGCTCTCAGTAAAATATTTGAGAAAGTCCTTCTTCAGCAGCTTCTATCCCATTTCAATAAGCACGAAATTTTGCATGTTAACCAGTTCGGTTTTACAAAAACTAAGTCAACTACTGATGCCGGAGCCCAGCTAGTCACACATATACTCGGAGCTTGGGAGATGTCGCGGGATGCTATTGGCATATTCTGCGATCTCTCTAAAGCCTTCGATTGTGTGGAGCATGAGACGTTGGTTTTAAAACTATCATACTATGTAGTGCGAGGAACTGCACTGGAACTGGTCAAGTCTTTTTTATCTGAAAGAGTACAGAGAGTTGAAATAGATGGCGCCACTTCTACAGGTTCTAGATGTTGGCGTTCCTCAAGGGTCCATTCTGGGGCCATTTCTGTTTCTGACATATATCAATGATTTGCCTTTTATAGTTAAAGATATTGCTGACATAGTTTTATTTGCGGATGACACTTCTTTGCTGTTAAATGTAGATGAAAAGGATACTGATCTGAGTCATGTAAACTTTGTTTTGGATCAAATTTCACGCTGGTTCTCGACAAACAATTTACTATTGAATACTAAAAAAACAAAATGTTTAAGGTTTTCTTTGTCAAATGTAAGGGAAGTGGAGTCAAACGTCATACTGTGTGAAGATAAATTAAATATTGATAATAAGACCGTGTTTTTGGGTATAACTATCGATTGCAAGCTACAATGGGGCCCTCATATTGCGGCATTATCTTCAAGACTAACTTCTGCTATTTTTGCCATTCAGAGAATCAGACAGTTGACGGATGTTTCTACTGCGCGATTAGTTTACTTCGCATATTTTCATAGCATTATGTCGTACGGTATTCTGCTTTGGGGGTCTGCAGCAGACATTGAGACGGTTTTTATTTTACAAAAACGAGCCGTACGTGCAATTTATCAAATGGGTCCTCGTGATTCTTTGCGCAAATTCTTTAAAGAGGTTGGTATCATGACTCTTCCGTCTTTATATATCTACGAAAACATAATGTACCCTCGAAAAAATCTGCATAAAATGAAAATGAACAGTGACTATCATAATTTTAACACTCGTATCAAGGATAGAATCTCAATACCTAGGTTCAGACTCACGAAGACCAGTAAATCCTTCTTGGGTAATGGCATTTGTTTTTATAACAAAATCCCTAAACAAATTACAGAGCTCACTGAAAATAAATTCAAATTATATATAAAACACGTGTTAATAAACAAGTCATACTATAATTTTTCCAACTATTTAGAGGATAAGGATGTGTGGACACTTCCACTCCTCCCAGGCGATCAACTGGTGTGATAGGGGGGGCACTCGAGAGACATGGAGTTCCCCCTACCTCCGCCGGATGGTCGGCTCCTACTTGGAGGCCAGGTCGGTAGTATGCACCGGGCACGATGGGACCGTTTACCGGTTTCCGGTCGTATGCGGGGTTCCTCAGGGGTCGGTCCTCGGACCTCTCCTTTGGAATGTCGGGTACGACTGGGTACTGAGAGGCGCCCTGACCCCGGGCCTGAGCGTGATTTGTTACGCTGATGACACGCTCGTCATGGCCCGGGGTCAAGACTTCAGAGAGGCTACCCATCTCGCCACAGCGGGGGTGACCCTCGTCGTCGGTCGTATAAGAAGATTGGGCCTCGCGGTGGCGCTCAATAAATCCCAGGCCCTGTGGTTCCACAGGGCTGGGGTGACGCCACACAACCTGAAACCTACACAACAAATCATAGTATGGGTGATTTTCAACAATAGAAGTTAAAGTATGTTGTTTAAAGTCTACCATTGAGGCTATCACGTATAAGTTTGTAACCTGATCAATGAGTTTACGTCTGTGCATATCTACTAAAAATTTATGATGCGATAAAAAATCTTCGCCTAAGATCGGTTGTGTTACGTCTGCTACAATAAAATCCCAACGGTAAGGTCTACGGAGCTTAACATTTAATGTTAAAGATTTTACACCGTACGTAGAAATTTCGGTGCCGTTGGCTGCATACAATTTATAATCTGAACATTTAAGGTTTTTAAAAAGTTTGTGAGTTACTGGAATAACTGAAACGTTTGCACCTGTATCTACTAAGTATCGAAGTCCCGAGTTGACGTCCGTTACTGATAGGCGGCTGCTTGGTGTGACGGTACAGGTTTCTGCTGAAGACTGTACCGTCCTCCTCAGTTTTCCGATCGGGAGTAACGGCCTGTGGACGCGCACCACCTCCTCCAGCCAGACCGCCCGGAGGCCCACCATCAGGAGGTCCGCGATGCCGGCACAACAATAGGCACCGGGACACTCCAGCAGACGAGCCCCATTGGCGGTCGTCCGGAAGCGGAGGCCCTCCCCCGCTCCTATTTCCCCGAGGTCAATGGCCGTGCGCGCCTGGGCCATGACATTGGGGTATATCATGCCCTCGCCGGCTGGCAGCAGTGTGACCACCACTGCCGCTGACTTCGGTGCGCGCGGGCACTTCTTTTTGGGCTTCTTCTTTTTCTTGGCGGCCGGTGCTCGACCCTCCTGGGGAGCAGCCACGGCCGCCGTGGTCGTAGTCCGGTTGGTGGGGGTGGCAGGCGCTCGACCCTTCTGGGGAGCTTCTGCCACCGCCCGCGTTTTCGCCTGTGGGGAGGCTGCAGTCCCTCCAGTTGGTGAGGCCTCCGCCGCCACCGAAGGCGCCGCAATCCTGGCCCTTTTATTGCCCCGCCGCACCACTTCCGTCCAGGCGTCGTCCATAGTGGACGGCGCTGGCGGCAGCGGACGGGGCTTCGGTGCTGGGGCAACCGCCGCGCCAGCGCCGCCCCTTCTTTGGGGTTGGCCCCGCGGGGGGCCGACGAGCCGACTTGCGAGTGGTGGGGCGCGGCGGGGTGACGGAAGGTGGCGCCGCTGCGCTTCTGCCGAGCGGTTTTCTCTTCACGCGACCGCTCGGCCTCCGCCTCCGGCGACGATGCTCGGCTGACAGCCGCCAAGAACACCGGCACCAGTTTGCGGGCATCGGAGGCGATCGCTCGCAGCCGCTGCCCCTCCTCCCTGGCCCCCTTTCCTTAGGCCCGACTGGACGCATAAAGCGCCCTGCGCCCCAGGCTCTGCAGGATGGCTGAGTGCTCGTCGAGCTCCATCTGAGTCGGCCGAGCCGAGAAGTCTCGGCCGGGCCCGGCGCCGCCGCTCTTAGTGGCCAGCCATCCCGAGCGTCTCGTCCTCTGCGGCCTGTCACTGCGAGAGGACAAGTCGCTCCTCGAGGTCCTCCGCGCAGCGGACTTCCGCTTGCGGAGGACCCTTCCCGCCTGTTACTCTCCAGAGTTGACATCGTTGGGAGTGGTACTCCTCAGCGATATCGGCTCCGGTCCCGCATCCATCGGCTCTTCTTCCGCCTCCGAGCCCATCTCTTCCGCCCAATTGAACGGGACGATCTGGGCCCGGGCATCGGTGACTTCGTCACTCGCAGGACCGGCTACCTGCGAGCGCCTTCCAGGAGCTCCGTCCGTCGAAGGGGCCTGGTCGCCTACCCCTACGCGGGCATCGGTCGCACATTACACACTCGCGGGCCCGGATACCCGCGAGCGCCGAGTGCCTAGGGCCGGATCGTCCGGCGAGGCATTCTCATTCTGGGACTTATTCATTTGGTACGATGGATCCTTTGGGTGATTACTCACACCACTTACCCAAGGTGGTGCGGTCGCTTTTTCTGGGGGTATTTGGCCCCCAAGGCTCGCGATAGCCTGGGTGCAGGTTATGCGCCGCCTGCTGTTCGGCGTCCTTCTCCGGTGGCCCACTAGCCACCCTCCTCGTCCCCGAGGGCACCGCTTGCCTAACAAGCGGTGTGGGGAGAGGAGCTCCGTGTGGTCCGCTTAGTCGTGGCACCCTCTTGCCGACAAAACACCCTGCGGGGTGCGAGGGTGCACGCTTAAGCCCACCGCCACGACAAGGCGGGACCACAGGGGACGATGAGGACGGCCGGCGCACTGAGCCGCTGCTTCCGAATCTCGGGGGACCAAACCGTGTCGTGCGCCGCCTCTACGCGGGGGTGGTGCGTTCGATGGCCCTGTACGGCGCGCCCGTTTGGGCCAGACCGGGAAACCGGACAGCAACTGTTGTCCGGTTCCGCAGCGCGTCGTAGCTATCAGGGTCATCCGCGGATACCGCACCGTCTCCTTTGAGGCGGCGTGCGTGCTGGCGGGGACGCCACCTTGGGATCTGGAGGCGGAGGCACTCGCCGACGACTATCGTTGGCGCTGCGACCTCCGTGCTCTGGGTGTTGTGCGTCCCCTCAGAGCCGCGGTACGGGACCGGAAGGCCCAATCTCGACGGTCCGTGCTGGAGGCGTGGTCAAGACGCTTGGCCAACCTCAGCTGGGGTCTAAGGACCGTCGATGCGATTCGCCCTGTCCTGGAGAACTGGGTGAGTCGTGGCGAGGGACGTCTCACTTTTCGTCTGGTGCAGGTGCTGACCGGGCATGGCTGCTTCGGGAAGTACCTGCATCGGATACAGGTCGAGCCGACGACGAGGTGTCATCATTGTACGAGCGACCTGGACACGGCAGAGCATACGCTCGCTGTCTGCCCCGCATGGGAGGAGCAGCGCCGTGTCCTGGTCGCACAAGTGGGGCAGGACTTGTCGTTGCCGGGCGTCGTGGCATCGATGCTCGACGACGACCACCATCTCGCAGAAGGAGGCGGCGGGGCGGGAGAGGGAGAGCTCTTCCCTCCCCGACCAACCCCGTCGCCGCCGAGGTCGAGCGGGGGGCCGGCCTCGGGAGTTCTCCCGGGATCTGGCCCCCTAAGAGTACCGGGTCCACCAACATCGGACCCGAGGGGTGCTGCGCTAGGCATCAGCGCGCACCCTCCGTGCCATCTATCCGGGGGATGGCAAGCCGTGCTCCCCGACCCGGGCTGGTCCTGGGCCGGCCTGGGCCGAGGGAGACCCTTCATCACACGGCCCCATCTCGGCGGGCTTTGATTGGCCCGTTTACCGAGTGAGCCGGTGGTCGTTTCACCGACGGCTGCCGGTTCGACGTCCGGGGGTGACGGGGCGATACGTGAGCGACAATCGCGAACGCGTCCTGTCACCCCTACATCATCGGATGTCGAGCGTGATTGGCGGGAGGTTTTAGTGCGGTTCGACACCCACATACCCCACTCGCGGGGCGAGTGGAAGTCCGGCGATTTCCTCCCGTCAAAAAAAAAAAAAAAAGTCCAAGTTAGTCAGCACAAATGCTATCCTTTCAATACATACGGTTGCGAATAACAACACCTATCACCACCTGCTGAAAGAATTTCCGGACCTCACACGACCAGCTGGAAAACCGGATACATTCGTTAAGCATAATACCGTGCACCACATTCGTACCACACCCGGTCCACCAACTTTCGCGCGCCTTTGCCGTCTGGACCCCGTTAGGCACATCCAAGACTTCACGCAACAGCTGACAGGCCGCATCATTTTCTCCAAAATAGACCTAGTAAAAGCCTACCAACAAATACCTGTTACAGAAAACGATACACCTAAGACCGCAACAACCACTCCCTTCGGTCTATTCGAATTCCCATTCATGACCTTCGGACTTAAAAACGCAGCGCAAACCTTCCAGCGCCTCATGGATGAAGTTCTTATAGGATTAGACTTCTGTTACGGCTATTTAGATGACGTGCTCATCAGCAGCAACAGTGCCAGCGAACATGAGCAGCATCTAAGGCAACTTTTCTAGAGACTATCGAAGTATGGCGTCTTAATTAACACCAGCAAATGTGTATTCGGACAACCAACAGTGAAGTTTCTGGGATACGAAGTTACTAAAGAAGGTATACGGCCCCTCGATACCAAAGTTCAAGCAATTCAAGATTTCCCAACACCAAAAACGATCAAAGAACCACCGAAGAAAGTGCTGGTCGTCAAGGCGAAGCCTCCGACCGCCCTCGTCCCATAGCTGTGCGGTTGGCTCGTCGTGGTGATCGTGACGCATGGCTCAGCGCCGCACGCGCGCGCCGTACACTCACTTCTGCCGATCTGGAGCTGCCTGGAACACCTCAGCGGGTTTACATGAACAGATTCACCCATTAGACAGACACTTTTAGTGGGATTTAGTTTTAATATCTGTTGTCTACTGCCACAAATTAAGTACTTTGTTTTAACTGGATTAAGTAACAGGCAGTTGTCCACAGACCATGAGGCTATCCTATTCAGATCTTCATTTAATTTCACAATAGTCGAATCAATATCGTTGGGCCTACAGGATATATAAACTTGTATATCATCAGCATAGATATGAAACCTACAATTCTTTATATTTGTAACAATGTCGGCTGAATAGAGAATGAACAGGATAGGTCCCAAAATTGAGCCCTGAGGGACTCCCCTACTGACAACTACCCTGCTTGACATTTTAGTGGTTCCATCCTGACAATCAAGCTTCACACACTGAGAACGATTACTCAGGTAACTTTTAAACCATTTTACAGCCTTAATGTCAAAACCATAAAAACTTAATTTCGCCAATAACAGATCTATGTTTAGTGAGTCAAAAGCTCTAGAAAAGTCCAACAACACCAGAATTGTACACATACCCCTATCTTGTGCTTCTAGTATTAGTACTGCGACCCTTTCTGAACCCTGATTGCAAGTCTGGCAAGATGTTATGCTTCTCCAGGAATTCAGTTAGCTGGGAGCAGACCGCCCTCTCCGACACCTTCGACAGACAAGGCAAAATACTTATCGGCCTTATCTTTCAGCTCAGTTGGATTACCTATTTTAGACAATGGCCGTACTACTGCTTGCTTCCACACATCTGGAAAGCTGCATGTCTCTATATATTCGGGACTAAAAGTGAGTGTTACAGTGCCAGTACGTGTAGAACAGTGAAATTGTGATGTAATTATTAAAATTAAGTAAATATTAATGTTTTTGTATTGTATTTAGATACTCAAGTAATGTAACTAGTAAGATAAGTATCATATTAAGATTGTAACAGATTGATTCTTGCCTATTGACTTGAAGGAGCGAGAGCGTTAGCGGCAACGTTACCGCGTTACGATATATAAAGAGGCGCGTTTTTGCGCAAATCATCGCAGTCCGGCGCTCGCTCTCAAACGGAACAGACATACGGAACAAGTCAAGCATCAATCTGGAATCGCCATAATAATAGTGTATGGACGAATAAATGAAGATTTACACTCATCCGGATTTTTATTGAAACGACGCCGTGAAGTACAAGGGCACTTGAACTGCTTGCCACAGTCGAAATTCTGCAATCCAACGACTCGGGAAGGAACGCTGTCGTCGTCCCGAACATAAATTGGTCCTTCGAAGCCGGATTATCAGAATTTCGACGCAGCCATGGTCACAACAAGATCACAGAGTGGAAGACAAGCGTCTAGCCGAACCCGTGGAGATGTTGCTGTTAGAGAACATAGCCCGCAAGCCACTGGTATCGCTGCCATTTCCGAACCCGCCGACGCCGCCGTCACCACACCTATTGTCTGCACATCAAATACGCCATCAACCTCGATAGCTGTGTGCAGTACAGTCGTGACCTTAGCAAGGAACACTCAAGAACAAAACGCCGCCGCCCTTTTGAGTACACAGATGGACGCCATGAACAAACAAACAGCTCCATCTGCCTCCCAGCTTACTTTGAAGTCAAAGAGCAGGAAATCAACGAAGAAACGTGCCTCCGAGATCGCCAGAACGAAGAAACAAATCTTGGAGTTGAAATTGCAATTGGCTACCGCGCATCTCAACGCCCTCGAAGCAGAGGATGAATCCGACGACGAGACCGTCGACAGTCAAGACAGCGACTGTGAGTCGATGCACAGCAAAGGCACGAAAGTTGACGCTTGGCTTAGCAACACTCAGCCACACATGTTAGCCACGTCCAACGAACCGCATCTCCAACAAGCAACAGTAGAATGCATCAAACAGGAAGCCGCTAGTAAACATACATCTAATGAACAAGAGAATCAACAAAAGTTGGATCTACGTGAACTCGTCTCGGCAATCACACTCGCCGTGAAATCTGCACTACAAGCAAGGCCGACGCGATACAATATTGATCTACCGGAATTCAATGGAGCCTATCAAGACTGGTTGTTGTTCAAAACTGCATACCTCGAATCATCGAATGACTATACCAACACAGAAAATATGTCAAGATTACGTCGCAGTCTCAAGGGCAGAGCCAAGGAAGCCGTCGAGAGTCTCCTCATCAACAGCACAGATCCAACAAAAGTATTGAAGCTTCTCGAATCTACATTTGGAAGACCGGACGTCATTGCACGAGTTGAACTAAATAGACTTAGAGCATTGCCACGCATCTCCGATACATCGAAAGACCTCTTCAAGCTATCGTGCACGCTTACGAACATCGTCGCAACTCTTCGCGCACTGAAACGTGTGCACTACCTGTACAACCCGGAACTCACGAAGTTAACAGTGGATAAGTTGACGCCAACGCTTCGCAGTCGATGGTTGGACTTTGCAGCCGCACAACCTGAAGATGAAGCCGACCTACTGAAGCTCTCTCGCTTCTTAGAAAAAGAAGTGGACTTGCGACCCCGACTACCTTAGCTGCTGTTGGAGGCAAGCTCTCCACCTCCGAGCCGTACTTCGTTCCCCCAACCGACGATTGTTGGTTCGGGGACAATTGCGGCTTGGCGGCTATACATGTTAGGAGAGCCGCGGTGATCCCGTGGCCAAGGGTTCTGGGTTCGTCGCGGTTTCGATTTGAGACACCGTCGTGATCGGGGTGTATTTCTCTTCGAGTCGGCCTACCGTCGAGTTTGAGCAGTTCCTGGACGGGCTCGAGGCGATTACTCACCGCCTTGCCCCCCGTCCAGTGATACTCGCGGGGGACCTCAATGCGAATGCGAAATCTGTCGCTTGGGGCTCCCCCCGCTCTAAAATTCGCGGTAGGCTGCTGGAGGAGTGGGCGGTCGCGACTGGCCTCTGAGTACTCAACAGGGGTTCGGTCGCGACTTGCGTGCGATGGCAGGGCGAGTCCATCGTAGACGTTAAGTTCACGAGCTCTGCCATCGCGGATCGCATCCGCGGCTGGAGAGTGTTGGTGGGTGCGGAATCGTTGTCGGTTCACCGATACATTCGGTTCGATCTTTCCGTCCCTACGCCGGCTGCGGACGCCCGCGGGAGTGCGTCCCGGTCATTCTCCAGGTGGGCATTGAAGCTCCTGAACAAGGAGCTCTTGATGGAAGCCTCTACTGTGGCGGCGTGGATGCCCATGCGTCCACACCCCGAGGACGTGGAGGCCGAGGTGCTCTGGCTCCGGGATGCTTAGCTTGGCTTAGCGACGTTTCGATGCCCCGGGTCGGCCCTTGGTCTCCCACGAAGTCGACGTACTGGTGGTCGCCCGAGATAGCGCAACTCAGAACTGTATGCGTCCGGGCGAGGCGCCAGTGCGCTCGACACCGCCGTCGCCGCCTTCCGCGTCGCAACGACCCCGTTGCCTTCGCGGAGGAGGAGGCCCGGCTGCATAGCTTATAGGCGAGGGGAGCCATGCGGCTGGCCATCAAGATGGCCAAGGAGCAGCACGGCTGGGTCCAGGCCTTGGCCCTCAATGCCCTAGGGGACCGACTCTTGAGGCTTTACGACTCTTGCCTCGGGTCGGGACGGTTTCCCTCGCTGTGGCGGGAGGGTAGACTCGTCCTTCTCAGGAAGGAGGGGCGTCCGGCGGATACAGCCGCATGTTATCAGCCATGCCAAATTGCCATGCCAAATTGTTATCAGCCATATGGTAGCGGCGGCCATCTTGGATTTCAATTTTTATAGTACAACGTATTCTGCTTGTTGAGCCCTTTCATTTGATACCCATATTGATGGGATTGATAAAACCTCAGATTATGCCACTCATATTAAAGTCACCAAGAATAAGGAAAACATCCCGTGAGCGGTTTTGCATCGTATTGTTCAATTTTTGTAGAAAGTTCGATAGTTGATCTGAAAAAGATAACCCTGCGTTCTGACTGCAGAGATATAATACACATAGGTGCAGAAGCCCGTTATCGTTACGTTTGGTTCCATGCAAACGAACCGTTAACCATAGATTTTCAGCTGAGGATTCGAAAGAAGGTTGGCGTGATACTGGTATATGCTTACGAATAGCAATTAGAACACCCCCTCCGCGTCTTTGCTTAGTGACGTCGTAGCATACAAACAACGGGATGAAAAGAGACAGATAATAAATAGGTTATCAAAACATGCCTGACTCAAAACACGATCAGCAGTGCAGCGAGCGTAAACAAAAGAGTGTATAGAAAACAAACAAAGGCGACGAGTTGAGTTAAATAAACAAGCAGGTGTACGCAGTCTTTGGAACATTCCTAAAATAATACAATTAGCAATTAAAAGCATGACAATTAGTCGAAAATAAGGATAAAGAAACGTAGCAAAATCTAGGAAGCATTTTACATAATTTTGTTTAAATCGTTTTCATTCTGGATTGTGGAAACAGGAGATGTGTCGTTTTACGAACATGTATTTTACAATGTTTTACCCAAACGTATTTATAGTTTTTATCTTTAGCTAACGATTTTACTGAGTTCAATATTTTTTTCGGGTTACTATTCAGGTGATCATTAACGTAGATTATATTCGGCGATCCCAGGAAACCAATATTTTGTGCCATTAGAACCTTCTGTCGCGCCGCTGTGATAAAATCTTCTTTGGCATATCGGTTTAGAAAACCAACGATGATCGACTTCTCCTTGGAATTATGCAGGGGTATTCTGGAAATGTAGTTAACTTAAGTTTTTGGCAGAGGAAAATCTATTTTCTTAGATAGTGTATCAAGTACTGAAAACAGGTTCTCATCTCTCTTAATTGGTACACCCTTGATTTCCACATTGTTCAGCCTTGACCTTTGGTCATTACGAGTTAACTCATTTTTCAATCTTGCAACTTCACCCTCCAAAGAAGTAACAGCACGCTGCGATTGTTCAACGCTTGATACTCGGGTTTCTATAGCAACCAGTTTAATGTTAACCTCTTCTATCCTGGCACAACTGAATTCGCAAGACTGTTTGAGGTCAGACAGTTCTTCTTTTATAGCGCGAATATCATCGACCAATCCGGGTAGGCCAACCAGCTGTCGCTTCAAGTCAATGATTTCCTTCAGGACTGACTCAAGTGACGCCGGTTCGAGAGGAGACAATACTGGTGATGCGACGCGATAACCCGGGCACTCCCACTGGGTCCTTCTGTCCGATCCCAATTTTCTCTATCCGGCTTCAATAATGTTAGCGCATGGAAAATCTAAATGTTTCTCACAGCTGCCGCACTGAACACCGTCGTTGAAGAAAGTATTGCAGATGACACATGTAAACGACGCGCCAAACAATTTTGTAAATATTTTAAAATTAGCTTGATAAGCGTACATTTTATTTTGTTTTGGTTATGTTTTGTTCAAATGCTATTTTTTATAAATAAACCACTTACGCTCGCGTGAGCGTGCGCTTGCTTAACTTTGCATAGACACTCGGCTCCGCGATGTGACGTCATCGCGTAGCCGGGCTTCGCTAGCGGCGCGGCGCGAGTCCCATCCCACACCGCGCTGCCCGACCCCGCGACCCGCAGTCGCCCGCTATCACCTAAACGATTCGCATGTATGCACGCTTGCCACGCTCACGCACCGTTTTGTGTTCAAAACTGTGTTTTTATTTAACAATCACATCCTCTTGCACGCATCCTTAACAAGTTGGTCAACTTCGAGCCGGATAACATCATCCCACGCATTGTGTCACGCTTATTAAAGCATGTTCAAGACGCCGCCTTCACCAAGCACGCGTCGCCATTTTGATGACAGGATGGTACAAACGCGTAGCGCTGTGAAGAAAGAATTACTTCGCAGGAATGTGGCCGCATCAGACAAAATGCGCATGGATCAACCAGCACGAGAATTCCAATCTGAAATTCTTGGCGCAGAAAAACCCGCTCTCACGAAGAAACCCCATACCGACTTCGGCTTGGAACGAAAAAGTGTTTAATTGAACAAAAATTGGCGGCAGATTTAGCCGCGCTCGACGCGAACTCGGAAATACAAGATAGCGCGACTCGTGAAAGTTTTTCGTGTTCCGAAAACAAAGTTGAACAATGGCTAGAAGAATCTCACATGGCAGGTACCTGCGCTGACGCCGGCTTCCGTGAATTGGTTAGCGCTATCCACCACTCTAACGCACAGTGTCAACACTTGATGGCCCGATGCTCGTCATCCAGAGATCTACCACAATTTTACGAAGATGCTCTGGAATGGCTCAGCTTCAAACAAGCATACATCGAGTCATCGAACATATGTTAATACACTGCAGCGAAGAGCATGTGGAGGCTACGCAGGGCCCTTCGTGGAGGAGCAAAAGAAACCGTCGCTTTACTTTTCATCGGAAACACGCCACCAGACACAGTGATGGAAGCATTAGAAATGCGCTACGGCAGACCAGAGGTTATCATACATAAAATAACACATAATTTGAAGAAAATTAATCCTCTGCCACAAAATTACCATCAAGAAATAGTGTCTTTCTCTATAAAAATCAAAAATTACGTAGCAGCTGCTCAAGCCATTGGAGAAGCAGATTATCTTCGAAGCCCTGAAATGCTGACATCAGTGTTGTCAAAGTGTCCGTCCACACTCATCAACAAGTGGGCGGAGTACTTTAGTGTAAAAGTTAATAACAGTGTAAAGTCAAAATTAGAACATTTCTCTGAATTTTTATACAAGAAGCAAACATTGTGTCAATGGCAGGTTTGACAAACATACATAGTCAAACTGATCACAAAAGAGTTTACGGAGATCGTAAGGAACAACTTGTTTTAGTGGGACAGCGAAGTGACTCATCTAACTCCAAAGGATGTGGTTTTTGTCACGGCAGCCATCATCCGATCACCGAGTGTGCTCGTTTTAAGAGAGCTTTGACCAAGGATCGCTGACGCTACGTGAAAACTAACAGACTGTGCCACAAGTGTTTTTTTTTTATTGCCATGTAGGCAGACGAGCCTACGGCCCACCTGATAGTAAGTGTCTGCTAGAACGGCACAACCGAGATACATGTTCCTCAGCAGCCTGTGGAATCGATGACTGCGACCTTCCTCATCACCGTTTGCTGCATTCGAAAAATAAAAACAAAACCTGTGACAGTGTATTATTCTTATTCTTTATTGTACATAAAGCAACATAACAAATAACACAAAAATATGAAAAAAGCAGGTACAATGGCGAGCTTAACCCATGTATGAGTGTATGGGACAAAGTGAACAGTGAAAACAATATTTTAGAGACTGTAGCTTATACTAATGACTATAACAGTATGTCTGTGTTTTTAAAAGTTGTTCCAGTAATAATAAAATAGATACAGTCGTGGGAATTATAAAACCGTTGGGCACGTCAATTTTCTACAATCGTTGTTGTCTTAATTATAGTGTAACATTACAAAACAAACATTTTAATCAACGATTAGACAATGGACGTGCCCAACGGTTTTATAATTCCCACGACTGTATCTATTTTATTATTTTTTGGTTTTTAGTACATTTATCTTAAACATTGCAATGTATGTTTAACATAAAACCGTTTAACTTAAAAAGTTTTTTACCTATTTTTATTTTCTAGTTTTTAGTTTGATAAAAATTGTTATCAGCCATTTGGTAGCGGCGGCCATCTTGGATTCCAATTTTTTATAGCATATTGTTTTCTGCTTGTTGAGCCCTTTCGTTTGATACCCATATTGATGGGATTGATAAAACCTACGTTATCCGCCATTTTGTAGCGGCGGCCATCTTGAATTTATAATGATAATGAAGAAACATAATTGTATTGTCACCAAAATCCAAAGTGTGTACAAAATTTCAGATTAATCAGTTGAAAGGAAGAGGGTGAAATTTGAATTACTAGATTTGACGGAAGAATAAATTATAAATAAAGAAAAAAAAAAGAAAGAATAAAACAAACGGGGTGAGCTAAATAAAACCGTTTAAAAATACATGGACCTAATTGTGTGTTTAGTACATATGCACTTCTTGATGATGGTGCAACGGTGTCTCTCATATCGGCATCCTTTGCTGACCGTGTCGGCTTAAATGGACATAAACAAAACTTATTAGTGCATGGGATACAGAACTGTCATGTGAAAGTGAAGTTATTGACTGTAAGATTAGTGATAATAAAAATAAATTAATTAATGTTACTTTGCGCAAGGTTCAGGAACTGAATTTACCAATTCAAAAAACATCTAAAATAGTTCTTGAAAAATATAATCGTTTAAAGATATTAAAAATAAAATACAATAAAATTCTGAAAAACCTACAATATTGTTAGGACAAGACAACTATGATTTAATTATGCCACTTAAAATATTAACTGGAAAGAAAAATGAACCTTGTGCAACATTGACACCACTAGGGTGGTGTATTCATGGTATGTGTTCTGGTTTGGCGAGGGCATTGACCTGCAATGTAACTGCCCACCTACAACTACTCACGAGCTGCAACATCTCAGACATTCCTGCACATAATACCATTGTCAACTCATCAGTACTGCAGACAGAAGACAACAACATCTGCCACCATGCCGACACTCAACTTCATGAACTGGTTAAGAAGAATTTTATGTTCGAGAGTATCGGTGTGAGTACCGACCACGTCAAAGCAAGGATGAGCTGAAAGCTATAGCTACACTCAATGAATCTGCTTCATTGAACAATGGAGTCTGGGAAGTAACACTACCATGGAAGGACCGGAACTCAAAAATGGTGGAATCATATTACAATGATTTTAAGCGCTTTAAATCTGTTGAAAATAAAATGAAAAGAGATGAAGGATATGCATTCAGATATAAAGAAAGAATTGATCACTTATTACAAAATAATTATGCTAGAAAATTACAACCTGAAGAAAAAAAGTAAAATATGAATAAAACTTGGTACTTACCTCACTTTGCTGTTGATAACCCTAACAAAAAGAAGCTAAGGTTAGTGTATGATGCTGCTGCAACATCACATGGTTAGTCACTAAATGACTACTTGCTGCCGGGGCCGAACCTCTTGAGCTCACTCCTAGGCATAATGTTCAGATTTCGAGAACAACGTGTTGGACTGACAGGTGATATTAAAGATATGTTCCTGCGTATTAAAATTAAAAATGAAGATCAACATGCTCTGAGGTTTCTGTGGCGTGACAACCCTGAACAAATGAATGATGCCATCTTCCAGCTCCATCATCAGACCTTGACATTCATCCTCTACGCAAAGATCTCATCAGGACGCTTCATTAGAGCCTAAACACGATGAGGTTATCTTGCTTATTGACGGAGTTCCCATAGCCACCTACCAGCTCCATCATCAGACTTTGACATTCATCTACTAGGCAAAGATCTCATCAGGACGCTTCATTAGAGCCTAAACACGATGAGGTTATCTTGCTTAATGACGGAGTTCCCATAGCCACCTTCTAGCTCCATCATCAGACCTTGACATTCATCCTCTACGCAAAGAACTCATCAAGACGTTTCATTAGAGCCTAAACACGATGAGGTTATCTTGTTTAATGACGGAGTTCCCATATCCATCTTCCAGCTCCATCATCAGACCTTGACATTCATCCACTACGCAAAGATCTCATCAGGATGCTTCATTAGAGCCTAAACACGATGAGGTTATCTTGCTTAATGACGGAGTTCCCATAGCTACCTACCAGCTCCATCATCAGACCTTGACATTCAGCCTCTACGTAAAGATCTCACCAGGACGCTTCATTAAAACTTAAACACGATGAGGTTATCTTGCTTAATGACGGAGTTCCCATAGCCACCTTCCAGCTCCATCATCAGACCTTGACATTCATCCTCTACGCAAAGAACTCATCAGGACGCTTCAGTAGAGCCTAAACATGATTGGCTGGGTCGATTTGGATGGGACTTTCAATGGCCAAGCTTATGTAATAAAGACTAACTTTTTTTTTTCAGTTGTAGGAAATCACCGGATATGTGGGAGATGAACCGCACTAAAACCTCCAACCGCTCACACTCAGCGTCTGAACCCCGGCTGAGGCCAGAACCCAGCACGGGGTTTGTAGGGACGGCGCGACGCGTTACGCGCTCGGCACTCTTTCCAGTCGCAATACGAATTACTCAATATGACTGGTTCAGCCGGCCACTTTAGTCGTAGCTCCAGTTGCGACGATTCACCATATAAGTTGGAGATCTCTTTATGTTGGCCTCAAAACTCTTCAAGTACATGTTTTTTTTTAATTGTTACTTTTAAAACATTTTAAATTATCTTAATTCTATATTTTTATGTCATAAAATAATAATTTTCTCGCCAAGTCACGCTATTAAAGCATTTTTATGAATAACTAGATGACCCTCGCAACTTCGTCTGCGTCACAAAGGGGTTCAAACAGTACTCGCAATGTTGTTATTTGCGCGGATCGCGTTGGGTGTACTTTTTTGCGTTTTATACTCGTCATAACTTCTCAACGAAAAGTCCGATTGGAATAAAACAAAAAGTAATTTACTTCTACATTAATAATCTTGATAACATAATACTTAATTTGGATAAGGGTTAATATAACGATACTCATGTAGCGTTAAATTAATTTTTCGGACATTTTTTTTAATTTTATAAACATAAAAGTGGTTATTGTGACTAAACTATAATAGTTACATATATGCTGTCGCGGACTTTTTTGTTTGTCTTACAAAGACCTAAAAACCCGTAGTACATCATTTTGTTCTATTGTCAATAGATTTTGCAGCGTACGCATAAATAGGTTTTCGATATTTCACCTCGTCTTACAAATTCGATATTTTCATACGGATCCCTAATTTTTTTGAAAATAAAATATAGCCTATGTTACTCGGGGATAATGTAGCTTTCCGAAGGTGAAAGAATTTTTGAAATCGGTCCAGTAGTTTCGGAGCCTATTCATTACAAACAAACATACAAACAAACAAACAAATCTTTCCTCTTTATAATATTAGTATAGACTATCACCGAACGTAATACCCATCGACGTCATTTCGCTTATATTTTTTTTAATACTGAACCGATTTTGATAAAACAACGACTAAATGTTAAGCGAGACTTGCCATAATACATTACAAAAAACCCCAACTAAATTGGTTCAGCCGGTTCGGAGATTAGCGTGCACAAAGATAAAGACAAACAGACAGACAAAAAAAAATCTAATTGCAGTTTTGGCATCAGAATCGATAACCAAACACCCCCTACTAGTTTTTTTTTTGATATTTTCAATGTACAGAATTGACCTCTCTACGATTTTATTATAAGTATAGATAATACTATAAACGAAATTTTACTACACAATTGTAGTAAATAACTAACAACTACTAAAATACTAAAGCTACAAAAATTATATAATACTTTGAAATATACAATAATAATAATAATAACCCCACCGATGTGTCTTCACGTTGTCGTCGTGGTGGGGCTTGCGTGCTACAATGATCATCTAAGCTATAGCGGTAGAGCCACTCATGCCGGCAAGGTTAGATGTGAGGAGCCAGACAAAGCAAGACACTGCTTCTGATCCACTCCCAGATCAGAAGTATTCCCTTTCCCTTATCTCCTGTCCCAAGTCCTTTATATCCATCAAAGTCCCAACTTCCTAACCTAACGCTGCGTATCCCTATCCCTGTCCTATTCCTACTCCAAGCTAAGGTGGAACAGCATACGCCGAGAGCTGCATGGCTAAGGGAGAGCTTAGTCGCTAGTATGCGAACTCGAGAGACCAGGGGAAATCTCGTTTCATCCTACCCTTCCCGCGGTGAACGCAGGGCTCTGCCGCGGGTGACAACAAGTCCCTAGCTACTCGTGGGAACTCGATGATAACTAGATCTAAAATTAAAAAACTTAACTGCAATACTATTGCGAATAACGGGCCAATAGAGCCCAGCACTTCACAATCTCCATCATCATCATCACTATCATCGCACAGTCTTTTTTCATCCCCTATCTCATCACCGCAATCATTTTTGTCAACGCATGTTACACAAGAAGCAAATTTTGCTACCTCTCTTGTGTCCATCAATGACAATACTGACTCTAATTGCACTACAGAAAGAGTATTAAAAATACATAGCGATAGAGTCAATTTACATAATCAAAACGACAACAGAAACTCACCATTTAATCCGGCCGACTCGTCCCTATCATCGACGCCATCTGCCCATTTTAGTGCTTCGAAACAAAGAGTAGGAGATCAACGTAGAGCAATAATCAGAAATAATCTTTTACCAAACAGTCAACTAGAAAAAAAATATAATGATGTCAAAACTAAATTAGAGTCTACACTGCAACAAGACTTAAGTCATGCCCAAACACTTACTACCCAAGATATTGGTTGTCGAATGAAATGGACTGATGACCACAATGAAGTTATACTTAGAGCATATTATAAAATAGCACGGCTAGAAAGAAACTAATAAAACAGCATACAGAAAATATTTACATGACGAGTTTATCAATACATTCCCTCATTTGGCACACATTTCAGAACAAAGAGTCGCAGATCAAAGAAGAGCCATTATTAACAATAAGTACTTTACTGATGAAAAAATTCACAACATCAAACAAGACATTGCTAGAGAGCTACATATTAATACCAGCGAAAGACAAGTCAGCAACACTACTGCACAAAACTATACTTATCAAAACAACCTATTTACTGAAAATAACACTTCACCTCAGTATTTTAACACCCAACCAAACTCATCGGGAATTGGTCTATCCCACGAAAATACATTCGATGTAAATTATACCACACAAACTAACTCAACCTTACCAACATACAATCAAATAGATAATAATATTATGAGCACACATACAGCATATGAAATACCTACAACACAAATCGATCAAGATGACAGTCTAAAAATCGATGAGAAATTTAACGAGATACTAGCACATTTCACAAACACAAACCCAATCACAAGAACATTCATACCAAAACAGAGAGCTACTAAAAAACTAGCAATTACAGTACAATATTTAAATAACATCTTACTACCAAAACATATAAATGAAAACACAGATTTTTACACTTTTCAGACTATTATATATAGTGCGGCATGGACAACCGCAAAAATTAACGGAGCTAAAATATCACTTATCCCAAAAAATGCACCAACACAAACTACAACAAAACCAAAGTGGCAAATTAGAATAGAAAAGAACATCGAAGATTTGAGAATTAAAATTGGCCGACTGACTCAATATACTAAAGGCAATAGAAGTAGAAAAATAATGAAATATGTAGATTCTATATGTCAACAACATGAAGTTCATGCACAATATGAACCACTAAACACCAAAATTGATCATTTTTTAGATACGTTGAAACAGAAACTTAGCGCTAAAACAAAGAGATTAAAACGATACAAAAACTGCACATTACCCAGTTCAAGAATAATGAAAAACAATTCTATCGCTCATTCGGAAATACAACACCACATAGCGCCCAAAATAACCTCCCATCATCAGAACAATTTAAAGAATTCTGGAAAGACATATGGGATATCCCAGTTGAAAACAATTCACAAGCTACATGGTTACAAGCCCTATCAAAAACCACCGAAAAACATGAATCAATGCAATTTGCCGATATCTCCAAGGAAATTTTTGATGAAGTAGTTAAAAAATTACATAATTGGATACCTGGCTCACATCACATTCATAATTACTGGTACAAGAAATTTACTTTTATTCACCCACACTTATATAAATGTGTAAACGATTTTGTCAATAACTCAAGCACTATGCCTGGATACATTACCGAAGGAACCACATATATGATTTCTAAGGATCCCAAAGACACCCAAAATATTAGTAAATATAGACCCATCACATGCCTACAAACTATTTATAAAATTATTACTTCATGCATCGCAGAATCCATTAATGAGCATATCAAAAATAATATACTTTATGAGGAGCAAAAGGATAAAAAGGATGTAGAAAGTCAAGCCAAGGGTGTAAAGAGCAATTGACTATAGATGCAGTGGTCTCTAAGTACGCCATCATCAGAAAGAAAGACATCTTCACAATGTACGTAGACTATCAAAAGGCATTTGATTCTGTCCCCCACTCATGGCTCCTGCATGTATTAATAAGATCCACCCCACTATTACACAGTTTTTACAATACTCCATGGGCCACTGGTCTACAGTAATAAAGCAATTCGCTCACGGAATAGCAACACAGAACCGATTAGGATACGAGAGGAATATTTCAGGGAGATGCCCTAAGTCCTCTTTGGTTCTGTTTAGCTCTCAATCCACTTTCCCATCTTCTGATCGAATCTAATAATGGTTTCCAAATATCAAATAATGAAAACAGTTATTCTCTCTCTCATCTACTGTACATGGACGATATAAAATTATACGCAAATACTATAGACAATTTACATACTTTAGCAGACATAACACAAGAATTTTCCAGACATATCAACATGCACTTTGGCATTGATAAATGCAAAATTCAATCTGTTAAGAATGGTAAAATAGAACCAAATCATTATGAGCTTCAAAGCGGTGAAATAATAGAACCAGTTGATAATACTACAGGATACAAATACCTAGGATACCAACAGACGCAACAAATCAATCAAAAATAAACTAAAATAACATTAGAGAAAAAAATTAAAAGTAGACTACACAAAATTTTAAATACACAACTTAATTCTAGAAATATAACTAAAGCCATTAATACTTTCGCTATACCGATCCTTACTTATTCGTTTGGCATTATTCGTTGGTCACAATCAGATCTTAAAAGATTACAGCGCATAATAAATACCTTACTATCAAAATATCGCAAACACCACCCACGGTCATGCTCTCAAAGACTCACACTTCCAAGAGCCGAGGGTGGACGCGGACTGATAGATATTCAAAACCTACATAATAAGCTAATATCTACTCTACGCAATTTTTTCACAGGCCATACATCTACACTACATAAAACTATAGTCGAAGCAGATACTAAACTTACGCCGCTAAATTTATCTGATCACACCCAACAAAAAAATGAGAACCTTATATCCAATAACCAAAAACTTGATACTTGGATACAGAAATCCCTCCACGGGAGACATCGTCAAGACCTTCTAAAGTCGAACGTCGATAAAACGTCATCGAACGCATGGCTTGTGAGGGGGGACTTGTTTCCCGAAACAGAGGGATTTATGATAGCTATCCAGGATCAAACTATAGACACAAGAAATTATAGAAGATATAAAAAAAAAGATAGAAATCTCGTATCAGACATTTGTAGACATTGCCATAGTAGTCCAGAAACCATCCAGCATATCACCGGTGCCTGCAAATCTATTGATTGTGTTCGGTGTTTGTAGTCTGTTTGTGTTATTACACAAGCAGACTACAAACACCGTCATGATCAAGTTGCAGCCATAATACACCAATACCTAGCACATAAATACTTATTGATACCTAAAGGGGACCCTATTACAAATATACACCACAAACAATCCTTCAATCTACACAATATAAATTGTACTGGGACCGTACCATAATCACGGACAAAACAATATATTACAACAGACCAGACATCTTACTTCATGACAAAGTTAATAGCACCATATACCTTATTGACATAGCAATTCCTAATACGCATAATATTCAATCCACCTACACTACAAAAATAGCAAAATACACAGAATTATCGATAGAGTTAAAAAACCGATGGCATGTAGATAAAGTTAAAACCATACCTATTATATTATCCTCCACGGGGGTAATACCCGATACTTTACATAACAGTTTGGATTCTTTAGGTATTCATAAGTCAACATACACACACTACTTCAAAAAGCTACCATATTAAACACCTGCAGGATCGTTAGGAAATTTTTGTCAATAGACACGTAAAAAATTATTTTAAACATACAAATTTTACCCACCAACCATTTCAAGCTTGGCCAAAAACCCGCTGAAATGGTAAGCCCCAAAACACTTGGGAGAACATTAAGTTACTTTATGTCATAATAATAAATAACAATATATAAATACATAGAATATCAATATATGTATAAACGAAATGTGTAATAATATTAAATGTAGGTTTTCGCATCCGTTGCATACGTCCGTTCAATACGATGCGTTGTTTTTTTTTTTTTTTTTTGAGCTCAGAAGGGGCTCAGCTGAGAAAGGGGGTAGGAAGGGACTGCTAAAAGTCGCCGCAACTTGTTAGCACATAATGATTCTACCACTGGATTCGGAACGCGACCCAACTGAGAAGAACCAGCAAGAAACTCAGCGGGCGTGCAAATAATGGAAAGCAGTACACCAGAAAATAATTTATTAAATAACAAACTAAAACGAACTTGCAGGAAACGGGTGATGATGATGACGCTTCATGGGGCACGTTGAACTCTGCGTCGAGCTCGACGATGACGAGTGAGGAATCCGGGGCGCCGTCTCGGTCTGTCAGCATTAGGGCTGTCAGCGAGCAGCATCGTTAGCGCGTCGGCAGGGTCCGTGAGAACGTGTCGCGGGCGTCGGCGTTTCGCGTTACGGGCGTGGGCGGGGTCGGGCGCGTAGTTCGCGGCGGCTACGATGAGAGGATCACTATGATCCTCCGCGGTCTTGAAGTATCGCTCGGAAGCTTGCTTCAAGAACTTAGAGACGGGGACGAGGTCGAAATCGTCATGAAGGTCGACGTTCCGCATATACCACGGAGCACCGACGGCCTTTCGCAGAAACCGATTCTGCAGAACCTGGAAGGACTTTAGGTGAGAACGCTCCGCATGAGCGAACGCTGGACTTGCATAAGTCATGATGGGTCTGACGCAAGTTTTGTAAAGAGTCAACTTATTACGAAGTGACAATTTACTACGCTTGCAGATCATGGGGTTGAGTCTACCGAGGATGAAAGCGGCGCGATCGCGCAAAGCTTTGATGTGCTGATGGAAGGTCATGGCACGATCGAAGATGACACCTAAGTATTTGACCTGACGGGCCCAGGGAATGAGGCGACCGTAGAGAGTGACTGGGGGAGTTTCATTCCTCCGGAGAGTACGACTGCGGGACTCCGCAGTCGGGAGACGCCTCGAGGATCTTTCGAAGAGCACAGCTGTACTCTTCGCAGGGTTCACTTCGATGCGCCACTTCCGAAACCAATGACCTAATGCTGTGACGGCTGCGTGAAGTTGTTTGACGATGAATGCCCTGTTTCTATCAGAATAGAAAACGGCAGTGTCATCGGCGAAGAGAGCCAGTGAGGTGGGGAAAGTACGAGGAATATCACTCGTAAACAAACTGAAGAGTAGGGGGGCGAGGACGGAGCCCTGAGGGACTCCGGCGTTAATAGGACGAGAGGAGGAGCGGACGCCCTCCAATCGATACCGAAACGAGCGATTCGACAGGTAGTCTCGAATGATGAGCACGAGACGATCTGGCAAACCCAGTTCGTACAGCTTGTACAGCAAGCCGTTGTGCCAGACTCTGTCGAACGCCTTCGCGATATCGAGAAAGAGAGCGCCCGCGTAGACGGGCCTGACGAGACTGTTCAAACCGGAGAGGATGTGCTCCGTGAGGCGGTGCACTTGTTGGGTACACGAATGTCTGGCGCGGAATCCAAACAGTTCGTCAGGGAGGAGCTTGTTGGAAGACACATAGTCCCAAAGGCGTCTGTAGAGCACCCGCTCATATAGTTTGCCTAGGGACTGAAGGAGGCTAATGGGACGGTAACTACTCGGGTCGTTACGGGGTTTACCGATTTTATGCATGCCGATAACTTCTGCTTCTTTCCAGGAAAGGCGCTCCGAGTCCACAAGCGTGTGAATGTCGGACACCGCCAGACGGTTCTGCGGCGGCTTGTAGTACGCGAAGACACGTGTGGGTTGGCCGTCGATGCAGACCTCTACGCCCAGGGCGTACGACGTCAGCAGTTGTGGTACTGGCAGCAGTTGGTGAATGATGTTCCGACGCACCAGGATCGTCAAGCCCGTCCTGCCGGAGCCGCCCGCCAGACTGGAGCGCCCGCCACCGCCGCCGCCCCCACCCTTGCCCCTAGGCAATCACCGCCGAAGGACCTGCGCAAGCGCCCGCCTTCGCCGTCGCTGCCGCAGCCGCAGCCGCACATCATTGCGGCGCGGTTTCCCTCGCCGCCGCGAGTGATAGGAGCGGGCCCACCACCCTTCGCGCAGCGAGGCCCCTCCATGCCTCCACTGCAGACGCCGATGGAGGTCGCGACGACATCCCCGGACCCGGCGGCGCCGCCCGCGACTTCCTACGCGGACGTCGCCGCTTGGCCTGCATGGACCGCGGCCTCCACCACACCGACTTCGACGCCCACCACCTCCACCGGACAGACCTTGCCGTCGACGTCCTCAGCTTCCGGCCCTGCCGCCACCGCCGCCGCCGCCCCAGGAGCTCCCACCGCGAGGGCGAAACATCCGCCCCCGCTTGTGGTTGAGACCTGGCCGGACTGGCCGGTGCATTTCCGGCAACTGCGGGACCTCCTCGGTCACAACCCGAACGGCAGACCGTACCAACGGGGGGTGCGATTTCTGCTAAAGTCCGACGAGGAGTACAGGGTGGTCCAACGATACCTGGTCGAGCAGAACCAGGAGTCGGGACTATCCTGGTACTCCTACCAGTTGGACTCCGAAAGGAGCACCAAGGTGGCCATACGAAGCCTACCCGTCGGGACCGACCCCCAGCTGGTGACGGAGGACTGCGCGGACTCGGCTTCATCCCGGAGCATGTCCGGCCGATTCCGGCTAGGCCTGGACGCCCGGCATGCCTAAAGTTCGCGCAGCTGCAGACGACGCCCGAGACCGTGCCGGCCATCTACGAGGTGCACGAGCTCCTGTGCATGCCCGGCGTGGTTGTGGAGGCGTGGCGCGGCAGGAAGGGACCTGCCCAGTGCCACAGGTGCCAAGGCTTCCGGCACTCGTCGCACAACTGCCACAGACCGGTGGCCTGTGTGCGGTGCGGCGCAAGGCACCACGCCCGAGACTGCCCGCGCCCCCTCTCCGATCAACCCACCTGCGCCAACTGCGGAGGAGCGCATACCGCGAACAACGCGAACTGCCCTGTGTTCCGGCGGGAGTTCCGGAACCGTCGAGCGGGGACCGTCGCGACGACTCAGCCCAGCAGGACGTCAAGAGCCACCACGCTGCCCGCGAGACCGTCCGTCCAGGACGCCGGAGGAGAGAGAGACGCCACCGCCACGCTTATGGCAGAAGCCAACCTGCCAAAGCAGCGGTCGGGCGCGCACCATCCTGACGACAGACGGACGAGACGCGGCAAGCGAGGACGCGGGAGTAGACGCGGCCGTTCTCCTGCCGCGGCTGCTCCCGCGTCGGTCCCCGACGGAATTCCCGCTGGCGATGCAGCGCCAGTGCCTCCTCCGCAGCCAGCCCCAGCTCGCACCGTGGCCAAGGCTCCGGCACCGGCCCGTACTCGAACCCCGGCCCCGGCCCAGCCTCGGACCCCAGCTGCGGCCCAGCCACTGGGGAGTCGCGCTACGCACTGCACTTATATATTGTTGCTTGCATAAAAAAGTGCATTGCGTCCCTACAGTACACCCTTCCTAAAATTTAGGTTATACAATGCAAAATTTTTCACAAAACAAAAAAATAAAATAAAACTAAGTATTGTTAAAACTTCTGTAAGCGGCTGTACCGTATTAGGGTAGGTACTTGAGATATACTTCGAATGCGCTTTATCGTTAAGCAACAGTCGAAGTGCTAACATTTTTTACTCGCTACTCTTAAATCAATCATTTTTTACTTGAAATTATTTCATTTTAAAAACTTGAGATACAACGAACACTCGAATTGTTGACTCGGTGTTTTCTCACACTTATAACAAAGTACTTATAACAAATCATTGCTTTTTGTGATGAAATATTACCAGAACTCTTAACTTATTCCACTTAGATTTTTAAATATTACTTTCGTTAAGTAGTTCTCATTGCCATAAATCAATGATACGAATCAAAGTATATTGAATATTTTACATATAAAATTAACGATTAAAATTAAGTTAAAATATTACAATATTTCCTTTACAAACATGTCACTATTCAATACAAAGTTGAAACTAGTAATCATTTCTAAGTCAATTAAGATGGTTTTATCCCTTTACTTAATTACTTTAAAGATTCATAAAATATTATAGCATATACATAGTTTGATTATTTCCAATAAGCGTGTGACAAATTATTAAAAACACAAAAACTATAATGACAAAACGTTAAAATAAACAGACTAAAAATAATGCAAAAGGCAATACAGGAATTCAAATATCGCTGTCACGTCGCCTCTTAATCGCAAGACGTGAAGTTTGGCATCAAGTTAAATTCACACGTTAAGTTACGGAGAATGAAGTAGAATATTGGACTACAACTTGACTTGTCCATCGTTTCTACAGCTCTTCTCGACTTCTTCTCAACATAATATCTCTCGACCAAGTATGTCTCCCACCATAATATGTGGCGATCTCGACGGCATTTCCTCTGGGTATGCTTTTCTCCCGAAAATCCTTGGGTGCTCTCCCACGAGTCATCTCTTCCGGATCAATGGTAGTGGCTGGTTTTGCTCGTTATACCATCCGGTGTTCCGATGATTACAATGCTCGAGTAGTGACGTTTCCCTTAGTCTTCGCTTGTCGATTACTATGACTGAATCTCATTACTTGTCCTCCAATACAGCGTTGCTCTTGTTCCTGTGCCATATCTGCTCTTAACTGTCCTATATATTTTGTATACTTCTTTCTAATATCCGATTTGTTTTAAATCTTGTTGCTTTTACCTGCAGTCGATGTGAGTACCTTGCAGGGAGTCGTCCGTTCAGCAGCCTGCGTATTTAACCTACACTATTATTCATAATTTCACAGCTCCACGTATATTTCATATTAACTAATTACTTGTGTGTTCTCCCCTTTCCCGTCTTGTGTGCTTGAATCGCCAATGCCAGTGAAAGAAGTCCCAGTGAGTCGGAACTGTACTGCTGACGCACGGGCTCCAATGATTCGGACATGCTGCCGTCCGGGGCCGATGCTACGTGCTGACCAGGAGAGATGCGCTCTGCTTTGCTGACCGGTCCTTGTAGTCAGTGTGCCCAATGTCAAGCCGATGAAGGTTCGACCAGGCCACGCAGCGTTGCGGCTAGTGGACGAAGTACCCGAAGCTGAAGCTGACTGGCGTGGTGCGGGGTGTGATCTTGAATAAGTCTTGTTCACGTCGAGGTTACCACTTTGGGGTATCTCTTTTAACGCGAAAGAGTATCCCTTTATTAATTACTTGTGTATCTCATTAGTAGATACCATTTAATTGAAATGAATAACTGACTCTAGTTATCATTATTTATTGTCACTTTTTACAATATACAATAATGAATATGATTACAATAATGTGGACGAGACTGTACGCTATGCTCTTAACGGAACGACTGGGGAGTCGCGCTACGCACTGCACTTATATATTGTTGCTTGCATAAAAAAGTGCATTGCGTCCCTACAATATAAACTAAGTTAAAATTAAATAAATGTGCTTGGATAACTCGTCAAGTATCTGTTGCTATGCGGCTGTCGGCTCGCCACGTTTCCGATCTCGGTGACGTATCGATACCGCACTATTACACCTATTTATTTAATGTCGGTTTCGCAGTTGGGGGCCAATTTTGTAACATATAAAGCTGACCCTTATATGTTACCCAAACCAGTAGCTGCTAGCGGGAACAATCGACTCATATACTACTCAGGGCGCCAATAAAAAAATGTATGCCAGATATTATTAGTTATACAGGGTGTTAAAATCCGATGAAACAATACTTTAACAGCAAATAGTATCCTTAATGTAGAAGCCATCCACCAAGTCTGAGTTTTCTAGGCATAATATATCATAAGTTATAACTAATCAAAACTACGTGTTAATTAGTGCGTGATCAACCCTACGTACTGACGTACACTAACAGCTAAAGACTTAAGCCGGCTAGTCACCTCCTGTATCATACAACATTGTAATAATACACGGGACAAAAATCACAGTCTAAACAGGATACATGCGCTTGTGTTCGTGAAAATAGATATAGCACGCTGAATGTAGGTCAGAATAGGGTTGTCAAAAATAATTATTTTTCAACTTTGTATGGGAAAATAAAGTGATCATCTCTGTTTCAAAAGTATGTGTATATGATTTGAAATGTGATATAGATTAAGCCCTCAAAGTATTGTTTCACCGGGCACCAACACCCTGTATATTAGTTTATTCAAGCACATACACGAGATATTTAAGAAATAATTATAGGTACTGAACTACTATGTTAAACTATGATGGCTGTACGATGGTATAAAGTAAAAGTTATATAATGCAAAATAAATTACGTAACTTATTGCGATGATTATAAGGCAAGGCGCCTCAACCATTTTCTTCGGATACAATCTCACTCGAATTCCAGGACGACAAATCACGAACGTTCCGTGGATTGAATTATGTAATACGATTACAATAAACAGTCTCGTATAACGGGACTCTTGGACCCTAAAACGAAGTTAAATCACACATATACTACACGGTATAGTTACACTAATACAAAGAAACAGTCTAACATTTAAATAAAATGAAAGTTAAATATAATAAAAATTACTCACCAAAATATCAATCCTCGGGCACTTATAAACAGAATTATTTAACATTCAATTAATACTGAATTCTGCACTACTGTCTCTTAAATAGACCAGATAGTTCCTCAATTTAAAACTTGCCTTATAATGAAGGACAAGATCAAATCCCCGAGCCTAAGTACTTTCAATGAACAAAAGATGAATACATTTACCCGTCTTTGGTCGAATGTTACATCGAAATTACCCACAATTACAATAATTTTAGTGATGGGCTGTAAATTTAGTGTAGTGAAAAGGGTTCGCATTCGGTTTACGAATGGTTTCGGGAACTGTTCGGAAATATTACATTTTGATGTTACAATACTCCGGGAGCCCCACGCGGTATGTTTTACGTTGAGATCTTCCCAGAATCAGCGTCGGTTGACGGTCATAGTCCAGGACCCGTCTAATGTCTGCCGGCGCGAGGTTTGGGCCTAGGGGACGATATGCGGCATTATACCGCAACGCTACCCCCAGTACTTCTCACTCTCACTCCCACCGTTCTGGTGTCGGTGAAGCTCAGCAGCTCTAACTCGTCGTGCACAACGTCCCTCCTCACGAGAGCCGCCGATCCCCTGAACGGGATCTCGTTAGGGTGCAGTTCGTCCCTTCGGTTCACGAAGTAGTTAGGCACCACAAACCTCGTCGTCGGTCTAAAAGGAAAGTTTAGTTTCGCCCAGGAGCAAGACATGCGGTGTGTACTCCTGGGCCAAACGGATGAGGTCCATTCTGTGAGAGAGGACCCCCGGGGTTCCAGTTCCGCAGCTCTTCCCTATCCATGCTGCGAAGCAAATTGGCTGCCCTTCGACTTCTTTTTTTTTCTTCTTCTTCCTACTCTTCCTCGCTGGCGCCGCCACCTGGGTGGCAGGAGCCGAGGAAGAAGGAAGAAGCATCGCCGTCTGGGCAACGGCCGTCATCCTCTCACGGGGTCTAGGTCTTGGCGGCCTTTGCTTACGGGGAGCTTTTGCTTCCGCCATGAGCGTGGTCGCCTGCGGGCCAGCAGGGACCGATGGGGTCGGTGTTGGAGGTGGTGGCGGTGCGAGTCGGGAAGACTTTCCCTTCGCCTTGCCTTTCCACCTCTTCGCACCCTTGGGCTGTTGCCTGGGGGCAGAGGAGCCCGGTACTGACTGGGGTGTGGGCTGCGGGCAGGATGGCCGCGGTTGCGTCTGAGGCTGAGGCCTCTGTCGGGGGTCCCCGTAGTGCGGCAGACCAGGGATGCGTGGCGGGATAACCGCACCGGTGGCCCTTGCCCTCCGCACAAAGACCGGGCAGCGCCGGTCATTGGCGGCGTGGCCTTTGCCACAGTTGGCGCAGGTCGGTGCGGCCTCCCGAGGCTTCGGGCAGTCCGCCACGATGTGCTCACCAGCACATCGCACACAGCAGACCGCACGGTGGCAGTTCACGCTGGAATGGCCGAAGGCCTGGCAGCGATGGCACTGCGCAGGTTCCTTCTTTTAATTAATTTCTATTTTCTTTTTAATCTTGTGTAGTGCTGTCATTTTATCAATCCATAAATATCTTATCATAAGTTGTAATTTTCCAGCATATTTATTATGAATAATAAATAAATTATTATGAAATAAGTGTTGTTTAATTTTTTCTTCATATCTTATTGCATAATCTTCATCTTTTTTCATTTCATTTTTAACAGATTTAAAACGCTTAAAAATATTGCAGTATGACTTCACCATTTTTGAGTTCCGGTCCTTCCATGGTAGTGTAACCTCCCAGACTCCATTGTTCAATGAAGCAGATTCATTGAGTGCAGCTATAGCTTTCAGCTCATCCTTGCTCTGATGTGGTCGAGTACTTACACCGATACTCTCAAACATAAAATAAATAAATAAAACAAGGTTCATTTTTATTACCAGTTAATATTTTAAGTGGCATAATTAAATTATAGTTACATAGTATAGTGTCCTAACAATATTGTAGGTTTTTCAGAATTTAATTGTATTTTATTTTTAATACCTTTCAAATGATTGCATTTTTCAAGAACTGTTTTAGATGTTTTTTGAATTGGTAAATTTAGTTCCTGAACCTTGCGCAAAGTAACATTAATTAATTTATTTTTATTATCACTAATTTTACAGTCAACAATATCACTTTCACATGACAGTTCTGTGTCCCATGTACCCCGAACTAATAAGTTTTGTTTATGTCCATTTAAGCCAACATGATCAGCGAAGGATGCCGATATGAGAGACACAGTTGCACCATCATCAAGAAGTGCATATGTACTAAACACACAATTAGGTCCATGTATTTTGAATGGAACAACTTTTAAAAACACAGACATACTGTTATGGTCATTTGTATAAGCTACAGTCTCCATAACGATAAATCAGCTACATCGGAATTAGATAACCTCGTAGTAGAATACAAAATAGATATAGTATTAATACAAGAACAATATCAACGGGCTGGCTTACGCAGTAAAGTAGTGCAATTTGATAACAAAGCGCGAGCTGGTATATATGTCGCAAATAATAAATACACAGTAACATATATGCATAATACAGGGTGGCGCAATGGAACGTGCATATTGCATCATCTTTTTTTGCGGGGTAGAAGGGGCGTGGGCGGGGGGAGACCGATATCGTTGGGTAGCGCGGTTCATAAAGTTTTAGTCACTATGAGTCACTTCGACGGGAAGCGTCGCGCATTTTGCGTGCGCGCATTTTACGAAAACTCTCGTTCGTACGTAGTTGTCAGGCGACTATTTTGTTCTGAGTATGGTGTACGGCAAATTAGGGAGGCTCCGAGTGCTAATTTAATTAAAATCTGGATAAAGCGTTTTGAAGAGACTGGATCGACGTTTAAACCACACGCGAAAGGTCGTCCACGCACATCTAGGACCGAAGACAATATTGAGAGTGTTAAGCAGTCGGTACGAGAAGATCCACAAATGTCTACTCGCAAGAGATCGTCTGTCCTAAACATATCGCGACGAAGTTTGCAACGAATTTTAAACTTGGATCTTAAATTGCATCCATACAAGCTGCAATTAACTCAAGAATTGAAAGACTCTGACTTCATAGCATGGCTCACATTTGCTAATGAAATGCTCAATCGGTTTTAAAATTTTGAAAACATCCTTTTCTCTGATGAGGCACATTTTCATATGAATGGGTTCGTAAACCGCCAAAATTGTCGTTATTGGAATAGTGAAAATCCCAGACTCAAACATCAAAAACCGTTACATAGCCCTAAAGTGACAGTTTGGGCCGCAATATCTGCCAAAGGAATAATTGGTCCTTATTTTTTTGAAAACGCACGGGGGCAAAACATCACTGTTAATACCGAACGCTATGTTGCGATGTTGGAAGGTTTTTTGGCCCCAGAACTTGAAAATTCAAGAATAAAGAACTCTAGGACTTGGTTCCAACAAGACGGAGCTACCAGTCACACATCAAATGACTCCATGGCGGTTGTGAAGCAGATGTTCCCTGGCAAACTGATTTCGAAAAGAGGTGATATCCCATGGCCTCCGCGCAGTACAGACTTGACGCCTCCTGACTTTTTTTTGTGGGGATACCTCAAACACAAAGTCTACACCAATAATCCGAGAAACATCAGTCAGCTCAAGGAGAATATTCGTGGTGAAATGGCAGCAATCACACCAGCACTACTTAAGAAAGTTTTCGGTAATTTCCGTTTGCGGTTAGAGGAGTGCCAACGTAGAGGGTCATCATTTAGATGATGTTATTTTTAAAAAATAAACTTCAGTTATCACTTAATAATTGCTTAGTTTTATTTTAACTATACCTTTTATATTTATTTTTTAATAATTATTTTAAAAATGCACGTTCTATTGCGCCACCCTGTATATCGTGGTCTCACTGTGCGGTCACAGTAAAGAGTTTGTTCGCGATAATATCTCAGCTTCAGAATGTGCAGAACTTATGAATGACACGTTCATGTACTGTGCTGATGTTGCTTTGGGCCGATCTGCGACTCTCAGGGCTCGCAGATGTGATTGGTGGTCTGGTTTACTAGTAGATTTACGCCGAAAATTTCGTCGCGCTAGACGTAAAGTAAATAAGTTAAAAAAGTCTGTTATCTCTGATGAACGAATGGAAGCTGCGCGCATAACACTAAGATGTGCCAGGTCCCGTTATCGAGCTGCGGTTATTCAAGCACAATCGAACTTACTCCGTCAAATAGTAAATAATCTAGAACGAGAGGGTCCTTGGTCTCCCTTGTATCATGAATTTAAAGCTAATAAACCTGTAACAATGGCTTACTTTTCTAACATAAAAATAAACGATACACATACAACGGGTATAGAAGAGACAACGGAAACTTTGTTAAATGTTCTTCTTCCGGACGATAATATTAGCGATGACAACGAATATCACTTACAGATTAGACAACGTGTGACGGAACTACCGGTTACTAGCGACTCGGATTTACCTAACCTTTTTGAATTCACTGAAGTTATTAAATCATTATCCATAAATAAAGCATCAGGCCAAGATAAAATATCAAATAAAAGAATCATGTAAAATGTCATCTAGTTCTATCCTGTATGTATATCAACGCTGCATACACGAAGGAGTTTTTCCTAAAATTTGGCGTAAAGGTTTTATAAAATTAATACCAAAAAGCGGTGATAAACCTCCTGACGATCCAAAATCATATAGACCGGTAACATTATTGCCATCGCTAGGAAAAGTGCTAGAACGGTTGATCGTGCCTAGGTTGCTTCCGGAAGGCTTAAAATTTAACCCAAACCAATTCGGCTTCACAAGCGGCAAATCTACAATCAATGCAGTAATGTCGGTTAGAAAAATAGTTCAGTCTTCAACAGCGAAGTATGTTCTCGGCATATTCTTAGATATATCCGGAGCGTTTGATAACGCTTGGTGGCCAATGCTTCTTCTTAAACTTAAACTAAGAGGTTGCAATAAAAACATATATTCTATCATATACTCATACCTTAGCAATGGAACAACTACGTTGAAGCTTGGCCACCATGCGTGCTCAAAGGCTTTGAATTTGGGATGTCCGCAAGGCTCCGTCTTGTCACCGTATTTGTGGAATCTAGGGTTCGATGATTTCCTCGCGCTGCCTCTCCCGGCGGGATGTTCCATTACGGGTTACGCGGATGACGGTCTTTTGTTAATCGAAGCAAACTCACGGTCCGAAATCGAACATAAAGGAAGGACTGCTATTGAATTAATATCGGAATGGGGTAGTCGAAATCGTCTCGCTTTCGCTCCGCATAAAACTTTCCAACTACTCTTAAAGGGTGACTTGGTAGCACCGCCGCGTATAAAGTTCCATGGTGTAAACATTAAATCGAAAAACTCCGTATGTTATCTCGGAATGATTTTGGAAAAAAAAATCACCTATATTGAACACATTCAACAGATAGGCGATAAAGCGAAACGTAACTTTTATGCTTTGACGAGAATATCAACTGCTACGTGGGGCCTTACTTTTAATGTTTTGAAAACGATCTATACGGCTACCTACCTAGGCTGTATTTGCTACGGCGCTCCAGTATGGGCCGACAGGTCCACTATTGGCGCTGCTCGAAGAAAATTACTTCAAAGTCAACGTTTGGCATTGATATTTCTATGCAAGGCTTATAGGACGGTCAGTACGGAAGCACTGCCAGTGATGGCGGGTGTGTTCCCCGTAGATTTAGAAATCCAACGTCGCGCGTCAATGTTTTATAATGTGAATAAAGATGAAGCGTGTCAATTTCTACTACCGCGTGATCAACTCAAAATACAACGACTATATAATTCACTCGATGACGTTTGCAACGATTTAATAACGGAATGGCAAACACGCTGGGATAGTTGAATTAAGGGCCGTCATCTCTATAAATTCTTTCCTTGTATCCGTGAAAGGTTAAAAATGAAATGGATCGAAATAGATCATTGCGTTTCGCAGTTCCTAACGGGACATGGCAATTTTAAACAAAAGTTATTTTCTTTTAAATTGGTAGATTCACCGCTTTGCGACTGTTCAACTGATCAACAAAAGTATGAACAGACAGCCCATCACATCCTCTGGGAGTGCAATCTATGGCATATGGAACGTATGTTAAATTCCTTACAAGTAGCGTCTAGAGTCGTTTATTACACGGATCTTGTAGCATCCAGCGCAAATTTCCGTGCATTCAAACGTTTTTGCCATACCTATTATTGGCATCCTAAATAGTACAACATCTCACCGCATAGGTCCAATAAATTTAATAAAATGTCCGTGGTGCTTTTCTCAATTCTGGTGTAATGCATCTTTCAATTTTATTTTATTGTCTCCCGCTTTTGCGAGAAGGGAAGTCAAAACTCATGTTTTTCCTACTCCTTCTATCATCTTCTGATTAAATTCGTTGCGGGGTCCAAGACAAGTTAGCTTTCCCTCGGGTTTTCCTGGGCTTCACTGCTCAGAGTCATTACGATGGTCGCCGCTGTGGATCCTGGCTACACAGGAGTTACAGTGGTGGGAGTGAGAGGTGGGCCAATACCCGAAAAAAATAGACGGAAACGTGCAAGTCCGGTTACGTACTTCTTCCACGAAAGATTTAGTTCGCTGATTCTGTGTTATTAATCCTACGCAGTTATTACACGCAAAAGAATTAGTACACGTTAATACGTAGTGGCAGTTACTTCTTTATTTTGCGGATCATTTCAAGTCTTAACGTTCGTAATAATGATTGTGTTCTTTCTGTAGCAAGTATTTTAAAAATATCGTTGTGTAAAATCAATTACGTAAAAACTAAATACTGATTTCAATATCGTAAATAGAAAAGTATACTTAGTTATGCTAGTGGATTTGAGATTTCAGAGTGCTTCGCTTGCTAATAACATTGCAATACAACTTAATTAATGATGGAAGATAATCTTCCAAAAAAATTGCGTATCAAAAACTCACGCGTTAGGCGAATGCTAAATATGGACAATGATGAAGACAAATTGACATCAGGTATGTAAATATTAACCCCATACCTATTTTTTTAATTCCAATGTTATTATTTATCAGTTACTTAATATCCGAATTGGTGGATGGTCTTGTATACATTTTTAACTAGTTTATTATTAATTCCGTATTCATTTATTTTGCTCATTTTTTACATTATATCTGACGAAGTCCGAAGCCCCGACGGGTTTTTAAAATAGATGACGTCAGCCCTGCTGACGTCAGTATCTTCCATAAAGTTGAGGTCCATTTCCAATAAAAGACTTCTTGAGTTACTTGATGTTTATTGTTCACAATTTGCGTATGTGTTACTCGTAAGGCGGCTCGAACTCGACTGCCTGCAAGCCGTCGATCGGCCTCTATTTATACTAACGTTAAGTCTCGCAAATACAACATCTACGGGCACGTTTTACATTTCATTTACACAAACCATAACATTGATAGTTTTGTTAAGTATCTCGTATGCGTAGTTTCTAGTTACATTTTCTTATTAGGAACTATTATGTAGTGAGTTTTATTGAATTATTATTAAATTATTCTTATGTTTTATGGCTCGCGCCGATACGGCCATGCTGATAGGCGGTGCGCGCTCTGCACCTGCCTAACTAGTTAATTTTATTCTAATTTATGAATGAGTTCTAGTTCAATATTTGAAGTTTTAAGTAAATCTAAGTAAGTCTAAGTTTTCGGAGGTTCTTGGAGTTTCTCGGAGACTCTTGGAGGTTCTTGGAGTTTCTCGGAGACTCTTGGAGGTTCTTGGAGTTTCTCGGAGACTCTTGGAGGTTCTTGGAGTTTCTCGGAGACTCTTGGAGGTTCTTGGAGTTTCTCGGAGACTCTTGGAGGTTCTTGGAGTTTCTCGGAGACTCTTGGAGGTTCTCGGTGGTTTCAGGATGACAAACAGTGCATGCTCGACACTTGCCTGACTCCAGTTGATCTGTAATGAAGATATAAACTCCTTTGAGATTGGTATCTGTAAGCAACCTCGGTTGCTTATTTGTAAGTTGTTATTTTTGGTTTTAAGGTTATTTGTAAAGTAAAGTCCACCTTTACTTTGTTTAAAGTTGTAAATGAATTGTTATTTTTTGTTTAAGGTTATTTGTAAAGTAAAGTCCACCTTTACTTTGTTTATAGTTGTGAGTGAATGTGTAGTGTATGTTATTGTAATTTCTCGGCGGTTCTCGTAGATGATTGTAGGTTATCGGAGGGTCTCGTAGATAATGTAGGATCTTAGAGGATCTCAGAGATTCACTACATTTGTTTTATAAGTCTCGTAGATAATTGTAGGTTCTCGGTGCGTCTCGTAGATAATTGTAGGTTCTCGGTGCGTCTCGTAGATAATTGTAGGTTCTCGGTGCGTCTCGTAGATAATTGTAGGATCTCAGATGGTCTCAGAGATTCACTACATTTGTTTTATAAGTCTCGTTGATAATTGTAGGTTCTCGGTGCGTCTCGTAGATAATTGTAGGTTTTATATTGCTGGTTGTGCAACAGCCTGTTTTATAGCTTTACATGACTCTACATGTATTCTTTTTCATTAGGGTAACGGTTATTCTGCTCTGAGGTGACGGTAACTCCACTCTGAGGGTGCAATAGTTTATCAATTTATTATAGCACAGGTGACTCCTCCCATCGTGCAGACGGTAACTCCTCTCCGGCGTGTAACAGTGACTCCTACCCTGGTGTACGGTAACCTCTCGTTCCGATGACCTTTTCGGGGGGTCCCATTATCTCCGCTCGGGGGGTCCCGCTGTCTCCGCTTGGGAAAGGCCTGGCTTTTACTGTTTCTTATTCGTAATAACCACTAGAGGGGTTCCGACATCCATCAGAGAAGTCCCGATAGTGACAACAGTAATTTTACAACCAGAATAGTTTAAAACAACAGGCTGGTTACACAAACAACCTTTTAATTTAAATGAGCGACAAGCGCTTTGAAATAATAAGTAAATCAATCACCGGATTAGTGTACTGTTCGGCCACTCCTTCGTGAAAGTCTTTCGTTGATAAAGCGGAGCCCTGCCCTCTGCTTAGCTCGCTGTAGTATCTTGATTATTGGTGTGTGAAGAGTCACTGCTGCTGGTGCTCAGGTTCTGGATGTCAGCAGCGTTGGTTAACACAATGCTTTGACTGTTCTGTAGAAAACAAAAACATTTGAGTGAAAGTTGTAAATGTAGTAAAAAGTTTTTTTTTTTTTTTTTTTCTTTCTTTTTCTTTGTCTTATTCTTTCTCCGGATTGGGTTATTATCTGCCTCTGCCAATGATCGGCTATGCCTCGGCCGTCCTGCGGGACACGCGTCCTCGAGTGTCGGCTTCTGGTATTGGTTTTGGTCAAGACGGTAGATAGGCTGGAAACAAAGCAAATGTATGCGAGTATGCTATTCGTAATGTAATTAGATTAACGCGAGTAAGTAAAGATTGCACGTTGAATCTAGAGTACTCAGGTTATGATTACTTAGAGTAATTATTATTATTATTTTCGTTAGTTGGAGGTATGTCACCACTTCAGCAGGCTTTTGGCCAAAAGTGAGTTTAACAATGTTAGAATGATGATGATGATTAATGACAAAAATTAACCTAGTTAAGTAATCGATAAAAATTTCTTTACTATTCTACAAGTGTTCAGAATAGTTGCTTTTTGTAGGAGAATGTATGTTTGTTTATCGATAGAGAGATTATTTTACAAGCCTTCACATCGGATGGAACCTTGCAAGCTAAATTTGACAAACTTCCCGGTTTCCAATTGAAATTACATTTTGCACGCAGATGTATGACAATGCAATAATTTGACAAAACGGCACTGACTTTATGATGAATTTGGAAAGTCGTAATACGAACTCTCGTGCTTGTTACTTGTATTAGCTAGCACTCTACCGCTATATGAGATTCAGGATCTTAAAGGCTTGTATTTAAAGAGTTCTCTTTAAAATAAACTTTGTCTGTTGAAAACGTGTTAATCAAATTTGATTTCAATTGATTCCAATGATAATCAAGTTTCAATCATTCTATAAGTTATCAACAAAACTTGAAATGAACTAAATTGATGCATAGAGTAATTCAAAAATCACTCAAAATTATTAGAATCCAAAGTTTTATCAGGTTCAGTAGAAATAGAGTAAAGTATTTTGGTTTGCTAAACGTAGATACTTGCTAAACTAACATTTTAGACAAGTAACATTAGGTGTTCGTAATATTTGAAAATGAATTATAAAAGAGTGTAGCAACATACCAAAATGAAATTGTTTAAAAAGGAAATGATATCACCGGATTGACTTGAAGTGTCTCCGTGAAGCTGGCACACGCTGAGGTGAGCGTGCGTTATGTAGGTGTTCTCGTCACCCGCTCTCGTCCAGCCGCTCGACGTCACCAAGCTTGTAGTCACGACGCTCGTCGATCGACGTCCCGGGTTCACACATAGAAACATCACAATATTTTATCTTCACTCGATAACCGAACACGGCTTTTATTCTTCTTTGTCAGATTTTGATGATTATAGATGCTTGTGTCGTTCAAGATACACAATTGAAGTTACATTGTGACGTTAGAGGTCAGCGCTCGTTGTCGATTGAAACACGCTTCATATGCATGCCCTGATTTCTTGCAGTACGTGTAATTGATGAGACATTCGTACCTTCTTGTTTTGATTTGCCTTAACCTGCAGTCTTTGTTGAGTAATTCATTTTCTAGCCGATACAGCCATCCCGTCGCCGAGTGCGTCCCATCGGAATAGCGTGTTTTGATTGATGCAGTCACATTCACAAAGGGCGCTTGCACCGCTCTGCCACTGTTGTTGCCTTTACATTCAGTAGTTCGATGCGTAGGCGTTTGTCGCCGATACGTCGCCATCCAACTTATTTTGAGTCACTCTCTTCCATAGGATGCTCGATGTCCTTGGACTAGTCATACGTGTGCTCTCGCAGTAGTATTACGTCCCGTGAATATTGATTTTCAGGTTCAAAGGTTTTTATGAGGTGCTCAACCAGTTATCAGTCCACATTTTTGTTCTTCCTTTTAATAGTGCACACACCTTCATGCATGTCTCGGAGTCGAGATATCTTTCAATTGCTTGATCAATGTGTTGACATCATTCTCTTGTCCCGATATCAGTATCCGGGTCAAACAACGGAAGGTAGATATCCTGAATTTTCATTCTTGTTTGTGTTGGTGAAGGACACAAACATTCCGACATTGTTTACGTCATGTCCATCATTTGCATGAAGAATTACGGTGGTACTTCGTTTTGACTTGTATTAAATTCTGTAGCTTGATATTCTTGCTCAGCACCCGGTCGCGGAGATAGGTGCTGCGGCTTGATAATTCTGGTTAAACTGTTTGGTCGATTGTCTGGATATAGCCTGCTTGTTGATGTTGCGTGGACGTTACAGATAGGGAGATCTCTTCCGATCCCACTTCTGATGACGAAGTCCGAAGCCCCGACGGGTTTTTAAAATAGATGACGTCAGCCCTGCTGACGTCAGTATCTTCCATAAAGTTGAGGTCCATTTCCAATAAAAGACTTCTTGAGTTACTTGATGTTTATTGTTCACAATTTGCGTATGTGTTACTCGTAAGGCGGCTCGAACTCGACTGCCTGCAAGCCGTCGATCGGCCTCTATTTATACTAACGTTAAGTCTCGCAAATACAACATCTACGGGCACGTTTTACATTTCATTTACACAAACCATAACATTGATAGTTTTGTTAAGTATCTCGTATGCGTAGTTTCTAGTTACATTTTCTTATTAGGAACTATTATGTAGTGAGTTTTATTGAATTATTATTAAATTATTCTTATGTTTTATGGCTCGCGCCGATACGGCCATGCTGATAGGCGGTGCGCGCTCTGCACCTGCCTAACTAGTTAATTTTATTCTAATTTATGAATGAGTTCTAGTTCAATATTTGAAGTTTTAAGTAAATCTAAGTAAGTCTAAGTTTTCGGAGGTTCTTGGAGTTTCTCGGAGACTCTTGGAGGTTCTTGGAGTTTCTCGGAGACTCTTGGAGGTTCTTGGAGTTTCTCGGAGACTCTTGGAGGTTCTTGGAGTTTCTCGGAGACTCTTGGAGGTTCTTGGAGTTTCTCGGAGACTCTTGGAGGTTCTTGGAGTTTCTCGGAGACTCTTGGAGGTTCTCGGTGGTTTCAGGATGACAAACAGTGCATGCTCGACACTTGCCTGACTCCAGTTGATCTGTAATGAAGATATAAACTCCTTTGAGATTGGTATCTGTAAGCAACCTCGGTTGCTTATTTGTAAGTTGTTATTTTTGGTTTTAAGGTTATTTGTAAAGTAAAGTCCACCTTTACTTTGTTTAAAGTTGTAAATGAATTGTTATTTTTTGTTTAAGGTTATTTGTAAAGTAAAGTCCACCTTTACTTTGTTTATAGTTGTGAGTGAATGTGTAGTGTATGTTATTGTAATTTCTCGGCGGTTCTCGTAGATGATTGTAGGTTATCGGAGGGTCTCGTAGATAATGTAGGATCTTAGAGGATCTCAGAGATTCACTACATTTGTTTTATAAGTCTCGTAGATAATTGTAGGTTCTCGGTGCGTCTCGTAGATAATTGTAGGTTCTCGGTGCGTCTCGTAGATAATTGTAGGTTCTCGGTGCGTCTCGTAGATAATTGTAGGATCTCAGATGGTCTCAGAGATTCACTACATTTGTTTTATAAGTCTCGTTGATAATTGTAGGTTCTCGGTGCGTCTCGTAGATAATTGTAGGTTTTATATTGCTGGTTGTGCAACAGCCTGTTTTATAGCTTTACATGACTCTACATGTATTCTTTTTCATTAGGGTAACGGTTATTCTGCTCTGAGGTGACGGTAACTCCACTCTGAGGGTGCAATAGTTTATCAATTTATTATAGCACAGGTGACTCCTCCCATCGTGCAGACGGTAACTCCTCTCCGGCGTGTAACAGTGACTCCTACCCTGGTGTACGGTAACCTCTCGTTCCGATGACCTTTTCGGGGGGTCCCATTATCTCCGCTCGGGGGGTCCCGCTGTCTCCGCTTGGGAAAGGCCTGGCTTTTACTGTTTCTTATTCGTAATAACCACTAGAGGGGTTCCGACATCCATCAGAGAAGTCCCGATAGTGACAACAGTAATTTTACAACCAGAATAGTTTAAAACAACAGGCTGGTTACACAAACAACCTTTTAATTTAAATGAGCGACAAGCGCTTTGAAATAATAAGTAAATCAATCACCGGATTAGTGTACTGTTCGGCCACTCCTTCGTGAAAGTCTTTCGTTGATAAAGCGGAGCCCTGCCCTCTGCTTAGCTCGCTGTAGTATCTTGATTATTGGTGTGTGAAGAGTCACTGCTGCTGGTGCTCAGGTTCTGGATGTCAGCAGCGTTGGTTAACACAATGCTTTGACTGTTCTGTAGAAAACAAAAACATTTGAGTGAAAGTTGTAAATGTAGTAAAAAGTTTTTTTTTTTTTTTTTCTTTCTTTTTCTTTGTCTTATTCTTTCTCCGGATTGGGTTATTATCTGCCTCTGCCAATGATCGGCTATGCCTCGGCCGTCCTGCGGGACACGCGTCCTCGAGTGTCGGCTTCTGGTATTGGTTTTGGTCAAGACGGTAGATAGGCTGGAAACAAAGCAAATGTATGCGAGTATGCTATTCGTAATGTAATTAGATTAACGCGAGTAAGTAAAGATTGCACGTTGAATCTAGAGTACTCAGGTTATGATTACTTAGAGTAATTATTATTATTATTTTCGTTAGTTGGAGGTATGTCACCACTTCAGCAGGCTTTTGGCCAAAAGTGAGTTTAACAATGTTAGAATGATGATGATGATTAATGACAAAAATTAACCTAGTTAAGTAATCGATAAAAATTTCTTTACTATTCTACAAGTGTTCAGAATAGTTGCTTTTTGTAGGAGAATGTATGTTTGTTTATCGATAGAGAGATTATTTTACAAGCCTTCACATCGGATGGAACCTTGCAAGCTAAATTTGACAAACTTCCCGGTTTCCAATTGAAATTACATTTTGCACGCAGATGTATGACAATGCAATAATTTGACAAAACGGCACTGACTTTATGATGAATTTGGAAAGTCGTAATACGAACTCTCGTGCTTGTTACTTGTATTAGCTAGCACTCTACCGCTATATGAGATTCAGGATCTTAAAGGCTTGTATTTAAAGAGTTCTCTTTAAAATAAACTTTGTCTGTTGAAAACGTGTTAATCAAATTTGATTTCAATTGATTCCAATGATAATCAAGTTTCAATCATTCTATAAGTTATCAACAAAACTTGAAATGAACTAAATTGATGCATAGAGTAATTCAAAAATCACTCAAAATTATTAGAATCCAAAGTTTTATCAGGTTCAGTAGAAATAGAGTAAAGTATTTTGGTTTGCTAAACGTAGATACTTGCTAAACTAACATTTTAGACAAGTAACATTAGGTGTTCGTAATATTTGAAAATGAATTATAAAAGAGTGTAGCAACATACCAAAATGAAATTGTTTAAAAAGGAAATGATATCACCGGATTGACTTGAAGTGTCTCCGTGAAGCTGGCACACGCTGAGGTGAGCGTGCGTTATGTAGGTGTTCTCGTCACCCGCTCTCGTCCAGCCGCTCGACGTCACCAAGCTTGTAGTCACGACGCTCGTCGATCGACGTCCCGGGTTCACACATAGAAACATCACAATATTTTATCTTCACTCGATAACCGAACACGGCTTTTATTCTTCTTTGTCAGATTTTGATGATTATAGATGCTTGTGTCGTTCAAGATACACAATTGAAGTTACATTGTGACGTTAGAGGTCAGCGCTCGTTGTCGATTGAAACACGCTTCATATGCATGCCCTGATTTCTTGCAGTACGTGTAATTGATGAGACATTCGTACCTTCTTGTTTTGATTTGCCTTAACCTGCAGTCTTTGTTGAGTAATTCATTTTCTAGCCGATACAGCCATCCCGTCGCCGAGTGCGTCCCATCGGAATAGCGTGTTTTGATTGATGCAGTCACATTCACAAAGGGCGCTTGCACCGCTCTGCCACTGTTGTTGCCTTTACATTCAGTAGTTCGATGCGTAGGCGTTTGTCGCCGATACGTCGCCATCCAACTTATTTTGAGTCACTCTCTTCCATAGGATGCTCGATGTCCTTGGACTAGTCATACGTGTGCTCTCGCAGTAGTATTACGTCCCGTGAATATTGATTTTCAGGTTCAAAGGTTTTTATGAGGTGCTCAACCAGTTATCAGTCCACATTTTTGTTCTTCCTTTTAATAGTGCACACACCTTCATGCATGTCTCGGAGTCGAGATATCTTTCAATTGCTTGATCAATGTGTTGACATCATTCTCTTGTCCCGATATCAGTATCCGGGTCAAACAACGGAAGGTAGATATCCTGAATTTTCATTCTTGTTTGTGTTGGTGAAGGACACAAACATTCCGACATTGTTTACGTCATGTCCATCATTTGCATGAAGAATTACGGTGGTACTTCGTTTTGACTTGTATTAAATTCTGTAGCTTGATATTCTTGCTCAGCACCCGGTCGCGGAGATAGGTGCTGCGGCTTGATAATTCTGGTTAAACTGTTTGGTCGATTGTCTGGATATAGCCTGCTTGTTGATGTTGCGTGGACGTTACAGATAGGGAGATCTCTTCCGATCCCACTTCTGATGACGAAGTCCGAAGCCCCGACGGGTTTTTAAAATAGATGACGTCAGCCCTGCTGACGTCAGTATCTTCCATAAAGTTGAGGTCCATTTCCAATAAAAGACTTCTTGAGTTACTTGATGTTTATTGTTCACAATTTGCGTATGTGTTACTCGTAAGGCGGCTCGAACTCGACTGCCTGCAAGCCGTCGATCGGCCTCTATTTATACTAACGTTAAGTCTCGCAAATACAACATCTACGGGCACGTTTTACATTTCATTTACACAAACCATAACATTGATAGTTTTGTTAAGTATCTCGTATGCGTAGTTTCTAGTTACATTTTCTTATTAGGAACTATTATGTAGTGAGTTTTATTGAATTATTATTAAATTATTCTTATGTTTTATGGCTCGCGCCGATATATCTTTAAAAAAACAATCACAAGAAATTAAATTTAAAAATACAATATAAAAAAAGCAGAGGGCCACTGGAGACGGGGTCTACGACCCAAGCCATCAGTGGTCAGGGCTCAAGAGAGAGGAACCTCCTCACAATACGTGCCGTGTCAAGAACGACCGCCTTCTGAATCAGGCCCTTTACCCAGCCGGGGAGCGAAAGCTTTTCTAGATGACGGTCGAAGCTTTTCGCTATTAGACCGTGCACAGATACAACGATCGGAACAATGATGGTCGATTCAACACGCCACATGTCGGTCACCTCGTGGGCCAGGTCCAAATATTTTAGCAGTTTTTCTTTTTCTGCCTTCACAAGGTTCTCGTCATGTGGAATGGTGACATCGATCAGCACCGCCCGATGCGCATCCCGATCTATTATCACTATGTCAGGCTTATTGGCAACAATAGTCCTGTCAGTGATAATAGATCGGTCCCAGTAGAGCGTTACATGACCATTATCGAGAACCGGCTGAGGCCAATACTGGTAATAAGGTACAGCGGCTTCAACAAGGTCGTATTTCAGAGCAAGTTGTTGGTGGATAATCTTAGCTACCTGGTTATGCCTGTGCAAGTACTCGCCGTTAGCTAGACGAGAACAACCGGAAACGATATGTCTAATAGACTCTCCCGGACGGTGACATGCCCGACAAATGTCGACCGTCCCATCCTTTAGAATATATTTACGGTAGTTGTTCGTCATGATAACTTCGTCCATAATTGCAAAGACAAAACCTTCAGTCTCTTCGAAGAGGTTACTGTATCGTAGCCAAGATACGGAGGCTAACTGATCAATATCGGGGCTCATAAGGGCCCGGTAGAACCGTCCGTGTAGTTCCTTGCTCTTCCATACGTCCGTGCGATCCGCCACACTCATTACCTTTAGCGTCTGCCAATTCTCGTTCGCTAAGGACAGCGGAGTGAGTCCCTTATCAACTGCTGCTACATCACGGTACATACCCACGCTTACCTTAAGGAAATATTCCCGAAGGTTGTTTACCTCTCGGTTGTGTAGGTCCTTGACATTTAACATGCCACGACCCCCACACTTCCGAGGAATATACAACCTCATAACAGATGAACGTGGGTGGTGCATCCTGTATGCCGTCAGCAGTCGCCGAACTTTTCTATCCAGGGCATCTAGTTCTGATTGCGTCCACTTTAGAATGCCAAAGGAGTACGTCAGTACAGGCATGACCCAACCATTAAAGGCTCGGATCTTGTTTCCGCCAGATAAGAGGCTTTTCAAAACCTTTACCAAGCGGCCGAAGAAACGATCCCTCACCGATTGTTTCATATCTGCATTGACTATACTCAAAGCTTCGAACATTCCAAGGTATTTGTAGGTTTCCGACTCAGAAAGAGAACTGAGCACCTCACTTTGGCTAAGTTGCAAACTCTCAGAGTTTACAATTTTACCTCTCTGTATATCTATGACCGCACACTTATCTACTCCGAATTCCATTCCAATAGCTTTACTAAAATTGTCGGTTATTTTGAGTAAAGATATTAGGTCAGATTTTTTAGAAGCAAATAATTTGAGATCATCCATGTACAAGAGATGTGAAATGGGCTCACCCCCTCTCTTGAGTCGGTAGCCTAGCGTTGAATCTCCAAGCAACGTGCTTAGAGGATTAAGCGCCAGACAGAACCACAAAGGACTCAGACTGTCACCCTGGAAGATACCCCGCCTTATCCTTATTAAGCTCGGGGAGGCCGGAGATCCAATATGTCCTGGTTGACGAAGAAACGTAGACCACTGACCCATGCATGAGCTAAGAAAGGAGCGTAGAGTGGGATGTATTTTATAAAGCTCTAGAACTCTCATTAGCCATGAATGGGGCACCGAATCATACGCTTTCTTATAGTCAATCCAAGCCATATGGACATCCTTTTTGCCTCGACGAACTTGTTGCGTAATAGTCATGTCAATGAGGAGCAAATCCTTTGTACCCCGAGACCCTATCTTACACCCATTCTGAGAAGGTGACATTATGTCATTTGCCGAGATATGTATTTGAATTTTGTTTCTCAGAATGGATGTAAGTAGCTTATAGATGGTGGGTAAGCAAGTTATTGGTCTATAGTTTTTAGGGTCCGAGGTATTGCCAGATTTGTATATCAGATGAGTGACCCCTGATGTCATGAAATCTGGGAGGGTTCCCGACTCAAGGGCTTGTTGAAACTGAGCAGCCATGCGCCCGTGCGAGTTGCGTATCCATTTCAGCCAGTAGCTGTGCAGCCCGTCCGGTCCCGGACTTTTCCAGTTCGGGGCCGAACGCACCGCACAAGCTACGTCAATCGGCGTGATCGCTACGGTGTTCATGTCTGTTATAAACTCGCACGCGCGTCCGACCGACTCAGTCCACTCCCCCTCGGAGTGACCGAAGGGCACCGACCAGATATTTTTCCAAAATGAGGTCATTGGTCATTGAGGATGTCCTCATCAACTGGTGGGAGTCCATCGGTAACTCTTCCTCGAGAAGCCTCCCAGTTTCTGTAGACACTCCTCTGATTACTCTGGAAGACTCTATTCAAGTGGTACCGCTCCGATCTTATTCGGTACCGACGAATACGGTTCGCCCATGCGCAAACTTTTTGCTTCCAGTAGTCAACACGCTCGACGACACGAGCCAGGTAGTCGTTCCTGCTGACACCGGTGTCAGCAAAGGCTCGGTCGACGAATCGCATTACGCGTGGGCGCGTGTTGCCTGCCTGGAAGATTATAGAATTTTGACTCTATTTCAACTATAACTTACCATGATTATATTAATAAATTTTTAAAACTAATAAAATAGTTTTTTTCTTACACTCGTTTTTTCCTTATCTTACATAATTACTTTGAACTTAAGTGTATTATTAGAGATATACTATTGTATTTGTCTATGAATGCCGACTGTTGGGCATTCATTGACCTCCTTACCGCGTTATGGTAAAGTACGGAGAAATACATGCTTCTCCGTACTTTACCATAACGCGGTAAAGTATGAAGAAATACATGCAGGTGGCGGGTTTTCCACAGGAATTCTATCTCTCACAATGCCCTCTATTTCGGTCTTTTTAGTCGCCTTTTTCGACACCCTGAAGGCTTGGGATAGTTATATATAGTATTCTGACCCGCCTCCACACGGGTGCCGAGTAATTATACAATAATGTCCTTTGTATTTAGTATTCACATATTAATGAACATAGTTAGACCATCGATTGATAAGACTGAACACTGGGTAAAAGAAAATACACTTAAAGCATATCATTGATGTTAGTATCAAAAAAGCCTTTTGTTTATATACACTAAACAAATATATCTTTAGTTCGTCGTAAGAAATACGTAACTGCATTTACACTCATGAATTGCTCGTGGAAAAAGTACGTAACAAATACTTACAACTAGCATTTCCACTAAGATCAAAGAGTGGACAAATAGATAAGTGAAATTACTTCAGTTGATGTGGCTTCAAATACGTAGCTATAATGCAATATGTGAACTTACAGCTGCGCATATCGTTAATGTTTCGGAGAAGAAATAAGTAACAGTGTTTTTATGGATTATCTTGAGTTATATTTAACTGTCATCAAATTTATATAATTGTGCTTACGGAGGTTAGTGTTAGCTACAATTTTCTAGTACATATGATTTTTCTAGGACCAATAATAAAAACGTAGCGCAGTTTTTTTACGCTCCTGAAAAGTTGGAGCAATTCACTTACTGCTTTATTCCAGGAATGGTGCGATATCTCAGCTTCAGAATGTGCAGAACTTATGAATGACACGTTCATGTACTGTGCTGATGTTGCTTTGGGCCGATCTGCGACTCTCAGGACTCGCAGATGTGATTGGTGGTCTGGTTTACTAGTAGACTTACGCCGAAAATTTCGTCGCGCTAGACGTAAAGTAAATAAGTTAAAAAAGTCTGTTATCTTTGATGAACGAATGGAGGATGCGCGCTTAACACTAAGATGTGCCAGGTCCCGTTATCGAGCTGCGGTTATTCAAGCACAATCGAACTTACTCCGTCAAATAGTAAATAATCTAGAACGAGAGGGTCCTTGGTCTCCCTTGTATCATGAATTTAAAGCTAATAAACCTGTAACAATGGCTTACTTTTCTAACATAAAAATAAACGATACACACACAACGGGTATAGAAGAGACAACGGAAACTTTGTTAAATGTTCTTCTTCCGGACGATAATATTAGCGATGACTACGAATATCACTTACAGATTAGACAACGTGTGACGGAACTACCGGTTACTAGCGACTCGGATTTACCTAACCTTTTTGAATTCACTGAAGTTATTAAATCATTATCCATTAATAAAGCATCAGGCCAAGATAAAATATCAAATAAAATGATAAAAGAAGCGTGTAAAATGTCATCTAGTTCTATCCTGTATGTATATCAACGCTGCATACACGAAGGAGTTTTTCCTAAAATTTGGCGTAAAGGATTTATAAAATTAATACCAAAAAGCGGTGATAAACCTCCTGACGACCCAAAATCATATAGACCGGTAACATTATTGCCATCGCTAGGAAAAGTGCTAGAACGGTTGATCGTGCCTAGGTTGCTTCCGGAGGGCTTAAAATTTAACCCAAACCAATTCGGCTTCACAAGCGGCAAGTCTACAATCAATGCAGTAATGTCGGTTAGAAAAGTAGTTCAGTCTTCATCAGCGAAGTATGTTCTCGGCATATTTTTAGATATATCTGGAGCGTTTGATAACGCTTGGTGGCCAATGCTTCTTCTTAAACTTAAACTAAGAGGTTGCTATAAAAACATATATTCTATCATATACTCTTACCTTAGCAATGGAACAACTACGTTGAAGCTTGGCCACCATGCGTGCTCAAAGGCTTTGAATTTGGGATGTCCGCAAGGCTCCGTCTTGTCACCGTATTTGTGGAATCTTGGGTTCGATGATTTCCTCGCGCTACCTCTCCCGACGGGATGTTCCATCACGGGTTACGCGGATGATGGTCTTTTGTTAATCGAAGCAAACTCGCGATCCGAAATCGAACATAAAGGAAAAACGGCTATCAACTTAATATCGGAATGGGGTAGTCGAAATCGCCTCGCTTTCGCGCCGCACAAAACTTTTCAACTTCTCCAAAAAGGTGACTTGGTAGCACCACCGCGTATAAAATTTCATGGTGTAAACATTAAATCGAAAAACTCCGTATGCTATCTCGGAATGATTTTAGAAAAAAAATTCACCTTTATTGAACACATTCAACAGATAGGCGATAAAGCGAAACGTAACTTCTATGCTTTGACGAGAATATCGACTGCTCCCCACGTAGCAGGGGCTCTTACTTTTAATGTATTGAAAACGATCTATACAGCTACCTACCTAGGCTGTATTTGCTACGGCGCTCCAGTATGGGCCGACAGGTCCACTATTGGCGCTGCTCGAAGAAAATTACTCCAAAGTCAACGTTTGGCATTGATATTTTTATGCAAGGCTTATAGGACGGTCAGTACGGAAGCACTGCCCGTGATGGCGGGTGTGTTCCCCGTAGATTTAGAAATCCAACGTCGCGCGTCAATGTTTTATAATGTGAATAAAGATGAAGCGTGTCAATTTCTACTACCGCGTGATCAACTTAAAATACAACGACTATATAATTCACTCGATGACGTTTGCAACGATTTAATAACGGAATGGCAAACACGCTGGGATAGCTCAATTAAGGGCCGTCATCTCTATAAATTCTTTCCTTGTATCCGTGAAAGGTTAAAAATGAAATGGATCGAAATAGGTCATTGCGTTTCGCAGTTCTTAACGGGACATGGCAATTTTAAACAAAAGTTATTTTCTTTTAAATTAGTAGATTCACCGCTTTGCAACTGTTCAACTGTTCAACAAAAGTATGAACAGACAGCCCATCACATCCTCTGGGAGTGCAATCTATGGCATATGGAACGCGTTACTATGTTAGATTCCTTACAAGTATCGTCTAGAGTCGTTTATTAATTTTGTGGCAGAGGATTATATTTCTTCAAATTGTGTGTTATTTTATGTATGATAACCTCTGGCCTCTGGTCATCACACAGGAAAAAAAGAATAGAAATTTCAAAATTAAAAATAAAACCCACACAAAAAGTTTGCCAATGGTTTCTAGAGAAAATGGACTTCATATAGAGGATAAACTAACACAAAGCATAGAAGACTTGCATAACGTTCAGTGTCAATATGACGCATTCGAACACGAAATGAAAAAAATAATCAACCATCTTCCTAAGTCACAAGAAGATAAACCAACTTTATCTGTGTACACCCTACAACTTTTTGAAGAGAGAAGAATGTTATACAGAAGTAAAGAAGTGTCACAAAGACGACAGAAAATTACACAGTTGAGTAAAGAAATAAATAGAAATATCAAAAAGGACAGACAAAAACATCGAGAAAACAAATTAAACTCATACATAGAAAAAAGTGGTGCAGTTAAAAAGGCCTACAAGGAGCTTCAGAATAAAAAAGAGTGGACAGAAAGTTTAAAAGACGGTAACAAAACGGTAAGTGGTAACAAAATTCATAAAAGATCAGAGATAATAAACGAAGCGACAAACTTTTATAGAGAATTGTATTCAGATGTAAAAAGTGATGAAAAATCAAGCAGTCCAGTATGTCACACGTATAGTAATAAAATATATATTTATGTCGAAATATAGTATTCTCGAAAGCGAAATCCACCACGCAATAAAGTCTCAAAAAATGGATAAAACTCCGGGCGAGGATACAATTCATAAAACAAAATTCATAAAAGATCAGAGATAATAAACGAAGCGACAAACTTTTATAGAGAATTGTATTCAGATGTAAAAAGTGATGCAAAATCAAGCAGTCCAGTATGTCACACGTATAGTAATAAAAATATATTTATGTCGAAATATAGTATTCTCGAAAGCGAAATCCACCACGCAATAAAGTCTCAAAAAATGGATAAAACTCCGGGCGAGGATACAATTACCAATGAAGTTTTAAAATCTTACTCAGAAACACTAAAGAAGCGACTGCAAATACTTTTTAACAATATTCTCTTTGAAGCTTCAATACCTCGGCAGTGGTGCAGATCTAATATTACATTGATACATAAGAAGGGTAATAAGGATGACTTGAACAATTATCGACCCATAAGTCTTATGTCGAATATTTTCTAAAATTATACTTAACAGACTGACAAAAGTGCTGGATGAACAACAACCTCACGAACAGGCCAGATTCAGAAAAAGCTTTTCAACTTTAGACCACATCTAGGTAATAACGCAAATCATAGAAAAAGCCAAAGAATACAAAAATTCTTTATACTTATGCTTTATCGACTATAAAAAAGCATTTGATTCCATAAAGCATGACGCGATTTGGCCAGCGCTAGCAGAACAAGGTGTCGAGCAGCTATACATAGACCTACTTCGCAACTTATATGTCAACCTCAGTGCAACCGTTACACTGGTAAGTATCGGCTCTGAATTCCCCATCCAGAAAGGCGTAAGACAGGGAGATCCACTTTCACCAAAAATATTCTCAGCCGTTCTAGAATCCGTATTTAGAAAATTGAATTGGGAAAATAAAGGATTAAAAATCGATGGTAAATATCTCAGCCACCTGCGCTTTGCCGATAACATAGTCATTTTCGCAGAAAACTGGACATCCCTAGAGCAAATGACGAACGAAATAGCAAAGGAAAGTAAGATTGTGGGTTTAGAGTTGAATCTAGAAAAAACGAAGGCAATGACTAACAGCAGCATGGATATTATTAAAGTAGATAATCGGGTAATAGAGTACGTCAATGAATATATCTACCTGGGACAGATGGTTTCTTTTGACAAAAGTACTAGTAGTGAAGTACAAAGAAGAATTGCCTGGAAGAAATACTGGTGTTTAAAGGAAATCATGAAAAACAAACAGACAGAAATACATTTAAAATCAAAACTATTTCAAATTAGCGTTCTCCCTACATTGACATACGGGTGTCAGACCTGGTCACTTAAGCAAGAGGATGAAAACAAACTATCAGTATGTCAACGGAAAATGGAAACGAGTATGCTGGGTATAAAACTAAGTGATAGGATCAATAACATCACTATAAGGGAAAATACTAAATTGCAAGATGTTGTTGAAGCTATACGATCTTTAAAATGGTCCTGGGCCGGTCATCTATGTCGTTTAGAAAAGAACCCCTTGAACTCTACACATCGATGGACTAAAACTGCCACAGAGTGGGTACCTAGAGATACAACCAGGGGTAGGGGTCGTCCCGAGAAAAGATGGCAAGATATTTTTAATAAAAGAGTCGGTGTTGATTGGATGACAAAGGCAAGGGACCGAGTGCTTTGGAGCGAATTGGGGGAGGCCTACGCCAAGGAGGCGGCTACTACAGGAGAGTGAAGGACCCAACAGAGAAACCAACATTTTTTACATTTTTTATTTTATTTTAATACTTTTTGTTTTTTAAATATCTAATGTAAATTTGTGTCTTATGTTTAAATTAGTAGTAATAAGGGCTTATTTTATTTATTTTATTTAACCTCTGGTCTGCCGTAGCGCATTTCTAATGCTTCCATCACTGTATTTGGTTGCGTGTTACCGATGAGAAGTGAAGCGACGGTTTCTTTTGCTTCTCCACAAAGGGCCCTGCGTAGCCTCCACATGCTCTCCGCTGCAGTGTTACAAAGGTAAAGAACACACAGATGCAAATTTGTATAAATATTCGAGTTTATTTCACGAAGACGAATAGTTATCCACAGATCCTCCGGCGAAGATTCAAAAAGAGGTTGCGAAGTAATTAAAAGATGTTTTCGAATCGCGATCAGAACACCTCCTCCGCGAGTTTGTCCAGTAAGATTATAGTCACGGTCGCGTCTCCATACAATGTATCTCTCATCAAAATGTTCCGAATCCGAAATACCGTCTAAAAGCCAGGTTTCTGTTATCAGTACTACATCATATGAATTCAACCTGACCTGACGATAGAAGGTCATCGTTTTCGTCCTAAGTCCTCTAACATTCTGGTAATATATTTTTAGTGGTTCACTAGCCATAACAGATGCTTGCAATGTATCTAGTAATAATTAAAAATGTAAGTAGGTAAATTAATAGCAAGTTCGAAGCAATATGAATATGAAACAAGGTAGTTATCAAATGAGAGGAAGCAAAACAAGGCAATACAATTGAAATAGCACGAGATAAAAATAGACAAGTAGTAAACAGCCATGCCGTCTTTCACACATGACACGATCAGCTGCGCGGCGAGAGTAAACAAAAACATGCACAAAAGCTAAACAAAAGCGATGCATTGAATCAAAACAACAATCAGAGGTGCACAACTTTTGGTAGGCTTTGAAGTAATTAAAATTATGAATCAACTTAAAAACAATTGAGGCAGCTAAAATACAAACATAGTAAATAAAAATCAAGTAAACAACGTAACAGGTAAAGCAAATTAAATCACTGCTCAAGCAATTTTGTTTAAATCATTGTCCCTAGATATTATAAGAACAGGCGAGGTGTCATTTTTGCGAATGTGAATTTTACTGTGTTTAAACCAAATGTATTTATAATTTTTGTCCTTGGCCAAAGATTTCACCATGTTTAATAATTTTTTAAACTCACTATCTAGATGACCGTTGATATAGATTCTACTTGAGCAACTCACGTAACCAAGATCCTGCTCCATTAATAATTTGCACTGACGTGCTGCTGCAATAAAGTCCTCTTTGACGTAAAGATTCAAAAAGCTTACTATAATTGACTTCTCCTTCGAATTAAGAAGTGGAATTCGGGATATACAGGGTGTTGTTGCCCGGTGAAACAATACTTTAAGGGCTTAATCTATATCACATTTCAAATCATATACACATACTTTTGAAACGGAGATAATGACTTTATTTTCCCATACAAAGTTGAAAAATTATTATTTTGTATTAATTTTGACAACCCTACCCTGACCTACATGTAGCGTGTTATATCTATATGCCATTTTCAAGCACACAGGCGCATCCGATCGCAATTTTAGAGTTCCGTACTATAATAAACTCCTACTAATAGAAAATTAACACGAAGTTTTGATTAGTTATAACTTATGATATATTATGCCTAGAAAACCCAGACTTGGTGGATGGCTTCTACATCAAGTATACTATTTGCTGTGAAAGTATTGTTTCATCGGATTTTAACACCCTGTATAGTTAATCTGCGTTTTCGGAAATGTATAATTTTAATTTTCTTTGTAAGCGAATCTAATATGGAGAAGAGATTTTCGTACCTCTTGATCATTCGTGTTTCATCTTCAAAACTTCGCTCTCCAGAGAAGTTGCTGAGCGCTGAGATTTTTCCAGCTCTGATACTCTAGATTCCATGGCTGACAGTTTAGTATTAAATGATGATGATGATTGGGAGGCATCCGACGCGTACTCGCTGTCGGAGCCTCCAACTATATCTCTCAATTCCCTCTCTACTTCGAGAGAGATCGAGGATGGACCTACGCGAGGACTTTTATCCTCAGGGACTGGATCCGAGTCGGACCTGGCCCTCCTCTGAGTCCTGGCTGGCATTGGCGCATCGATGGGCGAAGGAAACTCAGTTTCCCACGATCCGATGCGCTTTGCCCCCTGGTCCTTAGAGGAGGGCCCTGCCCGAGGAGCGGGGGGATCGACTATCGGGTCCCGGGGCGACGAAAAATCGAGAACTGGAACACCCTCACTTTAAATCTCCGGACTACTAGGTTACCAGCACCATCTAGCGGTTACGGACCAGTCACGGATGCGCCGGATTCCGGGAACCAATATAACGGATTGCAAAAACTGCGTTGTCTTCCGAGTAGCCAACGCAGTTTTTGGTATCGGAGTTCTAGTTCCTCTCTTTTTTTCTTAACATGGGCTTTCCAGCGCAATTTCGTGTCCAGCGTCATGCCAAGATATTTTGCCGTATTCGCATATGGTATAATTTTACCATTAAGGAATACGTCATGCTGTTCGTGCTGTTTATTAGTAAAATTTATATGAATCGATTTGGATTCATTTAATTTGATGTTCCATTTTTTTGTCCAGTTGTATATATGATCAACTGCACTTTGCAATTTTGCAATAGCCTGCGTGCTCCAGCTTTTATTACTTTTAATTCTGAGTATGCATCTTCCTGCCTTATTCTAAACATTCTGTTTGAGATGTATGATTGAAGTATGTCTGCATACCTTTTTGGTAATGTTTTTCTGAGTTTAAACACGAGGCCTGCATGCCATACTTTGTCAAACGCTTGCGCCACATCAAGAAAAATAGTAGAACATACTTTTTTTTCTTCTAGGGTATTTTCGATGATACTTGTAATGCGATGTATTTGATCTATCGTTGAGTGTTTTTCTCGGAAACCAAACTGATGATTAGGTACTAATTCAGCCCTCTCTATGATAGGTTTTAACCTTTTTAATAGTAGTTTCTCGAAAAGTTTGGACATAATGGGCAAGAGAGAGATAGGTCTATATGATGATGCTTCATGAGGCGGTTTTCCCGGCTTAGCAATCATGATTACCTCTGCAACTTTCCATAGGTTTGGTACGCAATGTAATCGAAACGCTGCATTGATTAATGTTGTCAATTTCACAATACCTTTTCTAGGAAATTTGTGTAGAACTTCACCTGATATCAGATCATAACCCGGTGCTTTTTTCGGGCGTATACTGATTTTTATTTCCTTTTCAACCTCTTTAGGTGTAACAAGCATGATATCGTCACATAAATGGTGAAAATTCGTTTGATGGGGAGTCCGTTCACCTGTTCCATTTTCATCAGGTTGGAAAATAGATTCAAGGTATTCTGCAAACCGCTTCGCTTTTTGTTCATTATTAATTGCCCATTTATTATTGCTGCTTTCTCTGATAGGAGGAATTGTAAAGTTGTTTTTATTTATACTTTTTGTAGCTTTCCATAAAGAGTAGTCTGTACAACGGTTACCTGTTAATTTTTCAAGATAATTTTCAGTGAGTTCTTCGTTATAATGTTGTATTTTCCTGTTGATTTTTTTTGCTAAATTGTTGAGAATTCTTTTATCTTCTGGACATCTAGTATAATGCCACACTTTGCGTTGTTTCCTTTTTTGCTCAATTAATATCTTGATTTCTCTAGGATAGACATTTCCTCTAGTTCCTTTATTGGCTACAGGTGTGTGTTTCCAGAGTGATTGTTGTATAAGTTTTATAAAATATTCCAATTCGCTATTATAATTGCTCAGTTGTCTTGAGTGGAGTTCTCAAGTTTATATTGCGGTCTAAGTCTGTTCTAAAGCCTTCCCAATCAGTTAGCTTATTAACCAAAGCAGGAGGTTTTTCTTTAAGTATAATTTTGTCATTAACTTCTAAAAATATTGCAGAGTGGTCAGAGTTCATATCATAACTCTGGTACGTTTTTAGATAATTTGTAGATATATTCTTGACAATAAAAAAATCTATAAGGTCAGGTATTTTATTTGGATCGGTAGGCCAATATGTTGGAGTTCCCGTTGATGTAGTATCACATTTCATTTCCTTAATAGCACTCATAAGTTCTTTGCCCTTAGTTTATTTATTTATTTATTTATTTATTTATTTAGTTGTTGATAGCCTTGAGCCCCAATATGTGTGCTTGGCGTTGAAGTCTCCTCCAAGTATAAATCGATTACCAAGGCATCGTAAGATAATTCATGTACTGATCTTTTTTTATTTTATTTTTATTTTATTTTATTTTACATTTTTAGGAGAACTTACAGCTAGGTACAAATGTAGTTAGAAATACATAGTGACTTATGGCTAATTACAAATTCTCACAAATATGCATACAAAGAACAAGTAAAAAATAATTCGAAAAAATGAATTAAAAACAAGAAAGGCATAGACGCAAAAAAACATATAAAATTATAAAGTATAATGTAATGAAAAAAAAAAAAAAAAACAATCCATTTTGAATATTACAGCTAGGTGTGGCAAGGTAACGTAATAGCTGGCTACTGTTCGAAGTACAATTTATTGAGATATATTTTAAAATTATGAGAAGACATAGTAAATATATCTATGTCATGCTCATGTGCTAAGGTGTTAAAAGCATTGCTTGTTCTTGTTCTATGTTATGTTATATCTGGGTGGACTGTAAATAGACGAAACCACAAATACTTGTCTTTTTGTTCTCAAACTGATCGCCACAGCTTGTATCTCTTTTTCTTCGTAAGTATAGTACTCATGGTGATCTATTTGTTCCTTGATGATGACAGCACTTCCTCCTCGTGATGTGTTATCTGGATGTAGTGCGTGATAAATTTTGTAGCCCTTAAATTTAATGTGACATTGTTTAGTAAAATGTGTTTCAGATATAAGACACACATCCACTTTTTCCATATCTAGGATAACTTGCAGTTCATTTTTATGCTTTAGTAATCCATTTGAATTCCATACCATTATTTTAATTATGTTATTCATTTTTGTGGCTTGGCAATAGTAGACATTTTAGTGCTACTTTCGATTTTTTGGAGACGTTCGTCAAACGATAGCAAACTTAGCGAAGTTTTAAGATATCGTTTAACTTCTTATCAGTGCTATCGACGTTTTTAATAATATTCGAATTATTTCTGCTCGTTACCTGGGCATAAGTTAATGTATTTTTTGTGGTTTTGGTGTAGCTAGCTTTATTTGAACTAGATGTAATTGCACTTTTTTTATTATGAGTTTCTGATTCTTGTTTCGTCGATCTCGCTGGTTCTCCTGGCTTAGCACTCCTTGTTCTACTTTTGTTGCGTAGCATTTGTATTTCTTTGGCAACAAGACACCCTCGATAGTTTGCAGGGTGGTTATCGCCACAGTGGACACATTTGGGTTTTTCTTCTTTAGATTTTTTACAATCACTCGTTAAGTGTTTCTTAGTGCATTTTACACACCTAGGTTCTTTGGAACAGAACTTTTGTGTATGTCCATATGCTTGACATCTCTTGCACTGGGGAACTAACCTATTGGTTTTAATTGCCTGTATTTCAACTTTACAGCCCAATATAGTATTTATGTTATATATTTTATTTACATCTTCATCATTAGAAAATGTGAGCATAAACATATTTAAAGGCTCTTTTCTTCTCCAGCTTTTTTTTTTTTTTTTCAGTTGGAGGAAATCACCGGATCCCCGCGGGCGGGGTATGTGGGAGTTGAACCTCACTAAAACCTCCAACCGCTCACACTCAGCGTCCGAACCCCGGCTGAGGCCAGAACCCAGCACGGGGTTTTGTGGGACGGCGCGACGCGTAACGCCCTCGGCACACTTTTCCGTCACGCCGCCCCCAGACGCCGAACCGGCAGCCGCCGGCGATACGGCCACCGGCTCTCTCGGTCGGCGGGCTATCCGAAGCCCGCCAAGATGGCTGGACCGCGTGTCACCCTCCCACGGAATACCCCGCTGGGTCGGAACCAGCGTGGGACGGTGCGGTACCCGCGGATGACCCTGATGGCTACGATGCGCTGTGGCCGGCGCAAGTATCGGGCAATAGTTGCCCGAGTACGAGGCTCGGCCCAAACGGGCGCACCGTACAGGGCCATCGAGCGCACTACCCCCGCGTAGAGGCGGCGCACTGCGTTTCTTCTCCAGTTTAGCTTATTGACTGCTTCAGTTATTTTTAGTCCTTTATTTTGTAGGTCTTCAACAATTCTCTCTGGTTTACACGAAAAGTGTAATTTTTTTTGCCATGACTCTAATCGGTCTATGCTGTTTGTTCTCATATGAGTGCCAGGAACACTGCTTGTTATTCAATAACTCCGTTATAGACCTATACGAGTCCTCAGTACTTGCATTTATCTTTAAAGAGTTACCGCTGAGCATTTTAGTTGTGAATGTATCAGCTGACTGGGTATCTGTTAACAGATCGTAGAATGTTTGATATTCCATTACTTCGTCCACTATTATTGGTGGTGGTAATGGAGATTTTTTTATTTTTTCCTTGCTTTTTTGAATGGAGTACTCAGTATGTCGCTCTGTTTGTACGTCTTGGGAGGGTGAAGTGTTCAGTTTTCTTTTCTTCCGAGACTTCGTCCGGATCCACTCTGTTTCTTTTGCAAGTTCTTCCTCGTCAGTGTGGTAATCCATTGTATTTGATTCTGTAGCAGTTGGTGCGGGTTGGCTCTTTGCCAAGCATTGCAATTGTTCTTGCAGAATCTCTATTTGGCATTTTAAATCGCCTACTGGAGTTTCTAGTTTTTTTCTCTCTTCTCTTTCAGCTCTGTAGTAGCTGTATAGTTCGTGCTCGAGATCGGTTTTCAACTTTATCTGCTGATCCTTCCCGGGTGAACCTGACACCATTATTAAAGCTATACGTGTGTATTCGCCTTAACAATGTTAGTCACGTTCGGAACGTCATTATCTAGGTCGCCACATTATAGTTCATTAAACTTAATATATAGCACTACACAACATGTGCAATGCGATTTAATGATGCGCATGCACTTTTTCGCGTAAGTCTCAGTGACAAGCGTTCGCAAAGGAGGTCGAACGGTCACCGGAACGGTTAGTAATTAAGTAACTTAATGTAGTTGTTAGTATGGTTAGTATCTTGTGATCTAATTAGGTATGGAACCCTTATTCTGGGTGAAGGCCTCCTCCAACTTTGTCCAGGTTTCTCTGCAAGCTGCTACCCCCATCCAGTCCTTCCCAGCTGTTTGATGCAGCAGTGATGTCGACAGCCCACCGTCTTTTTGGACTTCCCATATTTCTCTTTCCGGCTGGTCCCTTCCATCGTGTAGTTTGTAGTGTCCATCTTTCATCCTTGTATCTTGACAGATGTCCTGCCCATCGCCATTTCAAAGCTAAAGCATGTAACAGTGCATCAGTAATTTCAGTTTTTTGTCTGATTGTACAGCTTTTAATTTTATGTGTCTTCCTCAATTTTAGTATACTTCTTTCCATAGCTCTTTGTGTCCTTTGAATTTTTAATTTTATGTTTTCTGTGAAGATCCACGTCTGACAGCCGTATCACAAGCATGGTAGAATGCATTTATCCATTACAATTTTTTCCAAGACATAGCTATTCTTCTGTCAATCTGTTCCGTGTTGTTTGACTTCTTAAATGATATCTGCTTACCTAAGTATAGATATTCATCAATATAGCCTATAGGTAGTCCTTGAACTTTAATGGGTGTGCAACACTGGCAACACTGCAATGGGGTTGCAGTTTGTCATTACCTTTGTTTTATCAGCATTGAGTTCTAAACCTACTTTCCTGCTTTCTTCGTTGAGTGATGTTAACATGTATTCTAAATCTTTAGAAGTTTCAGAAAGTAGTACAATATCATCTGCAAATCTGAAATGATGTAGGTAATGTTGTCCTATCTTTAATCCTTTTTGGTTCAAATTTAAATTCCGGAATATATTTTCAAGCAAACAGCAATGAAGATGTTCGGGACGACGACAGCGTTCCTTCCCGAGTCGTTGGATTGCAGAATTTCGACGCTGTGGCAAGCAGTTCAAGTGCCCTTGTACTTCACGGCGTCGTTTCAATAAAAATCCGGATGAGTGTAAATCTTCATTTATTCGATGGCGATGGCTCGCGAAGGCAGATGACGCAGCGCTTCATTCGTGACACCGTCCACGCCGGGGGCTTTTCGCAGTTTAGTCCGGAGGATCATCCGCTGGACCTGACCAGGGGAGAACACCACGGGGTCTTCTGTCGGAGCTAACGGCGGCTCGAGGTATTCGAGCACGTGCTGCTCCACTGCTGCTGCGTGTTGCATACTCGCAGTCGGGTTCGGTGTGAACTGCGTCTCCAGGAAGTCGGCGAATATCTCGGCCCTGTCCTCAGCACGGTAGCGGGGGTTCCCGTCACTGGCGAGCAGGGGCCGGATCGGCGGCGGCTTCCCGGAGAGACGGCAGCAGAGGCGGTGGATGCCCGTCCAATCTTCGCCGGCTGTCTCGATGGTCCGTTGCCAAGATTCTGTCGCAACCGTCTCCAGTGCAGACGAGATCTTGGCGGCCAGAGCGTTCAGCCGGGACTTCATGGTTGGGCACCTGGTGCGTTGCCACTGTCTTCGCAGTTTCCTCTTCTCCTCGATCATCTTCGGGATCCGGGCGGGGAGCTGGGGCGGTCGACTTCGGGGGGCAGCGGCGTCGATCCTGGACTCCTCGAGCGCAGACGTAATGACGGCGCCGAGGTCCAGAGCCAATCGTTCGACGTCCGCTGGGTTCTCCACCCGGAAGGACGGCACCCGAGACTCCACGTCGTTGGCGAATTTTCGCCAATCCTGCCGGTGTCGAGGAGGAGGGAGCTTCCTCGCGGTGATGGGAAGCGTCAGCGTCATGTGGACTGCCTGGTGGTCGGAAATCAAATGGTCGTCCAAGACGTCGATCGACGCGGCGGCAATGTTGCCGCGGAGCACGGCGATGTCGATGACGTCCGGAGCGTGGGCTGCACAGTACGGGTAGTGAGTCGGGACCTCTGGTCCTAACACCCTGTAGCCGTAGCGGTCTGCGTCATCCAGGAGGCGTCTGCCATCTGGGGAGATCGTGAGGGAGTTCCACGCCGTGTGCTTCGCGTTGAAGTCGCCAGCGATGACCGTCGGCAGCTCGGCAGTTGGACCACCCTGTACTCCTCGTCGGACTTTGGCAGGAATCGCACCCCCCGTTGGTACGGTCTGCCGTTCGGGTTATGGCCGAGGAGGTCCCGCAGCTGCCGGAAATGCACCGGCCAATCCGGCCAGGTCTCAACCACAAGCGGGGGCGGATGTTTCGCCCTCGCGGTGGAAGCTCCTGCAGCGATTGCCGAGGCGATTGCTCCGGCGGATGCGGGTGCAACGCCGCCGACGCGGCCGCGCACATACGTCTTACGACGGTAGGGCTCCGGCATTTAAAAATGCCCCAACATTCCGACGGTGATAAATGCAGCGATGGTTTCGGCAGCAGGTCGAGGCAGTCCGCCTACGCGGTCCTAAATGGACCACCCGGCGCGCCGAGAAACGCCGACCGCTCTCCGGGGCTTGCCGCTGGTGGCAGACCGGAGAGGTAAGCCAACGAGTGCGACGCGTTGTTCCGGATGGACCAGTAGGGGCGCAGTACTGGGACCCGAGCGTTGGGTGTGCGCGCACGATGAGGATGCTTGAAGTGGCTTGATTTTCCAATTGGCTTCTGATGGCTTCGATCATCGATGGCTGCTGACACACGGCGAACTGGGCTGTCTCGATGATTTGCGTTAAAACGCGCCTCTTTATATATCGTACGCGGAAACGATACCGTTAGGGCTCTCGCTCCTTCAAGTCAACAGTCAAGGATCAATCTGTTACAATGTTATATTGACGCTTATCTAACTAGTTACATTCACATGAATTGAGTATCTTAATATTAAGTATGTACACAATTGTTCTACATTATTAAAATAACTTTGTGAGACTAGTTTCGCCTCTATTTTAGAATTTTGGGCTAAGAACCTTTATTAGTCATAAAATTACAAATAAGTACTTAACTTATTATTAGATTAACCTAATTTCAATAATTAGATCACAAGTTCACTGTTCTTTACATAACACTTGTACACTTTACTTATTTTTGCGTACTAGGCATTGTATCACTGTAACGATTTTGGCCAGTGGCTACTGTTACTTCACCAGCTGGCTCAGGGTAAAGAGTAATGAGACTATCAGGGAATGGGTTGGTAAAATAATACACTTAGCAACAGGCTACAGGCAAATGTATATTCAAAGACACACACACGTTATAAAATTAAATTATTAAGAACTAAGATTTAAATGCTTATATATTAAATTACGATTTAAAATAGGGAACTGGCTTAGTAAATTATACGATGAGATGGTCGTAGGTTACATAATTAAATTAAAAAAAAGATACGTAACTTATGTATCAGGATGGTGTGATCCCGAGACAATTCACATAATATTATTATCCATTCCAGGACGTCCACGTACGCTCCATGGAAGGCAAGTCAAATACAACAGGTCTCGTATGGTGTGAGACCTAGGGGTGGAACCCTAAAATAAAATTATCACACTAGGGGCACGGTTTTAGGGCCTTGGGGAAATCCCCCTCTGCCCAGGCCAGACACCCCGCCTAACGAGGCGGGGGTAATCGGAAGCAAGCCCTTTGACCACGTCAAGCCAGTCACAAACAAACCGATTACTCGGCTACAAAATTCTTGGCATTGACAAATGCCGTTTTACCCGGCCATGGACGCTGGCCGGCGCGACGTCTTCCCCTCTTCTTTCTTCTTCCCTCTTGAAGGGATAATCAATTAAAGAATTTTTTTTTTTTTTTATAATATAAATACAATTATTTACAATATATATAGTAATTAAGTATTTACAAACTAAGACTATAAACAAACAACACAACAATAACAACAAAAGAATCAGCTATTTACAGACAGAGTTAAGAATGGAAAGTAGAAGAGAGAAAGAAATAGAAAAGTTACAGTATGAGGGACCTGGGACCGTTTAGGAACGAGAGGGTGGGATCAAAGTATCCCCCGTCCCGTTCCCGGGGGGCGTCGGTCCCAGTTCCCTCCTTTTAGAGTAGAAAGGAAAGAGAATAAAGGTATAAATATAAGAGTGAAAGGGAAGAAGACAATGAGGGAGCCGCGCCAGCTCACGACCGTAGGCGGGTACGCCTAAAACTAAATTACAATTATTACAATTATTTAATGCAAAAGCCTATATTTAAACCCCCATGAAGAGTCCCTTCAATGGAAGGTGTCCCTGAGGGGGACCTAAAATGCCTCCCTTTAGGAGGGGGCTGGTGGACTTGCCCTCATAAGGAGGGGAAGTGAGGAGGGGGCAGGCAGACCCACCTCCTCAAAACGAGAGAGATGGAAAAAAGCCCCACTACAAATAGTGGGGGAACCCTGAGGGGGAACTATCCCCTGAGGGGGGGTGGGGTAAAAACGCGATAGATAGGAAGGCCAGCCCCGCGGGGGGGGCACTCGTAAGTTCCCTCCCGCGACTCGCATGCTGGCCAATTTACTCTCCTGGCGGGAGTGGCCTGCTCGAAACCCGAATTGTTCGGGTCTGAGGGGAATGTGCGGCGACATTCTCCTGAGGAGCAGCCGCTCGAACAACTTGCCCACGTGCGACAACAACGTAATTGGCCTGTAGCTGGAAGGCTTACGCCTCTCCTTGACGGGCTTGGGCAGGGCTATGACCTTGCCCAATTTCCAAGTCCCCGGGAAGTGACCGGTGGCCAGGATGCCGTTGAATAGCCGTGCCATAGCTGACACGGCTACTCCCGGCAAATGCTCCAAGGCAAGGGGAGGGATATCGTCCTCACCCGGTGCCTTGCGCTTGTTAAGTGCTTTTATTGTTTCTCTTATCTCCTTGGGCGTGATGATGGCATCATCGCCCAAGGGTGGCACCGGGGAGGCCATAACCTCCTCCGCGCTCTCATACACCGCCTGGTGGAATGCTGCCTCCGAAGATGCAGGGTCATTGGGTGTAAACTGCCTCTCCAGCGAGGCGGCCAGAATCTCAGCACGAGCCTGAGCCGAGAAACACCGGTTCCCCTGTTCGTCCACAAGTGGGCAAACTGGGGGACGCTGGCTGGAGAGCTGTCGGCAGAGCCTGTGCAGGGAGGTGGCAGTAAAGTCCGCCCTGCATCGCTCGATCCTGTCCTCCCAGGCATAGCCCCGGAAGGACTTGACCTGTGCCGACAGACTCTCCTCCAGCCTATTCAGCTCGCGCTTGATTCTGAGACAACGGGTTGTCGCCCAGAGCCTCCTGAGCGACCTCGTACGGCGAATAAGCGCCTGGAGGCGCGCCGGGAGGCCCATATTGGGCCCGCCGCTGGGCACCACGGTCGTCGAATTTGCGATCGCTCCCTTAATGGAGCCAATGAGACGGTCGGCCGCCTCATCGACAACATCGGGAGCGATCGGGTCGGACATAAAGTGTTCGTCCTGGAGCTGCGATTGGTCGGCCAGGAGACCCTTAAAGGCCTCCCGACCGACCCTAAGCCTCCGGGGGGTGGCCTCGACACGAGCACCGCTCACATCCAGTGTGACCAGCACCGGAAGGTGCTCGGTGCTCATGTCGTACAGCGACTCTATACTAAGAGGATGCTGTAGCCCCTTGTGAACGCACACGTCCAGCACATCGGGCCGATGGCCCGCTTGCGCCGGAACGTGCGTTGGTTCATTGGGGCCGACCACACAATAACCCCCTTCATCGGCATCGCGACATAACCGACGCCCCGCGACACTGGTCAGCCGGGACCCCCACGCGGTATGTTTCGCGTTGAGGTCCCCGACCAACATCACAGGACACCGGTCATACTCCAGGACTCGACGTAGATCCTCGAGACAGATCGTTCCACCCTCCGGAGGGCGGTAGGAGGCATAAATCCTCATATCGCCCTCCGGGATGCTCACCCTCACCCCGACCGTATTGATTTGGGCGAAGAGAAGCCTCTCCAACTCATCATGCACGACGTCTCTCCGAACGAGCGCCGCAGTGCCCCTGAACGGACGCCCAGAGGACGGAGAGATATCGTCGCGACGATATGCATGATAGTTGGGGATGGAAAATCTGTCCCGAGGGGACAACTTGGTCTCCCCCAGGAGCACGACATGAGGTCGGTACTCCTGGAGGAGGACGACCAGCTCCTGTCTGTGGGATTTAATCCCGCCGGGATTCCAGTAAATGATCCTAAATTTGTGATCCATTACTGGAACCCCGGTAAAACTGGAGTAGCCCCGACCAGATTGCGTCCCCCGGGCTGGATCCGGAGGCTATGACCTGGAGGACCGAAGTCACTGCCAGGGACAATCTGTTCCACGACTCCAGCAGCATTGCGGCGAAAACAGTCGCCTCAGAGGGCGTCTGTTCGCCGCGCCGCTGGCGCCGTGGTAGGGGAGGTGGCAGGGGTAAGCCCCCTACCAGCGGGATGGCTGACGCAGGTCTGGTCGGGGCTACTCCAGTTTTACCAGGGTTCCAGTAATGGATCACAAATTTAGGATCATTTACTGGAATCCCGGCGGGATTAAATCCCACAGACAGGAGCTGGTCGTCCTCCTCCAGGAGTACCGACCTCATGTCGTGCTCCTGGGGGAGACCAAGTTGTCCCCTCGGGACAGATTTCCCGGCACGCGGTGCCACCGGCGCAGACGCCGGAGGAGGAATCCCCATAGCCCTTGCCTTTCTGCGGTAGGCAGAGCACTGGCGGCTGCTAGCCGCGTGCGCCCCGCCGCAGTTGGCGCAGGTAGGGGTTTCCTCCCTCGACCTTGGGCAGTCCGCTACAATGTGTGCCCCCGCACAACGCACGCAGCGGACCGCTCTGTGGCAATTAGTCGAGGAGTGTCCGAAGGCCTGGCAGCGATGACACTGCGCAGGACCTCCGACCGACCTCCAGGCACTAACCACCACACCCGGAAGGCAAAGGAGTTCCTCCACCTTGTAGAGCCGGGCAAGGTCGTCCTTTGAGAGGTGGTCGAGTTTGGCGAAGAAAACTCCGCCTCCCCGACCACGTCTCGCAGGGATAAGTTTGGCATACGTGGCCGGGAACCCCAACGCCACGAGCTCGGTAACGATCTCCGCCGGATCGATGTCGGCCGGGAGTCCCCTGATCGAGACCTTGGACGGGACTTCAGTCTCCAAAGAGAAGGTGTGCCACTCAATGGCACTGTCCACGTCCGAGGCCCCAATCAGGTAGCGCTGGACCACCCGGTACTCGTCAGCCGACTCCGGCGTAAACCTGAATCCCGACCGGAGGGCTTTCACGGACGGGGCCCTGCCGAGCCGCTCCTTCAAGGCCGCCAAATGGCGGGGCCAATTGGGGAGACGGTCGACAGTGATGGGCGGGGGACGCTTTGGTCCCCTCGGCCCCCCGCCTGCGGCCACCGGTCGGGTGGACTGGTTGGTGGTCGGGGTCGAGGTCGACCCCGGCTGGGCTCCGGTACCTGACGGGCCTGGTTGCGGGCCAGGTCCAGTGACACCGGAGTCTGTTCTGGTCCCTGTAGGACCAGGGGAAGTAACGGCCCTGGTAGGGCGAGTCTGCGTCTGGCCCCCTGAGGGACCAGCCACAATTTGGGCCAGAGTCACCGCTGGGGCAGTGGCAGCCCTTGGAGTGCCCAAGGGAGGCCAATCCGCCAGCGACGCAGGCGCAAAATTGGCCCTAGCCAGGGCCATAGGCTCTCGACCCACCGAGGGTCCCGGGCGCGCCCGGGGATCCCTCGGCGGGGAGGTGGTCAATTTTAGGGTTGACCCAGTCCCCCTCGAGCGCGGGGTACCTCTCTCACTCACCCCCCGAGGGGTAGAGTCCGGGAGGTCCGCGTAACGCGTCGAGTCCAGGGGGCCCGTTGACCCACGGGCCAGCGGGATCCTCCCAGACTCGTCCCCGATCGAGGAGATCTGGGTCACATCTTCGGGGACTAGTATCGCCCTACCACCCGTGGGCGGAGAGCGAGCGGTGGCAGTATGTGAGGGCATCACCTCCCCCTCCTCCCCCTCCGAAGAGGAGGAAGTGGAGGAAGAAGGGGAATCATCCCCTTCGCCCTCGGCGTCCCCCGTCTCGTACTAGGTTATATCCGAGTCCTCCGCCAGCCTATAAGGTCTGGGGAGATCGAGCTCCTCCAGAGATCTGGAGGAGGGCCCGATACGGGGAGCCTTGTCCGGTTCCTCCTCAGGGGAGGAACCCGAGCCCGAAATTATCAGCACTCTGGCTTTCCTCTTCCGGCGCCGCGGGCCGCCTGACAGATCGGCCGGTAAGGGAAACCTAGTTTCCCCAGAACCGATCGCCGGCGTGTCCGGGGCCCCGGAAGAAGGGCCAGGTACTAGGGACACACCCAATTGTGTGTCCGAATGGGACCTAGTAAGGTCGGAGGGGCGGCCGGCAAACGAGGCCGAGCCGTCATCACGTCCCCTACGGGACGGGCCAGGGGTGTTAATATTCGGGAGAGATTCTCCCGATGGCACTTTCCCCGCCATGAGTAGGTAGGAAACAAAATCTATAAAATAAAAATAAAAATACTACCTACCATCATTAAAATTAAACTAAGACTGATTTAAAACTAACTTAAATAAAATAATAAAAATATAAAGCGAAAAGAGGGTAGGTGAAAATTTTACAAAATGAGGGTAGAATAAAATTTGGAAGAAATTTAGAATAACTAATATATACACTTATTCCTAACCTACTACTACGCGGTTAGCTTAGGGCTATTGGCACCCCCTGATCCCGAAGGACAGGGGGGAAGACAGGACACTGGTGGCCAGGCACTATCGGCGCGCAATGCACGACTATTATTTAAAATAAATAATAGCGGGCAGTCACTATCAGGCTGAGACACCCGCCCGTTAAACTACCGAGGTAATAAGGAAGTGTCTCTTGCTTACCTGGTCCGGCTCCTCGGTGCTGTCGGGCGGCACGGCAATCAGGAGATCACCCCGCCGTCACGACCACCAGGACTGGGGCGATGCTTCTATCGTCGCGTGGGGAGCGCGCGGCGCAGGACAACAGGACCCACTCGCAGGTGAAGAGCGGTGGAAAAATTCCACCAAAACACACCCGCGTACAGGACCCGTACTCGACACCGGCACTCACACACACACTCACAAACACTTGCTAACACCGCACAAGATTTGGGACGAGAGAGCGATACTAGCGCCACCGGGCATGAGAAATTAATGTGTGCGCTCGGATTTTATACCTTCGGAGACAAAAGAATGCAACATACATCCATAACTATGTACCGGTTTAGTGAGGAGACACGGAACCTAGTGAAGCAGAAAGGGGTCGATAATCGATATCGATAAAGTTTGTGTATTTAATTAAAATATATTAAAAAATATGTTACATCACTCATAGTTAGTCCCGAATAGAAGAAATTTGGTGAAAGTGGGTCACCTTGCTTTACACCTCTCTTGATATTGAAAAGAACTCTTGTTGATTCTAATTTTACTCTGCTTGTACTATTGGTGTAAATGTATTTTAAGATATTTATGTACTGAGGTTCAACTTTAAAACAGTTTAATGCATTCCATATTGACTCGTGACTAATGGTATCAAAGGCTTTTTTATAATCTATGAAAGCCAGATATAATGGTTTGTTGTATTCCAAATATTTTTCTATTATTTGTTCTAAGGATTGTATGTGATCAATAGTACTAAAGCCGGAACGAAAACCTGTTTGTTCTATTGGCTGTGAGTTGTTTATTGTTTGAGTTATGCGTCGCAGTAAGGTAGCAGAGAACAGTTTATAGAAGCTAGACAATAAGCTTATTGGTCTATAGTTTGTAATGTCTAATGGGTCTCCTTTTTTGTACAATAATATGATTTCAGAGGTGCAACTCTTTCGGAATTAAGTATCATATTGATTAGTTTAGTTATATGTTGTATCAGAGTAATTAATCCTAGCTTTAATGCTTCATTGCAAATTCCATCAGGTCCTGGGCTCCTTTCGTTTTTAAGTAAATTTATACCCCCACCTTGTGATCTCGCCTTGTCGCGGCGGTGGGGCTTAAGCGAGCACCCTCGCACCCCGCAGGGTGTTTTGTTGGCAAGAGGGTGCCGCGAACTAAGAGATCACACAACGGAGCTCCTCTCCCCACACCGCTTGTTATGCAAGCGGTGCCCTCGGGGACGAGGAGGGTGGCTAGTGAGCCACCGGAGAAGGACGCCGAACAGCAGGCGGCGCATAACCTGCACCCAGGCTATCGCGAGCCTTGGGGGACCAAATACCCCCCAGAAAAAGCGACCGCACCACCTTGGGTAAGTGGTGTGAGTAATCACCCAATTAAAAATCGTAATGGAAAGTCGTACTAATGTGAATGCCTTGCCGGACGATCCGGCCCTAGGCACCCGGCGCTCGCGGGTATCCGGGCCCGCGAGTGTGAAATGTGTGACCGATGCCCGCGAAGGGGTAGGCGACCAGGCCCCTACGACGGATGGAGCTCCTGGAAGGCGCTCGCAGGTAGCCGGGCCTGCGCGCATTAGCGACGCTTCGATGCCCCGGGTCGGCCCTTGGTCTCCCGCGAGGTCGACGTACTGGTGGTCGCCCGAGATAGCGCAGCTTAGAACTGTATGCGTCCGGGCGAGGCGCCAGTGCGCTCGGCACCGCCGTCGCCGCCTTCCGCGTCGCAACGATCCCGTTGCCTTCGCGGAGGAGGAGGCCTGGCTGCATGGCTTGTACAAAGAGGCGAGGGGAGCCTTGCGGCTAGCCATCAAGATGGCCAAGGAGCAGCACACGGAGCGCCTTTTGGAGACGCTCGACGACGACCCTTGGGGGCGCCCATACAAGATGGTGCGCGGCAAGGTGCGCCCATGGGCGCCCCCCATAACCGAGCGTCTACCGCCTCAGCAGCTGCGGGACATTGTCACGACATTGTTCCCGCAGGAGCAGGAGGGATTTATCCCACCTGCTATGGGTGAGCCGCCGGATGATACCGGCGGCGAAGCCCCCGCTGAGGTTGCTGAGTGCCAAAGACACGGCACCCGGACCGGATGGCATCCATGGCCGGGTCCTGGTCTTGGCCCTCAATGCCCTAGGGGACCGACTCTTGAGGCTTTACGACTCTTGCCTCGAGTCGGGACGGTTTCCCTCGCTGTGGCGAGAGGGTAGACTCGTCCTTCTCAGGAAAGAGGGGCGCCCGGCGGATACAGTCGCCGGTTACCGTCCTATCGTGCTGCTGGACGAGGTGGGCAAATTGCTGGAACGCATTCTGGCTGCCCGCATCGTCCAGCACCTGGTCGGGGTGGGACCCGACCTGTCGGCGGAGCAGTACAACTTCAGAGAGAGCCGCTCAACCGTGGACGCGATCCTTCGCGTGCGGGCCCTCTCAAATGAAGCCGTATCACAGGGCGGGGTGGCCTTGGCGGTGTCGCTTGACATCGCCAACGCATTTAACACCTTGCCCTGGTCCGTGATAGGGGGGGCACTCGAGAGACATGGAGTTCCCCCCTACCTCCGCCGGCTGGTCGGCTCCTACTTGGAGGCCAGGTCGGTGGTATGTACCGGGCACGATGGGACCGTTTACCGGTTTCCGGTCGTATGCGGGGTTCCTCAGGGATCGGTCCTCGGACCTCTCCTTTGGAATGTCGGGTACGACTGGGTGCTGAGAGGCGCCCTGACCCCGGGCCTGAGCGTGATTTGTTACGCTGACGACACGCTCGTCATGGCCCGGGGGCAAGACTTCAGAGAGGCTACCCATCTCGCCACAGCGGGGGTGGCCCTCGTCGTCGGTCGCATAAGGAGATTGGGCCTCGCGGTGGCGCTCAATAAATCCCAAGCCCTGTGGTTCCACAGGGCTGGAGTGACGCCACCTACGGGAGCCCAAATCGTGGTTGGAGGCGTCCCAATAGAGGTCGGGGTGCGATTGAAGTACCTCGGCCTCATACTGGACAGCCGTTGGACCTTCCGGGCCCACTTTACGGAGCTCGTCCCCGACTGATGAGGACGGCCGGCGCACTGAGCCGGCTGCTTCCGAATCTCGGGACCAAACCGTGTCGTGCGCCGCCTCTACGCGGGGGTGGTGCGTTCGATGGCCCTGTACGGCGCGCCCGTTTGGGCCGGACCGGGAAACCGAACAGCAACTGTTGTCCAGTTCCTGTACCGGCCGCAGCGCGTCGTAGCTATCAGGGTCATCCGCGGATACCGCACCGTCTCCTTTGAGGCGGCGTGCGTGCTGGCGGGGACGCCATCTTGGAATCTGGAGGCGGAGGCGCTCGCCGACGACTATCGTTGGCGCTGCGACCTCCGTGCTCTGGGTGTTGTGCGTCCCCTCAGAGGTACGGGACCGGAAGGCCCAATCTCGGCGGTCCGTGCAGGAGGCTTTTTTTTTTTTTGCTGGCAACACTCCTAGCGCTTAAACGTCAAATTCTCTGCTCCCGTAAATATTTAAATAAAAATAAACAAAAACTTCATTATATCATCGAATATACATTTAAGTAGTGTATTAAGTGTGTTAGTTAAGTGTTATTATTAAATAGTGTGATAAACTTTGTTTTAGTAGTCTTTCTGGTCGGTGAGTGTTTTAATTTTTTTTGTAAATAGCGGGTAACCTACCCGACAAAACTTTAATTGTTATTTCGTATTTTACATTGTATATTTTACACAAACAAAATGATGACTCGCAGTATCAAAAGCCGTCAGGTTGAAGATCAGCTCCAACTGACTCTTCAACAATTAAAAATTTCACGCGAAAAATGCGATCAACTAGAAACAGAATTAAAAGAAAACGTAGTTGAAATACTACAAGTCATTAACAATAACACTCAGCTTAAAAAACAGTTGTCTCAGCTCTTCATTGAGCATAATGAAGTTCTTGAGACAAATAAACAATTGCAGAGTACCGTTGACACCTTCTCTCAATGCAGCAGTGAGTATTTTGATTTGGTAGATCACAATGCTGAGTTGAAACGAAGGTTGGCTGAGGCTGAGGATTGATATCTAATCTTGAGACTCGGCAAACACAAACATTGTACACGGAACTGATTGAGAGTGAACCGGATTTGGTACCTGCAACAACTGCCTTTAACCTTGACATAACTACAATTGATCTGACTGGTAGTGATGCAGATGCTACAGCTCACTCTCAGTTAGTATTTAGCAAGAATAAGCTTAAAAAATATGTAAAAGTTAGTAAATTAATACATAAGACACAACAAAAGTTAAGGAACTACAAGTCTGAGAGCCACATTAAATCTATCTGTAAACAAAGAAGTTCATTGTCGCATAAGCTAGCCTCAATGACTAAAGATAGTGAAGAAGTTCATCAGAAGCACAATGAAGAGATAGAATATTTATCGAATCAGATAAACAATTTAAAGTTAAGTTTAGAAAAGATAACATTAAATTATGAATTAGCACAGAGGGATATAAGTGAGCATGTCTTGGCAATGGATAACTTGATTGGTGCCTGTGATTTTAATCGACAGCGCTTTGAATCGTTGACAATGCAGTATGCTGATTGCAAATGCTCTGCATCAGGTTTTCCAGTGTTACCACATGCTCAAAGTGTTACATCCAATCCCTCTGAGATAAAACAAAATAACCTTGGTAATGATGATATTATGAAGTCAGTATCGGTGACTGCCCCCATACCTCTAATCACTGCAAAGCCATCCGCTTCTTCTACTACTAAATATGTAATAAAAATATACAGTGATGAGTTCGGAAAAGATATGGGTGTAGCCTTACATGACTTGTGTTTGGGACAGACCGTGATAAATCATTGTATGCCAGCTTTAACCCTGCATTAATATTCGACAAGATCCTGACCACAAGTCATTGTGAAAAAACAATCCTAGTTATTATGATTGGGAGGAGAGATGGTTTAAGTCAAAAACAAATAGTAAACTATATTGAAAGAATCACTTTGTTAAATATAAAAAATACTATTATATTTACTTTTCCATATATTAACAGTTTGCCAGCAGAAAATAAACTAATATTTAACATCAATAACTGTTTATACAATATTTTTGACAATAATAATAGTATTTTAACATCTTCAAACATACAATTTAAACTAATTGATGTTAATAAATTTGTTAAAAATAGATATTTGATAACAATAAAATATGACATGTATAAATTAATTAAATCTGACTTTAGACAAGTAGCACGTTCGCTACATTATTGTTTACAATTAGCTATGTTGAAATTAGCTAGAATACCTACTGCTTCTATTGAGCAGAAAACAAATATGACATTATACAAAAATTTGGAATCCGTTCCAAGACCTTATTTAAATTAAACTTTAAGACAAAAGAGTTAGACTCTTGCATCAATAAAAGTAATAAAATAATTGATAAAAACCCAACACAAAATGGTAAAAATAATGTTATTAATATAGTACACCAAAACTTACAAGGAATGTTGGGTAAAGAACTAATTGTAGAATTATTCTTACAGTCTCACAATGTTGATATTTTATGTGTGACTGAGCACTGGCTTAAAAGTTCACAATTGATGTTTAATTTTAAGGATCATCAAATGTTAAGTTCTTTTTGCAGAGAGATAGCGATTCATGGAGGTTCACTAATCCTTGTAAATAAAAGTTTGAAATGTAAAGTTCGCAAGGATATAGTGGAACTCTCGGTGGAAAGGACTATTGAAATTGCGTCCGTAGAACTAGAGCACTTCATTGTGGTAAGTCTTTACAGACCCCCAAATTCATTATATGATTTATTTGAAGAAATAATGGAGAATGTTTTAATAAGACTTTCTGAATCCAATAAACCTATTTTTATCTGTGGTGATTTCAATATCAACTTATTAGAAAATAGTAACACCACTATTAGACTCAGAACATTGTTCAAATCATATAATTTTGTTAATGTATTCAATGAACCAACAAGAATTACTCAATCAACGGCAACATGTATTGACAATATTTTCACAAACACTAAACCTTTGCAAAAATACATTATTAATAATTTACCTTCTGATCACTGTGGTCAATTTTTATCTTTTAAAAGTAAATCAGATTATAATAATGTAAAAATACTTGAGTTTGTTCCTATAAATTGTCACCGTATAGAAAAGTTCAGGAGAAATGTATCAACAAAAGTGTGTAATTTGAGCAGCAGCAAGGACCCCAATACCTTGTATAACGATTTTTTTGACTTGATTAATAAAGAATTTAATGATGTATTTGTGCCGAAGTTATTCAAGTTAAAAAATAAAAAGAGTTTTTGTGAATGGGCTACTATTGGAATTTATAGAAGCAGGGAAAGACTTTACGACTTGTATTATGAAAAGTCATATAATCATAGTGAATCATTCCAACAGTATGTCCGAACGTATTCAAAAATATTCAAAAAAAGTCTGTGCTGCGGCAAAATCACTACACTTATCTAGGCAAATAAAAAATGCACCAGACAAAATTAAAATGACTTGGAACATTATCAATAGGGAGGCTGGAAGAGTAATACATAATGACTCTGAATTTACACTGCAAATCAATAATAAAGTTATAAATTCTCAACAAGAGATAGCTAGTATTTTTGAAGACTTTTTTGCAGATATTCCATCTTCCACAACCAAGTCCTTGATTTCGTCTCCTGCCATCGCTGAATCACTTTTAGAAAATCATGTTGATAAATGTAAAGTCAATTTTAATTTTAGCCAGATTAATACAAGTGATATCATAAAAAGTTTTAAAACTATTAATGTTAAAAAAACTCCTGACTTATGGGGAATATCAATTAAGGTTATTAATCATATTATAGACGTAATTGCACCGTTTCTCACTGAAATCTTCAATGAATGTATTAAAACTGGTGTATTTCCGGACCTAATGACACACAGTAAAGTAATACCTTTATTTAAATCAGGTAGTACATCAGACCCCTCAAATTTTAGGCCTGTTTCTGTGCTACCTGCGCTAAGTAAAATTTTTGAAAAAATAATCCTTAACCAACTTCTAACTCATTTTAATAAGAATAACCTGCTTCATAATAAACAATTTGGTTTTACTAGGGGTTGTTCCACTACTGATGCGGGTGCAAATTTAGTTAAAAATATATTTCAGGCATGGGAGAAATCACGTGATGCACTTGGTGTGTTTTGTGATCTATCCAAAGCCTTCGACTGTGTTGATCATGATACATTAGTAAGGAAGTTACACTTTTATGGTATAAGGGACGCTTCGTTAGATCTTATAACCTCTTATTTATCAGGACGGATACAAAAAGTCGATGTTAATGGAAAGAGATCCGGCGGTGTCATGCTTAAAATGGGTGTCCCTCAAGGATCTATCTTGGGTCCCTTCTTGTTCTTAGTTTATATAAATGATTTACCTAGCTTTGTAGAAGCACGTCACGAGATTGTATTGTTTGCAGATGATACATCTTTATTATTTAGACTTAAACGTCAAGAACTTGACTATGACGTTGTGAATGATGCCATCTCGCGTGTAGTTCATTGGTTTAGTGTTAACAATTTGTTATTAAATAGTAAGAAAACTAAATGCATAAAATTTACGTAACCTAACGTCAAACAAGTTAAGAGTAATGTTATTATTAGTGGTGAAACATTGGAGCTTGTTGAGTCAACTGTCTTTCTTGGTATAACGGTGGATTCCAAGCTCCAGTGGGGCCCCCATATTACTAGGTTGGCGGGAAGGCTCAGTTCTGCAGCTTACGCGGTTAAAAAGATAAAAACATACACTGATGTGGACACAGCTCGCCTTGTGTATTTTAGTTATTTTCATAGTGTTATGTCTTATGGTATTCTGTTATGGGGCAATGCTGCCGACGTAGAAACAATTTTTATTCTGCAGAAGAGAGCTATTCGTGCAATCTATAATATGAACTCAAGGGAGTCTTTGCGGGACAAATTCAAGGAAATTAAGATTCTAACTTTAGCGTCCCAATACATTTATGAAAATTTAATGTATGTACATAAAAATTTTCATGAATTTCCTAAAGTCTCGGATATTCATAATTTTAACACTAGGAACAAACACAAGCTTGCGTTGCCAGCATCTAGATTACATAAAATAAGTAATTCTTTCCAGGGTTTGTCTGTAAAGCTTTATAACAAAATCCCAATGACCGTTCAAACATTGCATATAAATAGGTTTAAGAGAGTTATCAAAGAACGGCTATGCAGTAAAGCATATTATAAACTTAATGATTATATAAATGACTGCACAAAATGGGAATGAAGTGCTCGTCCAGGGCCATTTCAATTAATACATTTGTTAAAAAGCAAAAATATTGTAAAACAATATTTAAAAAAAAAAAGAAAAAAAAAACATATTAAAATAAAAAAAAGACATGCCCGCTGAGTTTCTTGCGCCGGTTCTTCTCAGGGCGGAGGCGTAATTTTAGCGAACTGGTGGTAGAAATTTTTTTTTTGATTTTATTTTTGACATTCAAAATGTATGTGCGTCCACATCTAATTTGAAATAAATGATTTGACTTTGACTTTGACACACTTAGACAATGTGTGTCACATTGTGTGTCACATCACAATACAAGCAATTATTGTCATTACCGTTATTGACATAAGGTCGAGAGTAGTTCGCGTTAGATACGTCAACAGCAGAAATATGTCTCGCGGCCGTTGAAAAAGATTTTTTATTTGATTCGAGTACATTGATGTTTTCAGAACTACCCGCGTTTGACGATTGTTTGTTAACGGAATTTACATCATAATTTTCTGAAAAGGATGACAAATTCTTATAATTATCTTCAAGTTTACTATTGGCGTTGTTGGTAAAATGTTGGAAATATCATTATTTAGATTTTTGCAAAAATAATTTCGACTCGCACGGCGCTGTTCATCCTTCCTATCATTGATATTAATTATGTGGGACTGTATGGCATAAAATAACTCGTTGAAGTTGAATCTAATTTTTATTTGTTCGTCTTTATTGAAACACTTGTATTTTATTAAAGATTTTTCTATCTTAGTTTGAAGTTTATAAAATTTACGTTGATGGCACGTTAGATCTTTAGTTCGCGAACAAAACTGTGGTTCGTCAGTAGTTGCGAACTGTAGAATTCGTTTGAGTTCATCAATGATGAGATCTCGTTGAAATATATCGTATTCACAATGTTGAACCAATGTTAACTTTTCTTCCGACATTTTGCGAAATAAAGATGTCGGTCGAAATGACGCAAATGATTCGACAAAAATTAACTAGTACGTAATACTGAGCTAAGATTTTGCAAAAACTGCACAATACAAGATATAATCCGGCTCGAAGGACCAAAAAATTATGTATGACATTCCGTGGAGCTGAAAGACTTACCGTTCGTCGGTCGGCCCGTCCGCGAAGCGAAGCTGTGGTCGCCGTCGTTGGTGAAGCCCTCACAAATTCCGTGGAATATATCACACAGTCCACAGGTCGCTGGTGAAATCTTGGATGTGTAGTTTTTGCACTAACAGGAGTAATGTGAACCTTCGCGTCGGATAATAATTACAACGGTAGCAAATTCAGCTGTTGCTTGCGCGTTCAAACATGAAGTCTGTCCTTATTGGTGTTTGCGGCAGCCAATGGACGCGCGGCGTACGAAGCCCCGGGTTACCGGAACAAACGGTTTGTCCACAACTCACGGAAATCATACTCCGATAAAAGTATATCTTGTGTGTGTGTGCAGTATTGCAGCTCAGTATTACGACACAAGAAAGAAAGCAAGAAAATTTAATTAAAGGTAAAACTTGTGGACACGATGTCTGTTCCAGTACGGAACAACCGGGCATCGCCGGTCATTGGCGGCGTGGGACGCTTGTCCTCAGGGACTGAATCCGAGTCGGACCTGGCCCTACTCTGAGGCCTGGCTGTCGTTGGCGCATCGGTCGGCGAGGCAAGGCAGGGAGTTGTGAAAGCAGAATAGCCTGTCAGGTAAACGTTGACCTTGAATAGAGACCACCACTGTCTGGGTCGGGACCCATTGTGCTTTGCCATCCTGAATTATTTTCCTGTTAAGACGGCGTGCCTTACCAACTGGACCGTAGTCACCGAGAGTCTCTGCTGCAAGTACAAGCTCTTCCATCGACCATTCAATTGAAACATTTTTGATAATACCCATTCGAGCTAGATGAAATTTAGGAATAACTGCTGTGTAATTCACTTGAGCTAGGGCATTGCTGTTTAAAAAGGTATTGGCATCGAAGGCAGTTTTAAACTCTACAGATACCTGATTACGGCCAACCTGTTTAATGCCGCCTTGAACGATACCTGCTACCTTTTTCTGGTAGAATAATTGACCAATTTTGAGTGGTCGGGTGGAATATGTCTGTATAGCGCCATCACTTTTGCACAACAGGCAATTTTTAATGCGACTCAAAGACAAACATCGGTCTATCATTCACTAATAGCAATTCAAATTCCATTCAACTTTAAACAGGTCATGGTACGAAACGAAGCGATTCAGTATAGGTACCTATACTGAACTGACTCGTATTTGAATAGTTATTGTAAAGGTGGTGGTAAGGCCCCAGAAGTACATAAATAACGTCGAACGTCGAGATTCACTTATGTACATCGTTAAACATGTGCAACAAAAGTCATTTACCCGTGAACTACAGAGTTTGCATTCAAACAAACCCGTGTCTAAACCTTTTCGTCGTCTTAATCCTTTCATCGATGACGCGGGCATTCTCAGGGTGGGCGGTAGAATTTCTAGATCCGGCTTAGAATATGAGCATAAGCACCCCGCGTTCTTGCCGTCCAACCATCCTTTAACGTTCTTAATAATCGATTTTATTCATCGGAATTATTTGCATCCGGGTATAAATACCACCCATTTCCTACTTTTGCAACAATTTTGGATCGTATCTGCGAAACGTACAATTCGTCGACAGCTAGCGAAGTGCATAAAGCGTTTCCGCACAAATCCGCAACCGTTGCAACCGTTTATGAGCGATTTACCCTCGTACGGCGTCAATCAAGTAAAACCTTTCTCAATCGTAGGCGTGGACTTCGGTGGACCGTTCCGCATTAAACTTGGCCCTCATCGTGGAGCCAAGATAGATAAAGCGTATCTCTGCTTGTTCGTCTGTCTTGCAACAAAGGCAGTGCACCTCAAAGTCGTTTCAACTCTTTCAACGGACGGATTTATCGCCGCGCTTAGACGGTTTGTTTCTCGCCGTGGTTGATGCAACGAAATTCATGCCGACTGTGGGACTAATTTCGTAGGCGCGCGAAATCAGTTAACTCCTCTTATGCAGCACGCCTCTAACGCGGAGAAGATTCAATTCAAGTTCAATCCTCCATCGGCCCCGCACTTCGGTGGTGTGTGGGAAATCCAGATTAAAGCGGTTAAATCTCATCTTTACCGTGTGGTTGGTGATCAGGTCTTGACGTTCGAGGAACTCACGACTCTGTTCGTCCAAATCGATGCAGTTTTTAATTTACGACCCCTTTGCCCGATGCCTGCAGTTCCGACCCTAACGACTTATCCGTTCTAACTCCCGGACATTTTCTTACTCTAGAACCGTTATCGGCTATCCCCGATGAAGATTACTCAAATATCAATTTAAATCGGCTTCATCGGTGGCAGCTAATTCAAGCTTTTCTCAGGAATTTCTGGTCCAGATGGAAACACGAATCTTTGAATTCATTAACACAACGCGCCAAATGGACCACAAATTCCCCTTCGTTAAAGATAGGTTCGATGGTGATCGTTAAAGATGATAACCGCCCTCCACCTCAATGACCTTTAGCCAGAGTCGTAGTGTTCGGGACGATGACAGCGTTCCTTCCCGAGTCGTTGGATTGCAGAATTTCGACGCTGTAGCAAGCAGTTCAAGTGCCCTCGTACTTCACGGCGTGGCTCCAATAAAAATATAGAAATCTTCATTTATTCGTCCATAAATACACTGTTATTATGGCGGTTCCAGATTGATGCTTGAGTTTGTTCCGTATGTCTGTTCCGTTTGAGAGCGAGCGCCGGACTGCGATGATTTGCGCATCGAGCGTGTCGTCGTGCCCAGTCACAGACAAACCGATTACTCGGCTACAACATTCTTGGCATTGACAAATGCCTTTATTATCCGGCCATAGACGCTGGCCGGCGCGGCGTCCTCTCTTCTCTCTTCGTCCCTCTTGAAGGGATAATTAATAACTAAATTATTTTTTTTTTTTTGTTTTTTTTTTTTTTTTTCCCTGGTAATGCATAGTAATAACAATATACATTACCCTTTTTTTTTTTTAATAAGTACAATTATTTACAATATATATTTTAATAACAAATATAACAAATTTACAAACAGTGAATAATATGTACAATTAAGCAATCAAACAAACAATCAAGGACACAAACAAGAAAATCAGTTATTTATTTATTAAAAGGAAAACCAACAGCTGGTAAAAATACAATAATTGCTGAATTAAAAACTAAAAGCTAATTAAAGGTTTTCACGGTTAGTGCTAAATTAACATATCTTAGTAGCTGTGAGCAATACAGAAGGCAAACAAATTTAATTAACAATTAAGTAATTGAGTAGTAAATTTTAGAAGAGACTACGTACTGTTGAGGTGAAGAATACAACTGTCAAACTAATACAATTGAACAGGCAGATTATATCTAGATACTTAGGATTAAGTTTACAGATTATTACAAATAAAAATTATTTATTAACTGAAATTCTAAAAAAATGTGAACTTACTCGCTGCCGCATCGCTGAAATGCTGGTCAGGAATAAGTCAATATCGTTATTTACAAAAGGAACAAGTATGAAAATAAATTAGAAAAGAAAACAGAGAAGATACAGTATGAGGGGTCTGGGACCGTTTAGGAACGGGAGGGTGGGATCGAAGTATCCCCCTTCCCGTTCCATGGGTTCGTCGGTCCCAGTCCCCTCCTTGTGGAGTATAAAGAATAAAGTAGGAGTGAGGAGAAAGAGAAGAAAAGAACATAAAAGGAACAAGACAAACAAAGAAATAGCCGCGCCAGCCCACGAGTATAGGCGGATACGCCTAAAGCTGAATTAATTTATATTTACATCTAATTTATATCTACACCCCTGGGAAATATCCCTTCGAGTAGAAGGTGTCCCTGAGGGGGACCTAAAATGCCTCCTTTTAGGAGGGGGCTGGTGAACTTGCCCTCATAAGGAGGGGAAGTGAGGAGGGGGCAGGCAGACCCACCTCCTCAAAACGAAAAAGATGGAAAAAGCCCCACTAAAAAATTGTGGGGGGTCCCTGAGGGGAAACTAACCCCTGAGGGGGAGTGGGTTGGTACCGCGATGGAATAGGAAGCCAGCTCCGCGGGGGGGCACTCGTAAGTTCCCTCCCGCGACTCGCATGCTGGCCGTCTTACGCTCCGAACTAAGTCGGGGGACCTAGTAGCTCACGCGGAAACGCACGACCGTCAGGCGGCCGCGCGTGCACAAAGCAAGCGAGAATGAGACGGCAAACTACGCTAAAAACCGCGTATCCATATGTTTTAGTGTTATTCTATACACAAATAAATAATAAATAGATATATTTTAACTGTAGTGTTTAGTGTGATAGATAAATAAAATAGAATACTAAACTACGTTATAAAATAGGTAGCATACATACACTCCCCTCCAGGGACCGTGTTACGGGCGATAATAGTACGGGTGGATCCTGTGGAACCACAGGTGGCAGCTCTGTAGGTAGTAGACAATACGATGGAGTGCGTGGGGTTGGTGAGGTGGAAGTGTCGGACAGCAAGTATGTCGGCTTAAGGCGGTCAATGCTTACTGTCGCTGTTCTGTTGTTGACCCGAATGGAGAAGTATTTTGCACCTCTTTTGAGCACTTGATGAGGCCCAGTGTAGGCGGGCTGGAATGAACCACGTAGCACTTCTTTCCTGAGGAATACGTGACTACATGTGGCGAGCTCCTTGAAAATGAAAGTTTTGTGCCTTGAATGGTGCTGGTTTGGGATTCGATATATATATCGTAGCTGTACCTGGAGATCCGGAGCTCGTGGTAGGCAGGCTCATCGGTTTATTCTTCACAAACACAACACAGTTCCGAAACACAATAATTAGATTTTTGTTGTTGTAGGCACATATACAATAACTTTCACAATCGCGGTTAATATTCAGAAGGGCTGAAGACATTGCAGAATTTGAGACGTGGAACGAGAAAAGATGATTCGTAACTGTAACTTAGAACGCGGTTACTCATTACAATGTCCGATCTCTTTGTGTCATGGACGTCGTTTTCGATCCACCTCCCGAACAACTTAATATTTTACGTCTACACTAAAAGCATTATTTTTAAAGAGCATACATGTTACTTCACCCGGGTTCAGACATGAATTTATTTTTATTGTTGATTCGAGTGAGTGTGAGTATGTACGTGTTTAAATGTGATTGTGAAGGAAGTTTCCCACAACACTCCCCTCCAGAAACCGTTCCTACGGTTGATAATAGTTAGGAAAATGGACGCGTCTACCTGATCTCGTGTATGTTATTTTGTGTTCTTTTTGTTGTTCTTTGTTGGATGTGAGTGGTAAAGGAGTAGTTAAATCGTGAGACTTAAGATTTTCGTTAGCTAGGATGTAGGCTGGTTTTAATCTGTCGATTGTTACTTTATTATTTTTTCCTTTAATGTTTATTTTAATATATTTTGGGTGTCTTTCTACAACTAGGTGGGGACCTGTGTAAGCCGGTTGGAAGGGGTGACGCTGGGCGTCCTCTCTAAGGAAAACATGACTGCATGTTGCTATGTCTTTAAAACTGAAGATTTTACTGTTTGTGCAGTGGTGTTTTGTTGGGACTGGGCGGAACTGGTTAGTGATAGATTTCAGGCGAGACGTGAATTCGGTGATGTCGGTGGTTTGGTTAGTTAAACAATCATCGAAAAACTGACCTGGAAGTCTGAGTGGTTTGCCGTAAGTGAGATCTGCCGGAGAAGCTTGAAGGTCGTCTTTGAATGCACTTCTAATCCCGAGTAGTACCAGAGGGAGTACCTCGACCCAATTAGCATTGGCATGGCACGTTATGGCGGTTTTTAGGTGACGATAAAAGCGTTCAACTAATCCATTGCATTGTAGGTGGTATGCCGTTGTTCTGCGGTGTTTGAAGCCTATCATCTTTGACAGCAGTTGAAAAAGTGCGGACTCGAACTGTCTACCTTGATCTGTTACGATGTCGGTTGGACAGCCAAAACGAGATATCCAGCCGGAAAGGAAAGCCTTGGCTACAGTTTCTGCGGTGATATCGGGTATGGGAATGACTTCCGGCCATCGTGTGAACCGGTCTACAGCCGTCAAACAATATCGATAATTATTTGCTATGGGGAGGGGACTGATTAGGTCTATATGTACATATCTGAATCGTGCTGCGGGGAGTTCGAGAGTGCCCACTGGTGCTGTGACGTGGCGTGTCACTTTGGCGCGCTGGCACGTCAAACAGGATTTGCACCATTCGCGGCAAGTTTTACGCATTTGCGGCCAAACGAAACGCTCTGATATGAGTTTCGTCGTGGCTTTTGCGCCTGGATGGCTTAGCGTATGAATTGAGTCAAAGACTGTGCGGCGGAGTTTTTGGGGAATGAAAGGCCTAGGTCTATTCGTACTGATATCGCAATATAATTGTGTGTTGGTTCCTGGTATAGTCACCTTGGTCAAACGCAGCGATGTTTCGCCATTTAGATATTCTTTGAGCTCTAAATCGGATAACTGAGACCTGATTATGTCGTCTAAATTGACCGCCGCGCATATCTCATCAACGCGAGAGAGTGTATCTGGGACGACGTTGTCGCTACCGGATACATGTTGGATGTCTGATGTAAATTGTGAGATAAAATCGAGATGGCGGTATTGACGAGGGGAACAATTACTTTTTCTTTCATGAAAGGCGAAACAAAGTGGCTTATGGTCGGTGTAGACGGTAAAGTGGCTGGCTTCTAGCATGTGGCGAAAATATTTAATGCTCTCGTAAATGGCGAGTAATTCGCGGTCGTAGGGTGAATATTTTTTTTGAGCTGGGTTTAGTTTTTGAGAGTAAAAGGCTAGGGGTTGCCAGTGTTTTGAGGAGCGCTGTTGTAAGACCGCTCCAATGGCGGTGTCGGAAGCGTCAGTGAAGAGACCTAATTCATTTCCAGGTCTAGGGTGAGACAGTAGAGTTGCTGTGCAAAGACTATTTTTGCTTATTTGCTTTATTAATTGCTTATTTAAAAGTAAAGTCAATTGTGGTATTAACCTTATAAATTTAAGTGGGAGTGTTGAAAAGATAAATGTATAAGGTAGATTTTAAGTTGTCTTTAGGCGTTTTGCTGCAAGCAGCCTTTGCCATAAAAAAATGTAATTTAAGTTTAAGTCTCTCGCCGCTTGGGGCGCTTTCGTACTCTTAATAAAAAGAAAGTAATGTCAGACGTGTTTTACTTAAATATTCTCATTGTTATAGGAAATCTAACTAGTTTTATTGCAATACTGCCTAATTCCAATAATGTCCATGTTGACATTGCAAATCTATTAAAAAAAAGTGTTGTAAGAAGATAGTAAGTTTAAAAATTCTAAAGTTTTCTGTAAAAAAAACTTTTGTAATGGATGTTCTCTGCATTCTGATAGTGAAGAATAAATGAGAAAAAGACGATTTTAAAGTTTACCAATTGAACATTGAGTGAGTGGTAATGTTTTCTGCAGAAAAAACGTTCTTCATGTTCAGGAGGTCTCACAATGGCAACCTGTGTACAGTCATCCCAGTATACCAGGTATACCAAACTTATTATAAAATCTGAAAAGTTTAGGATATCATTATTATTATATTGAAACAGATAGGAATACATATTATGTTGATTTAGTTATCAAACTTACGCTGCCCTCGTATTATTCCTTTCATTCAAAGTTCTTGGGAACACAATATACTTTTTCCTCATCTGTTGTTTAAAGCAGCAGTCACTTGAGCCAGTGCTGAAGAGACTGTCTGTTGTGCCATAGAATGCGCAACAATAGAAGCCTCTGGTACGCACCAGTGGCATAAAATGACAGAGCAGCTAAAACCTTGAATAGTTATTAATATTCAAATAAATATTGTTGAGGAATGAGCTACATTAGACTATATTTATTGTAAAGAACTTTATATGCACGAATTACCTTATCTTTTACTGATAAATCAGTTCCTTTTACTGGGTCTCTAAACAGTGGTTTTAACTCTTCACAGAGTTGAAGAGTCAATTGTTTAGAGAGCCTGTAACGCCGTATAAACTCTATATCCTCCAAGTGAAATGGGTCCGATTTGGAACGTAATTCGACCCTGTTTTGCTTTTTAGCTGAATTTTCAACGTAATCACTCTCAAAAAATTCTAACAGAATCAATTCATCGCACATCTGTAAATTAAGATTACCTATATGTAATTGTTTTTTTTTTTTTTTTTTTTGTTTTAGTTGGAGGAAATCGCCGGATGTGGTATGTGGGAGTTGAACCGCACTAAAACCTCCAACCGCTCACACTCAGCGTCCGAACCCCGGCTGAGGCCAGAACGCAGCACGGGGTTATGAGGGACGGCGCGACGCGGTACGCCCAAGGCACTCTTTAGCGTCGCGCCGCCCCCTCCGAACGCCGAACCGGCAGCCGCCGGCGATACAGCCACCGGCTCTCTCGGTCGACGGGCTCTCCGAAGCCCGCCAAGATGGGACCGCGTGTAACCCTCCCACGGAATACCCCGCTGGGTCAGAACCAGCGTGGGTCGGGGAGCGCGGTCTACCATCCCCCGGATGCTCTAACGCTAAGGGCGTGCTGAGCGAATCACGGCACCTTCTTGGGTCCCCGCTCGCACTCGCATGCGTTGGGGACCCGAAACTGTTAAGGGGCCAGAGTCCGGGCGAGATCCCGGTTCTGACCCCTTGCTCGACGGCGGCGTCGGGCAATCGCTGGGCGGAGGGAGGAATAAATTCTCTCCCTCGCCCACGACGCCGCCTGCTTCTGCGAGATGGTGGACTCGCAGAAGTCGAGCATCGCCTTCCAGGACTCGTCGCTCTCGAGCATCGACGCCACGACGCCCGGGAGCGACAAGTCCGGTCCTATTTGTTGGACCAGGACACACCGCTGCCGCTCCCATGCGGGGCAGAGCGCGAGCGTGTGCTCTGGTGTGTCCCGGTCACATCTCGTACAGTGATGGCACCTCTCTCTCTCTCTGCCTGTATCAGGTGCAGATACCTTCCGAAGCACCCGCGCCCGGTCAGCATCTGCACCATCCAGAAGGTCCATGTTTGCCACGACCCACCCAATCCTTGAGGACGGGGCGGATCGCCTCGACGGTCCGCAGACCCCAAGTGGGGTTAGCGAGTCGCCGTTCCCACGACTCCATTACGGACCGCCGAGATTGGACCTTCCGGTCCCGGACCGCTTCCGGCAGGGGACGCACCACGCTCCGGGCGCGAAGGTCGCATCGCCAACGATAATCGTCAGCGAGCGCCTCCGCCTCCAACTCCCAGAGCGGCGTCCCCGCCAGCACGCACGCCGCCTCAAACGCGACGGTGCGGTACCCGCGGATGACCCTGATGGCTACGATGCGCTGTGGCCGACGCAGGCACCGGGCAACAGTTGCCCGAGTGCGAGGCTCGGCCCAAACGGGCGCACCGTACAGGGCCATCGAGCGCACTACCCCCGCGTAGAGGCGGCGCACGGCGTGGCTGGGTCCCCCGATGTTCGGAAGCAGCGGACCGAGATGGCCGGCCGTCCTTACAAGACGGGGAACCAGAGCCTCGAATATGTAATTGTTTAAGAATTTACTTAAAACTAAATCAAAAAATAGCAATTTAAGGTTTTATAGTTACTTTTCCTCCTTACCTTTAACGAAATTAACAACTTATTCTTATTAAAACACTATATTTCAGAAAACGATCTAGTTTACGATAATAAAGTAGTAACTTTTATTGAATAGCTAATTTTGACAGAATAGCAACTCAGTGTAGGTTCTAAAAAGAGGTCATGGTACGGATTATAGCGCAATTGAACGAATGAAATAAAAATGGCGGTGTAACTTCACTCTTGAATACGAGAATTGACAGTAAAGTCGATCGCAATTTAGACGTTGTGGTACGAAATAACAAAACAATTCAGTGTAGGTCCTAAATTGGAGTGCAATAAGAGGTCGTGGTAGGCACCCGGGACTCCATTCCAGTGCGTCCAACAAACGACTTGCACCCCTCGACCGCGACAAAGAAGGTTCTCCCCTCCAGCCACGACCCCAGTAGTCGCTAGTAGGCATGACGAAGGTCAGTGGATTGCAGCTTGCCGACTAACCCCCCGTGCCATACCCGGTCGAAGGCCTTCTCGATGTCGTAAATGACTGCGACCGTGAACCGGTCGGAGTTACGTTGGTCCACAAGATGGTGCAATACACGGACTAGCTGTAGAGTCGTCGAGTGGCCAGCTCTAAAACCGAACTGCTCCGGTCTGAGGTGGATATGCGGAGATATCAATATGTGGATATGTGGATTTGAGGAGTAGCCGCTCAAACAACTTGCCCACGTGCGAGAGCAGGGTGATATGCCTGTAGCTAGAAGCTTGACGCCTATCTTTGCCGGGTTTGCCCATTTTCCAGGTCCGTGGGTAGTGACCCGTACGGAGAATGGAATTAAAGAGTTCTGACAAGTTTGCCAGAACGTTGGAAGGGATAGACTGAAGTGCCATGGGAGGGATACCACCATCCCCGGGAGCGTTACGGCGCTTGAGGGTCTTGATCGCCCGATACACCTCCCTAGGGGTGATCAGTTGATCCTCCTCAAGCGGTGGCATCGGGAGATGAGGGTCTAGGGATTGGGTAACCCCTTCTTCCAAGACACGGTGGAAGTGAGCCATCTCCGGGACCGAGGCGTTCGGAGTGAACTGCCTTGCCAGCGAGCCAGCCAGGACTTCGGCGCGAGCCTGCGGCGTAAAGCACCTATTGCCCTGTTCATCCATAAGTGGGTAAACAGGGCTAGATTTGGAGGAGAGGCGACGACAGATCCTGTGGAGGGAGGTCATGGTGCGGTCGTCACCTACCTCCCTCACGTACTGCTCCCAGGACTCACTCCGGAAGGCACGGACCGTCGTCTTCACCTCCTCCTCCAACGCATTAAGCTCGCGCTTGATTTTGGGACACCTGGTGGTCGCCCAGAGCTTCCGTAGACGCTTCTTGTGACGTATCAACGCCTCAATCAGCGCCGGGAGTTTGCAACTGGGCCCGCTGCTGGGCACCATGGTCGCCGCTTGGTCTATGGCTCCCCTGATGAAATCAGTGAGGCGGACGGCCGCGTCATCGACGTCACCAGGGGTAGACAGATCCTGGAATGGTGATTGGTCGACTAGCGAGGACTGGAACGCCTCCCAGTCGACCCTGGGCCTCAAAGAGGGGGCCACGACACGAACGATCCCCAAACCAGCCGTGACCAAGATCGGCAAGTGAGCGGTACCCATGTCGTACAGCACCTCGTCTCCCAGAATCAGCGTCGGTTGACGGTCATGGTCCAGGACCCGTCTAATATCTGCCGGCGCGAGGTTTGGGCCCGGGGGACGATATGCGGCATAAATCCGCATCTCTACTCCCAGTACTGGAACTCTCACTCCCACCGTTCTGGTGTCGGTAAAGCTCAGCAGCTCTAACTCGTCGTGCACAACGTCCTTCCTGACGAGAGCCGCCGTTCCCCTGAACGGGATCCGGTCGGAGGTCAGTTCGTCCCTTCGGTACACGAAGTAGTTTGGCACCACAAACCTCGTCGTCGGTCTACTTTTAGTTTCGCCCAGGAGCAAGACATGGGGTCTGTAGTCCTGGGCCAAACGGATGAGGTCCATCCTGTGATTGAGGACCCCCCCGGGATTCCAGTAAATGACCAGCAACTCCTCCCTATCCATGCTGCGGGGCAAATGGGCTGAGTCCCGACACTAGCCCCCGAGGGGAGCTATGAAATGATGAGGGAAATCGCGCGAATAAATTCCGGCTCATCGCCTCCGACACTCTCTCTCACAGCTCCAGCAGCGTTGCGTCGGAGCGGAGATGCCCTAGGGTTATCCCTCCGTCGCGCTGCTGGAGCCGTGGTCGGGCTCGAGGATGGACCGTCTGGTGGACCAGCCCGGGTCGGGGAGCACGGCTGGCCATCCCCCGGATAGATGGCACGGAGGGTGCGCGCTGAAGCCTAGCGCAGCACCCCTCGGGTCCGATGTCGGTGGACCCGGTACTCTTAGGGGGCCAGATCCCGGGACAGCTCCCGAGGCCGGCCCCCCGCTCGACGTCGGCGGCGACGGGGTTGGCCGGGGAGGGAAGAGCTCTCCCTCTCCCGCCCCGCCGCCTCCTTCTGCGAGATGGTGGACTCGCAGAAATCGAGCATAGCTTTCCAGGACTCGTCGTCGTCGAGCATCGATGCCACGACGCCCGGCAACGACAAGTCCCGCCCTACTTGTGCGACCAGGACACGGCGCTGCTCCTCCCATGCGGGGCAGACAGCGAGCGTATGCTCTGCCGTGTCCAGGTCGCTTGTGCAATGATGGCACCTCGTCGTCGGCTTGACCTGTATCCGGTGCAGGTACTTCCCGAAGCAACCATGCCCGGTCAGCACCTGCACCAGACGAAAGGTGAGACGTCCCTCGCCACGACTCACCCAGTCCTCCAGGACAGGGCGAATCGCCTCGACGGTCCTTAGACCCCAGCTGGGGTTGGCCAAGCGTCTCGACCACGCCTCCAGCACGGACCGCCGAGATTGGGCCTTCCGGTCCCGTACCGCGGCTCTGATGGGACGCACAACGCCCAGAGCGCGGAGGTCGCAACGCCAACGATAATCGTCGGCGAGCGCCTCCGCCTCCAGGTCCCAAGGTGGCGTCCCAGCCAGCACGCACGCCGCCTCAAAGGAGACGGTGCGGTATCCGCGGATGACCCTGATAGCTACGACGCGCTGCGGCCGGTACAGGAGCCGGACAACAGTTGCTGTCCGGTTTCCCGGTCCGGCCCAAACGGGCGCGCCGTACAGGGCCATCGAACGCACCACCCCCGCGTAGAGGCGGCGCACGACACGGTTTGGTCCCCCGAGATTCGGAAGCAGCCGGCTCAGAGCGCCGGCCGTCCTCATCAGTCGGGGGACGAGCTCCGTAAAGTGGGCCCGGAAGGTCCAACGGCTGTCCAGTATGAGGCCGAGCTACTTCAATCGCACCCCGACCTCTATTGGGACGCCTCCAACCACACATTCCAAAGGAGAGGTCCGAGGACCGACCCCTGAGGAACCCCGCATACGACCGGAAACCGGTAAACGGTCCCATCGTGCCCGGTGCATACTACCGACCTGGCCTCCAAGTAGAAGCCGACCAGCCGGCGCAGGTAGGGGGGAACTCCATGTCTCTCGAGTGCCCCCCCTATCACGGACCAGGGCAAGGTGTTAAATGCGTTGGCGATGTCAAGCGACACCGCCAAGGCCACCCCGCCCTGTGATACGGCTTCATTTGAGAGGGCCCGCACGCGAAGGATCGCGTCCACGGTTGAGCGGCCCTCTCTGAAGCCGTACTGCTCCGCCGACAGGTCGGGTCCCACCCCGACCAGGTGCTGGACGATGCGGGCAGCCAGAATGCGTTCCAGCAATTTGCCCACCTCGTCCAGCAGCACGATAGGACGGTAACCGGCGGCTGTATCCGCCGGGCGCCCTTCCTTCCTGAGAAGGACGAGTCTACCCTCTCGCCACAGCGAGGGAAACCGTCCCGACTCGAGGCAAGAATCGTAAAGCCTCAAGAGTCGGTCCCCTAGGGCATTGAGGGCCAAGGCCAGGACCCGGCCATGGATGCCATCCGGGCCGGGTGCCGTGTCTTTAGCACTCATCCTGACTACGGCCACACGAAGCTCCTCCCCGGTGATGTGGGGAACCTCAGCAGGGGCCTCGCCGCCGGTATCCTCCGGCAGCTCACCCATAGCAGGGGGGATAAATCCCTCCTGCTCCGCGAATGCAACGGGGTTGTTGCGACGCGGAAGGCGGCGACGGCGGTGCCGAGCGCACTGGCGCCTCGCCCGGACGCATACAGTTCTCAACTGCGCTATCTCGGGCGACCACCAGTACGTCGACCTCGTGGGAGACCAAGGGCCGACCCGGGGCATCGAAGCGTCGCTAATGCGACGCATCGCGTCTCGGAGCCAGAGCGCCTCGGCCTCCACGTCTACTGGGTGTGGACGCATGGGCGTCCACGCCGCCACCGTAGAGGCTTCCATCAAGAGCTCCTTGTTCAGGAGCTTCAATGCCCATCTGGGGAATGACCGGGTCGTACTCCCGCGGGCGTCCGCAGCCGGTGTGGGGACGGAAAGATCAAACCGAATGTAGCGGTGATCCGATAACGATTCCGCCCCCACCAACACTCTCCAGCCGCGGATGCGATCCGCGATGGCAGAGCTCGCGAACGTAACGTCCACGATGGACTCACCCTGCCATCGCACGCAAGTCGCGACCGAACCCCTGTTGAGTACACAGAGGCCAGTCGCGACCGCCCACTCCTCCAGCAGCCTACCGCGAATTGTAGAGCGGGGGGAGCCCCAAGCGACGGATTTCGCATTGAGGTCCCCCGCGAGTATCACTGGGGGGCGAGGCGGTGAGTAATCGCCTCGAGCCCGTCCAGGAACTGCTCAAACTCGACGGTAGGCCGGCTCGGAGAGAAGTACGCCCCGATCACGACGGTATCCAGAACCGACACCGCGACGAACCCAGAACCCTTGGCCACCATTACCAAGGGCGGGATCGCCGCGGCCCTCCTAATATGTATGGCCGCCAAGCCGCAGTCGTCTCCGAACCAACAATCGTCGGCTGGGGGAACGAAATACGGCTCGGCGACCACGGCAACGTCAATTGACCACTCCGCCATGCTCTGGAGCAACATGTCCTGAGCCCTGGCGGAGTGGTTCAAGTTACCTTGGAGGAGGCGAAGGGTGTGGTCCATTAAGGTCACCTCCACATCCATCGCCTCCCCCCTTCCTCCATCGCCCCCGCTATCGGGCGTCTGTGACGCCACAGCGGGGGCCGAAACGCCGGCCGGTGCTCCTCCGGCCGACTTCTTCTTTAGGCGCCGCTTTTGTTTGCGGCGCCTATTCCGCTCCGTGTTGGAGCCGGACGGGGAGCAAGCTTTGCCCCCCGCCCGGTGATCAGCCTTGCGCCCGGCCGCCGCGCACAAAGCGCAGTGCGGTGCACATGGCCGCCTTGTGTCCAGGTTGACCGCAGCGGAAACAAAGTTCCCTGTGGTCAACCGTACTCGTGCACCTGGCGATGCTGTGTCCGGTGCCGAAGCACCGGAGGCACCGCTATCCAGCCCACGCGCAACCTGCCAGGTTGTCCAGCCGGTCGTCCCGGCGGGGGAGTGGCCAGGGAGGTGGCCGCCTCAACAGGGCATCGGGCCCATGCCCCAGAGTAGCCGGGGCGAAGTTCGCCCACGACTACGTTCTCCAGGGCGCATTTGCCTTGGGCAGCGATTGCTGCTGCCACCTCCTCCTTGGTGGCGCAGTCGTCCAGACCGGTGATTCTGACTTCCGCCATCTCCACCGGCCTGTGGACCCGCACCACCTCCTCCGGCCAGACCGCCCGGAGGCCTGCCATCAGGAGGTCCGCGATGCCGGAACTATCGGCACCGGGACACTCCAGCAGACGAGCCCTGTTGGCGGTCGTCCGGAAGCGGAGGCCCTCCCCCGCTCCTATCTCGCCCAAGTCGATGGCCGCGCGCGCCTGGGCCATGACGTTAGGGTACGTCATGCCCTTTTCCTCGCCGGCTGGCAGCAGTGTTACCACCACTGCCGCCGACTTCGGCGCGCGCGGGCCCTTCTTCTTGGGCTTCTTCTTCTTTTTGGCGGCCGGTGCTCGACCCTCCTGGGGAGCAGCCACGGCCGCCGTGGTCGTAGTCCGGTTGGTGGGGGTGGCGGGCGCTCTACCCCTCTGGGGAGCTTCCGCCACCGCCCGCGTCGCAGTCCGGTTGGTGGGGGTGGCAGGCGCTCGACCCCTCTGGGGAGCCTCTGCCACTGCCCGCGTCTTCGTCTGTGGGGGGGCTGTAACCCCTCCAGGTGGTGAGGCCTCCGCCGCCACCGGAGGGGCCGACACCCTGGCCCTTTTATTGCCCCGCCGCACTACCTCAGTCCAGGCGTCGTCCATATTGGACGGCGCTGGCGGCAGCGGACGGGGCTTCGGTGCTGGGGCAACCGCCGCGCCAGCACCGCGTCCCTTCTTGGGGGTTGGGGTTGGCCCCGCGGGGGGCCGACGAGCCGACCGCCGAGTGGTGGGACCAGGCGGGGTGGTGGGACCAGGCGGGGTGGTGGAGGGTGGTGCCGCGTCAGCAGCCGCAGTTGCAGTTGCAGCCGACGCAGCACCACGCAGGGCAGTGACTTCTGCCCTGAGTTCGGCAATCTCCTTGGCGAACTCCTCCATCAGCTCCCGCCTGATGCGCCCCTCCAACTCCGTCGCCTCCCTTAACTCCGCCCTCGAGCGGGGCGAAGGGTGGCGCCTGGGCCCTGTAGCCTCCCCAGGAGGGGGCAGGGCCGGCTGCTCTGCACTAGTTGGGGCGGGAGGGGACCGATGCGCAGACGCATCCCCCGGGCTAGGGCCTGGTGTAGGCGTGCGCCGCTCCTTTCGGAGCACGCGCGATGGCCCCCTCCGCTCCAACGCCGCCAGCCTCACTTTGAGGGCGGCGATCTCCTCCGACTGCTGAGCGGTCTCTTTACGAGACCGCTCGGCCTCCGCTTCCAGCGCCGATGCCCGGCTGACAGCCGCCGAAAGCACCGGCACCAGTTTGCGGGCATTGGAGGCGATCGCTCGCAGCCGCTGCCCCTCCTCCTTGGCCCCCTTTCCCGAGGCCCGGGCGGCCGCATAAAGCGCCCTGCGCCCCAGGCTCTGGAGGATGAGCGAGTGCTCATCCAGCTCCGGTTGAGCCGGCCCGGCGCCCTTGGCGGCCAGCCTCCCCGAGCATCTCGTTCTCTGCGGCCCCTCACCGCGAGAGGACGAGTCGCCCCCCGAGGTCCTCCGCGTAAAGGACTTCCTTTTGCGGAGGACCCTTTCGGCATTGTATTGCTCTCCAGAGCCGGCATCACTCGATGACGGCTCTGGTCCCGCATCCTCCTCCGAGCCCATCTCGTCCGCCCAAGAGAACGGGACGATCTGGGCCCGGGCATCGGTTTCATTGCCACCTGCGAGTGCCTTCCAGTGTCTACATCCATCGTAGGAGCCTGGTTGCCTACCCTACGTGGCATCGGTGGGAGTCTTTACACTCGCGGGCCCGGATACCCGCGAGCGCCGGGTGCCTGGGGCCGGACCGTCCGGCAAGGCATCCTCGTTATTTGTACTCTCCATGTTGTTATTTACGGTTTTTGGGTGATTACTCACACCACTTACCCAAGGTGGTGCGGTCGCTCTTTCTGGGGGGGATTTAGTCCCCCAAGGCTCGCGATCGCCTGGGTGCAGGTTATACGCCGCCTGCGGTTCGGCGTCCTCCTCCGGTGGCCCACTAGCCACCCTCCTCGTCCCCGAGGGCACCGCTTGCTTAACAAGCGGTGTGGGGAGAGGAGCTCCGTGTGGTTCTCTTGGTCTCGGCACCCTCTTGCCAACTAAACACCTTGCGGGGTGCGAGGGTGCACGCTCCAGCCCACCGCCACGACAAGGCGGGACCACCGGGTGGGACCAGATACATCTAGCAACTTTACGAAACGTTGATTTGAGATCGAGTTCAGCAGCCGTGGTTGCAGCCGTGCTCGTGGTCGAGGCCGTGGTAGGACTCATAGTTCGGAAGATTCTGAATTCCAAGATCTTATCACTTCTATAGACGGTATGTCATGGACACCTCAAATGGGATATACTCAAAGTGGTCGTCGAGCACGGCACAATATCATAACTGAGCAAGCAGGGCCTCATATGTTCGAAGAAATTTTACGGGACATTTGTCAGACTCGTGGAGTCTTTTGATTATAATAATAATAATAATAAAAATATTTATTCCAATCAAACAGTACATAAGACTTAAAGAGAACAAAAAATAAAATAAAACATTTGTATTGGAAAAGGATACCGGCTCAGCAATGCCAACAGGATTAACACAGTTAATACTGCGGCGCTGATCTTCCGCCGGCACCAAGCGAGCGACGCGAACACTGCCACTGCGCTAAGCAGCCAGTACATTTGAAATAAAAATTTTATAAAGCATATAACGAACATAAAATTTAAATAAGAAAACAATTAAAAACAATCAGAACAATTAAAACAATCAGGATAAAAGTCGGTGAGGTTACAGAAAAATACAAGAAAGTTTAAATAAATTAAATTAGAGAACGGTGTAGTTAATTGATGAATCGTGATTGATGAATCTATATTGAGACATATTCGGAAATGTACTCTAGAAGAAGCTAACCGGCAACTAGGACACAACAACTGGATACTAACTTTGGAACAACTGGAAAGTTTTATTGCGATATGTTATGCTCGAGGTGCATACGGAGCAAAAAATATTCCAGTAAATGAGTTGTGGAGTAAAACATGGGGAATACATTTTTTTCAAAAGTTATGCCTCGTGACAGATTCAAAGAAATAATGAAGTTTTTGCGATTTGATCACAGATCTGAGAGAAGTATACGACTTCAACAAGATAAATTTGCACTAATATCAGACGTTTGGAAGAAATTCATTGAGAACTGCTTATCTTGCTACAAGCCAGGAGAAAACGTTATAGTAAACGAACAACTGTTTTCTACTAAGGTTAGATGCAGGCTTCTTCAATACATTGCTAACAAACCTGATAAGTTTGGAATAAAATTTTGGCTTTGTGTTGATGTAGATTCAAAGTTTGTGCTCAATGGCTTTCCTTACTTAGGAAAGTATGAAAGCAGGCCACAAAACCAAAGCCTCGGTGAATCCGTAGTAATGCGTCTAGTGGAACCTTTTGTAAATGCTGGTCTAAATGTAACCACTGATAACTTTTTTACATCGTTGAGCTTGGCGAATAACTTGCTTGCAAAACGCACAACCATTGTAGGAACTTTGAACAGGGCACGACGAGAGGTTCCGCCTTCCGTCAAATCACTTCATATGACTTTGTTTGAAACAAAAATTCTGAAATGTAAAACATGTACCCTTACAATTTATCAAGGAAAACGAAACAAGAACAGACAGTACTTCAAATAACATAGATAGGCTATTCCCAGTAACTGTCTTTGAATATATATATGTATATATATGTATGTATACATGGTGTTAAAATCCGATGAATTAAGCCGGCTAGTCACCTCCTGTGTCATAGAACATGGTAATAATACACGGGACCAAAATCACATTCTAAACAGGATACATGCGCCTGTGTGCTTGAAAATAGATTTAGCATGCTAGATGATACCTTGACCTAGGTAGGGTTGTCAAAAATAATAAAAAATAATAATTTTTCAACTTTGTATGGGAAAATAAAGTAACTATCTCCGTTTCAAAAGTATGTAAATAAGAAATAGAAGGAAGTGAGGGTTTGAGCCAGGACTCTGAGACAAGAATAACATGAATATGCTTGCAATATAGATCTGCCTGCATATCGTGGAAATGGGCCGGTATACTTTGGGCGTTAATGTGAACAACATTAAGGTTACAAGGTACATCAGAGAAGATAGTACTCTTTGTGTGTGTGGAATAAAGTTGTTTTCTTTCTTTCCTTCTTTCAGCGTTTCAGACAGTGACGGTATACTGACATAGCTGCTATTCCTGTTGCCGCTATCATCAGAAGAACAAGAAACGTAAAGGTCACTGCAGTTGCTATCGTCAAAAATATCTAGCATAATTTATTAGTAATTATTTGTATATCAAGGATTTAGAATAGGTAAGTTTTAATTACAATGTATAAAATTATATTAATTTGATATTATAGAAAAAAGAAAGTTAAGTATCGAAAAACAAACAATTTTACAAACTTATAACACAAAAATAATTTGTATTACATTTAATTACATCTACGCAACCCGTCGGTATGAGAGTTGCATTTAGACATACTAAAAAATCAAAAGAAAATATATGAAATAATAAAGAAGTTATATTTTTATTTATCATGGTATCTCGGGGAAGTACTACAACTTCTGAAGTATCAATCATAATATTACATAAATTTTAATAGTAAGTTTTAGTTACCATCTCGACTCGGGGGCCTCCGTCGCTAGCGTCCGTGGGATTACCACCTCCCTAGGAGACTGACCCCACACGTGGCCCCCGGGTGGTGCTAAATTAGTGACGGGTGAGCAACCGCGAGACTGGGCGTGATCGCATTGATGCGATCATCCCCTCAGTCTCGCGGAGAGTGATGGACGAAGAGTCCATCACTGGGGTCCGCACAGGGGTTGGCGTTCAGGCCCCTGTGTCGGGAAATATTACTGACGCAGAACTGGAGCAGGCATCTTCTGATGACTGCTCCAGGGAATCCAAGGGGAGACTCCGGCGCAAGCGGAAATCCGCAGCGCGCCGGAGCTCAGAGACGGGCGATTCCTCGTCGGCCTCCGACGACGAGACGTCGCGGGGGGCGAGACACGCCCGGCGAGTGGCCGCCAAGGCTACCGCCAACAACACCGGATTGACAAGGGGAGGGCAGCCCAAGGTAACTGCTGTTGCCACGGCTATGCCCGCCCCAAAATCGAGGAAGACCGTCGTCTCGCCAGCGCGCTCGGCGACGTCATTCACGTCGGCGCGGGCGACGGAGGGGGAGCTCTCGGAGGGTCCCGTCGTCGTCCTCACGGAGAGCCCCGTCGCTGTCCTCGAGGGCTTGAGGAGGCGAGCTACCTCTGCCTCTAGCAGGTACAGCAGCAAGGGGTCCCGGGGTGTTTCGCGGGAGTGGCGCGAGGTGGCGGCCGAGACCAGCAGGATCATGCCTGCTATCTCGGCGGCCATCAGCCGGGACGCCGAGCTGCAGACCAAGCTGCAGAGGTCAACGGCTGAGGTGGCGCGCCTCAAGGAGAGGCTGGCGGCTCTCGAGGCGGAGAAGCCGTCGCCGTCGGCCCCGCGGGTCAGGGTGCGGCAGACCGTCGAGTCTCAGGCCGAGATGGCTGCCCGCATCCGGAAGGAGCTTGCGGCGGAGTTCGGCAATCAGATTGCCGAACTCAGAGCCGAACTCGCGGCTCTACGCGGTGCGGCGGCGGCGACGACGACGCCGCGTCCAGTCCTTCCGGGTCCGACATCAGCCGGTGCGACCCGGAAGAAGAAGAAGAAAGGGGGTGCTGGTGCTGGAGCTGTCGCACCACCCTCACAACCCTCACAGCCCCGCCCACTTCCTCCGCCCCCGTCCAATATGGATGAGGGCTGGACCGAAGTGGTGAAGCGGGGCGCCAAGAGGGCCAAGGTGACGGCCGCTCCGGCCCAACCACCACAGGCCGAGACAGGGGCAGTGTCTCAGGCGACCTCCCAGTCGGGAGGCGCGCCAACCGCTGCCCCCAAAAAGAAGGCGACTCCGGCGACGGCGGCTGCTCCCCAGCAGGGTCGAGCACCCGCCGCCGCCAAGAAGAAGAAGGACAAGGCCAGGAAGAAGCCGCGCGCGCCCCGGCAGGCTGCAGTGGTGCTCACGCTGCTGCCGGCCGGCCAGGCGAAGGGGTTGACGTACCCCGACGTCATGGCCAAGGCGCGTGCGGCCGTGAACCTGGCCGAGATCGGGGCGGAGGATGGCCTCCGCATCCGGCACACGGCCAATGGGGCCCGACTGCTGGAGTGTCCCGGCGGCGCCAACAGTGGCAACGTCGCGGACCGTCTGGCGTCGGGTCTCCGGGTAGTGTGGCCGGAGGAGGAGGTGAAGGTGCACAGGCCGGTCAAAATGGCCGAGTTGCGGGTGACCGGCCTGGACGACTGCACCACCAGGGAGGAGGTGGCGGCCGCCATTGCCGCCCAGGGCAAATGCGCCCCAGAGAACATAGCCGTCGGCGAGCATCGCCGCGGCTATACTGGGGCCAGCTCCGTTTGGGTGCGGTGCCCTGTCGACACCGCCAACTCCCTGGCCACCCCTCCGCCCGGAAGGCCGGGGGGAGATCCGGGAAGGCTGCGCGTGGGCTGGGTAGCAGCCCACGTGCGGCTGCTGGAGCCACGCGCCTGGCGATGCCTCAAGTGCTTCGGCACGGGGCATAGCGTCGCCAGGTGCACCAGCACAGTGGACCGCAGCGGTCTATGCTTCCGCTGCGGTCAAAATGGGCATAAAGCGGCCGTGTGCTCGGCCGTGCCGCACTGCGCATTGTGCGCGGCGGCCGGGCGCAGGGCCGATCACCGGGCGGGAGGGAAAGCGTGCTCCCCGTCCGGTGCAAACACGGAGAGAAACAGGCGCCGCAAAACTAAGCGGCGCCAAAAGAAGAGATCGGCCGGGGGAGTACCGGCCGTCATTTCAGACCCCGCCGTGGCGACCAGTTCGCCCGTAGGCGGGGGCGATAGAGGAGGGGAGGGAGCGATGGAGGTGGTCCAACCGTAATGGATCACACCCGTCGCTTCCTCCAAGGAAATTTGAACCACTCCGCCAGGGCTCAGGACATGCTGGCCCAGAGCATGGCGGAGTGGTCCATCGACGTGGCGGTGGTCGCTGAGCCGTACTTTGTCCCCCCGGCAGATGATTGCTGGTTCGGGGACGAGTGCGGCTCGGTGGCCATCCACATAAGAAGAGCCGCGGCGATCCCGCCCCTGGTAATGGTGGCCAGGGGACCAGGGTTCGTCGCGGTACGGATGGAAGATACCGTCGTGATCGGGGTGTACTTCTCTCCAAATCGACCTATTCTCGAGTTCCAACAGTTCCTGGACGGGCTCGGAGCGATCACTCAGCGCTCCGCTCCCCGTCCTGTGATACTGGCGGGGGACCTCAATGCGAAATCTGTCGCTTGGGGCTGCCCCCGCACGGAGCATCGGGGTAGGCGATTGGAGGAGTGGGCGGTCGCGGCCGGACTCTGTGTCATAAACAGAGGGTCGGTCGCGACTTGCGTGCGGTGGCAGGGCGAGTCCATCGTGGACGTCACGTTCGCGAGCCCTGCCATGGCACAACGCATCCGCGGTTGGGAGGTGTTGGTGGGGGCGGAGACCTTGTCGGATCATCGGTACATCCGGTTTGATCTCTCCGCCCCCGCGGCAACCGCGGACGCCCGCGGAACTGCATCCCGGTCATTCCCCAGGTGGGCATTGAAGCTCCTGGACAAGGAGCGCTTGATGGAAGCCTCTACGGTGGCGGCGTGGACGCCTATGCGTCCACATCCAGTGGATGTGGAGGTCGAGGCGCAATGGCTCCGGGACACGATGCATCGCATTAGTGATGCTTCGATGCCCCGGGTCGGCCCTCGGCCTCCCAGGAAGTCGGCGTACTGGTGGTCGCCCGAGATAGCGCAGCTTCGTGCTGTATGCGTCCGGGCGAGGCGCCGGTGCGCCCGACATCGCCGCCGTATCCTTGCGCGTCGCGACGATCCCGTCGCGTTCGCGGAGGAGGAGGCCCGGCTGTATGGCGAATACGCGGAGGCGAGGGACGCCATGCGGCTGGCCATCAAGCAGGCCAAGGAGAGGAACATGGAAGCTCTATTGGGGACGCTCGACGAGGACCCTTGGGGGCGCCCGTACAAAACGGTGCGCGGGAAGCTGCGCCCGTGGGCGCCTCCCATGACCGAGCGTCTCCCACCTCAGCAGCTGCGGGACATCGTCTCGACGCTGTTCCCGCAGGAGCAGGACGGATTCATTCCGCCTGCTATGGGTGACCCGCCGGATCACACCGGCGGTGAAGCCACTGCTGAGGTGCCTCACATTACGAGGGATGAGCTCCATGTGGCCGTGGTCAGAATGAGTGCGAGAGACACGGCCCCCGGCCCGGACGGCATCCACGGCCGGGTCCTGGCCTTGGCCATCAATGCCCTAGGGGACCGACTCCTGAGGCTGTTTAACTCATGCCTGGAGTCGGGACGGTTTCCCTCGCTCTGGAGGACGGGCGGACTAGTCCTCTTGCGGAAAGAGGGGCGCCCGGCGGACTCAGCCGCCGGTTACCGTCCCATCGTGCTGCTGGACGAGGTGGGCAAACTGCTGGAACGCGTTCTGGCTGCCCGCATCGTTCAGCACCTGGTCGGGGTTGGACCCGATCTGTCGGCGGAGCAGTACGGCTTCCGGGAGGGTCGTTCGACCGTAGATGCAATTCTGCGTGTCCGGGCCCTCTCGGAGGAGGCCGTCTCCCAGGGTGGGGTGGCTTTGGCGGTGTCGCTTGACATCGCCAACGCCTTTAACACTCTGCCCTGGTCCGTGATTGGGGGGGCACTGGAGAGGCACGGAGTGCCCTCTATCTCCGCCGACTGATCGGCTCCTACCTGGAGGCCAGGTCGGTCGTATGTACCGGGTACGGTGGGACCTTGCACCGGTTCCAGGTCGTGCGCGGTGTTCCACAGGGGTCCGTTCTTGGACCCCTCCTGTGGAATATCGGGTACGACTGGGTGCTGAGGGGCGCCCTCCTCCCGGGCCTTAGCGTAATCTGTTACGCGGACGACACGTTGGTCGTGGCCCAGGGGGATGACTACAGAGAGTCTGCCCGTCTTGCCACAGCGGGGGTGGCACTCGTCGTCGGCAAGATAAGGAGGTTGGGCCTCGACGTGGCGCTGCACAAGTCCCAGGCCCTGTGTTTTTGCAGGGGCAGGACGGCGCCACCGGTCGACGCCCACATCATGGTTGGAGGCGTCCGGATCGAGGTCGGGGTGCATCTTAAGTACCTCGGCCTCGTGTTGGACAGCCGTTGGACCTTCCGACAGCATTTCGAGGACCTGGTTCCCCGACTGGTAAGGACGGCCGGCCACCTTGGTCGGCTGCTCCCGAACGTCGGGGGACCCAGTAACGCGGTGCGCCGCCTCTACGCGGGGGTAGTGCGCTCGATGGCCCTGTACGGTGCGCCCGTTTGGGCCGAGCCTCGTATCCGTGCATTTTATGCCGGGTACCTGCGCCGGCCACAGCGCATCGTAGCCATCAGGGCCATCCGCGGATACCGCACCGTCGCGTTTGAGGCGGCGTGTGTTCTGGCGGGGACGCCGCCCTGGGAACTGGAGGCGGAGGCGCTCGCCGACGATTATCGTTGGCGATGCGACCTTCGCTCCCGGGGCGTAGTGCGTCCTCTGCCGGAAGCGGTCCGAGATCGGAAGGTTCAATCTCGGCGGTCCGTTATGGAGTCGTGGGAGAGACGACTCGCCAACCACACTTGGGGTCTACGGACCGTCGAGGCGATCCGCCCCGTCCTCAGGGATTGGGTGGGTCGTGGCAAGGGACGCCTCACCTATTGGATGGTGCAGATGCTGACCGGGCACGGGTGCTTCGGGAGGTATCTGCACCGGATCCAGGTGGAGCCGACGGCGAGATGCCATCACTGTGTGAGTTGCGACCAGGACACGCCAGAGCATACGCTCGCGCTCTGCCCCGCGTGGGAGCGGCAGCGTTGTGTCCTGGTCAGGAAAATAGGACCGGACTTGTCGCTCCCGGGCGTCGCGGCGTCGATGCTCGAGAGCGACGAGTCCTGGAAGGCGATGCTCGACTTCTGCGAGTCCACCATCTCGCAGAAGAGGGTGGCGGGGGGTGCGAGGGAGCGATTGTACGCTTCCCTCCGCCCAGCGACAGCAACCCGCCGCCGTCGAGCAGGGGGCCGGAACCGGGATCTCGTCCGGAATCTGGCCCCCTAAGAGTTTCGGGTCCCCAACGCATGTGAGTGCGAGCGGGGACCCAAGAAGGCGTCGTGTCTCGCTCAGCACGCGCCTTAAGCAAGAGCGACCGGGGGATGGTCGACCGCGCTCCCCGACCCACGCTGGTTCTGACCCAGCGGGGTATTCCGTGGGAGGGTGACACGCGGTCCCATCTTGGCGGGCTTCGGAAAGCCCGCCGACCGAGAGAGCCGGTGGCCGTATTCGCCGGCGGCTACCGGTTCGGCGTCCGGGGACGGAGCGACGGGAAAGTGTGCCGATGGCGTAACGCGTCGCACCGTCCCTCCAAACCCCGTGCTGGGTTCTGGCCTCAGCCGGGGTTCGGACGCTGAGTGTGAGCGGTTGGAGGTTTTAGTGCGGTTCAACTCCCACATACCCCGCCCGCGGGGCGGGCGGGGATCCGGTGATTTCCTCCAACTAAAAAAAAAAAAAAAAAAAAAAAAACCATCTCGACTCGATATCCCTACAATGCGTCGCGTCTCCCACCTGCATTCAAATCCATAATGTAACAAGAAGGTCACAACAACACAGTCAGTGAGCATCAGACCGACGATGCAACATTGTCGCGTTTATTTACAATTAATAGTGAATAATAGTGATATTAAAATAAATTACAATGAATTTACATTTAACAAATTCAAAATAACCATTCTACATTTGTGACCGTGAAATTTATTACCGTATAAAATATAATTAAGAATCAAACGAACTTACCTTGTGAAGTTTGATGTCTAATTATACGAGTGTCTTGACCGAAGATGATTACGATTTACATGCAGCAGTACGCGAGTTGCTGTCCTAATCACACTTTAGAGTTTATTAAAAATAAATTAAAATATAAAAAGTATTGAATATGACTTTATACCCCACCATTATTTCCCCGACATTGTCCCGCAGTCCCTAGGTCGTCATTATTTAGAGCCAGAATTTTTTCAATAAGTACTGGGACATGGGAGGGATGGGAGTGTAATCATCTTCGGTCAAGACACTCGTATAATTAGACATCAAACTTCACAAGGTAAGTTCGTTTGATTCTTAATTATACTTCGTATCTCTCCCGAAGATGATTACGATTTATATGCAGATGTTAAGAGCATTGAAAAAATTAAACGTCGAACATATTTAAATAGTATCGATATATTTAACAATTTAAGTACAATTTGTTTTAACACACCAAAAAAAAGAAAAACGCAATAAATTCTAAAATATACAATTATGTAAAAATAGCATTTACAAAATCATTTTCTGAGGACATATTTAGATTTTTATTGTAATATTTTGTGAATACATGGGAGGATTTGGTCCAGCCCGCGGTTTTGCGGATAACTTCCAGATTAACTCCAGATCTATGAGCTGCAGACGTTGACGCATGTCGCGTACTATGTGCACCGTACAACGTCGTGTCTATACCACTTTTTTCTAATATTGATTTAACCCAGTGAGATAATGTTTGAGAACCCACCTTCTTGTGAGGTTTTTGATAGCTAATAAAAGTATATTCTTCGTGTAAACGTAATGGAGTTGTCTCTTCAAGATAATGTTTAAGAGTTAAGGCCGGACATATTTTAGGGTTCTCTTTAATGTATGGTAAGACAATCAATGGCTCGCAGTTACCCGGTCTAGAAGTTTTAGTTAAATCATCGATTTTTATTATATTTTTTTCTGAATCAAAGATTATATTTTTTACTTTTATTAAGCTTAATGTTTGCATTCTCTGCGCGGATGCTAAGGCAAGTAATGTTACTGTTTTTAGTGATAATTCTTTTAATGTAATGGTATCAAGAGGAAAATAATTAGATAAAAATTCTAACACTGTATTTGGATTCCAAGTGTTATTATATTTTGGAGTTGGTGGCTTGATGCGATAAATCCCTTTAAAAAATCTTTTAATATAATCATTACATGTTAATTCCTGACCTAGTAATATAGATAGTGCAGAACGATAGCTATTAAGAGTGCTGTAACTAGCGCCCGAATAAATTTTTTCCGTTAAAAACTGAATCAGTATTGTTGTGTTGGAGGTACAATAATCAAGATTGTTACTTTTACAGTAGTTCCACCACGACTTTAGTGAGCTATTATATTGATTTAGTGTATTTATTGAGAAAGAGGCCATCATTATATCAAGGGATGCGTTAGGTATTCCGCGTGTTAACAGTGACTGCCTGATAATTTCCCTGCCATCAGGGTGAGGTCTGCATGCAGGGGATGTTCTTCCCTGAAAGTGGAAAATAGTAATTTTCTATTAGGTTCAAATAACAATGGTTTCGATGTTAGTAGGTTTGACCACACTGGGTACCAAGGTTGTGTGGGCCAGTATGGAACTACAACAATTCCCTCTGCTTTATCACGCTTAATTTTGTGTAAAACTTTAGAAATTAGGCAAAACGGCGGAAAGGCGTAAAATTTTATATTTTTCCAATTAAATGTGAATGCGTCAATAATTACAGAATTGGGGTCTAGCTTCCATGAGGCATATTTGGGGCCTTTATGGTTTTGAATACTTGCAAATAAGTCAAATTCAGGGGTCCCGAACAAAGAGCATATCTGGTGAAATGCGTATTCCGCAAGTTCCCATTCTGTATCTACATTATATGATTGACGTGACGCGAAGTCTGCAACCTTATTTTTACTAGATTGTATATAGGACGCAAAAATATGAATATTACGTTTTTCACACCATTGCCATACATCACGAGCAATGTTATTTAGATGTGTAAGTTGTATTCCACCCATTTTGTTGATGTAAGCAATAGCTGTTGTATTATCAATTCTAAGTAATATATCGCAATTATTTAGTTCTGATGCAAAAACCTTAAGACCGTAGAAAGCGGCTAAAAGTTCCAGAGTATTTATGTGCAGTGACGATTGTAAATAGTTCCAGTGGCCGTGTGCAGTTTTGTGATTGCACGCTACACCCCAACCCGTATTCGAAGCGTCGGTAAATATTTCGAGAACATAATCTCTAGACTGAAAAGAGCAGAAGGAGGAACGAATGTTATCTCTCCACCATATTAGGTCGTCTCTAATATCTCCTGGTAATATTAATTGTTTGTTATAATAATTTGAATAATTAAGTGCTAAAAATTTTGTTCTTTCAAAAAGTTTTGTGTATAGCCAGCCGTATTTGACAGCAGGGCACGCTGACGTCAACAATCCTATGTAACTAGCGAATTCCCTAATTGTACATTTATTTGTAATTAAAAACTTTTTTGTAAGAAGTTTTATGCGATCTTTCTTTTCAGGAGGTAGTGTTAAAGACATGTTGACTGAGTCAAATATAAATCCTAAGAAGGTGCACTTATTTCTTGGATAATATTGACTTTTATCATTATTTATTAAAAAACCTAATCTCATCAATAATTTTTTAGTCGTTTCAATATTATTCAAGCAACTGTCGAGTGAGTTGCCGATACATAGGAAATCATCTATGTAATTAACCGATATATGTCCTAATGACCGTAAATAGTATAATATAGGTTTAATTAATTTAGTAAATACGTAAGGTGCCGTACAAATCCCGAACGGTAGTACATTGAATTGAAACAATTGGTTCTGAAATAAATCTGAATTCCAAGTAAATCGAAGATAGATTCTATCACTTTCTGCAATTGGGATCGAGAAATATGCGTCTTTTAAGTCTAATGTAGCCATGTACCAATTTTTATCAATCAGTTTTAGCGCTGTACGATAGTCTTCCATTTTAAAATGGTTGATATTAATACATTTATTTAGTTGTTTTAAGTTTAGAATAAACCGGTGTTTTCCGTTATCTAACCCTAAATCTATAGGGACCGTAAATATTGGTGATATGAATTGTTTCTCACATGGAGAACAACGTGAAATATAGCCTGCTTTTAATAGATCAGAAATAGAATTATCGATAATTTTAGTTTCTCTTATTGTATAAGTTTTAGTGGTATACAAATTTGTCTGATACGGTTCACAGCGAAACGGTATTCGATAGCCCTTAATCCAAGACAAAACAGTTTGGTCTCTTGTTGTTTGAGACCATTCATGTGTAAAATGTCGTAATCTGCCAGCTATAGGTATAACATCATTATGTACCTGTGGCGAGGTGGTTAACGTCCCCGAGATTGTTGCTGGCGGCTGCTCCGTGGATATGCCTGGGTTGTTGCACGACGGCGGTCTCGAGGCGCCGGAGGTGGCGGTGGCTGACGCCGATTCTGGTTGGGGTACACTCGCGGCTCGGCGGCTGGTGCTCGTGGTGCCCCCCGTGCGTTTAAAGCTCCAGGAAGGCGAGAAGTGCTGGGTTGGCCGCGCTGTGTCTGATTGAACCTATTTGTACTAAGACTTGTGTTGAATTTCAGTTCTGAAGCAGACATGTTTATAGCCTTTGATGATTTCAGGTGTTCAGGCAAATTAGCACCAAATAAAAACTCGTCCACCTTTGTATTTTTTATGGTCTCTCGTTTTTGTTTACTCAATGAGTTTACAATTGAGAATCTTCTTGAAAGAGATTCTCTGTAATGTGTATCGCATAGTAATCGCCCAGCATCGCTCAGGATCTTTATAATATTCTGTGGGATATTATCAGTTTTTGAAAGCGCTAGATTTAGTGCTTTGCCAATAGCTGAAATACAGCTGGACATTTGGTTTTGTTTTTGTTCACTATATGTGTCTCTTTTTAGTATATTTTCAGAGATGGCAGATTTTATTTCTGGATTGAGTATGGGTGCTTTCATATTTGTGCAATTTTCTGCAGGAAGATACCGTTTCAAAATATCTTGTTTTTCATCCTTGGGTAGACCATTAATTAGGATATATTTCCATCGAGTTGCTAAATCCTTATGCAAGTCTTCTCCAAATGGTTTATTTTGGGTGGGATCTGAACCTAGCAGTTCCAAGATATCCGGGTTCAGTTCCTGAATTTAAATATTTTCAGTTGATATCTCGACGGATGGGATCTCGTCTGTAATTTTGAATTGCACTTTTAAAACATAATCGGTATCCACACACGATGTACGTCGGGATATGGTTGAATTTATGCATACAAAACCGTTGCATAGTTATCACGGCCTCCACACACGATATACGTCGGGAAAACACAGTGATGATATTATTATTTTATAAGTTGTAGCTCTAGTATTCAGTTTAGTGTATATTTGAATATAAAATTGTATGAAAATACAAATTTAGTACATAATTTTTTAAGGTAGGTAGATGACAATAATTTGTTCGCTACACTTGCCTTGAGGTTCCAGATCGCTGGTTATGTCGAGATGTGATGACTGTGCAGGCGACATCGGTGGTTCAACACTAGAATCTGATGATGAAATTCTTCGACGTTTTTTCACTAGTTTTTTCACTTTTTTTAATAATTTTTCAACAGTGTCATTGTCGTCTTTATCAGATCGCTTCCTTTTACCCATTTTGAATAAAAAACTAAATAAAAAATAGTACGACGGTAGTGAGATAATTTATGTGTGACTCGGACAACACAAAATCACGTAATGACGACCTAGGGACTGCGGGACAATGTCTGGGAAATAATGGTGGGGTATAAAGTCATATTCAATACTTTTTATATTTTAATTTATTTTTAATAAACTCTAAAAGTGTGATTAGGACAGCAACTCGCGTACTGTTGCATGTAAATCGTAATCATCTTCGGGAGAGATACGAAGTATAATATAATATTATAAAGAAATGCAATTAAACTGCGAGTGTAAAGTGTAAAACAGTCAATTTATATACTACTAGCTGATCCGCGCAGCTTCGTCTGCGTTACAAAGGGGTTCAAACAGTACTCGCAAGGCCGTCGCGTTATTATGTGCCCGTAGTGCACCCACCCACATATTCATTGCGTTTTCTACTCGTGATAACTTCTAAACGAAAAGTCCTATTGGAATAAAACAAAAAGTAATTCACTTCTACATTAATATTCTTGATAATATAATACTTAATTTGGATAAGGGTTAATATAACGATACTCATTTAAGGGGGGAGCCTGCTTTAGAGGCTTAAAAAAATCGATTTTTTTGAGAATTTTTTTGGGAAGGAAAGAAATATTTGATTGAAACGAAACTTTCAGGTTTTATTATTATGTATTTCAAGAGTCTTCTCAATTTTTTTCATCAAAATATATGTCATATTGTGCGTGGTACAAGCATTTCGCCGAGGCGCCTCGAGTATGCTTGTGCCGTGCGGCGGGAAAGATGCAAGTCGCAATTTTCATCTGAAACTAAAAAAACAAAAAAGAAAATTTTTTTTAATTTTTTTTTTATTGCCTTGTAGGCAGACGAGCCAACGGCCCACCTGATAGTAAGTGGTTACCGTCGCTCATGAACCTCTGCAATGTCAGGGGACACTGAGGGGTCGCTATCTACGACCTAACTTTAAGGACCCTCCTCAAGCCTCGTTTGAAGAAGGACAAGTCATAGCGCTCAGGGAATACCGAGGAGGGGAGTTCATGCCATAGCCTTATTGCCATAGCCATAGTGTTTTTTTTTTTGAAATTATGATTAATTATTAATTATTAATTATTAATTATTAATTATTAATTATTAATTATTAATTATTAATTATTAATTATTAATTATTAATTATTAATTATTAATTATTAATTATTAATTATTAATTATTAATTATTAATTATTAATTATTAATTATTAATTATTAATTATTAATTATTAATTATTAATTATTAATTATTAATTATTAATTATTAATTATTAATTATTAATTATTAATTATTAATTATTAATTATTAATTATTAATTATTAATTATTAATTATTAATTATTAATTATTAATTATTAATTATTAATTATTAATTATTAATTATTAATTATTAATTATTAATTATTAATTATTAATTATTAATTATTAATTATTAATTATTAATTATTAATTATTAATTATTGCTGTCCTAATCACACTTTTAGAGTTTATTAAAAATAAATTAAAATATAAAAAGTATTGAATATGACTTTATACCCCACCATTATTTCCCCGACATTGTCCTCGTAGGATTTTGGAATGAAAGCATTGTAGGGTTAAGGAATCGTCGAACTATGGAACATGTGTCTATTATAACAGACTTCTGTAAAGGTATGTATGTGGTAGTCGGCAGTTTTAGTGTTTTTAATGCGTTAATTAGTATTTTAGGCACCAAACCGGTTGACGAAATGATGATCGGAACGATAATAACGGTATCCTGGTGCCACATTTGTTTAATCTCATCAGCTAGAGGTATGTATTTTTGTATTTTTTCTGTGTGTTTTTGTTTCAGGTTGTGAGAATTGGGGACTGCGACATCTATAAGGTAAGTTATTTTCGTTTGTTTTAGGATGAGTGTAATATCCGGTCTATTGCTGAGGATCGTGCGATCTGTGATAATATCACGATTCCAGTAAAGCTTAGTTGTATTATTTTCCAGAACGTTCTTAGGTTTGTATTTGTAATAAGGTGTATAAGAATCGACTAATTTATATTTCAGGGCTAACTGTTGGTGTATGTGTTTGGCAACATTATCGTGACGGTGCGTGTACTCTTTGTGTGCAAGAACACCGCAGCCTCCTGTGATATGGTCTATGTTTTCGGTGTTTTGGTGACAAAGTCTACATTTATCCGTTTCTATTGTTTCTTTTAAAATGAATTTAGAGTAGTTGCGAGTTTTAATAATTTGGTCTTGTATTGCTAACATAAATCCTTCTGTTTCTGCGAAAATGTTACCTTTAGCTAGCCATGTAGTGGAGGCATTCTGATGTATGTGATCCTGCTGTAGTTGAAATGGATATTTGCCATGGAGAGCTTTTTTCTTCCAATTTTCTAGTTTTTGTTGATCTGTGCATATTTTATGTTTCGGGTCGAATTGGCTATTATTTAATTGTAAAGGTGTTTTATGATTGGATGAGTTGACTATAGCTTTGTGAATGGGGCTTTGCGTTGCTTTCGATAAGAAGTATGACCTAAGATTATCTATTTGTGTGTAATGTAGGTTTTTAATGTCAATGAATCCTCGTCCTCCGTCTTTACGCTTTAGAGTGAAACGCTGTGTTGCTGAGTGAATGTGATGGATGTTATATTTATTGCATGATGTTCTAGTGATCATGTTGAGTCGCTCTAGTTCTGTGTCCGACCATTTGATAGTTCCGAAGGAATATGTAAGTATTGGGATGGCATAGGTGTTTATAGCTTTAGTTTTATTTCTAGCTGAGAGTTGTGTTTTTAATATTGTATTTAATCTTTGTTTGTAGTTGTTTTTAGTGTTTAAAGAAACACTAACAAACAACTACAAACTTACAACAATTTTACTATGATTTATTGATGAACTTTGTTGATATCCTAAATATTTATAAGTTTCTGAGTATTCTAGACTGTCTATTGTTCCTTGTTGTATTTGAAGTTCGTATGTGTTAGTTTTGCTATGTTGTCCTTTAGTTATACTATTGATTTTACATTTTTCTATTCCGAATGACATTTTGATATCTGAACTGAATGTTTCTGTTAGATTGATGAGATAATTTAATTCCTGTCTATTTGATGCGTATAGTTTTATGTCATCCATATAAAGCAGGTGTGTCAATTTCACATTATTTGTTTTGTCGAGTTTATAACCAAAATCTGTTTTATTTAATAACCTGGAGAGTGGATTTAGAGCAAGACAGAACCAGAGCGGGCTTAGAGAATCACTCTGGAATATACCACGCTTTATTTTTATGACGGGTGTGCTGAGTGTTTTATTATTTGATCTTAATGTGAGCTTGGTAGACCAATTGGACATTAAGTGTTTCAAAAAGTTTGTCAGTTGATCATTTACTTTGTATATTTGTAGGATATTTAGAAGCCAGGAATGAGGTACGCTATCAAACGCTTTTTGGTAGTCAATATATGCATAGTGGAGGTTTCGATGGTGTTGTTTGACTTGGCTGTGTATTTCTGTGTCAATTATGAGTTGTTCTTTACAACCTCTTGATCCTCTACTACATCCTTTCTGTTCCTCCGGAATAATTTTATTGGTAGTTATTTGTGAGTTTAGTTTTTCAGATATTATGGCGGTGAGGAGTTTATACAACGTTGGAAGACATGTAATTGGCCTGTATTTCGCTGGGTTAACTGTGTCAGCATCTTTGGGCTTAAGGTAAGTGATGCCTTGGGTGAGGAATTTCGGTATATCATCTGGTTGGTATAACAGTTCATTAAAGTTCTGGGCTATATGTTTATGTGTCGACGTAAAGTATTTTAACCAGTAATTTTGAATTTTATCAGGGCCTGGTGCCTTCCAATTTAGGGTCTTTTTTAGTGCCAGTGTTACATCTTCTGTATTTATTTTTATTTCCGGCATTGGTTGTATATCATTTACTTCTTCAATTTCTTTTTTTATCCAGGCTGTATTATGATTGTGGTTTACAGGTTGTGACCATATATTTTCCCAATAATTTTGAATGTCATTTACTTTGGGGGTTTGTGTGATGTCTATATCGCTGGAATTTAATTTTCGATAGAAAAGTTTTTGATTTGCATTGCATCTTTTATTATCTGTTTTTCGTTGGTTACTGATTATACATCGGCGTAGTCGCTTAGAGTAGGCTTGTAATTTTTGTTTGTAGGTATCTAATTGATCAGTTATTTCTTCTTTATTTTTATTATTTGGATTAAGTTTTCTTTGTTTATTTTGTGATAGGTTTCCATTTAAGTATTGCGTTAGTTGTCCTATTTGTTTTCTCAGATCTGTGATTTTATTCTCTAATCGTTTTTGCCATTGTGGTTTTTTCGGGTTTGTAAGTGTTGCGTATGTTTTGTTTGTATGTGATGTATGAGAGCTAGGTATTGTTTGTTGTTCATTGCTTGTGTCTGTGACTGTCTTCGCTGCACAGTATATTATTATAGTGTCATGCATTATTTATATTGTGATTGGAACTGTGAGGTTATTCAGATGGTGATCTATTATTTCATTAACTATATTAACTGTTTTGATTGTGTTGCGATTCATTTGCAATTTGGGTTTCGTTCTTCGAACACTTCTTAATGGTGAGTTGGTGTTGTATGATTGTGTGTGAGTATTATTTCTTTGTATACTAGGCGTAGGTGATATGTTGTCAAAGATGGACACAGAAGAAGTTGCCGAAGCATTCTGTGTAACATACGATGACAAAGATGACTGTGGTGATGAGGCAGGAGATGAAAAGAGATTAGGTGATGATAATGATGACCATGATGGTGGTGATGATGTTAATGATAGTTGGTTTGTGTCGTCGGTCACTATTGTACCGATTACTGCATCAGTGATGCTTTTAGGTTTTTTGTTTTTAGATCTTGTATTCATCGTATTCCCACGAGTAGCTAGGGACTAGTGGTCACCCGCGGCAGAGCCCTGCGTTCACCGCGGGAAGGGTAGGATCAAATGAGATTTCCCCTGGTCTCTCGAGTTCGCATACTAGCGACTAAGCTTTCCCTTAGCCATGCAGCTCTCGGCGTATGCTGTTCCACCTTAGCTTGGAGTAGGAAAAGGGTGGAATAAAATGGACAGGGTAGGGTGTATGGGATTTGAAGGATGGAAGTGGATAGTAGGAGGGGGGGACAGGGGGGAATAAGGAATACTTCTGATCTGGGAGTGGATCAGAAGCAGTGTCTTGCTTTGTCTGGCTCCTCACATCTAACCTTGCCGGCATGAGTGGCTCTACCGCTATAGCTTAGATGATCATTGTAGCACGCAAGCCCCACCACGACGACAACGTGAAGACACATCAGTGGGGTAATTATTATTATTATTATATTATTATTATTATATTATATTAATTAATATTATATATATATATATATATATTGTGACTAAACTATGATAGTTAGATATATGCTGTCGCGGACTTTTTTGTTTGTCTTACAAATACCTAAAAACCCGTAGTACATCATATTGTTCTACTGTCAATAGTTTTTGCAGCGTACGCATAAATAGGTTTTAGATTATTCACCTTGTGTTACATATTCGATATTTTCATATCGGATCCCAAATTTTTTGGAAATAAAAAACCTAGCCTATGTTACTCGGGGATAATGTAGCTTTCCAAAGGTGAAAGAATTTTTGAAATCGGTCCAGTAGTTTCGGAGCCTATTCATTACAAACAAACATACATATTATTATATTATTATTATTATTATATATTATATTATATATTATATTATTATATTATTAGTATAGAAGCTATAGAATAGATAAAACAATCAATGCAAGTGACAAACCGAGCCAAGATAACAACCACAATAAATCCCTAAGATACCTTTGTGACAGTAAAACATAGCATTTACTTCTTTCCTGCTGGAATTGGCCGCTTTGATCTAACACCAGTTGGAGCTTTAGTTACTGGAATCTGCTGCTTCGGAATTTCATCGACTTTTGATGAGTGATGACCGAGTTTATTCAAGTTGTCCACGCAAGATGTCGCTTATTTGTGGCATCCAACACGAAAATGACACCCTCGTGACTCCAGCATTTTGCCACGCCAAAACGACGTTGTGCTTCCATGAATAGATCATGTCTGAATTTAGTCAGGAACTCGGAAAGAACAACACCCGAACCTTTTAAATTGGCCTTCGCTGACCATAACTTTTGACGAAGCGGGACATCACGAAGTTTCACAAGGATCAGTCTTGGTCTATCAGGTTTCTGCGACTTGCCCATCCAGTGACAGCGAGATATAAGTTCTTTGTTAAAATAATTTAGTTTTAATTCCTGCACTACTGTTTCCGCCACAACATCAACAACGCTCTCATCTTTACGTTCCGGTCTCCCGTATAACAGAAGAATTTTTCGTCGCCCATGCATATCCAGATTGTCTAGGCTCCGGGCAATTTCGTTTACTTGCATTTGAAGAACACGGAGTGAACTGAGAGTCAGTTCCTTGAAACTGGAGAATTATTCAGCAAGAACGGCAGCGTCTGCTGGGCTGGATGGCATCAACGACTTCTGGCGTTCCTCAAACTCAGCAAATTTAACATGGAATGCACTACTCATCTGCGTTATAGACTTTTGGATTGTTTCGTTGGATTGCCTCCATTTTCAAAAATGGTTAGCACTCGACTTGACACGTAAGTAGGCTTTACTTGATTGTAAGGAAAACACGCACCGACAAGTATACTATTTAGTTGTAATCAATACATTATACAGGGTGGATCTGTAACCCTGGACATTCCGAAGCGGGGTGAATGTCCTATCGAAATACAACCCGGGAAAATTATAAAAAAAAATATTGGTTAAACTTTTTTTTTAAGTATCAAATATTAGCCCGCAGTGATAGTCGCACAAAAAACGCGGGAACCGCCGCGCGATGCAGTGCGCGCGCGATCGGAGTCACTTGTTCATAAAAAACACGATATGGCGGCCGGGGCCCGCGACCTTGACCTCTTTCTGATCTGCACAACGGCATGACCGGATGGTTGATATGTTTTACACACTTTTGCTAAGGTAACACAAAAATTACGTTAAGATAAATAACTTACCACATTAAAATTGTCGATCCGATTTGAATTCCAGTTAAATAGCACTTAAATCTGAAATAAGTTATTACACTGTTACTACTGTTAGTTTCAGCAATAGAAATGTTTATTCTATTGAAATGGAAATAGCATTGAACACCTTGACACATGAACACTTGAAGTTTTAACACAATCAACTCATCAATTTTGTTTAAAGCCAATTTTATTAAAATGAGTTCTGTCTAATTAACATTGCTAATATGCAACAAAACATCCGTTTACATTGCAAATTAACATCCGTTTTCCACAAGTAAGTAATCACAACACACGCGAACTAACGCGACAACGCAATTAACGTTCTCAAGCAACCCGTTTAGTACGACCGATTTCAACAAACTGAATAGAATATTATGGCAAACAGCAGTCCAGGCGCACCCACACCCCGCGACCCCTTGCACCGCGACACCCCTCACCGAGTATAGGACGAAATATCTTATTTTGCAAACAAATAGAAGGTTTGTTTTATGTGATTCATAATAATTATTAATTTGTCATAAAATTTGTATTGAGACGAATTTAAAAGAAATAACAAAAAACGTGAAATGCATGACAATACATGTCTTTAGGAATAATTTCTTGACATTATCGTTTGGATAAGTTTTATGAAGCACCTAGATAATTTTAAATTATTATCCGTACATACCAATATTTATAATTAGAAATTATTGAAGTTTCCTCTATTTCTCTGATTAATAATAAAAAATAGAATTTCCCAATTAACAAACATTTTATGAACACAATGCCATCTATCCGAAAGACGTAAAACTAAAAAGCATTTTATTAGTAAATTTAAGTTCATAAAATGATTATTTTTTCAATAAGCTAACGCCATCTATCGTGCTGATGTCAACTTCCCTTATTTATTTTTGCGATGAAATTTCTGATTTCCTAAACAAACGAAAGTAACAAAAGTTTGTTTTACGTTAATAATTATTTGTTAATTATGAAAACTATGAAACTTTCTTGTAATGACACTTTTCTGGTTGTATAAGTTAAATAAAACTATAACCGAGGGATTAATTGTGTCGTGCCAAAACATAACAATTATTCTAAAACAAGAAGTTCTTCATTTCTATTTTTAGAATGTTTTTAGGTAGTAAGTTTTAATTAGAGAATATTGTTATTGAATAGACAACATAATGAAAGTAAGATTAGATAAAAAAATAATTTAGAAGACAACGCCATCTATCCGATTGTGATGTAATTGCAATAAAAGTTTGCCATCTGCCGGAATAAAAATATCACTAAATTATTCACTATCGTTTAGTTTTATCTATCCGCTAATTAAAATCTTCTGGAGTTAACTAGCTAAAAATTACTAAAGTAGCTATGAAGTAACTTAGTTATAAAACGGTTTGATCTACTTTATGAATCCATTACTTTCTTTGTCTTGTAATGTTCGGTGAAATTTGAAATCTCCCGGTTTTAAAAAATATTTTTTTCTTGCGTTGGTAAGACTAGCAGTAGAGAGAGACTGAACCAATCACAGAAGTTAGTAAGTGTCGGCATCATAAACGCTAATGCAGTTTGATCTTATGAAAATTTTCAGCGCGAATCGCAGTCTAAAGAAATCTTTGTTATTTAAATTGTTTTGTGTTTAAGTTAGTTACGGTATTAATTTTGTATTTGTGTTAGTTTATTAGTGTTTAAAGTGTTTGTGTTTTATTTATTAGTATAATTGTTCTTTTTGTTTCTTTTCTTTTATTATAATATTCTTGTTAGTTTAGTTTTCAACTATTTTTAATTAGTGTGAAACCATGCCGAACACAACCCCGTTTGATGCTCGGGAGTATGGAAATATGCTGTTCTGTTTGGGAGAAGCTCATGGGAATGCTGCCCTTGCAATGACAATCTATTCTCAAAGATACCCAACCGCTCGGCAACCAGTACATGCTCGGACAATTACGGCTGCATTCCAAAGAGTGCTGGAAAATCGCCCAATTGTTCCAACAGCGTACGGTGGCGGAAACCCTCGCTTTATGACGGAAGAGGAAGAAGAGCAGATATTGGATTTGTTCGAGGAAAAACCTCGTCTTGGTACCAGGAGTGCAGCAATGTTGTTAAGGCGACGGGATGGGACAACTATGGCGCATTCTGTGATCCAAAGAACACTCCGACGTAGGGGGTTTCATCCTTATAAAATTCATAAGGTTCAGGCACTAGTCCCAGGAGATCGCAACCGTCGCCAGCTTTACTGTCGCTGGTTGATAGATCAGCAGACGAACACGAGCGGTTTCATAGAGCATGTCATATGGACGGATGAAGCCACATTCACAAGGAATGGTTTGTGGAATAGAAGAAACACGCATGTATGGGCGCAAAACAACCCGCATGCAATACAAGAAACTGGCCATCAGACACGATGGTCTGTTAATGTGTGGGCTGGTATTTTTAACAATACCATTTTAGGCCCAATTTTTTTCCCGCGGCGACTGAACGGAGCAGAATATTTACGTTTTTTAAACAGTGATTTGTGCGACATCGTAGACGACCTACCTCTGATTGAATATCGTCGTACGTGGTTTCAACACGACGGCGCACCACCACACGTCACGAGGCCTGTCCGTGAATTTTTAGATATCCATTCCCCAAACCAATGGATTGGCAGATTAGGACAGCATGCTTGGCCACCTCGATCGCCTGATTTAACTCCACTTGATTTTTTTTTGTGGGGTTATGTGAGAGTTTTTTCCCAAGAGTGTCAGAGCGAAAACGAAATGAAGATGAGGATCATCGATGTTTTCAACAAACTCCGATCAGATTGCGTTAGAGATGCTACTTTTTTGCCACGTGTACATGCCGAAACTCAACGTCGTGCACAGATCTGCATAGATGTGAACGGATCTCAGTTCGAACCGATGCTCATTCGACCTCGGAGAAATTAAGCAGGTAAGTTTCATTGTAAAAAAAATATCGATACAACATTACTATGAAAAAATATTATGAATCACATAAAACAAACCTATTTGTTTGCAAAATAAGATATTTCGTCCTATACTCGGTGAGGGGTGTCGCGGTGCAAGGGGTCGCGGGGTGTGGGTGCGCCTGGACTGCTGTTTGCCATAATATTCTATTCAGTTTGTTGAAATCGGTCGTACTAAACGGGTTGCTTGAGAACTTTAATTGCGTTGTCGCGTTAGTTCGCGTGTGTTGTGATTACTTACTTGTGGAAAACGGATGTTAATTTGCAATGTAAACGAATGTTTTGTTGCATATAAGCAATGTTAATTAGACAGAACTCATTTTAATAAAATTGGCTTTAAACAAAATTGATGAGTTGATTGTGTTAAAACTTCAAGTGTTCATGTGTCAAGGTGTTCAATGCTTTTTCCATTTCAATAGAATAAACATTTCTATTGCTGAAACTAACAGTAGTAACAGTGTAATAACTTATTTCAGATTTAAGTGCTATTTAACTGGAATTCAAATCGGATCGACAATTTTAATGTGGTAAGTTATTTATCTTAACGTAATTTTTGTGTTACCTTAACAAAAGTGTGTAAAACATATCAACCATCCGGTCATGTCGTTGTGCAGATCAGAAAGAGGTCAAGGTCGCGGGCCCCGGCCGCCATATCGTGTTTTTTATAAACAAGTGACTCCGATCGCGCGCGCACTGCATCGCGCGGCGGTTCCCGCGTTTTTTGTGCGACTATCACTGCGGGCTAATATTTGATACTTAAAAAAAAAGTTTAACCAATATTTTTTTTTATAATTTTCCCGGGTTGTATTTCGATAGGACATTCACCCCGCTTCGGAATGTCCAGGGTTACAGATCCACCCTGTATTAAACTGTATTAAATATGTTTTAAATTGTTTTAATGCAATTAAATTCTAAGAGCATGAAAAATATACGCATTCAAAACTACCGCCCGACGATGTCACTACTTGTACATGGCTTTCATCGATTACAAAAAAGCTTTTGACTCAATAGAACATGAAAGCATTTGGGAAGCATTGGAATCGCTGAATATAAAAGAAAAATATATCAACATTATAAAGAACATTTACAGAAACAATAAAAGCAGAGTCAAATTAGACAAATCTGGCCCACCTATTGACATCATGAGAGGAGTTAGTCTTTACCTGTCACAGTATAATTGCGAAATAAAATATTTTCCCGGAAAAAATAATACGGAAGCAGACTGTCTTTTTTTTTTTTTGACGGGAGGAAATCGCCGGACTTCCACTCGCCCCACGAGTGGGGTATGTGGGGGTTGAACCGCTCTAAAACCTCCTGCCAATCACGCTCGACATCCGATAAATATAGGGGTGGCAGGACGCGTTCGCGATCGACGCTCACGTATCGCCCCGTCACCCCCAAACCGGTAGCCGTCGGTGAAAACGACCACCGGCTCACTCGGTAGGCGGGCCTTAAGCAGGCCCGTCGAGATGTTACAGAGGGTGCGCGCTGAGCTCTAGCGCGACACCCCTCGGGTCCGGTGGTAGTGGACCCGGTACTCTTTTTAGGGAGCCAGATCTCGGGACACGTCCCGAGGCCGGCCCCCTGCTCGACCTCGGTGGCGACGGGGTCGGTCGGGGAGGGAAGAACTCTCCCTCTCTCACCCCGCCGCCTCCTTTTGCGAGATGGTGGACTCGCAAAAGTCGAGCATTGCTTTCCAGGACTCGTCGTCGCCGAGCATCAATGCCACGACGCCCGGCAGCGACAAGTCCCGCCCTACTTGTGCGACCAGGACACGGCGCTGCTCCTCCCATACGGGGCAGACAGCGAGCATATGCTCTGCCGTGTCCAGGTCGCTCGTGCAACAAATATTGAAACAGTGCGGACTCGAACTGTCGTCCGCGGTCAGTGACAATATGAGTTGGAACGCCAAATCTGGATATCCAGCCGGATATAAGTGCTTTAGCCACCGTTTCTGCAGTAATGTCCACTATTGGTATGACTTCAGGCCACCGGGTGAATCGGTCGATGGCCGTCAGGCAATATTTATATCCCTGAGACACAGGTAGTGGACCGATTAAGTCAATGTGTACGTTGGTGAAGCGCGCGCGTGGTAAGTCGTAAGTGCCTATCGGTGTATGCACATGACGACTTACTTTTGCGCGTTGACACGACAAACAGGATCGAGCCCAGTCTCTGCAGTCTTTTCTTACTCCGGGCCACACAAAACGCTCGGCTACCAACTTAGCTGTAGCGTTCGGGCCAGGGTGGCAGAGTGAGTGGAGACTTTGGTACACCTGTCTGCGGAACTTTTCGGTGACGAAAGGTCTAGGTACCGAAGTGCTGAGGTCACAGAAGAGTGGTGTTTGACTTCCTGGGAAGTCTATCTTCTGGAGCCGCAGGGATGGGTTCTGCAGGTGTACCACTAGCTCTGGGTCATTGTCCTGAGCTAGGCTGAGTTCCGTCAGGTCAATGGGTGCTTCCAGTTCATCCACCCGAGACAGTGCATCGGCGACGATGTTATTTCTGCCGGAAATGTGTCTGATGTCGGTGGTGAACTGGGAGATGTAGTCCAAGTGACGGAATTGCCTGGGCGAACAGTCATGCTTCCGTTCGTGGAAGGCATAACTGATCGGCTTATGATCCGTGTATATCGTGAAGTGTCTGGCTTCTACCATATGCCGAAAATATTTAATGGCTTCGTAGATCGCCAGAAGTTCACGATCGTAGGGGGAATACTTTGTTTGACTTGGACTCAACTTACGGGAGAAATAAGCGAGGGGTTGCCACGCGTCATCATCAAGCTGTTGAAGAACAACACCTATGGCCGTGTCTGACGCATCTGTGACCAATGCAAGCTTGACATCACATTTGGGATGAACCAAAAGAGCTGCATTGGAGAGGCTTTTCTTGGTCTCTTCAAAAGCCTTCAGAGCATCGCCGACGAGATGGATGGGCGTGGACCCTTTCACTGACCCAGTGAGGAGAGCGTTAAGAGGGGCTTGGATTTCGGCGGCTTTGGGCAAGAAACGCCGATAGAAATTAGCCATACCGAGGAACCTTCTTAGTGTCTTAACGTTCTGAGGTGGAGGAAAGTCAAGTATGGCTCGGACTTTGTGTTCCAAGGGTCTGGTACCGCTCTCCGCAACAGAGTAACCCAAGAAGGTTACTTCGGGAGCCCCAAAGACACACTTGGAAGCGTTGATAACCATTCCGTATTCCCTGAGCCTATTAAAAACTTGTCGGAGATGATGTTCATGCTGGGTTTCGTCGTTGCTGAAGACTAAAAAGTCGTCGATGTAGCAATAAACGAAATCCAGGCCACGCATCATCTCATCGACGAACCGTTCGAATGTTTGTCCCGCATTCCGTTGACCGAAATTCATGTACGGGAATTCAAATAGTCCAAACGGGGTGGTTATAGCCGTCTTTGGTACATCTTCCTCGAAGACTGGGATTTGGTTATAAGCTTTAACCAAATCAATCGTGCTGAAGACTCGGCAACCAGCGACGTTGTGTGAGAAGTCATGCAGGTGCCTGATTGGGTACATGTCCGGGATTGTGCGAGCGTTCAGTTTTCTATAGTCACCGCATGGACGCCACCCGTTGTCCTTCTTAGGGACTAAGTGTAACGGGGACGACCAAGGGCTCTCGGAAGGTCTAGCGGTGCCGTTTGCTAGCATCGCTTCAAATTCGGCTTTCGCGATCTTGAGCTTATCGGGAGCAAGGCGTCTAGGAGCACACGACACGGGAGGACCAGGTGTGGTGCGTATATGGTGTAGAGTGTTGTGTGGTATACTACGCTGCGTACCTGCCGGTCGTGTAATTTCTGGAAATTCTCGCGAAAGTAATTGGTGGTACGATGAGTCACCTGTAAGAACTTTTACGGATAAAATTGAATTACATTTACTAGCCAGTGAAGCTGGAGCAGATAAAGTTGTAGTATTATCTATTAGTCTTTTATATCTACAGTCGACAATCAGATTATAGTATGACAGGAAGTCAACTCCTATAATTGATTTCGTGACATCAGCCACCACGAAGCGCCATGGGTAGTTACGACGGAGTCCAAGGTCCAACGTAAGGTGCACACGTATGGATACATATGTGTCTATGGTAGTTCCGTTGGCCGCCATCAGCTTGTACGAGGTTGATGCTCGACGCTCTTGTAGTTGAGACCGGGGGAAAACACAGAGGTCGCTACCGGTGTCGACCAAAAACTGCGTCTTCGTTCCACGATCCGTGACGAAAAGGCGACCAGGGGAGGCGGGGCAGTCTTCCGTGGCCATTACAGACTGCCTGCTGCGTTTCCCGATGTGTAATCGCACGGTTTTTGGCATTTATGTGCCCTCGATCCAAACTTCGCGTGGTACCAGCAAAGTGGGAAACGGCGGTACATCGACGCTGAACGGGTTGAGCTGCGTGAAGTAGAACGGCGTCGCTGCGGCGGGTTGGCTCTATGGGTCTGGCGGGAGGGTCGGGTACACTCGTCGAGCTTGAGCGCAAGGTGCTCAACCATTTTGCGAAGCTCGGCGATTTCGCCCGAAACTGTACTGGCAGGTCCGCTGCTGCTCGTTCCTGCGTGCGGCGCCGACGTTGCTGCAACCTGAGGTGGGGACGCGATCTCTTGTATCCGATCTGCCAGTTCTGCCAGGTCCTCGAGGCTCTGAGACGACTGCGATGCGAGGACTGTTTGGATGCTGCGCGGTAGCCGGTTGCTCCAAATAGATCTCAGGAACTCCTCTGGAACATCCGGTCCTGCCAAATCCTGAAGGTGTCGGAGAAATTGGGATGCCTTCCTGTCACCTAGTTCCTCGTGTGTCAGCAGTTGTCTCACTTTATTCTCGTGCGAGGCGGTGAGGCGCTTGATGAGCTCACCTTTCACCTTCTCGTAGCGATGTCTCAATGGAGGGTTGACAATGATGTCCTTTACAGCCTTAGCGTGGGCAATATCCAGGTTCGTGATGACCAGATTAAATTTGACGTAGTCATCAGTAATGCCAAAGTTTCAACAGCGCGAACCAGATCTCAGGATCGTCCGGTGCGAAAGTCGGAACTTTAAAATTTAATTTCCGTAGGTCAAATGTCGCATGTTGATACGGGTCCGTGGAAACGCGCTTCGCTTTTGTTCGACGTGTGGTGACGTTTTTCGTATCGAGTTGTGTTTTTGCGGAATCACTGTCGGTAGTTTGACTATCTCGTGGCTGGCTCATTTTTTGAAATTTATGGTTCTTAGCTCACAAGGGGTCATCAATTTAGCTGTATAAGGTATTGGTACAGCTAATTAATAAATACCTTCTCGGCCGTGGTAGTTCGGTAGGTAGTCCTGAGTGAAACAACTCCGTACACGGAACACACAGTTTATTATCACGGCACAGAAGAAAGCAAACAGAAAAGAAGGAGTAATAAGCACAGCACATAGAACAAGCAAAGAGATAGATTTGAACAGTAATTTTAAGCGTAATATATATTAAAAACAATTATTATTAAGGCAAGCAATCGGTTCGCGTTGAAAAGCAGTAACGATGTTCCGAGCGATTCAAAACCGGTTGCTCATCGAACTTCACACCAGGGGGCCTACCACGACCTCTTATTGCCATCCAATTTAGGACCTAAACTGAATTGTTTTGTTATTTCGTACCACAACGTCTAAATTGCGATTGACTTTACTGTCAATTCTCGTATAGCGATTCAAGAGTGAAGTTACACCGCCATTTTTAATCCGTACCATGACCTCTTTTTAGAACCTACACTGAGTAGCTATTCTGTCAAAATTAGCGATTCTATAAAAGTTACTACTTTACTATCGTAAACTGAATAGTTCTCTGAAATATAGTGTTTTAATAAGAATAAGTTGTCAATTTCATAAAACATAAGGAGGAAAAGTAAGTATTGAAACGTAAATTACAGTAAATCTTAGTAAATTCATAAATAAATACAGAAAAAACCTTATTTTACAGACGTCTGATGAAATGACTCGGTTTCGACTTTTCGCGAGTAATTAGTTTGGAAATTAAGCTAAAACGCAAAACAGACTCGAATTACGTTCTAGCGGACCAATTTCTCTTGGAAAAAGTGGAGTTTATACGCCTATTAGACAATAGATTCTGAACCTGTATGATGAGTGAAAACCAATGTTTAAGGAGTCTGTAAACTTGACTGATGGATCAATAAGAGAAAAGGTAACAATTTCAATATACCCACTACAGTTTTTTAAAATATTATTTAGCAAAAAACTGTCCAAAGTGTTCCATAATATCTATACTTCATCAATATTATAAAGCTGCAGTTTGTTTGTTTGTTTAAACGCGCTAATCTCAGGAACTAAAGGTCAGATTTGAAAAATTATTTCATTGTTGGAAAGTGCTTTATTGAGGAAGTCTATAGGCTATGTTGTATCTCTATGTGACGCAGACAAAGTTACGCAGGTCACCTAGTCTTAAAATAATACTAAAACAAAAATTTTACATTTTTTTAAAACAACTTTATTATTTAACATTTTTATGCTATTAAGATAGTTACGGAATGACAAGTAATACAAATTGTGATAATTCAAGTTACATAACATATTAACATTAATTACAAATGAAATGTACAAAATATATTCTCTATGTTCTTATTATTTTAATATTTCTGGACCTTCCACAGATTCGTCTCTATATCTTCTAAGAAGATATAATTTGATGACATGCATAGCGAAGATGCCACGGGCACATCAGATTGACGCTGGCATGTATCCCAGATCCGGAATATAATTGAGAAGACGACTTTCCGCCAGGGCTGCTTTGATAAGGAACCTGAAAATTTGTCATCATATTTATATTGATATCTAATTTAAGATTTGTCTAATGCAATAAAAAATATTTAACTCAAAATTTGTTTTATTATTGTTTAACTAGAATGAAATAATATTTGATTTCAAGTACCTTGATTTATTTATTTACTATTAAGCTAACCAACAATGCAGTTACAGTAATAACATTCATAATAACAATATCTTAATTATAACATTTTAAGCGACTGCACTAGTTACAGGTGAGCATAACATTCACATTGCGTGTAGTAACAGAAGTAGTTTAACAGTCTGTACCTGTTTTACGCCAATGTCAGTGTCGTCTTTTAGAGCGGAGTTTCCACCACCTAAGTGGAGCTGCGACTAGAAACCCTGAATTTAAACTCTTCTACCAGCGTCGCGTCTGTGGAACCGTTTGAACACTTGTTTCATTTTATTTCTTTCATTCTTCTTTTTCTGAGTAATGGTCGTCCAACTCAGTTCATAGTGAGTGGTAATAATAACAGTAGTGGTAGTAATAGATTTCTTTTATCATGATGAGTTACGATGTTCTGCTAACATCATTTAAAACTTATAAAAACTTTGCAATTATTTGTCACGGTAAATATGTCTTGTCATTTAGAAACGAAGAAATCTCCTAAAATGTATAAACCCTGATAAATACATTAAATCCAATAGAATATAACAAAATTAGATAAAACTTAAATCACGTAAACAAGATTGACCTTGACAGTTGACGTTGACACATCAAATCTAAACAAAGAACGTTCAAAAACATTTTCAGCCGTATTTTATGATAACGAAATTTTACAAGGAACTTTTTATTTTTGTTGATTGAATTGCAAATAAACGAAATAACGTTGATTTTTATTTAAAGTGATATAATTGATTATGTTTTGTTATAATTTTGTACTAAAAAGTTATATTTAGCATGTTTTTAAAAACCGGTAAAGTTAAAAGTGTAAACCAAGCCTAAAGTATGTTGATTTTTGAACGAAACCAGCTGTCATGTGAGAACGAGACAAACTTATGCGGTAGTGTATAGCGCTGTCACTTTTGCACAACAAGCGATTTTTTATGCGACTCAGAGACAAACATCGGTCTATCATTCACTAATAGCTATTCCAATTCCGTTCAACTTTAAACACGTCATGGTACGAAACGAAGCGATTCAGTATAGGTACCTAAACTGAAATGCCTCGCATTTGAATAGTTATTGTAAAGGTGGTGGTAAGGCCCCAGTCTACGTATGTGTGACGTAGAATTATTACATACGTTTCTACTAGTCATCCGGCAGGTTCGTACGATAATAGTGCAAACGATATTTGGTGTGTGTATATATATATTGTGTGTATATAATATTATATGCGTGCGCTGTGTATGTTTATATATGATGTATAAATATATATTATTATATTATATTAATTATTTTATACGTATTATGTTAAGTGTATTTTGATATTATAAATTATAAAATGCTTATATATAAATATATTATATAATTATATTTATGTATAATATTATTTATAATGTGGAGTTCCCACAGATACAATAGGAGGATTTGGGGGTCAAAGATCAACTAAGAGATACCTACATCTACTAGTAGACTACTTCACGAGGTATGCATATATCCTATGTTCTAAGAATCAGCATGCTCGAGATTTTATTAAACTCATTGAAAAAATTCCTTAAGAGGAAATAATAGACATCTTACTCTCTGATCAATAGCCTGCTTTTAATTCGATTGAGTTTAAGGATTACCTTAAGAATCGAAATATTCAATTAATACTTACTGCGGTAGATGCGCCATTCTAAAATGGTTTAAACGAAAGTTTAAACCAGACGATTGTAAATAAAATAAGATGTAAAATGAATGAATCTAATAGAAAAGGAAATTGGTCAAAAGTAGCAGAAGAATGTTTTTTATTTTTATTTTTTATTTTTTTTATTGCCACGTAGGCAGACGAGCTAACGGCCCACCTGATCGTAACCGGTTACCGTCGCTCATGGACCTCTGCATTGCCAGAAGACATTGCGGGGCCGCTACCTACGGCCTACCCTTAAGGACTCTCTTCAAGCCTCGTTTGAAGAAGGACAAGTCATAGCGGTCGGGAAACACCGAAGAGGGGAGCTCATTCCATAGCCGGATGGTGCGTGGCAAAAAAGTATTCTTGAAACGGACCGTGGATGACCGCGGTGGTTCCAAATAATAGGGGTGAACTCCACCTCGACGACGGGTGGTGCGATGATAGAAGGGAGATGTTGGTATCATCTCGAACAATTCCTCCGAGCGCTCTCCGTGGAACAGCCGGTACAATATGCAAAGAGACCCGAAGTCTCTTCGCAAGCCCAAAGGTTTCAGGTGGTCCGTGAGCCTGGGATCGTCACCAACACGAACAGCCCTGCTCTGCACGGAGTCAAGTGGATGCAGTATGTATAAATAGATACAATGAAACTAACCATTCTGTAACAGGATTTTCTCCTAAATACTTGCTATCTGGTGAGTCCACAGACTTGCTACCAAATGAATTGAAAGAAAGACACCTATTAACAAAAGTTGGAAGTTTGGAAGAAGACAGGAAAGTAGCACTAAAAAGGTCAAAAAAATCACATGAATATAATAAAACTTTATTTGCCAAAAATAGATCACAACATGATTTTAAAAAAGGAGATAAGGTATATTATGTTCATTATGAAAACAAATTAAACAAGAAAAAGTTGGTCCCTTTGTTACTGAAGAAAAAATATCAGATTCTGTTTTTAAGATAAGTACTGGTCGAGGTTCAGGATCTCTTGGACTGTATCAGACTGTTTTTTTTTTTTTTTTTTTTTGTGACGGGAGGAAATCGCCGGACTTCCACTCGCGCCGCGAGTGGGGTATGTGGGTGTCGAACCGCACTAAAACCTCCCGCCAATCACGCTCGACATCCGATTATGTAGGACGCGTTCGCGGTTGTCGCTCACGTATCGCCCCGTCACCCCCACCCTAGGAGGGTGATGAAAACTTTGTGATGATGACAATGACAATTAATGACATTGACATTGACACTAATAATTTGAGTTTTCTTGCGGATACAAGAGGGAGCCACGAGTAAGAGAAATTAAAGATATACCGAGTTATGTAAATAAACGTTGTCGTTTTCTTTGTTTAAAATTTAAAGTCTGATAAATAAAAGTTATCGTTGTGAATTTGCCTAAGTTTGTTGTGCAAAAGACGATTGTAGTTTTATAATAAGAAGAGTAAGGCATGAACATTGAATTGTCGATTCTCTGTTTTTAAGTCACCTTTTCATTACTTTATTTTAGTTGTTATTTTTATGTGAAACTGATTTGTATTTAATAAATAAAACTCTGTTTTAGATGGATCACATTGTGTTGTGCTTTATGAAGAATACCTGATCTTATAAATATTTTATTAAATTATATTATACAATTTGTTACATGATTAGTTTGGATATTGCGTTCAACAGTTAAAGACGTGTAAACATGGAGTTCACTAACACCGAAATTCGCGCTATTTTAAAGTTTTCCTTCGTTATAGGCAAATCCGCTAGAGAAGCGTTCCGTGAGATTAATGGTGTTTTGGGGTATGGTACTCTATCACTTCGAACCGCGGAGGAATCGTTTCGACGATTCAGAGCCGGTGAAAACGACACCATGTGGAAGCGCTACCCTACGCACGGTGACACCTCTCGCCCCTTTCCTCTCCCCACTTCCCGCCAGTTGCCGAGCGAAACTTGTCGGAGACGCACGCGCACGCTAAAATAGATTTCGAGCCGCGAATCGCGCTCGAACGCACCGCAAACATATAGAAAATAGTGGAGTGAAGGAGTGTTAACCATCGGATGCGATTCAGCCATCCATCCATCGCACTTCGAAGACATCAAAGAATAAGCGTCGATAGCCAACGCGACAGACATCGCATAAAAGGTACGTCCTTTTCCTTTTTCCTTGGAAGGCCACAAACCCTAACACCTTCTTCCGCTGTGGTCTTCCTTGGGGTGTCACCTCCGCTACGCATCACCGCAAAATACAGTCCACTCAATAGCGCAAGCGCTCATAGCTTGGGTACGCCATCCGGGCGCCGCTACCATGGATAAGCCAGCCGGCGGAAGACCTGTGACGACAAATACCGATCAAATCATGGACTACATCGAGTTAGACCGGCATGTGGCATCTCCTGACATCGTCCAGGAGATGGGAGTTAGTCACCAAACCATTTTAAACCTTCTGCAGAAGGCTGGATACAAAAAAAAAGCTTGGTGTTTGGGTACCGCATGATTTGACGCAAAAAAATCTTCTGGACCGAATCAACGCCTGCGATATGCTGCTGAAACGGAACGAACTCGACCCATTCTTAAAGCGGATGGTGTCTGGCGACGAAAAATGGATCACATACGACAATATCAAGCGAAAATGGTCGTGGTCGAAGGCCAGGAAGGTTTTGCTGTGTGTTTGGTGGGATTGGAAGGGAATCATCCACTATGAGCTGCTCCCATATGGCCAGACGCTTAATTCTACCATCTACTGCGAACAACTGGACTGCTTGAAGCAGGCGATCGACCAAAAGCGTCCAGAATTGACCAACAGGAATGGTGTAGTGTTCCACCAGGACAACGCCAGACTACACACTTCGTTGATGACTCGTCAGAAGCTACGGGAGCTCGGATGGGAGGTTTTATCGCATCCACCATATAGTCCGAACATAGCGCCAAGTGATTACCATCTGTTCCTGTCCATGGCGAACGCCCTTGGTGGTGTAAAGTTGAACTCAAAAGAGGCTTGTAAAAAGTGGCTTCTACGAGGGAGGTATTATGAAGTTGCCGTCTAGATGGAAACAGATTATCGAACAAAACGGCGCATATTTGACCTAAATTCGATCACTGTAACACTTTTTATAAAGCATTGAATCATCATCATCATCATCAGCCTATAGACGTCCACTGCTGGACATAGGCCTCCCCCAAACCTCGCCATAACGACCGGTCCTGCGCCGTCTGCATCCAGTGACCTCCCGCGATCTTGACCAGATCGTCGGTCCATCTCGTGGGGGGTCTACCAACGTTGCGCTTACCGGTTCTTGGCCGCCACTCTAGAACTTTTCGGCCCCAACGGCCATCTGTTCTTCGCACAATGTGTCCTGCCCATTGCCACTTCAAAGATGCAATTCTTTGGGCTATGTCGGTTACTTTAGTCCTTCTGCGGATCTCCTCATTTCTGATTTGATCACGCAGAGAGACACCCAGCATAGCCCTTTCCATTGCTCTTTGAGTGACTCTGAGTCGTCTGATAAGACCCATCGTAAGCGGCCAAGTCTCTGATCCGTAGGTCATCACTGGCAACACACACTGGTCAAAGACTTTCGTCTTGAGACACTGCGGTATTGTGGACGAGAAAACTTTCCGAAGCTTCCCGAACGCTGCCCAACCGAGTTGGATTCGTCGCTTGATCTCTGCATCGAAGTTGGACTTACCTAATCGGACAGTTTGTCCCAGGTATACGTACTCGTCAACAACTTCAAGCACAGAGTCTCCGATAGTTATTGGAGAAGGTACGACATGGACATTTGACATAAGTTTCGTCTTGTCCATGTTCATTTTTAGACCTACTTCCAAGGAAACTCTGCTGAGATCATTGAGCATTGCAGAGAGTTCCTCCGTGGTTTCAGCCATGATCACTACATCGTCGGCGAATCGAAGGTGAGTTATGTACTCGCCATTTATGTTGATGCCTAGCCCTTTCCAATCCAGAACCTTGAAGACATCCTCCAGGGCAGCGGAGAACAGTTTTGGTGATATGACATCACCCTGTCTCACGCCGCGCTCTAGAGGTATTGGTTTCGAAGCCTGGCCTTGGAGTTGGACTGACATAGTGGCGTTTTCATACAGGAACTTCAACACTTCGATATACCGGTAGTCGACCTGGCACCGCTGAAGGGACTGCAATACAGCCCATGTTTCGACCGAATCAAAGGCTTTCTCGTAGTCCACAAACGCCAAGCACAGAGGCAAGTTATACTCCTCGGTTTTCTGTATAACTTGTCGCAGCGTATGTATGTGGTCTACGGTACTATAGCCTTTTCGGAAACCGGCTTGTTCGGGAGGCTGGAAGTCGTCTAGCCTGCGTGAGAGACGATTCGTGATGACCCTCGAAAACAACTTATAGACATGGCTCAGGAGCGTAATGGGTCGATAATTCTTCAGAAGGGTATTATCACCCTTCTTAAAGAACAGTGCGACCAAACCCCTAGTCCATGCCCGTGGCGTTTTTCCTTCGAGTATGACGGTATCGAAAAGCCTCTGAAGAGCCTTGAGGACAGGTTTCCCTCCCGCTTTCAGAAGCTCAGCCGTGATACCGTCATCACCCGGCGCCTTGTTGTCTTTGAGCTGTTTGAGGGCCATCCTAATCTCGTACAAGCTGACGTCCGGGATGTCTTCGGTGTAGTGTCGGGTAAGTTTGGCTCTTGGGTCTTTTGCCAGATTTGTCACGGGTTGTCGAGTAGATGTGTACAACTGTCCATAGAACCTCTCGATCTCACCCAGAAGCTCAGGACCCGATGAAACAACTCTGCCATCAATGGTCCTCAGTTTTGCCAAACGACTCTGCCCAATAGACAAATCTCTCGCGAATACTTTGGTGCCTTTGTTTCGCTCTATGGCTTCTTCAATACGCTTGGTATTGAATCGGCGCAGGTCTCGTTTTAAAGATTTAGAGATTTGTCTATTGAGGTGTCGATGTTTAATGGCATCATCTGAGGATTGCAGAGTCATTTCACGGCGTTGTTCCATAAGCCTCAGGGTAGAGTCCGACAGTCTTCTGGTTCTGTTTGTACGGTGGGCCTTGAAGAACTTAGACCCTACCGCTTGGACAGCTTCCACAAAACCGTCATTGTACTCGTCCACTGTGCCGGCCAGGCTATTAAAGCGGTTCTGGAGTTCGAGCTAAAAGCTCTCGGGGTTTTGAATGTGGGCTTGTGCTGGTCGGAGCGTAGACTTCATCAGCCGGGATCTCTCAAGCTTGATCTTGAGATTCAGCGTGCCTCTTACCATTCGGTGATCGCTTCCAAACTTAATGGCATTGATCACAGAGACATCGCTGAATATTTGCCTTTTTGTCGTCATGATGAAGTCTATCTCGTTTTTGGTCGCACCGTCGGGTCTCATCCAGGTCCACTTCCTGTGGTCTCGTTTTCTGAAGAAGGAGTTCATCATGTATAAAGCCTCCTTCTCCAGAAAACCCGCCAGTAAGTTTCCTCTGTGATTCCGACACCCGACTCCAAATTGCCCCACTCGCAGCTCTCCCTCAGAACGTTTGCCCAGCTTGGCGTTGAAGTCCCCCATGACAACGGTGAAGTGAGATTTGCAGCTATGCATGGCTCTGGATATGTCCTCATACATAGCCTCCACCTCATCGTCGGAGTGTGCCGAGGTTGGAGCATAAACCTGTATGACCTTCAACGAATAACGCTTTGTTATTCTGAGTATAAGGCATGCTACCCTTGCCGACACACTCTCGATCTTCACAATGTTGTTCACAAGGGACTTGTGGACGATAAACCCGACACCACCTTGGGACAGTTGTTCGCCCTCCCGGAAGTAAAGCAGGTTACCGGACCGCAGGATCATCGAGTCCTCCCCCTCTCTTCGGACTTCAGATAATCCTACTATGTCCCAGCGCAACCGGCTCAACTCTTCCTCTAATTCCGCAATTCTCTCGTCTGTTCGCAGTGTACGCGTGTTCAGTGTTGCCAGGTGCAGTTTTCGTTGTTTATGGTAGCCGGATCGCACCCGGGGATTCTTAGCACCCCCTGCCCCACTGTTGGCTTGGTCGCTACCATAACCAAGCACAGTGGGGCCGCCGGGGACTGGGGGCCAATTCTTTTCGGCCGTATTCATGGGGGGTTTTGCCATAATCGCCACGCTTGGCATGCGGGTTGGCGAGCAAGCATTGAATAAAGAGCAAAAAAGCGGAAGGGGGATATTTAACAACCTATTAATTATTGTTCCAAGAAAAACATATGTTGACTCAGGGGGGGTTGAACCGCACCAAAACCTCCCGCCGCTCGCGCTCGACATCCGATGTAGTAGGGGTGACAGGACGCGTTCGCGATTGTCGCACACGTATCGCCCCGTCACCCCCGGACGTCGAACCGGCAGCCGTCGGTGAAACGACCACCGGCTCACTTGGTAGGCGGGCCAAAAGCCCGCCGAGATGGGGCCATGTGATGGAGGGTCTCCCTCGGCTCAGGCCGGGTCAAAACCAGCCTGGGTCGGGGAGCACGGCTTGCCATCCCCCGGTAGCGATCCCATGCCTAGCGCAGCACCCCTCGGGTCCGGTGTTGTTGGACCCGGTACTCATAGGGGGCCAGATCCCGGGACACCTCCCGAGGCCGGCCCCCCGCTCGACGTCGGCGGCGACGGGGTCTATCGGGGAGGGAAGAGCTCTCCCTCCCCCGCCCCGCCGCCTCCTTTTGCGAGATGGTGGACTCGCAAAAGTCGAGCATCGCTTTCCAGGACTCGTCGTCGTCGAGCATCGATGCCACGACGCCCGGCAACGACAAGTCCCGCCCTACTTGTGCGACCAGGACAAGGCGCTGCTCCTCCCATGCGGGGCAGACAGCGAGCGTATGCTCTGCCGTGTCCAGGTCGCTCGTACAATGATGACACCTCGTCGTCGGCTCGACCTGTATCCGATGCAGGTACTTCCCGAAGCAGCCATGCCCGGTCAGCACCTGCACCAGACGAAAGGTGAGACGTCCCTCGCCGCGACTCACCCAGTCCTCCAGAACAGGGAGAATCGCCTCGACGGTCCTTAGACCCCAGCTGGGGTTGGCCAAGCGTCTTGACCACGCCTCCAGCACGGACCGCCGAGATTGGGCCTTCCGGTTCCGTACCGCGGCTCTCAGGGGACGTACGACACCCAGAGCACGGAGGTAGCAGCGCGCTGCGCCACCCCCGCTGTGGCGAGATGGGTAGCCTCTCTGAAGTCTTGACCCCGGGCCATGACGAGCGTGTCATCAGCGTAACAAATCACGCTCAGGCCCGGGGTCAGGGCGCCTCTCAGCATCCAGTCGTACCCGACATTCCAAAGGAGAGGTCCGAGGACCGACCCCTGAGGAACCCCGCATACGACCGGAAACCGGTAAACGGTCCCATCGTGCCCGGTGCATACTACTGTCCTGGCCTCCAAGTAGGAGCCGACCAGCCGGCGGAGGTAGGGGGGAACTCCGTGTCTCTTGAGTATCACGGACCAGGGCAAGGTGTTAAATGCGTTGGCGATGTCAAGCGACACCGCCAAGGCCACCCCGCCCTGTGATACGGCTTCATTTGAGAGGGCCCGCACGCGAAAGATCGCGTCCACGGTTGAGCGGCCCTCTCTGAAGCCGTACTGCTCCGCCGACAGGTCGAGTCCCACCCCGACCAGGTGCTGGACGATGCGGGCAGCCAGAATGCGTTCCAGCAATTTGCCCACCTCGTCCAGCAGCACAATAGGACGGTAACCGGCGGCTGTATTCGCCGGGCGCCCCTCCTTCCTGAGAAGGACGAGTCTACCCTCTCGCCACAGCGAGGGAAACCGTCCCGACTCGAGGCAAGAATCGTAAAGCCTCAAGAGTCGGTCCCCTAGGGCATTGAGGCATTGGCACTCATCCTGACTACGGCCACACGAAGCTCCTTCCCGGTGATGTGGGGAACCTCAGCAGGGGCCTCGTCGCCGGTAACATCCGACGGCTCACCCATAGCAGGGGTGATAAATCCCTCCTGCTCCTGCGGGAACAATGTCCCGCAGCTGCTGAGGCGGTAGAGGCTCGGTTATGGGGGGCGCCCATGGGCGTACCTTGCCGCGCACCATCTTGTATGGTCGCCCCCAAGGGTCGTCATCGAGCGTCTCCAAAAGGCGCTCCGTGTGCTGCTCCTTGGCCATCTTGATGGCCAGCCGCATGGCTCCCCTCGCTTCTTTGTACAAGCCATGCAGCCGGGCCTCCTCCTCCGCGAAGGCAACGGGATCGTTGCGACGCGGAAGGCGGCGACGGCGGTGTCGAGCGCACCGGCGCCTCGCCCGGACGCATACAGTTCTGAGCTGCGCTATCTCGGGCGACCACCAGTACGTCGACCTCGTGGGAGACCAAGGGCAGACCCGGGGTATCGAAGCGTCGCTAATGCGACGCATCGCGTCCCGGAGCCAGAGCGCCTCGGCCTCCACGTCCACTGGGTATGGACGCATGGGCGTCCACGCCGCCACCGTAGAGGCTTCCATCAAGAGCTCCTTGTTCAGGCTTCAATGCCCACCTGGAGAATGACCGGGACGTACTCCCGCGGGCGTCCGCAGCCGGTGTGGGGACGGAAAGATCGAACAGGATATAACGGTGATCTGACAACGATTCCGCCCCCACCAACACTCTCCAGCCACGGATGCGATCCGCGATGGCAGAGCTCGCGAACGTAACGTCCACGATGGACTCGCCCTGCCATCGCACGCAAGTCGCGACCGAACCCCTGTTGAGTACACAGAAGCCAGTCGCGACCGCCCACTCCTCCAGCAGCCTACCGCGAATTGTAGAGCGGGGGGAGCCCCAAGCGACGGATTTCGCATTGAGGTCCCTCGCGAGTATCACTGGTCGGGGGCGAGGAGTAATCGCCTCGAGCCCGTCCAGGAACTGCTCAACCTCGACGGTAGGTCGGCTCGGAGAGAAGTACGCCCCGATCACGACGGTATCTAACACCGAAACCGCGACGAACCCAGAACCCTTGGCCACCATTACCAAGGGCGGGACCGCCGCGGCCCTCCTAATATGTATGGCCGCCAAGCCGCAATCGTCCCCGAACCAACAATCGTCGGCTGGGGGAACGAAGTACGGCTCGGCGACCACGGCAACGTCCATTGACCATTCCGCCATGCTCTGGAGCAACATGTCTTGAGCCCTGGCGGAGTGGTTCAAGTTACCTTGGAGGAGGCGAAAGGTGTGGTCCATTAAGGTCGAACCATGTCTATCGCCTCCTCCCTTCCTCCATCGCCCCCGCTATCGGGCGTCTGTGACGCCACAGCGGGGGCCGAAACGCCTGCAGGTGCTCCTCCGGCCGACTTCTTCTTTAGGCGCCGCTTTTGTTTGCGGCGCCTGTTCCGCTCCGTGTTGGAGCCGGACGGGGAGCTAGCTTTGCCCCTCGCCCACGACTACGTTCTCCGGGGCGCATTTGCCCTGGGCAGCGATAGCCGCTGCCACCTCCTCCTTGGTGGCGCAATCGTCCAGACCGGTGATTCTGACCTCCGCCATCTTCACCGGCCTGTGGACGCGCACCACCTCCTCCGACCAGACCGCCCGGAGGCCTGCCATCAGGAGGTCCGCGATGCCGGAGCTATCGGCACCGGGACACTCCAGCAGACGAGCCCCGTTGGCGGTCGTCCGGGAGCGGAGGCCCTCCCCCGCTCCTGTTTCGCCCAAGTCGATGACCGCGCGCGCCTGGGCCATGACATTCGGGTATGTCATACCTTTGGCCTCGCCGGCTGGCAGCAATGTTACCACCACTGCCACCGACTTCGGCGCGCGTGGGCCCTTCTTCTTGGGCTTCTTCTTCTTTTTGGCGGCCGGTGCTCGACCCTCCTGGGGAGCAGCCACGGCCGCCATGGTCGTAGTCCGGTTGGTGGGGGTGGCGGGCGCTCTGCCCCTATGGGGAGCTTCCGCCACCGCCCGCGTCGCAGTCCGGTTGGTGGGGGTGGCAGGTGCTCGACCCCTCTGGGGAGCTTCTGCCACCGCCCGCGTCTTCGCCTATGGGGGGCTGCAACCCCTCCGGGTGGTGAGGCCTCCGCCGCCACCAAAGGGGCCGCAATACTTTTTAAAAAGTAAAACATCTCTTGTCTAAGTAGTTAACGGAATTTTAAAGTAAATTATATCTTCTACTACTAGTTACTTACGATAATGACAATTAAAAAAAATCTAAACTTTTACGTGTTATTTTATAATATAATTAATAAACTACGGTACCAAAATAAAAAAATTGAATAGCAGTTTTCTCATAAAAAGACCCATTAAAATCGGTTCGTCAAAATATAGATTACAAAAAAAAGGTTAATCAGTCCATAAACATAATCAGCCTTACTAATAAAAACTACCTAAACAGCTATTTAACGTCTGAATAGTTACCCAATGAATAAACCTTGAGTAAAGTTACACACGTGTTATACATGTTTTAAACGAAGACCCTTTGTATTGTCTCTGAATAGTTGTACATCTGTTTAACATGGTTTAAATTTTACAATGGCAATACTACGGCAATAGTGGGCGTTACGTTCAGAAACCGTGGTGTTCCTAGTTTTACGATGTCTTCGTTACACTGCAAATAATGTTATTTCAATCATAAAACTGAACTTTTTATACAAGTAATTGATAGATTTTTGCTTAACATAATTTAGGTGAAGTATATAAAGCTAAAAATAAAAACTTATTTTTAAATAAATGTATTGGATATTTCTAAACGAAAGTTATTACTAATAGTATCATTTGGTTTCCTTCGAATTTAGATTTTCGAGCTTTCGTAAATATCATATTGTAATTTTGTTTTTAAAACAATGGCTAATGAAATTAAGAAGAGAAAAAGAAGTGTTAACTGGGATAACAGTGAAAAAAAAGTAGAATTCTTGTAAAAAAAAAACACGCCCTACAGTTGGTTCATGCTTTTTTTATTATTAAATAGTTTTTAAACGGTTTTATTTAGCTCACCCAGTTTGTTTTATTTTATTCTTTCTTTATTATTTATTTGTTATTTATAATTTACTAGATGACCCGCGCAACTTCGTCTGCGTTACAAAGGGGTTCAAAAATTGTAGCCTATATAGGCACGCGCCGCCCGGCGCAAACAACTACGACCCTGCATTTTAAATTTGTAATATCTTCGGTAATATTCACTTAAATTACATGCTGTAAAAAGCATATTGATCTATAATAAATGCACAATTTATTTAAAGTACTTAATTGGATAAGGATTAATGCTGTATTGTTTAAAATCACTTCGTAAATAACCATTTTTTAGTAAAGAATAAAAATGGTTATGCTGGGTTATCCCTAAGAGATAGACATATACCATCGCGGACTTTTTTGTTGAACTTTTTAAGGTGAACAATACTGTAGTACATTATTTTGGTCTATCTCGTAGGGTTCAGCCAGCGTTTGCAATATAAGCGCAAAAAACGTGCTTATTTACGACATCACATTAGAAACCTTTAAATTTATCAGTGTTTCTCTACTATATTATGCATTTATTATACATACAAACCTTCCTTAAGAATCACTCTATCTATTTAAAAAAACCGCATCAGAATCCGTTGCGTAGTTTTAAAGATCTAAGCATACATACAGACATACAGCGAAAGCGACTTTGTTTTATACTATGTATTGATTCTTCCGTCAAATTTAGTAATTCAAATTTCACCCACTTCCTTTCAACCGATTAATCTGAAATTTTGTATACACTTTGGATTTTGGTGACAATACAATTATGTTTATTTATTATCATTATAAATTGAAGATGGCGGCCGCTACAAAATGGTGGATAACGTAGGTTTTATCAATCCCATCAATATGGGTATCAAATGAAAGGGCTCAACAAGCAGAATACAATATACTATAAAAAATTGAAATCCAAGATGGCGGCCGCTACAAAATGGTGGATAACGTGGGTTTTATCAATCCCATCAATATGGGTATCAAATGAAAGGGCTCAACAAGCAGAATACAATGTACTATAACAAATTGAAATTCAAGATGGCGGCCGCTACAAAATGGCTAATAACAATTTTTTATCAAACTAAAAACTAGAAAATAAAATAGGTAAAAAACTTTTTAAGTTAAACGGTTTTATGTTAAACATACATTGCAATATGTACTAAAAACCAAAAAATAATAAAATAGATACAGTCGTGGGAATTATAAAACCGTTGGGCATATCAATTTTCTACAATCGTTGTTGTCTTAATTATAATGTAACATTACAAAACAAACATTTTAATCAACGATTGTAGACAATTGACGTGCCCAAGTCCAAGTCAAGCTAAGTATAAAACTAAACAATTTTCAGAGTTTACTTCGAGAATGCATAAAAAAAGTGCTGCATATTATAGAAAATAAAAGCACACATACCAACTCTAATAAAACTAAATCTTTGTCATGGCAGAAAGTTATGAAAAGGTTATAGCAATGTTTATACTATTACAAATGTTGGAATCTTATCATCAGGTACTGAAAATAACCTTTTTTTTTAAATTCGATTAGAGATGCAGTATTTTTTTTTAATTTGGTTAATTTCAGTATGTGATAGAAAGTATATGCATACTGGATGGAATGTATCTCGTAGTTGAAGATACACTCCAACTATGTACTGTAACTAATGGTTACATAATATTATTGGTGTGTTTCTGCTTTTAGTTTCAATGAGATAAATGGCAGAGAGAGACATCTCAATGAGATAAAACAACAGTGGCGAACAATGAAAATGGATGCAAAAAAATGTCATTCAGATCATAAAAGATCTATGAAGTCTACAGGCGGAGGCATGAAACCACCAAGTACAGACCCAGAAACTATAGAAATTATGGACATGTCGCCTTTAGAATTCGTCGAAGATGTCAATAAGTTTGACAGTGATAGCACAATTCAGGTAATTTTACAACATATATGAATTCACTCTAATTGTGTGTTTTTGCAATACCTAATTGTTATTTTTATAATTTTTTGGTTGGATTTCTTTAATAATTTGTGAAATGGTGCCAGAGGGCCCAATAGAAAAGGATGTAATTTTTGAAATCATAGAACAAAATACTCCAGTTCTGGTTAATATATTTCATTATTATATGTTGTAATCCTTATACTAACTTATGTAAAATGTAAATATTATTTTTTACATGAATCATGCCCTGATAATGAAGTTAAATTGCCTAAAGAAACCACTCCTGTCAATAGAAAACCGTTAGAAAACTTGCAATCATCAGGAAGAAGAAAGCGTAGACTTGAAATGGTATGTAAACCTATATTTGCCTTTTTGACTAAAAGTAAATCAATTTTTTAATACACTTCTTATGTTTCAGGATACAGTTACAGCGCATGAAAGTGCAAATAACAGAAACACCGCAGTCATAAATTTATTACAAGCCGAGCATGAACTGAAAATGAGACACATGACTGAAGCTCATGCCTGGGCTCATGAAGAACATAAATTAAAAATCGAAAATTTAAAATTAAAAAAATTATTGTTGCAGAAACAATTATTACAATAAATGATTATCAATTTTAAAAATATGTTTCAATAGATCTCCTTCTAGCTTCTTGTCCACGTAAAGTTTGTTCCCTTTGGGTTGGAACTGGTTGTTGTGGGCCGCTGGTGTGTTGACTATTTAATAGTTCATTATTTGGAATAATTTCTAAGTTATCTCCCATATCTATTGCAATATTATGCCATATAGCCAATGCAATAATATATATTTTCACATTTTCTAATGACACTGTGAAACCACTTAAAAGACAACGGAATCTTTGTTTCCAAACTCCAAAGCATCTTTCTACTGTGTTTCTAGTTAAAATGTGCGCTCTGTTGTAAGCTTGTTCCTGTGCCGTTATTGGGTTATTCAGTGGCGTAAAAAGGTATGATGTTAAACCATAACCAGAATCGCCTATTAGATGCCCTACAAAAGCACCATTTTCAAATATATCTCTGATTGCGCTCTCTCTAAATATTCTGGAATCTTGGGTGCTGCCCCTCAATCTCGCTACTATATCTCTAATTTTTAGCTTAGCGTCACATGGGCTCTTTTCATATTTGTGGCGCCGATTGATTTATTTTGCACTTTTTTTTTAAAGTTATATTTTCGGACTTTTTTTGATGTAATTCATGACGACATGATGACATTATCATAATTATGAGGAATTTATGGAATGGAACGAGTTTTAGACAAAATTGAATGAAATACAGCGTTTCAAAAAATGGTCTCACAGGTTAAAGTGATAGTATGCAGGTAAATGAGAAAACCTTATTAGAATACATAGAAACAAACTATTTTCTGAAAGAATAAACAATGTAATCGTAGAAGTCATCGCTTAGTATACAGGTTGTTGTGTTAACAATGGAATTTCGGGACGTTTTTCGCTATTTACCTGCAATTTCGTCAAATTGAGAAGTTTAAATAAAGAAAAAATAATCATTTCAATTACTTTTTGTAGCATTCCTGAATACTTTTATATTATATGATTATCATCATTATTATTTTATAGACGTCCTCTGTTGGACATATTATGCTTCCCTCAAATATCACCATAACGACTGATCTTGCCCCATTTTCGTCCAGTACTTTCCGGAGCCCTGACTAGGTCGTCGGTCCGCTTGTGGCACCCTCGCTACGATAGCCCGTGCCCAACCAACTCCAAGTTTTTCCGGCTCCATTCAGCATCAGCTGTCATCCACACTACCACTTCAGAGTCAGGTTAATGTTATAAACTTATTCAAATACTTGCGGTATTCTTCATATTATTTCAATTATTTTGGTTCTTCAGCAGATCTTTTAATTACTGATAAGATCTCGCAGTTAAACTAGAAGCTTAACCCATTCCATTGCTTTTAGAGTGACTCTAAGCCACTCGGTTAGATTCACGGTGAGCGTGAAGTCTTATGTAATATGTAAGTCATCACTGTGAACAAACACTAGTCTTGAATTGCGGTATTGAATTTTAAAAAATCCCAATCGAGTGAAAACAGACAAGAAGGAAACAAAAAGGCGACATAAACATTCCAAATGAGTTTCTTCTTTTCCTCGTTATTTTAAGGCCCACTTCCAAATAAATTTTGTTGATATCATTGAGTACTGAGCTCTCTCAGTACTCAATGATATCAAGATATTATTTATTTATTTTTATTTTTAGAAAAAGTTGCACCAACAGAGTAAATATTAAATCAAACATAGTACTTAAATTATAATCAGTTAAAAACATAGTAAATGTCACTCAAATTACAGGCACAATCAGCATGCATAGCAACATTTTATGACAATTATATTAAAACAATACATTAAATATAAAAATTGGAAATTAAAATTATCATCAAAAATTCAAATTAAATAAAAAATATACAATAACAAATACAAAAACACATTGAATTTAAAATATAATTATTAGCTTAAAATTATTATAACAATGCACTTAGACTATTTAAAATAATATAATAAAAATGAAACTGTTTTACACAAAATAAAACAGTTATTATGTGCCGAAAGAAAGACACAGCGTTGATGTGAAGAAACTGCCCTTATTTCTCGCATTTTTAGTGATAAAACCTTCTGAATTTACCTGTTTAGTCTTTCTTTTCGAGTTTTATTTACCATCGCCTGCAAGGAACGCCTCCTGATGTATGGACATTGCTCCAACGCTGTGTCTTTCTTTCGGCACATAATAACTGTTTTATTTTGTGTAAAACAGTTTCATTATATGCCTACCGGAAAGACACAGCGTTGATGTGAAGACCTGTTTGATATCTGCTGGTGATGGTAGGTAACTATCAAAAACGCTATGTGAAGCAAAACAATCTTTTAATAAATATTGTATGTATAATATAATAGTTTTGTAAACCGAAAGTAATGTTACAGTATTGTTAGAAAATGTACTTTTTATTTTGTATTAATACTCTCATTTAATTTTATTACATCCTCATATTTTATGTATAAACAAATAATAAATAAGAAACACGTGTTTTGGGCCTTTTCCTGTTTATCCTTATTATAATATTATTATCATAATAATCGTTGGTTCTAGTAGTTACCTACAGTAATAGATAAGAGTGGAAATAATTCTTCTATAATATTATTATTTTTATATATTTTAAACAATTATTTAATGTGAGGAGTAAGTTCCGAGTTGTGTTAGAATTAAGAGCATCAGTTGAGCTCTAGATTAACATATAAACCTCCGAATTAGTAGGGAAGATAAAGAATACCACCGCTGACTATATTACTATTAAAAATAAATTGCAGTCAAAATAAATCAAATGTTCATTTCTTTTGTAGATAGAGATAAACACTAATTAATATTCTAATATATTAATATTATAATCTTGTTTTCTTCAATCTTATTTAACCAGTTTGCTTACCATATATAATCTTTTTGATTTCTTTTTTCAAAATTTTTCTTCATATGACATATCTTTAAAACTGTACTTAATGGTACTGTTTCATTTTATTATAAAAAGGAATCTGACTTATCCCCAGGTGTATGTCCTTTATGCTTGTCTCACTATGCTTGAATTAAACTAATAACTCATAAATAAGCCTTACCTGATCATTTGCTATAATGAGATAAGTTGCTTGATGAACCTCATAGGACATCTTGTTTAGCTCACCTTATTCCATTTAATTGGACCTCTAGGTCATATATGTGAATTCTTGGAGTTCTCTAACTGTTTTATAGGCACCATACTGATTGTCTGTCCTTGATGATGTCAGTTTTTGACCCAATTCTGGTCATAATATAACTTGTTCTCAATTATAGCATTGTCATGTGTTTAGTACGGTCAATTCATGAACTCTACTAGAGAACTATTAGAAATATTTATAGATCCTCTGGAGGAATCAAAAGGTTAATTATTACAAGGACTGCATCTAGTTGGTTAAAAGGAGTAACATCACAAGACACAGGAGGCTAATTGCCTTCATATTCTTCCTTTACCTTAAAGGCTTGATAGAAAAAAGGGGTTCAGTTGCACATAACCTGTAGCAGGTGCAGATTTATGGAGAATATTAATAAAAATATACAGCTAGTTACACATCAAGTGAAAATCTGCAAGAATCTAGCCAGTACTAGTAGCTGGCTTCTAAAATTGATACTGTTAATGGCTACGAACTATTTGGAGGTTCCGAACCTCTTGTAAATTACTATTTTGTTTAGTGGCTTGAATGTGCTGGTACTTACCCTGTCTTTTACTCATTAACACATTCTAGTGTTATTTTAATTTGAGTCTCCATATTCAATTATTTACCAATTTGTACAACAATAATTTGAATTATTCTCGGTGAAATTTGATAAGTTCTGCAATGCATATTTGCACTATGAACTGCCCACCACTGATTATAAGCATAGAGAATTTGTTGAAGTTGTTTGCCAACTTATTTTGAATTAAATTTACTCCAGACTTGCTCTCTTGCTCTGGTCTGCCCCCCCCTGTTTTTCAGGCCTGGAGGAACATTTTGTGCGCCTGCGGAGGGGCATATTGGATCCGATCCGATCTTTCGCAGATCCCCTGTCGGGAACTGGTCCATTAAAGCTTTCGAATTCAGATCGACAAGCCAAGGAATATTACTCCCATTGTGGGATAATCAGAATATAGGGACCATTGAGGCTTTCAAACTGAGGTTAACTAGCCCATTTTTTTTTTATTTTTTTTTTCTTCTCTCTCATTATGGTTATACGATCAATTTGGATCCGATCCGATCTTCCCCAGATCCCCTGTCGGGGACTGGTCCATTAAGGCTTTCGAATTGAGATCGACAAGCCAAAGTATATTTAGGCTATCGAACCCAGGTCGACTAGCCGAAATATTGCTCATAGTGTAGTACATATTATCAGATTTTAGGAACCATTTAAGCTCTCGATCTGTGACCGCTCAGCCAAAATACTGTAGATAGTACAAAGAAAAGTATGCAAAGTGTGAAGGAAACACCTAAAGCATTGATCCCGTGAGTTTGAATTTCAACGACAACCAATCCACTGTATTTTTAAGTTGAAAGCTTCAGTTACAGTTTAAAATATCGCAATGGATTTGCAGAGAAGCAATCCCTGCAAGTCATCATTCAAATACCTGTCTTCCGTCTGAATGACAGCCATTTCAATTCCATACCTCCCCGAGAGGTGAATGTCGACAGTTTTAGAACTGCTCGGTTATAGTTAGAAGAATGCTAGTGAGCGCTAGGAAAAGCTAGTGTGCCTCTTTTGCTTTTAATGAAAAGCTATCAGTTTTCGGTAGTCTGATTGAATCAGTACAAGACCATCCTCATCTGCGCAACATGAGGGACAACGTCATAGACACTGCAACAACTGTAGGAGTGCAACTTTCGTTGGCTTTGACTCCAAATTATCGGACATAAGGGCATATTATTTTAATGCACGCTTTCGCAGCGTCAGCTGTAAGAAATAGCTCAAACTTTGTGTTGTGTATCACCCTTTTACTAAGGTCCCACTGTCTAAAATAAACTGATAAACTACAGGAGCCATCAATTATAAAATTTTTGTATTTGCAAAAATGCAGCACACCCTGTAGAGATCTTATTTTTGTAATGTAATCTACAGGATAACTTTAGCTCAGAAGCTGTAACGATCACATTATTTAGCTTCAAGAATGCCCAGACATTCAAGGTCTATAATGTCTATATTGTTCATTTGGCATTCTTAAGGTATTTAACATTATTATAGACTATTTTATATTATTGTTCTTTTTATTCTATACAGAAATGGACTAGCCATTTTAATGACTATGCTGTCCTAATGCAATAACATTGTACAATTTAATGTCTTATTGATACTACACTTCAGTTCTCAAGTAATATTTTTGATCAAACTTGAAGTAAATAACTAATTATTATACATTTAGTATTTAATATCTTAGTTTCCATTATACCCAGATGGAATTTGGTTCAGTGACCCTTATTTTTCAAATAATTAACAACAATTCATAAAATAGTAGAACTGAAATGTCTATTCAAGATATTATTTTTTCTTGAAATATGTTTACATTATCTTATATTCAATTTCAAGTCAGCCATATATATATTTACTTTAAAATAAATTGTTGTATATTTTTGCTATCACATTCTACTGATAATGAGAGTGTGATTTTGTTTAAAAGGTAACTGACAAGGTAACGGTAAGTGACTAACTTAAAAATAATAAAAGGATTAGATACTAGTTTTGCCCCGCTTGCATTTGGAATGTATCACTGAGATACTAGCTCTTTAAAGCTAATATATACAATATTCCTAATTAAATTGATCAATAAAACTTACTATTGAGAGGAATTATTATATTAAAATATCTATTCAATTATTAAATAACTTATAATTTGATAAAGTATTTTAATTTTATTAGATATTTATGTATGTACACTATAATATAACCTTTATTTATTTTGTAATTTGAAGTATATTTTGGGTCATAGAAACAGTTAAGGGAATGTTTTGATGAGATTTATAAAGGCATTCTGTTCATGCTATATTTTAAATGTGTGTAAAATGTATATCTATGGGGAGACAAATATCACTAAATTGTAACTAATTTAGTATTTAAAAATAAATTTATTAGTTTTATTTTTTATGTTAACTTATGTTAATGCTGTTATGTTGTGTACAATAAGAAAAAAGCTAATGCTTCAGGTATTTGTATAAATATAGGCCACCCTGCCATTTAATCTAGTAGATTTATTAGAAGCAGAAGAAGGTATCTAATTGTTATGATTGAACGAACAAACTTTGTTCAGTAAACTTCTGCCTGTATAAATTATTGTTTTATACCCCGGTATGTCTATATTTAACTGGACTTAAAGTCACAGGCATTCTCCACCAGCCTACCTTTTCAGATAAAACCACTTGTATTACATTGTGGAGTATTGTAGTATTAGTGATAATAGGCCAAACGGAGGTCTACGACCAGGCGAGATGCTATATATAATAAGCTCGGTCAAGCCAAAGCCCCTTTTTGCACAGCATTGAAATGTAATTAGTTCGAGTAGCTTAGAATAAGATTATTCTAACCTAACTTTTCAAAGGTAAACATGACTGTTGTCTTACAATTTAAGGTGCATTTCGGAACTAAGTTTCGCCCAAGTATTTGTTTTGGCATTGAACAAATCAAACAAATGTGTTCAGGTCGTTGTTTTAAGACATCACACTTGTATGGATGCTTGATTCATATCGGATGATAGCGTGATAAGATTCTTTTGTCATCCGCAGACGAAAAGAATTTGTGTAGAGCAAGTAAGAGTACTGAGCTCTAAATCCGGCTTTCATCACGTATTAAAACAACGTTTTTTATATCTTGAACTCACGTGTTTGTAAGTTAGTATATTACTTACCCCTATTGGGTCCGCGACTGTACAAACACTGCTCACATTGCACTGTGATATTATGTTTCATTTTTAACAACAACATTTAAGTAACAAGGTTAATTAACTTAATTTTATGTAAATATAAACTTTTTCGATCTGATCACTGCAAAAAATAAGAACGCTATGACGACAGATGGCAACACGTCGAACACACAGATCAACTTCATACATCAGGAGGCGTTCCTTGCAGGCGATGGTAAATAAAACTCGAAAAGAAAGACTAAACAGGTAAATTCAGAAGGTTTTATCACTAAAAATGCGAGAAATAAGGGCAGCTTCTTCACATCAACGCTGTGTCTTTCCGGTAGGCATATAATGGACAATTATTTAATAATTTAATGAAAATGAACTTAAAATTATTTTATTGAGTATGTCAGAGCAGAATGCGTGATAAGTTGTTTTTAAATGTAAAGATGCAACCAGAAAATAGGTCGATAGCCTGAGGAGTCTTGCCAGCAATGATGTCCGTTGCGATCTCTCTACCGTGTATATCATATATTGTTGAAAAAGACTGTTTAGAGGAGAGTAGTGGCCAAGGTTAGATCGAGCTGGTATTCTCACAAACGGTACGTACTTCATAGATCTCGGTGTATATTTAGGAGCAGATATGTTGATTCGTGATAGTAAATCAGGAGTATCGAGCAAACCATGGATCAGTTTGTACAGAAATACTCCACTCATCAACAATCTCCTTTTATGAAGGGAAACCACAGTAAAATTATGAAGTTTTTCCTCGTAATTAGTTAATTTCTTACCTAATTTACAACTGTAAGTCAAGTAGCTTAAGAAACGCTTTTGAACACCTTCCAGGCGCTTATTGTAAAGTTCATAGTGAGGACTCCATACTACGCAGCAGTACTCCAATGTGCTGCGCACAAGAGAATTATTAAAAAAAAAAAATTGTATTTGGTTTTTAAAAATCTTTGCAGTTGCGCCAAACAAACCCGAGAATCCGGAACGTATTTTGCGTAATATTGTCTACGTGAGTGTTAAAACGTAGTTTGCTATCAAATGTGATTCCCAGATCCCGTAAACAATCGACCTCAGCGAGTGCATTATCATTGATATAGTAGGATCTTGCAACGTGAATCTTCCTCCTCGTAAATCGAATGACACTGCCAGCCAGCCATGGGGGTCGTCGTGTCCCCCGAAGGGGGACACGGACGGGCCTGGGGGAAACTCCGTTGCCCGGGCTCTTTCTCACCACTTCTCTGAGCGGAGGTGTAGATGTGGTAGTGGCGTCGTATGTTCCCGTCTTGGGGTTGACCATGGTCTGGCGATGATTCAGGTGTGAGTGGTGAGACAATCTCAGCTGCCACCAGCCCCGGCCGAAGTCCTCCCGTTCTGGGTAATCTTCTTGTCGAGGCCACGCAACCAAGAAGTGATTTTGATGCAGATCCGACCGTCGAATGATTGAATATCATTATCAACATCTTTTGGCCCTACTATTTTTTTCCCTTTTGGTAGGGGATGGGATATCCCTTTATTTGATTTTACAATTTAGAAGTATTAAAATATTTACAACGAAAGTAAAAACAGACTCTAATAAAAATAAAATAGAATTGATAGAAAAAAAATAAAAAGTAAAATAAAAACAGAGCAAGTGAAAAAGAAAAACTATACAATGCAAACAACTATACTACTATGACTATACAAAAATGAACAAGAAAAGAAAAAGTAATTTAAAACACAGTAAAAAGTGAGGAAATAAAAGGAAAGGAAAGAGGCCCCGTCCAGCCCCCGCCGGCCCCTCCCTTCCACGACAACACCACGAAACGTGGGTAGGGAAGGGCCCGCGCTGAGGTCGGCCGTTCCCTGAAGGGGAACGGGACCGCAGGCTTAAGCCTGCAGCACAACAAAGGGCCCCCGTTCGGAGGTCCCATCCCCTGAAGGGGGATTAAGCTCCAGGAAGGGGAGAAAAGGTGGTTTAGTACTTGCCACCCTCCGTTAGAAGAGGTGGCATCGATCTCATAAAAGAGATTTTGCTCCCAGACGGGGAGTGGGACCTGGTGACGCGGACCCGAGCCCCGGACGAGTCCGTGACTCGGCTCCGCGACCCCAGACCTCAACCATAGAGGTCCCCAAACCAGGTTTGGGCGACCCATTCCCCTGAGGGGGGAATAAAAGCCCCTTAAGGGGGCTTTCAAAAACAAAAACACCCCCACTAAGCGTGGGGGGGTCCCCAGAAGGGGGAAGAGCTCCCCTATTGGGAGCGGGGTTGCGCCTCCCTAGCGGGAGGGTGATGGTAGCCCTTCTGAGGGCTCCATCTTAGGGCAGAAGACGTGCGGGACGGACGACACAAAGATCTCAGTCCCGTAGAGGGGATCGCCTATATCCTACCACGTTATTACGCCGTAGGATAATTTACTCTAAGGAATCTCGGGGGACCTATTAGCTCCCTAGGCAACGCCGCACCCTCGGGCGGCCGGACGTGTAAGGGAGCTATGTTGCGGAGGTGCTCGTGGGGTCCCCGGTCGGCCCGCTCGTACATATTACGAGCGAGCCGGACGATGAACTCCTCGAGCGTCGATCTTTAGCGATCTTTAGGTCCCGCGCTATCACGTCGTTGCGGACGTAGCGGCCTGCTCCGACGATGACTCGGAGGGAACGGTTCTGCTGGACCTGCAACCTTTTCCGCTGGGACGGCAGTATGAGGTGATACCAGGCCTCAGCAGCGTACGTAACACGTGAGCGGATATAGGTCTTGTAGATGGCGAGCTTAGTCCTGATCGGCAACGCGGACGCGAGGATCGGCCGCAAGACGAACCGCGCAGCACGCGCCAGGCCGATCACTCGATCGACCTGTGGTTTCATGCGTAGCGACCGATCAATCTCACACCCGAGATACCGAACGCTGGGCTTGAACTCGACATCCACACCACGAAGACTGAGATGGGGGACGGCCGTGGTTCGGACCGGACCGTAGAGTAGGGCCTGGGTCTTACCCGCATTGACCGAGACCCTCCACCGGTCTAGCCACTCAGGCAGAACATCCAGGAGCCTCTGCATCCTGGAGACGGCAAGTTTAACACTTCGGGAGGATGCAAAATAGGCCGAGTCGTCTGCGAAAAGGGCCAGTTTCACATCCTCCTGCCACCAGCGGAGATGCCCCTCCAGGGTGGGAATGTCGTTGGTATAGAGGGCGTATAGGATCGGGGACAGGACACTACCCTGTGGAACCCCGGCCGTTATGGGGCGCACAGACGACTTGCACCCCTCGACCGCGACAAAGAAGGATCTCCCCTCCAGCCACGACCCCAGCAGTCGCCAGTAGGCATGAGGTAGACCGGTGGATTGCAGCTTACTGACCAACCCCCCGTGCCATACCCGGTCGAAGGCCTTCTCGATGTCGAGAAAGACTGCGACCGTGTACCGGTCGGAGTTGCGTTGGTCCGCAAGATGGTGCAATACACGGGCTAGCTGTAGAGTCGTCGAGTGGCCAGCTCTAAAACCGAACTGCTCCGGTCTGAGGTGGATATGCGGAGATATCCTCCTCAGGAGTAGCCGCTCAAACAACTTGCCGACGTGCGAGAGCAGAGTGATGGGCCTGTAGCTGGAAGCTTGACGCCTATCTTTGCCGGGCTTGGGCAAGACGATGATCTTGCCCATTTTCCAGGTCCGTGGGTAGTGACCCGTGCGGAGAATGGAATTAAAAAGTTCTGACAAATTTGCCAGAACGTTGGACGGGATAGACTGAAGTGCCATGGGAGGGATACCATCGTCCCCGGGAGCCTTACGGCGCTTGAGGATCTTGATCGCCTGATACACCTCCCTGGGGGTGATCAGTTGATCCTCCTCAAGCGGTGGCATCGGGAGACGAGGGTCTAGGGATTGGGTAACCCCCTCTTCCAAGACACGGTGGAAGTGAGCCATCTCCGGGACCGAGGCGTTCGGAGTGAACTGCCTTTCCAGCGAGCCAGCCAGGACTTCGGCGCGAGCCTGCGGCGTGAAGCACCTGTTGCCCTGTTCATCCATAAGTGGATAAACAGGGCTAGGTTTGGAGGAGAGGCGACGACAGATCCTGTGGAGGGAGGACATGGTGCGGTCGTCACCAGCCTCCCTCACGTATTGCTCCCAGGACTCTCCCCGGAAGGATCGAACTTTCGTTTTTACCTCCTCCTCCAACGCATTAAGCTCGCGCTTGATCCTGGGACACCTGGTGGTCGCCCAGAGCTTCCGCAGACGTCGCTTGCGACGTATCAACGCCTCAATCGACGCCGGGAGTTTGCAACTGGGCCCGCTGCTGGGCACCATGGTCGTCGCTTGGTCTATGGCTCCCCTGATGAAATCAGTGAGGCGGACGGCCGCGTCATCGACGTCATCAGGGGTAGATAGATCCTGGAACGGTGATTGGTCGACTAGCGAGGACTGAAACGCCTCCCAGTCGACCCTGGGCCTCAAAGGGGGGGCCGCGACACGAGTGATCCCCAAACCTGCCGTGACCAAAATCGGCAAGTGAGCGGTACCCATGTCGTACAGTACCTCGATGTTAATCGGGCACCGCAACCCCTTATGAACGCACACATCCAGCACGTCCGGGCGATAACTCGCCGAACTCGGGATGTGCGTTGGTTCATCGGGGCCGACTACACAGTAGTCCCCCTTATCGGCATCATCGATCAACCGCCTCCCCGCTGCCGATATACTCCGAGAGCCCCACGCGGTATGTTTCGCATTGAGGTCTCCCAGAATCAGCGTCGGTTGACGGTCATAGTCCAGGACCCGTCTAATATCTGCCGGCTCGAGGTTGTAGTCCGGGGGACGATACGCGGCATAAATCCGCAGTTCGACCCCCAGTACCTGCACTCTCACTCCCACCGTTCTGGTGTTAGTGAAGTTCAGTAGCTCTAGCTCATCGTGCACGACATCCCTCCTGACGAGAGCCGCCGTTCCCCTGAACGGGATCCCTTCAGGGGTCAGTTCGTCCCTTCGGTACACGATGTAGTTAGGCACTACAAACCTCGTAGTCGGTCTAAGTTTTGTTTCTCCCAGGAGCAAGACATGCGGTCTGTACTCCTGGGCTAAACGGATGAGGTCCATCCTGTGGGAGATGATCCCCCCGGGGTTCCAATAAATGGCCCGCAGCTCCTCCCTATCCATGCTGCGAGACGAATGGGCCGAATCCCGATATTAGTCCCCCAAGGGGAGCTATGAGGGAGGAAATCGCGCCAATAAATTCGCGGATCGCCTCCGACATTCTCTCCCACAACTCCAGCAGCGTTGCGATGGAGAAGGGATGCCCTGGAGCTATTCCTCCGTGGCGCTGCTGAGGCCGAAGAAGAAGATTTTCCCTTCCCCTTGCCTTTCCACCTCTTTTGTGTACCCTCGGGCTGCTGCCCGGGGGCTGAGGTACCCGGTACTGTCCGGGGCGTGGGTTGCGGGCGGGATTGCCGCGGTTGGGGCTGTGGTTGAGGCTGCTGCCTCAGGCGGGGGTCCCCGGAGCGCGGCGGCTCAGGGACGCGTGGTGGGATCACCGCGCCGGTGGCCCGCGCCCTCCGCACGAAGACCGGACAGCGCCGGTCGTTGGCGGCGTGGCCTTTGCCACAGTTGGCGCAGTTCGGCGCAGCTTCCAGAGGCCTCGGGCAGTCCGCCACGATGTGCTCACCAGCACATCGCACGCAGCGGACCGCACGGTGGCAGTTCACGCTGGAGTGCCCAAAGGCCTGGCAGCGGTGGCACTGCGCAGGACATTTCTTAGGCCTCCAGGATTCAACTACCACCCCCGGCAGGTAGAGGAGCTCCTCTACGCTGTAAATTCGGGCGAGTTCCTCCCTGGAGAGTTGGTCGAGCTCCACGTAAAATACGCTGGAGGGTCGACCCCTCTTCGCCAGGACCACTCTGGCGTACCGCGCCGGGAAACCGAGCTCCTTAAGAGCCTCGGTTATCACGGCCGGGTCGGTGTTGCCCGGGAGTCTACGGACGGCCACCTTAGCGGGTATGTCCAGCAATTCCAAGAAATTGCGGTCTCCCTCGAGGCCTCCACCAGGTATGCCTGGATCGTCCGGAACTCCTGGACAGAGGCCGGGTGGAATTTAAATCCACCGCCCGGGGTTGCTCTCCCATTGGGAGCGAACCCTAGTCGCTCCCTTAGAATTGCGAAGTGCCGCGGCCAGTCGGGGAGCGACTGCACTTCGATCGGGGGATGCCGACGCAAATCGAGATCCTCCCTGTTGGCTCTGTTTGAGCCGGGAAGGGCCGAATTGGCGGTTGATGCTGCCGCCGCACGGGTTGCGGTTGTGGTCGCGGAGCCGGTGGAGCCGCCAATGAAGACGGACGTGGGGACGCAGGCTGTCTAGCCGCATCCGCATACCCCGTAGGGCCTCCACCGATCTCCGCGTACCGCGTCGAATCGAGGAACCCCTTCCCTCCCTGTTGGCCCGCGGCCGACGCCGGCACGCAGGGCTGCGCGGGGCCCCGCCCCCCCGATGATGATGACGATGCGGAGGCATCCGACGCGTACTCGCTGTCGAAGTCCCCGAATATCTCCTTCAATTCCCTCTCTATCTCGAGGGTAATTGAGGAGGGACCTACTCGAGGACGTTTGTCCTCCGAGACCGGATCCGAGCCGGACCTGGCCCTCCTCTGAGGCCTGGCTGACATTGGTGCATTGGTCGGCAAAGAAAACTCAGTTTCTCCCGATCCGATGCACTGAGTCCCCTGGCCCTCAGAGGAGGGCCTTGCCCGAGGAGCGGGGGGATTGACTACCGGGTCCGACCGACCCGGTTGAGCTTCGGGAACCACTTCCCGAATTCGGTTAGTAAAGAGGTCGCGTGAAATGACGACCCTCTTTGATAATCGTCCACTTACTGTTAGATAGGTCCCATGAGGTTTCCTACTCTAACTTAAGCCTAATTAAAATTAAAATAAGTAAATTAAAACTAGGGGAGGGCTCGAGCCTCCTGGAAGCACAGTGCGGGTCTTGGGCTAACCTCACCCCCCCTGCAGGGGGGGTAAAGGGGGTTGACACAGTCAGGCAACTCTCAATTTGGCGCTTGAGTCCCTAATTTTATCATTAAAGGATAAAACAGGGACACAGCTACAACAGGGCGGAGACTAACCACCGGTAAATGCACTTAATTAGGAATAAATAGTGTCTCCACTCACCTGTGACGCCGGCTCCCTTGCTTCGCTGTCCGGAATCGTCGAAGTCGGCGGTCCCGGGGCAGCAGCAAGGACAGGGCACGCACACTAGTCGCGATGGGAGCGTAAAAACCGAGATTCGCACCACCCTCAGTTTAGGTCTTCGGTCAACACTATTGCCAGCACCGAAGCAAAGTGTTGTCTCGACCAGTACCGATGCACCGGCTAATGACACTGCACTTGGTACTGTTTACAGTCATATTATTTTTCTCACACCAATCGCAGAGACGGTTTAAATCATTTTGCAATAGTTGAGACTCGGCGGTTGAATTAACCTGCCTAAAAAACTTAAGATCGTCTGCGAATAAGTAAAAGTTGGAGTTGCTAAAACAGTTAGCGATGTCATTAATCAACACATTAAATAACAGAGGACCCAAGTGAGAACCCTGAGGAACTCCAGAGAGCACCTTAAAGGGTTGAGACATATAACCTCCGGAAACTAACATAGATACTCTATTGGTTAGGTAGGATTCAAACCAATGCAAAAGACCACCGGAGATTCCATATTGCGAGAGTTTATTTAGCAACAGATTATGGTTAACTTTGTCGAAGGCCTTGCTGAAGTCGGTGTAAATAGCATCAAGTGACTGTCCATGGTCGACGGCTTGAGTCAGGTCCTCGACAAAAGATAGCAAATTTGTAGCAGTTGATCGCGTTTTCACGAAACCGTGCTGTTGTATGATGAATATGTGTTTGAAATGCCAAGTTAGAAAATAATATAAGAGTTTTTCAAAGATTCTGGCAAATACGGATAAGATGGAAATAGGCCGGTAGTTTTTTACCATAGTTGCGTCACCATTTTTAAAATTAAAGATTGTTTCCAGACTGAGGGAAATATGCCCGAGCTCAGAGACTTATTAAAAATAATGTGTAGCGGTACAACCAATGCGGATGCCGGCTCCTTTAGTAGTATTGAGTCTTTTTAAAACTCTGTAAATCTGTGTTTTTGTTACAGTGACGCTTGTTATGAAATTAGACACAGAGGGCTTTAAAGATTTGCAAAATTTAAAAGTATTATTTGCGCTATAAACTGAAGAAAACTGAGTCGCAAACAGTTCACAGATATTAGGTCCATCGACAGCGGTATTATTTTCAAATGTCATTTGGGCAAGAAGTGTAACGCGGCCATTTCTTTTCTGCTTTACAAAAGACCAGAATAGTTTGGGATTAGAGGAAAGCGAGGATTCCAAGGAATCCAGGTACCTGGAATAATTTGAGGCTTTTAATTTCGAGCAACGCTCCCTCAGCAGCAGCACAAAAGTCATCTCATCGCGGGGATTACCATACTTTCGGAATTTTGTTCTGTATTTGTACTTTTCCTTGATGGACCGTAATAAAGATGAGGAGAACCACACTGGGTACTTGTTATTACGAGGACTTGTTTTTGGTACGGGATTGGCAATCGTCGATCGCAGATAACAATAAAAAATTGAAATCATTTCATCGACCGAATCACAACAATTCAAATGCAAGTCCCACGATACCTTATTTAACTCCTCCACTATTTTATGGTAGTCAGCCTTGTAAAAATTTAATTTAGGTTCGCATTTGGTAATTAAATATTTACAGTCGTTTAAAGAAACACTAAACTCCATGGGTGGATGAAAAGGATCTACAATTGAAATTGGATCACTGCAGGCTGAGAGATTCGTTACTGCACGTGTACTAAGTATTAAATCCAAAACCTTACTTTTATAATTTACAACTGAATTATACTGTTTCAAATTATAAAGAGATAAAAAATCAAGAAGTTGCGTGTGAAGCATACTATTACCGCAGTCACCCATAAGATTCAAAGTTTGTGTTCTCGTCCAGGATAAACCACTCATGTTGAAATCCCCTAAGATGAGGGTGTCACCCATGACATTGAAATGAAATGAAATGAAATGAAATGAAATGAAATGAAATGAAATGAAATGAAATGAAATGAAATGAAATGAAATGAAATGAAATGAAATGAAATGAAATGAAATGAAATGAAATGTGAAATGAAATGTGAAATGAAATGTGAAATGAAATGTGAAATGAAATGTGAAATGAAATGAAATGTGAAATGAAATGAAATGAAATGAAATGAAATGAAATGAAATGAAATGAAATGAAATGAAATGAAATGAAATGAAATGAAATGAAATGAAATGAAATGAAATGAAATGAAATGAAATGAAATGAAATGAAATGAAATGAAATGAAATGAAATGAAATGAAATGAAATGAAATGAAATGAAATGAAATGAAATGAAATGAAATGAAATGAAATGAAATGAAATGAAATGAAATGAAATGAAATGAAATGAAATGAAATGAAATGAAATGTGAAATGAAATGAAATGAAATGAAATGAAATGAAATGAAATGAAATGAAATGTGAAATGAAATGAAATGTGAAATGAAATGAAATGAAATGAAATGAAATGAAATGAAATGAAATGAAATGAAATGAAATGAAATGAAATGAAATGAAATGAAATGAAATGAAATGAAATGAAATGAAATGAAATGAAATGAAATGAAATGAAATGAAATGAAATGAAATGAAATGAAATGAAATGAAATGAAATGAAATGAAATGAAATGAAATGAAATGAAATGAAATGAAATGAAATGAAATGAAATGAAATGAAATGAAATGAAATGAAATGAAATGAAATGAAATGAAATGAAATGAAATGAAATGAAATGAAATGAAATGAAATGAAATGAAATGAAATGAAATGAAATGAAATGAAATGAAATGAAATGAAATGAAATGAAATGAAATGAAATGAAATGAAATGAAATGAAATGAAATGAAATGAAATGAAATGAAATGAAATGAAATGAAATGAAATGAAATGAAATGAAATGAAATGAAATGAAATGAAATGAAATGAAATGAAATGAAATGAAATGAAATGAAATGAAATGAAATGAAATGAAATGAAATGAAATGAAATGAAATGAAATGAAATGAAATGAAATGAAATGAAATGAAATGAAATGAAATGAAATGAAATGAAATGAAATGAAATGAAATGAAATGAAATGAAATGAAATGAAATGAAATGAAATGAAATGAAATGAAATGAAATGAAATGAAATGAAATGAAATGAAATGAAATGAAATGAAATGAAATGAAATGAAATGAAATGAAATGAAATGAAATGAAATGAAATGAAATGAAATGAAATGAAATGAAATGAAATGAAATGAAATGAAATGAAATGAAATGAAATGAAATGAAATGAAATGAAATGAAATGAAATGAAATGAAATGAAATGAAATGAAATGAAATGAAATGAAATGAAATGAAATGAAATGAAATGAAATGAAATGAAATGAAATGAAATGAAATGAAATGAAATGAAATGAAATGAAATGAAATGAAATGAAATGAAATGAAATGAAATGAAATGAAATGAAATGAAATGAAATGAAATGAAATGAAATGAAATGAAATGAAATGAAATGAAATGAAATGAAATGAAATGAAATGAAATGAAATGAAATGAAATGAAATGAAATGAAATGAAATGAAATGAAATGAAATGAAATGAAATGAAATGAAATGAAATGAAATGAAATGAAATGAAATGAAATGAAATGAAATGAAATGAAATGAAATGAAATGAAATGAAATGAAATGAAATGAAATGAAATGAAATGAAATGAAATGAAATGAAATGAAATGAAATGAAATGAAATGAAATGAAATGAAATGAAATGAAATGAAATGAAATGAAATGAAATGAAATGAAATGAAATGAAATGAAATGAAATGAAATGAAATGAAATGAAATGAAATGAAATGAAATGAAATGAAATGAAATGAAATGAAATGAAATGAAATGAAATGAAATGAAATGAAATGAAATGAAATGAAATGAAATGAAATGAAATGAAATGAAATGAAATGAAATGAAATGAAATGAAATGAAATGAAATGAAATGAAATGAAATGAAATGAAATGAAATGAAATGAAATGAAATGAAATGAAATGAAATGAAATGAAATGAAATGAAATGAAATGAAATGAAATGAAATGAAATGAAATGAAATGAAATGAAATGAAATGAAATGAAATGAAATGAAATGAAATGAAATGAAATGAAATGAAATGAAATGAAATGAAATGAAATGAAATGAAATGAAATGAAATGAAATGAAATGAAATGAAATGAAATGAAATGAAATGAAATGAAATGAAATGAAATGAAATGAAATGAAATGAAATGAAATGAAATGAAATGAAATAGGAAGCCAGGCCTAAAAATTGTCTAACATGAGTGGCTGTTTTGGGAGTTGGAGCATAAACTAAAGCCTGTATCTTTCTTGGGTTTGGTGTTACTTCTCCAGCCTTTATGACATAGCCAAGATAATCTATCTTACTTTTCATGAATTTACATTTTCTCATGTTCAACGAAAAACCTGCATCAGAAAGGGCTTTCAAAGTTAGGTCTAGACGCTCTAACCCAGTTGTGACGTCACTTGAATAACACATGACGTCATCCATATAAGCCAACGCTACTTTGTCTTTTAGTGGCCCAAGAGCCGTATTGATGCACCTTTGATACACAGAAGCAGCATTTCGTAAACCAAACGGCATGGTCAGATATTCGAATTGACCATCCGGTGTTACAAATGCCGTTCTTGCTACACTATCCGGATCAACGGGAATTTGGTGATAGCCCGATGCCATATCTAATGAAGAAAAATAGTGCGCGCCGTGGAGTCGGTCGATTTGTTCGTCGATGCGAGGCAACGGATAATGCTCGGGACGCGTGTTGGCGTGTTGGTTCCCTATAGGGAACTCAATACTATAGTCTACGCACATCCTAAAATCGAAGTCGCTAGATTTGTCGATTAAATTAACGCTTTCTCGTCGAGAGAAAGTAATTTGATCGTTATCGATTTGCACCTGCAGGTTTCCCTCTAATATATCCCTACCTATTATTACCGGTTCAGCAATAGTGCCATCAGGTACTATGTGTAATAAAACCGAGAGCGAAAGGCCTTGATTCAAGGCCCTTGAACATTGATGGAACTAACAATCTGAGAAACACATTCCACATCACACCTACCAATGCCTGTCAAATACACTAATTCACTATGTGCCGTACCAGGGAACTTATCGGCGTAGCTACTAGTTAGTAATGAACAGGCAGATCCACTATCAAAGAGAAAGGAAACTGGCTCACCAGATGATGTAGTCAACGTGCTCCTCGATGCCTTGCGTTCACACACGTGGACCTCTTTGACTGCCGCTGCTCCGCTGCCACCCGCTCGATCTGGACACGCCGATGCGATGTGTCCTGGTTGTCCACATACGTAGCAGGTGATTGATCTGTCTGCATTCCTGGATGCTTGATGACGCGTCTTATCTGAAGCAGGAGGTTCTTCTTTTCGCTTGCGACAGTCGATTGCTTTATGACCCGACGTACTGCAGCGGTGACATGTTCCCGTGAAGCGCATTTCATTAAATCGGGTCTTTTTAACATCCAAATCCTGGTTGTCGTTACCCTCATGCTTTCGTTTTAGTGAAATACTGTTGAGGATTCGCAGAAGTTGAGATCTTGTAGTCGGGTTATGCGAGTGGAGCTCACGTCGAATTACTCCATCTTTTTGGCATAAAACTGACGATACAAATCCCGTGGTAATATCTTCAGGCATTTTTGTCCGTGGTATGTGTCCTATTATGTTCCATAGGCGTATTGCTGCCTCGCTTGCAGTTTCTTTAACTCCGATTTGGAATCGTAGAATTTCGTCGAAATAATCTTGTGGCATCATCGGTTTGGCAAACTTTGCAAGCAGTACTTCTTTTATTTGAGGCCATGTCAGTTGCGACGCCTGCAATCGTGTTAGACAAGTAGCAGCTCGACCTTTGAGTGCGCGTGTAAGCAACAGCAGTAGGTCTGCGCCTCCCAATTTGTAGTCGTTGATTACGATTTCAGTTACGTTGCACCAACCTTCGATGTCTGCTTCATTGTCGCATGGGCGTCCACGCCGCCACCGTAGAGGCTTCCATCAAGAGCTCCTTATTCAGGAGCTTCAATGCCCATCTGGGGAATGACCGGGGCGTACAGCCGGCGTGGGGGCGAAAAGATCAAACCGAATGTATCGGTGATCCGACAACGATTCCGCCCCCACCAACACTCTCCAGCCACGGATGCGATCCGCGATGGCAGAAGTCGCGAACGTAACGTCCACGATAGACTCGCCCTGCCATCGCACGCAAGTCGCGACCGAACCTCTGTTGAGTATACAGAGGCCAGTCGCCACCGCCCACTCCTCCAGCAGCCTACCGCGAGCTGTAGAGCGGGGGGAGCCCCAAGCGACAGATTTCGCATTGAGGTCCCCAGCAAGTATCACTGGACGGGGGGCGAAGCGGTGAGTAATCGCCTCGAGCCCGTCCAGGAACTGCTCAAAGCTCAGGCCGGCTCGGAGAGAAATACGCCCCGATCACGACGGTGTCTAACATCGATACCGCGACGAACCCAGAACTCTTGGCCACCATTACCAAGGGCGGGATCGCCGCGGCCCTTCTGACATGTATGGCCGCCAAGCCGCCAGTCGTCCCCAAACCAACAATCGTCGGCTGAGGGAACGAAGTACGGCTCGGCGACCACGGCAACATCAATTGACCACTCCGCCATGCTCTGGAGCAACATATCCTGAGCCCTGGCGGAGTGGTTCAAGTTACCTTGGAGGAGGCGAAGGGTGCGGTCCATTAGGTTGAACCACCTCCATCGCCTCCTCCCTTCCTCCATCGCCCCCGCTATCGGGCGCCTGAGACGCCACAGCGGGGGTCGAAACGCCGGCCGGTGCTCCTCCGGCCGACTTCTTCTTTAGGCGCCGCTTTTGTTTGCGGCGCCTGTTCCGCTCCGTGTTGGAGCCGGACGGGGAGCAAGCTTTGCGGGGGGCAAAGCCCGGTGATCAGCCTTGCGCCCGACCGCCGCGCACAAAGCGCAGTGCGGTGCGGCCGAGCACATGGCCGCCTTGTGTCCAGGTTGACCGCAGCGGAAGCAGAGTTTCCTGCGGACAACCGTACTCGTGCACCTGGCGATGCTGTGCCCAGTGCCGAAGCACCGGAGGCACCGCCAGGCGCGCGACTCCAACAGGCGCACGTGGGCCGCAATCCAGCTCACGCGCAACCTGCCAGGGTGATTTGCCGGTCTGTCCGGCGGGGGAGTGGCCAGGGAGGTGGCCGTCTCTATAGGACATCGCGCCCACACCGAGCTGGACCCGGAAAAGTCGGGGCGAAGTTCGCCTACGACAACGTTCTCCGGGGCGCATCCGCCCTGGGCCGCGATAGCCGCCGCCACCTTCTCCTTGGTGGCGCAGTCGTCCAGGCCGGGGATCCTGATCTCCGCCATTTTGACCGGCCTGTGGACACGCACCACCTCTTCCGGCCAGACCGCCCGGAGGCCCGCCATCAGACGGTCCGCGATGCCGGAGCTTTCGGCACCGGGACACTCCAATAGACGAGCCCCGTTGGCGGTCGTGCGGAAGCGGAGGCCCTCCCCCGCTCCGATCTCCTCCAGATCGATAGCCGGTTAGACGACTCTACTATCGCCACCAGCGCATCCGCTTGCGTGCCCCACATAAAATAAATAACTATGGGTAGTACACCACAAAGGATTAGGCCCCGTTCCCTGACCGTTGGATTTTTCAACGCCAACGGTATCTACAATCAACGCGAACAATACTTACTATTGCTGACTTCTTACGAAGTCATCAAGTTGGTATTTTTTTAGTGTAGGAAACTTTCCTGAAGCCCTCGACACGTGATCCTAGGATTGCGAATTACGCCATGGTTAGGAACGACAGACTCACCTCCCGCGGGGGTGGGACTGCCATTTACTATAGGAGAGTCTTGCACTGCGTCCCTCTCGATCCCCCCCACTCTTGTAAATATCGAAGCATCAGTGTGCCGCATCGCACTGACGGGATACGCGCCCATCGTCATCGCGTCCGTTTATCTTTCACCTGACAAGCCCGTATTGAGAAGCGACGTCGAGGCGCTTCTTGGTATGGGAGACACTGTTATTCTGGCAGGTGACCTCAATTGTAAGCATGCGAGATGGAACTGTGTCGCCACAACCCCGAACGGTAGACAATCGTCTCGACAATCTGATAGACGATTTAGAGTTCGATATCATCGCCCCTCTTAGTCCGACTCACTATCCGGTCAATGTCGCTCATCGACCGGATAATTTAGATATGGCCCTCCTTAAGAATGTGACACTGCGCTTGCATTCTTTAGAGGTGCATTCCGAACTAGACTCGGATCACCGTCCGGTAATCATGCAGTTAGGTCCCCCGCCTTCAGCGGAACCCATTATGAAAACCGTCGTCGATTGGCACGTCCTAGGCGCTAGCCTGGCAGATGCCACTCCTCCGTCTCTTCCTGCAGGCCCGGATTTATTTCTTCCGTCCCCTCAGGACACCATTGAAGCGCTTAACGCCTTCTCGTCTGACATCAAGTCCCGTGTAGATAGGGCATCGAAACAGGTTGAAGCTGACGCTTTCCTTCGTTTTAAGCTGCCTGATGATATTAGGGAGCTCATGCGAGCCAAAAATGCCTCGATTCGGGCCTACGACTCTTATCCTACCGTAGCAAACCGGTTTCGTATGCGAGCTTTGCAGCGCGATGTGAAGCGTCGTATTGCGGAACATCGGAATGTGAGGTGGGGTTCTTTCTTGGAAGGAATCAAACCATGTCACTTAGCTTATTGGCAGCTAGCTGGAACTCTAAAATCCGATTCAACGTCCACATTACCTCCTCTCAACCACCCCGATGGTAGTCGCGTTGCTTTCGATGACGATGAAAAGGCCGAGTTGCTGGCTGACACACTGGGAGATCAGTGTACGCTCAGCGCTCACTCTGCGGACACCGCTCATGTTGAAATGGTGGACAGGGAAGTCGAGCGCAGAGCGTCCCTGCCATCCACGGTCGCGTTACCCCCTGTTACGTCTGACGAAGTCAAAGACCTCATCAAGTTTTCGAAGTCGCGTAAGGCACCCGGCTCCGACGGCATCTCGAACAGAGTACTCAAACTCTTCCCCGCCCAACTAATCTGCTTCTTAGTTACCATCTTTAATGCCACTATGACACACTGCATCTTTCCCGATGCGTGGAAAGAAGCAGATATTATCGGTATACCTAAGATCGGTAAACCCCGTGATGACCCGCGTAGTTATCGACCCATCAGTCTTCTTCAGTCCCTAGGCAAATTGTATGAGCGCGTGCTTTTCAAACGTCTGTGGGACTTTGTCTCGTCCGAAAATCTCTTACCTGACGAACAATTTGGATTCCGCGCCAGACATCCGTGTACCAATCAAGTGCACCGCCTCACGGAGCACATCCTCTCCGGTCTGAATAGACCCGCTAGGCCCGTCTATACGGGCGCTCTCTTCTTCGATATCGCGAAAGCGTTCGACAGAGTCTGGCATTACGGTTTGCTTTACAAACTTTATGAATTGGGATTGCCAGATCGTCTCGTGCTCATCATCCGGGACTACCTGTCGAATCGTTCGTTTCGATATCGATTGGAGGGCGTTCGCTCCTCGTCTCGTCCTATAAACGCCGGCGTCCCTAAGGGCTCCGTGCTAGCCCCTCTTTTCTTTAGTTTATTTACGAGCGATATTCCTCGTACGTTACCCACCTCTTGCGCTCTGTTTGCCGATGACACTGCCGTGTTCTATTCACATAGAAACAAGGTATTCATCGCCGAACAACTTCAGGCAGCTGCCACAGCGTTAGGTCATTGGTTCCGGAAGTGGCGTATTGAAGTTAACCCCGAGAAAAGTACGGCTGTACTCTTTCAGAGGGGTTCCTCAAGACGTCTCCCGGCGATGGACTCCCATCGTCGTACTCTTCGGAGGAATGAGACCTCTCCGATCACTCTCTTCGGACATACCATTCCTTGGGTGAAATATAAAATAAATAAAAAAGCCTTTTATTTCCAAACTATAAATAAAAGTTTTACATATAACTTTGTGCTTATTCTAAGTATGTTAAAAATTATAATTCTTAATTTAAAATATATAGTTTTCTAATTTTGGAACCCCTCTCGGGTGAAGGCCTCTTCCAAGGATTGCCACATCTCTCTATCTTGCGCTTTTCTTCTCCATTGTGGTCCAGCTATTTTTTTAAGGTCGTCTTCCCATCTTGCGTGAGGTCTACCTATATGACGTTTACCTGGAGGTCCTTGCCACGAAGTCACCGTCTTCGTCCATCTGTTGTCTTTAAGTCGGACTGTATCCCACCCGGTGGTCCCGCCTTGTCGTGGCGGTGGGCTGGAGCGTGCACCCTCGCACCCCACAAGGTGTTTAATTGGCAAGAGGGTGCCGCGACCAAGAGGACCACACGGAGCTCCTCTCCCCACACCGCTTGTTAAGCAAGCGGTGCCCTCGGGGACGAGGAGGGTGGCTAGTGGGCCACCGGAGGAGGACGCCGAACCGCAGGCGGCGTATAACCTGCACAAAGGCGATCGCGAGCCTTGGGGGACTAAATCCCCCCCAGAAAGTGCGACCGCATCGCCTTGGGAAAGCGGTGCGAGTAATCCCCATTTTTATAATCGTAAAATGGAAATGTCTCAAGCGAAGGATGCCTTGCCGGACGATCCGGCCCCAGGCACCCGGCGCCCGCGGGTATCCGGGCCCGCGGGTGTGAAGACGCCCACCGATGCCCACGTAGGGGTAGGCAACCAGGCCCCTACGATGGATGTAGACACTGGAAGGCGCTCGCTGGTAGCCGGGCCTGCGAGTGACAAGGATACCGATGCCCGGGCCCAGATCGTCCCGTTCAATTGGGCGGACGAGATGGGCTCGGAGGAAGAAGAGATGATTGATGCGGGACCGGAGCCGACATGGAGTACCACCCCCAGTGATGTCGACTCCGGAGAGCAACAAGCGGGGAGGGTCCTCCGCAAGCGGAAGTCCGCTGCGCGGAGGACCTCGGGGGGCGACTCGTCCTCTCGCGGTGAGGGGCCGCAGAGGGCGAGACGCTCGGGGAGGCTGGCCGCCAAGAGCGCCGTCCAATATGGACGACGCCTGGACTGAGGTAGTGCGGCGGGGCAATAAAAGGGCCAGGGTGTCGGCCCCTCCGGTGGCGGCGGAGGCCTCACCACCTGGAGGGGTTACAGCCCCCCCACAGACGAAGACGCGGGTGGTGGCAGAGGCTCCCCAGAGGGGTCGAGCGCCTGCCACCCCCACCAACCGGACTGCGACGCGGGCGGTGGCGGAAGCTCCCCAGAGGGGTAGAGCACCCGCCACCCCCACCAACCGGACTGCGACTGCGGCGGCCGTGGCTGCTCCCCGGGAGGGTCGAGCACCGGCCGCCAAAAAGAAGAAGAAGCCCAAGAAGAAGGGCCCGCGCGCGCCGAAGTCGGCGGCAGTGGTGGTAACACTGCTGCCAGCCGGCGAGGAAAAGGGTATGACCTACCCTAACGTGAACCTGGCCGAGATCGGGGCGGAGGATGGCCTCCGCATCCGGCACACGGCCAATGGGGCCCGACTGCTGGAGTGTCCCGGCGGCGCCAACAGTGGCGACGTCGCGGACCGTCTGGCGTCGGGTCTCCGGGTAGTGTGGCCGGAGGAGGAGGTGAAGGCCGGTCAAAATGGCCGAGTTGCGGGTGACCGGCCTGGACGACTGCACCTCCAGGGAGGAGGTGGCGGCTGCCATTGCCGCCCAGGGCAAGTGCGCCCCAGAGAACATAGCCGTGGGCGAGCTTCGCCGCGGCTATACTGGGGCCAGCTCTGTGTGGGTGCGGTGCCCGGTCGAGACCGCCAACTCCCTGGCCACCCCTCCGCCCGGAAGGCCGGCGGGAGATCCGGGAAGGCTGCGCGTGGGCTGGGTAGCAGCCCACGTGCGGCTGCTGGAGCCACGCGCCTGGCGATGCCTCAAGTGCTTCGGCACGGGGCATAGCGTCGCCAGGTGCACCAGCACGGTGGACCGCAGCGGTCTATGCTTCCGCTGCGGTCAAATGGACATAAAGCGGCCGTGTGCTCGGCCGTGCCGCACTGCGCGCTGTGCGCGGCGGCCGGGCGCAGGGCCGATCACCGGGCGGGAGGGAAAGCGTGCTCCCCGTCCGGTGTTAACACGGAAAGAAACAGGCGCCGCAAAACTAAGCGGCGCCAAAAGAAGAGATCGGCCGGGGGAGTACCGGCCGACATTTCAGACCCCGCCGTGGCGACCAGTTCGCCCGCAGGCGGGGGCGATAGAGGAGGGGAGGGAGCGATGGAGGTGGTCCAACCGTAATGGATCACACCCGTCGCTTCCTCCAAGGAAATTTGAACCACTCCGCCAGGGCTCAGGACATGCTGGCCCAGAGCATGGCGGAGTGGTCCATCGACGTGGCGGTGGTCGCTGAGCCGTACTTTGTCCCCCCGGCAGATGATTGCTGGTTCGGGGACGAGTGCGGCTCGGTGGCCATCCACATAAGAAGAGCCGCGGCGATCCCGCCCCTGGTAATGGTGGCCAGGGGACCAGGGTTCGTCGCGGTACGGATGGAAGATACCGTCGTGATCGGGGTGTACTTCTCTCCAAATCGACCTCTTCTCGAGTTCCAACAGTTCCTGGACGGGCTCGGAGCGATCACTCAGCGCTCCGCTCCCGTCCTGTGATACTGGCGGGGGACCTCAATGCGAAATCTGTCGCTTGGGGCTGCCCCCGCACGGAGCATCGGGGTAGGCGATTGGAGGAGTGGGCGGTCGCGGCCGGACTCTGTGTCATAAACAGAGGGTCGGTCGCGACTTGCGTGCGGTGGCAGGGCGAGTCCATCGTGGACGTCACGTTCGCGAGCCCTGCCATCGCACAACGCATCCGCGGTTGGGAGGTGTTGGTGGGGGCGGAGACCTTGTCGGATCATCGGTACATCCGGTTTGATCTCTCCGCCCCCGCGGCAACCGCGGTCGCCCGCGGAACTACATCCCGGTCATTCCCCAGGTGGGCATTGAAGCTCCTGGACAAGGAGCGCTTGATGGAAGCCTCTACGGTGGCGGCGTGGACGCCTATGCGTCCACATCCAGTGGATGTGGAGGTCGAGGCGCAATGGCTCCGGGACACGATGCATCGCATTAGTGATGCTTCGATGCCCCGGGTCGGCCCTCGGCCTCCCAGGAAGTCGGCGTACTGGTGGTCGCCCGAGATAGCGCAGCTTCGTGCTGTATGCGTCCGGGCGAGGCGCCGGTGCGCCCGACATCGCCGCCGTATCCTCGCGCGTCGCGACGATCCCGCCGCGTTCGCGGAGGAAGAGGCCCGGCTGTATGGCGAATACGCGGAGGCGAGGGACGCCATGCGGCTGGCCATCAAGCAGGCCAAGGAGAGGAACATGGAGGCTCTATTGGGGACGCTCGACGAGGACCCTTGGGGGCGCCCGTACAAAACGGTGCGCGGGAAGCTGCGCCCGTGGGCGCCTCCCATGACCGAGCGTCTCCCACCTCAGCAGCTGCGGGACATCGTCTCGACGCTGTTCCCGCAGGAGCAGGACGGATTCATTCCGCCTGCTATGGGTGACCCGCCGGATCACACCGGCGGTGAAGCCACTGCTGAGGTGCCTCACATTACGAGGGATGAGCTCCATGTGGCCGTGGTCAGAATGAGTGCGAGAGACACGGCCCCCGGCCCGGACGGCATCCACGGCCGGGTCCTGGCCTTGGCCATCGATGCCCTAGGGGACCGACTCCTGAGGCTGTTTAACTCATGCCTGGAGTCGGGACGGTTTCCCTCGCTCTGGAGGACGGGCAGACTAGTCCTCTTGCGGAAAGAGGGGCGCCCGGCGGACTCAGCCGCCGGTTACCGTCCCATCGTGCTGCTGGACGAGGTGGGCAAACTGCTGGAACGCGTTCTGGCTGCCCGCATCGTTCAGCACCTGGTCGGGGTTGGACCCGATCTGTCGGCGGAGCAGTACGGCTTCCGGGAGGGTCGTTCGACCGTAGATGCAATTCTACGTGTCCGGGCCCTCTCGGAGGAGGCCGTCTCCCAGGGTGGGGTGGCTTTGGCGGTGTCGCTTGACATCGCCAACGCATTCAACACCCTGCCCTGGTCCGTGATAGACACTCTCGGGCACTCGAGAGACATGGAGTTCCCCCCTACCTCCGCCGGCTGGTCGGCTCCTACTTGGAGGCCAGGTCGGTAGTATGCACCGGGCACGATGGGACCGTTTACCGGTTTCCGGTCGTATGCGGGGTTCCTCAGGGGTCGGTCCTCGGACCTCTCCTTTGGAATGTCGGGTACGACTGGGTGCTGAGAGGCGCCCTGACCCCGGGCCTGAGCGTGATTTGTTACGCTGACGACACGCTCGTCATGGCCCGGGGTCAAGACTTCAGAGAGGCTACCCATCTCGCCACAGCGGGGGTGGCCCTCGTCGTCGGTCGTATAAGGAGATTGAGCCTCGCGGTGGCGCTCAATAAATCCCAGGCCCTGTGGTTCCACAGGGCTGTGGGTGTCGAACCGCACCAAAACCTCCCGCCTCTCACGCTCGACATCCGATGTAGTAGGGGTGACAGGACGCGTTCGCGATTGTCGCTCACGTATCGCCCCGTCACCCCCGGACGTCGAACCGGCAGCCGTCGGTGAGAACGACCACCGGCTCACTCGGTGGACGGACCTTACAGTCCGCCGAGATGGGGCCGTGTGTTGGAGGGTCTCCCTCGGCTCAGGCCGGTCCAGGACCAGCCCGGGTCGAGGAGCACGGCTGGCCATCCCCCGGATAGATGGCACGGAGGGTGCGCGCTGAAGCCTAGCGCAGCACCCCTCGGGTCCGATGTTGGTGGACCCGGTACTCTTAGGGGGCCAGATCCCGGGACAGCTCCCGAGGCCGGCCCCCCGCTCGACGTTGGCGGCGACGGGGTTGGCCGGGGAGGGAAGAGCTCTCCCTCTCCCGCCCCGCCGCCTCCTTCTGCGAGATGGTGGACTCGCAGAAATCGAGCATGGCTTTCCAGGACTCGTCGTCGTCGAGCATCGATGCCACGACGCCCGGCAACGACAAGTCCTGCCCTACTTGTGCGACCAGGACACGGCGCTGCTCCTCCCATGCGGGGCAGACAGCGAGCGTATGCTCTGCCGTGTCCAGGTCGCTTGTGCAATGATGGCACCTCGTCGTCGGCTCGACCTGTATCCGGTGCAGGTACTTCCCGAAGCAACCATGCCCGGTCAGCACCTGCACCAGACGAAAGGTGAGACGTCTCTCGCCACGACTCACCCAGTCCTCCAGGACAGGGCGAATCGCCTCGACGGTCCTTAGACCCCAGCTGGGGTTGGCCAAGCGTCTTGACCACGCCTCCAGCACGGACCGTCGAGATTGGGCCTTCCGGTCCCGTACCGCGGCTCTGAGGGGACGCACAACACCCAGAGCACGGAGGTCGCAGCGCCAACGATAATCGTCGGCGAGCGCCTCCGCCTCCAGATCCCAAGGTGACGTCCCCGCCAGCACACACGCCGCCTCAAAGGAGACGGTGCGGTATCCGCGGATGACCCTGATAGCTACGACGCGCTGCGGCCGGAACAGGATCCGGACAACAGTTGCTGTCCGGTTTCCCGGTCCAGCCCAAACGGGCGCGCCGTACAGGGCCATCGAACGCACCACCCCCGCGTAGAGGCGGCGCACGACACGGTTTGGTCCCCCGAGATTCGGAAGCAGCCGGCTCAGAGCGCCGGCCGTCCTCATCAGTCGGGGGACGAGCTCCGTAAAGTAGGCCCGGAAGGTCCAACGGCTGTCCAGTATGAGGCCGAGGTACTTCAATCGTACCCCGACCTCTATTGGGACGCCTCCAACCACGATTTGGGCCCCTGCAGGTGGCGTCACCCCAGCCCTGTGGAACCACAGGGCCTGGGATTTATTGAGCGCCACCGCGAGGCCCAATCTCCTTATACGACCGACGACGAGGGCCACCCCCGCTGTGGCGAGAGGGGTAGCCTCTCTGAAGTCTTGACCCCGGGCCATGACGAGCGTGTCGTCAGCGTAACAGATCACGCTCAGGCCCGGGGTCAGGGCGCCTCTCAGCACCCAGTCGTACCCGACATTCCAAAGGAGAGGTCCGAGGACCGACCCCTGAGGAACCCCGCATACGACCGGAAACCGGTAAACGGTCCCATCGTGCCCGGTGCATACTACCGACCTGGCCTCCAAGTAGGAGCCGACCAGCCGGCGGAGGTAGGGGGGAACTCCATGTCTCTCGAGTGCCCCCCTATCACGGACCAGGGCAAGGTGTTAAATGCGTTGGCGATGTCAAGCGACACCGCCAAGGCCACCCCGCCCTGTGATACGGCTTCATTTGAGAGGGCCCGCACGCGAAGGATCGCGTCCACGGTTGAGCGGCCCTCTCTGAAGCCGTACTGCTACGCCGACAGGTCGGGTCCCACCCCGACCAGGTGCTGGACGATGCGGGCAGCCAGAATGCGTTCCAGCAATTTGCCCACCTCGTCCAGCAGCACGATAGGACGGTAACCGGCGGCTGTATCCGCCGGGCGCCCCTCCTTCCTGAGAAGGACGAGTCTACCCTCTCGCCACAGCGAGGGAAACCGTCCCGACTCGAGGTAAGAATCGTAAAGCCTCAAAAGTCGGTCCCCTAGGGCATTGAGGGCCAAGGCCAGGACCCGGCCATGGATGCCATCCGGGCCGGGTGCCGTGTCTTTAGCACTCATCCTGACTACGGCCACACGAAGCTCCGCCCCGGTGATGTGGGGAACCTCAGCAGGGGCCTCGCCGCCGGTATCCTCCGGCGGCTCACCCATAGCAGGGGGGATAAATCCCTCCTGCTCCTGCGGGAACAATGTCGTGACAATGTCCCGCAGCTGCTGAGGCGGTAGACGCTCGGTTATGGGGGGCGCCCATGGGCGCACCTTGCCGCGCACCATCTTGTATGGGCGCCCCCAAGGGTCGTCATCGAGCGTTTCCAAAAGGCGCTCCGTGTGCTGCTCCTTGGCCATCTTGATGGCCAGCCGCATGGCTCCCCTCGCTTCCTTGTACAATCCATGCAGCCGGGCCTCCTCCTCCGCGAATGCAACGGGGTCGTTGCGACGCGGAAGGCGGAAACGCCGGCCGGTGCTCCTCCGGCCGACTTCTTCTTCAGGCGCCGCTTCTGCTTGCGGCGCCTGTTGCGCTCCGTGTTGGAGCCGGACGGGGAGCAAGCCTTGCCCCCCGCCCGGTGATCAGCCTTGCGCCCGGCCGCCGCGCACAAAGCGCAGTGCGGTGCGGCCGAGCACATGGCCGCCTTGTGTCCCGGTTGACCGCAGCGGAAGCAAAGTTCCCTGCGGTCAACCGTACTCGTGCACCTGGCGATGCTGTGTCCGGTGCCGAAGCACCGGAGGCACCGCCAGGCGCGCGACTCTAGCAGGCGCACGTGGGCCGCAATCCAGCCCACGCGCAGCCTGCCAGGGTGTCCAGCCGGTCGTCCCGGCGGGGGAGTGGCCAGGGAGGTGGCCGCCTCAACAGGGCATCGCGCCCACGCCGATCTGGCCCCGGAGTAGCTGGGGCGAAGCTCGCCCACGACTACGTTCTCCGGGGCACATTTGCCCTGGGCCGCGATTGCCGCTGCCACCTCCTCCTTAGTGGCGCAGTCGTCCAGACCGGTGATTCTGACTTCCGCCATCTTCACCGGCCTGTGGACACGCACCACCTCCTCCGGCCAGACCGCCCGGAGGCCCGCCATTAGGAGGTCCGCGATGCCGGAGCTATCGGCACCGGGACACTCAAGCAGACGAGCCCCGTTGGCGGTCGTCCGGAAGCGGAGGCCCTCCCCCGCTCCTATCTCGCCCAAGTCGATGGCCGCGCGCGCCTGGGCCATGACATTAGGGTAGGTCATACCCTTTTCCTCGCCGGCTGGCAGCAGTGTTACCACCACTGCCGCCGACTTCGGCGCGCGCGGGCCCTTCTTCTTGGGCTTCTTCTTCTTTTTGGCGGCCGGTGCTCGACCCTCCTGGGGAGCAGTCACGGCCGCCGCGTCACAGTTCGGTTGGTGGGGGTGGCAGGCGCTCAACCCCTCTGGGGAGCCTCTGCCACCGCCCGCGTCTTCGTCTGTGGGGGGGCTGTAACCCCTCCAGGTGGTAAGGCCTCGGCCGCCACCGGAGGGGCCGACACCCTGGCCCTTTTATTGCCCCGCCGCACTACCTCAGTCCAGGCGTCGTCCATATTGGACGGCGCTGGCGGCAGCGGACGGGGCTTCGGTGCTGGGGCAACCGCCGCGCCAGCACCGCGTCCCTTCTTGGGGGTTGGGGTTGGCCCCGCGGGGGGCCGACGAGCCGACCGCCGAGTGGTGGGACCAGGCGGGGTGGTGGAGGGTGGCACCGCGTCAGCAGCTGCAGTTGCAGCTGCAGCCGACGCAGCACCACGCAGGGCAGCGACTTCCGCCCTGAGTTCGGCAATCTCCTTGCCGAACTCCTCCATCAGCTCCCACCTGATGCGCCCCTCCAACTCCGTCGCCTCCCTGATTTCCGCCCTCGAGCGGGGCGAGGGGTGGCTCCTGGGCCCTGTTGCCTCCCCGGGAGGGGGCAAGGCCGGCTGCTCGTCACTAGTTGGTGCGGGAGGGGTCCGATGCGCTGCCGCATCCCCCGGGCTAGGGCCTGGTGTAGGTGTGCGCCGCTCCCTTCGGAGCTTGCGCGATGGCCCCCTCCGCTCCAACGCCGCCAGCCTCACTTTGAGGGCGGCGATCTCCTCCGTCTGCCGAGCGGTCTCTTTACGAGACCGCTCGGCCTCCGCTTCCAGCGCCGATGCTCGGCTGATAGCCGCCGAGAACACCGGCACTAGTTTGCGGGCATCGGAGGCGATCGCTCGCAACCTCTGCCCCTCCAGTTTGGTCCCCTTGCCCGAGCACCGGTTCGACGCATACACTATCTTGCGCTCCAGTCCCTCGAGGGCGGCCGAGTGCTCGTCGAGCTCCTCCCCCTGACTCGGCTGAGCCGAGGAGTCCCGGCTGGGCCCATCGTCGCCGTTTTTGGCGGCCTGCTTCCCCGAGCGTTTCGTCCTCCGCGGCCTCTCACCGCCAGAGGACGAGTCGCTCCTCGAGGTCCTCCGCGTAGCGGACTTCCGCTTGCGGAGGACCCTCCCTGCCTTCTGCTCTCCAGAGCCAACATCGCTCACGGCGGTGCTCGCCAGCGATGTCGGCTCTGGTCCCGCATCCATTTTCTCCTCAACATCCGCCTCCGAGCCCATCTCGTCCGCCCAATTGAACGGAACGATCTGGGCCCGGGCATCGGTAGTGCTGCCACTCACAGGCCCGGCTACCTGCGAGCGCCTTCCAGGTGTCACTTCCGTCGTAGGGGCCTGGTCGCCTACCCCTACGCGGGCATCGGTGGGAGTCTTTACACTCGCGGGCCCGGATACCCGCGAGCGCCGGGTGCCTGGGGCCGGACCGTCCGGCAAGGCATCCTCATTATTCGCACTTTCCATTTTGTTTACGATGTTTGGGTGGTTACTCACACCACTTACCCAAGGTGGTGCGGTCGCTCTTTCTGGGGGGGATTTAGTCCCCCAAGGCTCGCGATCGCCTGGGTGCAGGTTATACGCCGCCTGCGGTTCGGCGTCCTCCTCCGGTGGCCCACTAGCCACCCTCCTCGTCCCCGAGGGCACCGCTTGCTTAACAAGCGGTGTGGGGAGAGGAGCTCCGTGTGGTCCTCTTGGTCGCGGCATCCTCTTGCCAATTAAACACCTTGCGGGGTGCGAGGGTGCACGCTCCAGCCCACCGCCACGACAAGGCGGGACCACCGGGTGGGCTTTAAGTAGGCTAGTCTGTATAGAATGTAATAATTTATCGTAGTAAGTCTGCACATTGTCATCCAGGTTTGATTTTAATAATGTAGAGATATAAATAGTAAGTAATTTTAAATATTCTGTTGTTTCTTCTTTGGTTTGAAGCGTGCTATATTTCTTGTTGTTATTAAATGTGGCTCTGCTTTTTATTGGTTTTTTAAGTGTGATTGTTGCTCTGAGTGGTCTGTGATCTGATGGATAGTTTATGCTTAGAGTTTCTATATTTTGAATAAGTTCTGGTCGATTTGTCATTATATAATCAATCTCATTCTTATATAGGGTGGGCCATGAATTAGTTAACATTTGAAAAAATCGTATAAAGAAAACCATTTGACATATTTTTAAAATTGTTTATTTACAAAAAAGTTAATTATTTGGAATTTATTTTTTAAAAATAACATCATCTAAATGACAACCGTTTCGATTTTTACACTCTTCTAAGCGAATACCGAAATTTTCGAATACTCGTCGACAAAGAGACTGCGAGATCGCCGAAATTTCTTCGTTAATTTTTTCCTTTAGTTCACGTAGTGTTTTTGGTTTATGGATGCAAACACGACTCTTCAAATGACCCCATGTTTACACTACCCACATAAAACACTACAAGAACTAAAGGAAAAAAATAGCGAAGAAATGTCGGCGATCTCGCAGTCTCTTTGTCGACGAGTATTCGAAAATTTCGGTGTTCGCTCTTCTAAGCGAACACCGAAATTTTCGAATGTAATGTGTAAAAATCGAAACGGTTGTCATTTAGATGATGTTATTTTTACAAAAATAAATTCCAAATAATTAACTCTCTTGTAAATAAACAATTTTAAAAATATGTCAAATGGTTTTCTTTATACGATTTTTTCAAATGTTAACTAATTCATGGCCCACCTTATATTGTCCATTAGGAGAGCACCATGTCCATCTTCTTTTCAGATTCTTCTTATAGAATGTATTGGTAATTGCTAACTTGTTTTCGAGAGCAAAATCTACTAGTCTTTGACCTCTTGCATTTCTTTGCCCGTAACCGTTTTGCTTCATAATCAGTCCTTCGTCTTTGTGTGGTTGACCTATTTTGGCGTTAAAATCTCCCATTAGAATAAAATCCTTGTGTGCTATATTAATTGCCTTATAAATATTCTTATAAAAAACATCGACCTCCGCTTCGTTTGAAGTCTCAGTTGGGGCGTAAACTTGAATAACAGTAAGTTTCTTACTTGGAAGATCTAAGTGTATCAGCGCTACTCGTTCTGAGATGCCAATATAGCTTGATAGGTATGGTTTTAGATGTTTCTTTATTATAAAGCCGACTCCGTACATGCCTGGTGTTTCTCCTGTATGACAAAGTATGAAATCTTAAATTCTGAAATTTCATTGCCTAAGCGTCTTACTTCAGATATTCCTATGACATCATATTTTACATTTGATAGAACTTCGGTTAGCTCAATTAATCGTTTTTGTGATGATAATGTCCTAACATTATAAGTAGATATGTAGAGTTGGTTTTGTTCCTGGTTTTTATGTATAATATCCCTTGGAAGGTAGTGGTCATAATCCTCCTCGGTGACCGGCCGGCTTGGAAGATGTGAATTCTTTCTTGTTTTTTGATTTGTATTTGTATATTTTGAGAGAGGTGCCGTTATTTGCTAATTAATATTATTGTTATCTTCTGCTTGACCCTTTCCGTTCCTGTTCACTAAATAATTGAGTATTCCTGGTTTAACAAGTCCCTCTGAGAAGCTAGAAGATCTTTGCGGTGTAGTACGTGATGTTATGGTTTTATTTTTCTTTGTCACTTGAATATTGCGATAATTATTGTGATCGTCAATGTTGACATTGTTCTTTGGTGATATAGACAGATTTCTTTTCCTATTATCGGTATTTGTTTTACTGTTAAGTATGATGAGTTTGTCGTATTTTAAAATTACTCTATTGCCCTTGTCCTTCTCTATTTGCATTAATTGTTGTTGCAACATTTTTCTTTTTTCTAAGATATGAAGGGGATAGTCTTCCTTTATGTAATATGTAGTATCTTTTAACGTAGCTTTCTGCTTCATGATTTTGATTTTTTTGCCTAATGTTGTAAATGTTACTGAAATTGGTCGAGGATTTCCTGATTTTTTGCCAATTCGACGAACTTTCTGTATATCATTGTAGTCTATATTTAGTGAGAAGTATTTGTTTATAAAATTAATTATATTTTTTTCTAAATCAAAATACGACTTTTCGTTTTCTTCATCTTCAATGCCAAAGAAAACAATATTTCCGTTTCTTGCTTGCTTTTCCATTATGTTGAGTCTTTGCTCTTGATGATCTATTTTTTCTTTTATTTTTTCTTGATTTTTTTCCCAACATTTAAATTTTTCGCTTAATATTTTGTTTATGTTCATATTTACTTTCTCAGCTATTGTTTCAGCGTTTTTTGCTAGAGCCTGTTTTTGTTCGTCCATATCAGTTTGGAGTTTACGGAGTGCAGCCAAAATTTCTTCCATTTTGTTAGTTTGGTTTTGTAGTATTGATTTTTAACTCCGCTACTCGTCGCTAGATGGCGTTGAATCGAATCTGACGTAGTAACAGTCGCACTCCTGCGGCGAATAGCCGAACTAATTATCAAACTTATAACCTTGTCAATAGATGGCGCTTTCTTCAATAAACGTTATGGCTGTTTTTTAAATGTTTGAATTTTAATAAATAAATAAATTAAAAAAAATCATTTATTGCCTGAATGTACTATGCTATGAATGTTACAATTACTTACTGCTAAGCCCAAGTATTATTACTATTATCATTCGCCAATATCTAATCTAATGTTCAATTGTATATTACACTGCAAATTCTGGTTGAATAAATATTTTCTATCTTCAACACTTATCTTTTTCTATTATCTTTATATAAGTTACACGCAAAAAAGAATAGAAGACTGTTTAGGTTATTATACTTAAACATTAACTATGTTCTACAGTCAGATCACAAGTATTACAGGATAAGTTTAAATTAATATATTATTTATCTAGCTGATATTAGCGATTATTAAGGATAACAATTAAAGGAAAGAAAATAAAATTAAAATGTAAAACAAGGAAGCTATTAACTTACAACTAACTTAGGTCTAGAGAGTAGGTACAACAACAGAATCACAATTTCTTAACTCGAGTGTGAGCCGATCGCGAAGGCAAAGGGTGATGTCTCAGCTGATGCTATCCGAGGTGGGTACCTCGAATAGCGCTGTTCAGACATCCCCGTTTCCCTATGTTGGCGTTCGGGATTAATTGTGTATGGAGGGTCCGCATTTTGTGTGTGTGCGTGTGTGTATGTGTGAGTGTATTTATGAGTGTGTGTGTGTGTGTGTGCACATGCAGTATGCAAAGGTTAAGTTATTGAAATATAGAACATATTGTGGAGACAGTTTGTACTAGAGCTGGTTAGAAAAAATAATCTTTTAATGCTAAATCATTGACATGGGCCGATGTTAGGCCGTCCGCTGCAAGTTGACTTTTCAAAAGAGCACTTTTAATTTTTGTTTTGAAATAGTCCATATTCATTTTTTTTATCCTCATAGGAGGTGGCAGATTATTCCATATTCTTGCAGCGGAATACTTAAAGGAGCCCCTGTAGCGTTTGGAGTTATGCACAGGTATATTTAGGATATTTTCATTAACTGTTCGAATGCTTCTCGCCGCTTGACTTCTAGATCACGATAATTTTTATCAAATAGGTATTCAGGATTTTTATTGTAGATTACTTTTTTTATTGTACACATCAGCTGCAGCTCCCTTCTTGCTTTCATATTGAGAATACCGCGCTTATTTAAGTAGGGTGTTATACTGCTTCTTTTAGGTACATTGAGTGAGTAGCGGATACATGCGTTTTGTACACGTTGAACAGCATTTTCTAATTTCCTAGTAAGCCTAGGACCATATGTTGAGCTACAGTAGGTGAAATGAGAGAGCACTAGTGTCTCTGTAAGGAGGAGTCGTAGATCCTCGTTTAAATATGGTCTAATCTTGTAGAGAGTTTTAAGTTTGAAGAAGGCTATCCTAATTTTATTGTTTATAAATTGTCCATACTTTTGTTCTCCATCCATGAGAAGTCCCAAGTTGTGGGCCGTCTCTACTTTCTCAATAGCAACATCGTTTAATTTGATTTTCCCTCTACAGCCTGACACACGCTCAATTTGATGTTTGGTTCCCAGCACAAGCATCTGGGATTTGTTTGGGTTAAGCGTCAATGCATTCTTCCTAGCCCAGATAGAGATGTTATTTAGATCAAAGTTTATTCTTTGAATTGCTTCCTCCATATCCTGCTCTCGAAAGGAGTAGTACAATTGTGTATTATCAGCATAGAGGTGGTACTTACAATATTTTATATGAGTACTTAGGTCTGAAGTGAAGATTGTAAACAGAACTGGAGACAATATTGAGCCCTGTGGCACTCCTCTTGGCACTGTCAGAACAGAAGAGGTTATCTTTCTTCCATCTCCTCCATCAATCACCACCATCTGTTTCCTTTCAGTAAGGAAGCTCTTAAACCAGGAACATGCACTTTTTTTTTTTTTTTTTTTTTTTGACGGGAGGAAATCGTCGGACTTCCACTCGCCCCGCGAGTGGGGTATGTGGGTGTCGAACCGCACTAAAACCTCCCGCCAATCACGCTCGACATCCGATTATGTAGGGGTGACAGGACGCGTTCGCGATCAACGCTTACGTGTCGCCCCGCCACCCCCGGACGTCGAACCGGCAGCCGTCGGTGAAGACGACCACCGGCTCACTCGGTAGGCGGGCCCTAAGCAGGCCCACCGATATGATACAGAGGGTGCGCGCTGAGCTCTAGCGCGACACCCCTCGGGTCCGGTGTTAGTGGACCCGGTACACTTAGGGGGCCAGATCCCGGGACACATCCCGGGGCCGGCCCCCCGCTCGACCTCGGCGGCGACGGGGTCGGTCGGGGAGGGAAGAGCTCTCCCTCACCCGTCCCGCCGCCTCCTTCTGCGAGATGGTGGACTCGCAGAAGTCGAGCATCGCCTTCCAGGACTCGTCGCTGTCGAGCATCGATGCCACGACGCCCGGCAGCGACAAGTCCCGTCCTACTTGTGTAACATATTTTTTTTATATATTTTAATTAAATACACAAACTTTATCGATATCGATTATCGACCCCTTTCTGCTTCACTAGGTTCCGTGTCTCCTCACTAAATCGGTACATAGTTATAGATGTATGTTGCATTCTTTTGTCTCCGAAGGTATAAAATCCGAGCGCACACATTAATTTCTCATTCCGAGATAATTTTTAAAATGGTTAAATAGTCTTCAGTATACACCCGTGATGGGTTAGTAAATTCAGTGTGCCCGTGGATCCTTCGGTGAGTTATTGTTTTATTATATATTTAACTGGCAGTATATTTAAAGTGTGTATTTAAATATGTGAGATATACAACAATGTCATAATTTTATTTTAGGGTTCCACCCCTAGGTCTCACACTATACGAGACATGTTGTATTTGTGAATTGCCTTCCATGGAGCGTACGTGGACGTCCTGGAATGGATGATAAGATGTGAATTGTCTCGGGATCACACCATCCTGATCGTACCTATTAAGTTACGTATCACATCATTTAAATTATTATGTAACCTACGACCATCTCATCGTTTATTAAGCCAGTTCCCTATTTTAATCGTTATTTAATATATTAGAAATTTAACTTTACTCTTTATGTTAATTTAATTTTATAACTTATGTGTCTTTTTGAATATATGCCTGTAGCCTGTTGCTAAGTGTCTTATTTAATTAACCCATTCCTTGAGCAGTCTCATTCTTCTTTACCCTGAGCCAGCTGGTGAAGTAACAGTAGCCACTGGCCAAAATTGTTACAAAATGGCGCCCATCTTCGAGGCTCGAGAATATGACATGCCCTTGTGAAGGTCATGTTCGCTTAGCAACACGGCAGTATTGTTCAAACGCGCATTATAATTTAATTGTTTTTTTAATGTATTTTTTATCTTCATCTACATCTCAGTGCAATTTATTTAAATTATTTATTAATATGTATTTGGGTGTTTTCAGTGACTTCGTATTTTTTGTGGCATATAGCCCAAACTCTGAACCCTATACATCTGACGATGTGATGAAGATTGCCATCGGGATTGAGAAGTCGACGTCGTGGTCTACATCGGCGATGGCAGAGGGACTGGAGTATGGTCGTATTTTATCAAATACTCCACAAAAGTATGTATGGGTCTTTCGTGGAACGTATTTTAGGATTTCAGTTATCTGAATATATTCCTATGCATTTTGTGAAAGTAACCCCATTCTTTTATACCGGTTACATAACGTAATAGGATGGTGTTATTTTTATTTGACGAAATTAGACTTTTTAATTTTTTTATAATGTCATTCGTCAAAGGATTGAATATCGTTGTGTTTTTTTTTATTAACTTATTTTTATTTTTTACATTTTAAAGCACAATGATATATCAATCCAATTTATTAATTAACTTCAATTTGTATTTCTTTTAATAATGCAGTATTTTAAATCATTTCAATTTTTCCAACTGCATTATTGTTATATAATGACCACGTTATTATATTACTCGGTTCGATGTTTCGTTCGCTAAGTTGTTACGCGACGTCATATCGTACGAGTGGATATCAATTAGCGAGGGTAGATATTCCTCAAATACCACTCGTAGTGTCCGCTTTAAAGCAACTTAACATCGAACTCGATGAAGGTCAAATATTTAATTAATATTCGCACACATTTTTTATTAAGTGTTTGTTATTTAGTGTGCGTAATATTTTTTTGTTTTGCATGGGATATATTCGGATAACTTTTGCGTCTAGGAATCCTAAAATCTGATGAATGAAATGTTTGTGTGCATAATTTTGAAAGTATGTGAAAGTGGAAGAATGAAAGTACTATGGTATCTATGTATGGGAAGAATGAAAGAAGTTTTAAGGTGAAGGATGAAATAAGCGAAAGTGAAGGATGAAAGATGTACACGATCATTTCACATTATATAATCATCACACAATATGTATCCTAGATGTATGTATCTGTTTATTTTATTTATGTAATACGTTTATGTATTAACTTTAACTCGTATCTATTGTTATATCTCGCTGTTTAGGTTTGAGGTTTTTGTAATTTGTAGTTGCATATACATTCTGCTTTGTGTCGTTGAATGACCGGCAGATGTATTATGTGCGTTCCTTTTTCTATAAGGCGCATCCGTTGACTTGTGCTTTTTTAGGTCATTAGTTTTATAGGCATTCTGATGTGATCCATCAGATGTATTTTTTTTGTGTTCCTCTTATGAGGCACGCTAATGACCTATTTAGATTTGTGATCTTTTGAATAGTCACAATCGATTTTATGCGTCGTTGACGTAAGCACAAGATTCCACGGGCTGGTGCATCTACAGTTATATGTGTCTACTATTTTATAGACACATGCCGATAGCTTCAGTGTAGATAAATAGAATACTTTTAACTTAGTCCCATTGCAAACTGATCGAGTCCTAATAAAGACCGTCAGATTAAATTTAACTTTTACATGTGATCTTTGAAATAGATACTTTAATTTTTTAAAATTTTTTGAAACATATTTTTTTTAAACTTAAATTCATTTAACTTTTTTATTCCGTGTTCTGTTTTCAGACACTTTACCTTTACTTTGTTCTTGGGTTACACGAACCCACCGATTTTAAAATCGGGTAACTCGTTATGCAACCTGATGAGTCATTTGCATTGACCATCAGTTGTGATTTTTTGTTTATTGTGTTCTTTTCAAGACACGTATTTTTTATATAATGTAGTGTATGTATTATTACTTTATTTGTATTTATTATTAACACACTACATTATTTATTTTTTATTTTTGAAAATTATCAGGAATACGGTTTTAATAACCGAGTGGTTTGTAAGCTGATAATTTTCAATATACATTTGTCTATTTATTTAGTCAAATTTATTTACGTATTTTATTAGACTATTCACCCTACAACAACACTCCACATGCCATTTCTTTGTCCCGAAGTTATCTTCGGTGCGGGCTGAGATTTCGGTTTCGAAATCTTGGTGGTAATTTGTTGTGTAGGATGTTGCATTGTTATAAATAGTGTAATTTATATTGTTATTTTTTTTTTTAATTTTAAATTTAACTTTAACCTACTGTTTTTTTTTTTTTTGTATAACTTATATGACGTAAGTTAGTTATTTTGTTTTGTATACCTAAGTTGAAATGACTTGGATTTAAAGTTTTCCTGTATTATTTTTAAGTTTGTAACTTAGAATAAGCAAAAAAAAAAAAATAATTTAACGAATTAAATTATTTTTTTTATATAGCGAAAGGGGTTGTGTAACATATTTTTTTTATATATTTTAATTAAATACACAAACTTTATCGATATCGATTATCGACCCCTTTCTGCTTCACTAGGTTCCGTGTCTCCTCACTAAACCGGTACATAGTTATAGATGTATGTTGCATTCTTTTGTCTCCGAAGGTATAAAATCCGAGCGCACACATTAATTTCTCATTCCGAGATAATTTTTAAAATGGTTAAATAGTCTTCAGTATACACCCGTGATGGGTTAGTAAATTCAGTGTGCCCGTGGATCCTTCGGTGAGTTATTGTTTTATTATATATTTAACTGGCAGTATATTTAAAGTGTGTATTTAAATATGTGAGATATACAACAATGTCATAATTTTATTTTAGGGTTCCACCCCTAGGTCTCACACTATACGAGACATGTTGTATTTGTGAATTGCCTTCCATGGAGCGTACGTGGACGTCCTGGAATGGATGATAAGATGTGAATTGTCTCGGGATCACACCATCCTGATCGTACCTATTAAGTTACGTATCACATCATTTAAATTATTATGTAACCTACGACCATCTCATCGTTTATTAAGCCAGTTCCCTATTTTAATCGTTATTTAATATATTAGAAATTTAACTTTACTCTTTATGTTAATTTAATTTTATAACTTATGTGTCTTTTTGAATATATGCCTGTAGCCTGTTGCTAAGTGTCTTATTTAATTAACCCATTCCTTGAGCAGTCTCATTCTTCTTTACCCTGAGCCAGCTGGTGAAGTAACAGTAGCCACTGGCCAAAATTGTTACACTTGTGCGACCAGGACACGGCGCTGCTCCTCCCATGCGGGGCAGACAGCGAGCGTATGCTCTGCCGTGTCCAGGTCGCTCGTGCAATGATGGCACCTCGTCGTCGGCTCGACCTGTATCCGATGCAGGTACTTCCCGAAGCAACCATGCCCGGTCAGCACCTGCACCAGACGAAAGGTGAGGCGTCCCTCGCCGCGACTCACCCAGTCCTTGAGGACGGGGCGAATCGCCTCGACGGTCCTTAGGCCCCAGTCGGGGTTGGCCAAGCGCCTTGACCAGGCCTCCAACACGGACCGCCGAGATTGGGCCTTCCGGTCCCGAACCGCAGCTCTGAGGGGACGCACAACGCCCCGAGCGCGGAGGTCGCAACGCCAACGGTAATCGTCGGCGAGCGCCTCCGCCTCCAGCTCCCTGGGCGGCGTCCCCGCCAGTGCACACGCCGCCTCAAAGGAGACGGTGCGGTATCCGCGGATGGCCCTGATAGCTACGACGCGCTGTGGCCGGCGCAGGCGCCGGACAACAGTTGCTGTCCGGTTTCCTGGTCCGGCCCAAACGGGCGCGCCGTACAGGGCCATCGAACGCACCACCCCCGCATAGAGGCGGCGCACAACACGGTTTGGTCCCCCGATATTCGGGAGCAACCGGCTCAATGCGCCGGCTGTCCTCATCAATCGGGGGACGAGTTCCATGAAGTGGGTCCGGAAGGTCCAACGGCTGTCCAGTATGAGGCCGAGGTACTTCAGTCGCACCCCGACCTCTATAGGGACGCCTCCAACCACGATCTGGGCCCCTGTAGGTGGCGTCACCCCAGCCCTGTGAAACCACAGGGCCTGGGATTTATTGAGCGCCACCGCGAGGCCCAGTCTTCTGATACGGCCGACGACGAGGGCCACCCCCGCGGTGGCGAGACGGGTAGCCTCCCTGAAGTTTTGCCCTCGGGCCATGACCAACGTGTCATCAGCGTAACAAATTACGCTCAGGCCCGGGAGCAGGACGCCTCTCAGCACCCAGTCGTACCCGACATTCCAAAGGAGAGGTCCGAGGACCGACCCCTGAGGAACCCCGCATACGACCGGAAACCGGTAAACGGTCCCATCGTGCCCGGTGCATACTACCGACCTGGCCTCCAAGTAGGAGCCGACCAGCCGGCGGAGGTAGGGGGAAACTCCATGCCTCTCGAGTGCCCCCCCTATCACGGACCAGGGCAAGGTGTTGAATGCATTGGCGATGTCGAGCGACACCGCCAAAGCCACCCCGCCCTGTGATACGGCTTCATTTGAGAGGGTCCGCACGCGAAGGATCGCGTCCACGGTTGAGCGGCCCTCTCTGAAGCCGTACTGCTCCGCCGACAGGTCGGGTCCCACCCCGACCAGGTGCTGGACGATGCGGGCAGCCAGAATGCGTTCCAGCAATTTGCCCACCTCGTCCAGCAGCACGATAGGACGGTAACCGGCGGCTGTATCCGCCGGGCGCCCCTCCTTCCGAAGAAGGACGAGTCTACCCTCCCGCCACAGCGAGGGAAACCGTCCCGACTCGAGGCAAGAGTCGTAAAGCCTCAAGAGTCGGTCCCCTAGGGCATTGATGGCCAAGGCCAGGACCCGACCATGGATGCCGTCCGGTCCGGGTGCCGTGTCTTTGGCACTCATCCTGACTACGGCCACGCGGAGCTCCTCCCCGGTGATATGGGGCACTTCAGCAGGGGCCTCGCCGCCGGTGACATCCGGCGGCTCACCCATAGCAGGCGGGATAAATCCCTCCTGCTCCTGCGGGAACAAAGTAGAAACAATGTCCCGCAGCTGCTGAAGCGGTAGACGCTCGGTTATGGGGGGCGCCCATGGGCGCAACTTGCCGCGCACCATCTTGTATGGGCGCCCCCAAGGGTCTTCCTCGAGCGTCTCCAAAAGGCGCTCCGCGTGCTGTTCCTTGGCCATCTTGATGGCCAGCCGCATGGCTCCCCTCGCCTCTTTGTACAAGCCATGCAGCCGGGCCTCCTCCTCCGCGAAGGCAACGGAATCGTTGCGACGCGGAAGGCGGCGACGGCGGTGTCGAGCGCACTGGCGCCTCGCCCGGACGCATACAGTTCTGAGCTGCGCTATCTCGGGCGACCACCAGTACGTCGACTTCGTGGGAGACCAAGGGCCGACCCGGGGCATCGAAACGTCGTTAATGCGACGCATCGTGTCCCGGAACCAAAGCGCCTCGGCCTCCACGTCCACGGGGTGTGGACGCATGGGCGTCCACGCCGCCACCGTAGAGGCTTCCATCAAGAGCTCCTTGTTCAGGAGCTTCAATGCCCATCTGGGGAATGACCGGGGCGTACTCCCGCGGGCGTCCGCAGCCGGCGTGGGGGCGGAAAGATCAAACCGAATGTATCGGTGATCCGACAAAGATTCCGCCCCCCACCAACACTCTCCAGCCACGGATGCGATCCGCGATGGCAGAGCTCGCGAACGTAACGTCCACGATGGACTCGCCCTGCCATCGCACGCAAGTCGCGACCGAACCCCTGTTGAGTACCCAGAGGCCAGTCGCGACCGCCCACTCCTCCAGCAGCCTACCGCGAGGTGTAGAGCGGGGGAGCCCCAAGCGACAGATTTCGCATTGAGGTCCCCCGCGAGTATCACTGGACGGGGGGCGAAGCGGTGAGTAATCGCCTCGAGCCCGTCCAGGAACTGCTCAAACTCGACAATAGGCCGGCTTGGAGAGAAATACGCCCCGATCACGACGGTATCTAACATCGATACCGCGACGAACCCAGAACCCTTGGCCACCATTACCAAGGGCGGGATCGCCGCGGCTCTTCTGACATGTATGGCCGCCAAGCCGCAGTCGTCCCCAAACCAACAATCGTCGGCTGGGGGAACGAAATACGGCTCGGCGACCACGGCAACATCTATTGACCACTCCGCCATGCTCTGGAGCAGCATGTCCTGAGCCCCGGCGGAGTGGTTCAAGTTACCTTGGAGGAGGCGAAGGGTGTAGTCCATTAAGGTCGAACCACCTCCATCGCCTCCTCCCTTCCTCCATCGCCCCCGCTATCGGACGCCTGAGACGCCACAGCGGGGGCCGAAACGCCGGCCGGTGCTCCTCCGGCCGACTTCTTCTTTAGGCGCCGCTTTTGTTTGCGGCGCCTATTCCGCTCCGTGTTGGAGCCGGACGGGGAGCAAGCTTTGCCCCCCGCCCGGTGATCAGCCTTGCGCCCGGCCGCCGCGTACAGAGCGCAGTGCGGTGCGGCCGAGCCTTGTGTCCAGGTTGACCGCAGCGGAAGCAAAGTTCCCTGCGGTCAACCGTACTCGTGCACCTGGCGATGCTGTGTCCGGTGCCAAAGCACCGGAGGCACCGCCAGGCGCGCGACTCCAGCAGGCGCACGTGGGCCGCAATCCAGCCCACGCGCAACCTGCCAGGGTGATTTGCCGGTCTGCCCGGCGGGGGAGCGGCCAGGGAGGTGGCCGTCTCTACAGGGCATCGCGCCCACACCGAGCTGGCCCCGGAGAAGCCAGGGCGAAGTTCGCCCACGACAACGTTCTCCGGGGCGCATCCGCCCTGGGCCGCGATAGCCGCCGCCACCTCCTCCTTGGTGGCGCAGTCGTCCAGGCCGGTGATCCTGATCTCCGCCATTTTCACCGGCCTGTGGACACGCACCACCTCTTCCGGCCAGACCGCCCGGAGGCCCGCCATCAGACGGTCCGCGATGCCGGAACTTTCGGCACCGGGACACTCCAATAGACGAGCCCCGTTGGCGGTCGTGCGGAAGCGGAGGCCCTCCCCCGCTCCGATCTCCTCCAGATCGATAGCCGCGCGCGCCTGGGACATGACATTAGGGTATGTCATGCCCTTGGCTTCGCCGGCTGGCAGCAGCGTCACCACTACTGCCGCCGACTTCGGCGCGCGCGGCCCCTTCTTCTTCTTGTTCTTATTCTTCTTCTTGGCGGCCGGTGCTCGACCCTGCTGGGGAGCAGCCACGGCCGCCGTGGTCGTAGTCCGGTTGGTGGGGGTGACGGGCGCTCTACCCCTCTGGGGAGCTTCCGCCACCACCCGCGTCGCAGTCCGGTTGGTGGGGGCGGCAGGCGCTCGACCCCTCTGGGGAGTTTCTGCCGCCGCCCGCGTCTTTGCCTGTGAGGGGGCTGCAGGCCCTCCAGGTGGTGAGGCCTCCGCCGCCACCGAAGGGGCCGCAACCCTGGCCCTTTTATTGCCCCGCCGCACCACCTCTGTCCAAGCGTCGTCCATATTGGACGGCGCTGGCGGCAGCGGACGGGGCTTCGGTGCTGGGGCAACCGCCGCGCCAGCACCGCGTCCCTTCTTGGGGGTTGGGGTTGGCCCCGCGGGGGGCCGACGAGCCGACCGCCGAGTGGTGGGGCCAGGCGGGGTGGTGGTGGAGGGTGGCGCCGCGTCAGCAGCCGCAGTTGCAGCTGCAGCCGACGCAGCACCACGCAGGGCAGCGACTTCTGCCCTGAGTTCGGCAATCACCTTGCCGAACTCCTCCATCAGCTCCCGCCTGATGCGCCCCTCCAGCTCCGTCGCCTCCCGAATGTCCGCCCTCGTGCGGGGCGAAGGGTGGCGCCCGGAGCTCGCCGCCCCCTCAGGGGGCGGGGCCGACTGTATGTCACTGGCTGGAGCGGGGGAGGTCCGATGCGCCGCTGCATCCCCCGGGCGAGGGCCCGGTGTCGGCGTGCGCCGCTCCCTCCGCAGCGAGCGCGATGGCCCCTTCCGCTCCAGCGCCGCCAGCCTCACCTTGAGGGCGGCAATCTCTTCTTTATGCTGAGCGATCTCCTTTCGGGACCGCTCAGCCTCCACCTCCAATGCCGTGGCTCGGCTGATGGCCGCCGAGACCACCGGCATTAGCCTTTTGGCGTCGGCTGCGATACCCCGAAGCCTCCGCCCCTCCGCCTTTGCCCCCTTCTCCGAGTACCGCTTCGAGGCGTAGAGCGCCGTGCGCCTCATGCCCTCGAGAATGGCCGAGGGGCTCTCAACGAGTTCCCCGCCACTCGGAGCAGAGGCCACGGACGCCACCGAGGGCTGCGGTGAGACCGTAGAGTCTCGACCGAGCCCCGCGTCACTACCTCTGGCGGCCACCCGCCCGGAGTTCCTCGCCCTCCGCGGCCCCTTGCCGCCAGAGGACGATCCACTCCCCGAGGTCCTCCGCGCAACGGACTTCCGTTTGCGGAGGACCCTTCTCGCTTGCTCTCCAGAGCCAACATCGCTCGCGGCGCTGCTCGCCAGCGATGTCGGCTCTGGTCCCGCATCCATTCTTTCCTCGCCCGCCTCCGAGACTACCTCGTCCGCCCAATCGAACGGAACGATGCAGACCCGGGCCTCACGCCTTCCAGTGGCTCCATCCGTCGTAGGGGCCTGGTCGCCTACCCCTACGCGGGCATCGGTGGGAAATTTCACACTCGCGGGCCCGGATACCCGCGAGCGCCGGGTGCCTGGGGCCGGATCGTCCGGCAAGGCACTCTCATTATCGAACATTTTCATTATATTTTACAGTGGGGATTACTCGCACCGCTTTCCCAAGGCGGTGCGGTCGCACTTTCTGGGGGGGATTTAGTCCCCCAAGGCTCGCGATCGCCTGGGTGCAGGTTACCCGCCGCCTGCGGTTCGGCGTCCTCCTCCGGTGGCCCACCAGCCACCCTCCTCGTCCCCGAGGGCACCGCTTGCTTAACAAGCGGTGTGGGGAGAGGAGCTCCGTGTGGTCCTCTTAGTCGCGGCACCCCCTTGCTAGTTAAACACCTTGCGGTGTGCGAGGGTGCACGCTCCAGCCCACCGCCACGACAAGGCGGGACCACCGGGTGGGGTGCCATGACCCTTACGAAAACCTGACTGGTATTTAGGTATTATAGTACTATTGGTTTCCAAATGCACTAAGAGTAGATTAAGAACTACTCTTTCAAGCACCTTTGACAGCACTGGCAGGATGGAGATTGGACGGAGATCTTTTAATTCATTTACACTATTCTTTTTCGGTATAGGTGTTACGAGAGCATTCTTCCAACTTGAAGGAAAAGTGCATGTAGTGATTGACTTGTTTATGATATTAGTAATTATTGGGATAGTTGTGCCAATACTTAAAAGAATCATATCAATATTTAGGGTATCAGAGTCAGCCGCTTTTGTTTTAATATTTAGTAATCTTTTTTCCACTTCTATCTCTGTTGCTAGCTTTAGCTCGAACTTCTTTTGATTTGTATTCTGATTTATGAGAGACAACCTTTCTATATTATTCTCATCAAACGGCGGTAAGTCTAAGAAATGTGCATTTATTTTATTAGGATCATTAAGATGATCTGGTATGATTATTACTGACTTACTATTTACTAATGTTGATTTTTTTTATATTTTTCCATAGTAGTTTGGGCCTATTTATATTATTATTAATGTAGTAGTTAAAGTATGCTTTCTTTTCTCTCTCTCTTGTAGCTGTTACTAATTTTTTTAAGTTACGGTAGTATTCTTTTGAACTGTCTGATTTGATTTTGTGTGCTTTTATTAAGGCTTTCTCTCTAAGATGCATCATTAACTTAAGTGTTTCCGTTATCCAAGGCTTCGGGAGATCTTTATTGATTACCTTCTTAATTGGTGCATGAATGTCTAGTAGAGCCAAAATTCACTTAATCATCTCATCAGCACTGTTTAATTCATTGATATCTTTCCATGTAATTGACTGAAGGTCAAGAGTAAATAAATCTAAATTAATATCATGTAGTTTTCGTTTATATGTTATTGCTTTTTTGGTGATTTTTTGGCGTGATCGCTTAGATCCTTATTGTGCACTACTTGAATACCTTGGCATTTCATTGGTATATCTGTTAGCACAATGTCAATCAATGTTTCTGAGTGATCAGTTATCCTCATTGGTTCTTGAATTATTATTATTATTATTCCGTTAGCTCGTCTGCCTACGTGGCAATAAAAAAAAAAAAAAATTGTTCTAAGTTGTGTTGGTAACAGAATGTCATGAGGTCAATGGTTTATGGTAGATCTCTGTTACTGCAATTAATATTTAAATCACCAAGCATACAAGTGTAGGGGCAGTATGCCATGGCGTTGATAGATTCACTAAGACTGCTTAGGGCATCGCAGACACTAACACCCTCTGGTCGGTAGGCAGTGCCAACAGCCATTTTAGCTCCAGGCAAGAGCACCTCGAGCCATAATTGTTCAAGGATAGATGTTGGATGTTGTCTTACATGTGCTGTGATTCCTCTTTTTACATAGAAGCCAACACCCCCTCCCCTTCTTGTCCCAATTCTAGCTTTATGAATAAAATTATAGTTATTTATGGAAGGTGCAAGGCACTTTTCTCCCTCACTAATCCAAGTTTCATTGACGGCGAGGATATCAGGTTTATAATTTAAAATACTTACCAAGAGTTCATCTGTGCCAGTGTTTAGCGATCTAGCATTCAAAAGTCCTAGTTTCAACGAACAATAGTTTACATTATCACCTATTTTCTCCTGTAAAAAATTAAAATTAGTTTAATATATTGTAATATATTTTCTTTTATGGCTGGTTGCATGTGCACAAGATTGTGTGTATAACAGATATTAGTGAATATTGTGTATGTGTGTAGTGTATATAGTGTATTTGTAATGTGTATGTATGGGCTGGTGTGTGTAACAGTTTTAATTGAGATATATGATATGCGTAAATGGTGTATTTGTGTGCGGCTCAAGGTTGGATACCTATAGTTGAACAAAAACCAATAGTAACTATTATAAGCCAACTTCAGACTTTTCCAAAAATCTGTAACAGGTCACTCTCCTGGCACAACCTGCGCCTATTCTCACCTTGTTCTCGACTGACATATATTTTACCGCTGCGTGTCCATACATACTTATATTTAAGCTCTCGGGCCAAAGCACGGGCTCTTTGAAATAGGCGACGGTTGTGCCCGGTGAGACGTTCATTAATGTATATCGGACGTGTAGGTTCAGGCAGTTGCAACCCGCTGGAGTCCAGGCTGCGGCGGGTTCGTGCGGCGGTTAGGAGCCTACTTTTTGAATCCCGATGCACCAGTCGTACAGCAATCACTCTGGGCGGTGTACCTTCGTTTTCAGACCGCCTAGGTCCCACTCGCTCCGCGCTCACGACATCCCTCTCATCGATGCTCGTACCCACCTTGTTTGCCACCGCCATTACTAGATGCATAATATTTTCGCCGGGGGTTTACATACATCCTGATATCTCTATGTCATTTGATAGAAGAGATTGCTCCTGCTCGATTATTGTAGCATTTAACTTGACTATAGTGGCTTCTAGTTGTGCTGTGTCATTAGGAGAACTCATTTCCAGCTCGTTTACTCGGGTTTCCAGCTGCTTGATTAGAGAGCATTGTGCCTTGATAGTATCCAACATTGCATTTATCGTTTCCCGTAAACTAGTCATCTCGTTTTCAAATATTTCACTTATATGTTGCTTCAACTCACTCAGCAATAAATCATGACAGTGTTCAGGCGTAATGGTTTCGACAATTGTTGAGCCGAACGATTGTTGTGATGAAGTTTTCGTCCGTCGTGTAATATTCTCAGTATTACCCTCAATGTGCTGGTATTCCTTTATCATGACATTGAGTGAAATGTCGGGCATTTCAATATTCCTGATTGGTGTGTTAGTATTACCTGTCTTTGGTCTTTTGTTTAGACATCCAGGGCAGCTCCATTGATCTTTCTGCACAGATCTTGCATCGTAAATGAGAGTCCTTTTTGGAAATGCAATTTTGTCATCCAGCGCATTTTTGGGGAGTATTCATATCGATGTTAGTGAAGTTAGTCGCGTTTCCAGCCTCAAATAGCGCCCTCTTTTGAGTCTTTCTTAAAAGTTGATTATCGATTGTTTTGCAGTTGGTTCCTGGTTTTATTCCTAGGTGGCGTTTCTCTGAACAGATTTTAATAGTAGTAAACTGTTTTTGTTGGTTTTCGGTGTTACCACTAGATGACGCTGTTATTAATTTCTTTAGAGAATTTATAACTTTTGGTTTAAATTAGGTACTTATGTAAGGACTAACTCCGATAAAACACTTATTGGATCATCAGCAACAACGTCTGATGGAATCAACCAGGATCCAGTAGTATATTGAAGGTTTATTTGTCACACTTTGTTCCGCTATCACCTTGTTTTTTAAACACTCGTTTTTCACTTTGTATGATATATAAATTGAAATTTCTACAATATATTACGATTAACTGTTTATTTTTTTACGTTTACAACACTTTTCCTAAAGATTGTGCTCGTGCACCTGGCGATGCTGTGTCCGGTGCCGAAGCACCGGAGGCACCGCCAGGCGCGCGACTCTAGCAGGCGCACGTGCACAGCTATCCAGCCCACGCGCAACCTGCCAGGGTGTCCAGCCGGTCGTCCCGGCGGGGGAGTGGCCAGGGAGGTGGCCGTCTCAACGGGGCATCGCGCCCAAGCCGATCTGGCCCCGGAGTAGCCGGGGCGAACCTCGCACACGACCACGTTCTCCAGGGCACATTTGCCCTGGGCAGCGATAGCCGCTGCCACCTCCTCCCTTGTGGCGCAGTCGTCCAGACCGGTGGTTCTGACCTCCACCATCTTCACTGGCCTGTGGACGCGCACCACATCCTCCGGCTAGACCGCCCGGAGGCCCGCCATCAGGAGGTCCGCGATGCCGGAACTATCGGCACCTGGACACTCCAGCAGACGAGCCCCGTTTGCGGTCGTCCGGAAGCGGAGGCCCTCCCCCGCTCCTATTTCGCCCAAGTCGATGGCCGCGCGCGCCTGGGCCATGACATTCGGGTATGTCATGCCCTTTCCTCGCCGGCTGGCAGCAGTGTTACCACCGCCATCGTCCGGCAAGGCACTCTCATTATTGGACATTTTCATTAGTTTTAACGGATTTTTTGGGTGATTACTCACACCACTTACCCAAGGTGATGCGGTCGCTTTTTCTGGGGGGTATTTGGTCCCCCAAGGCTCGCGATAGCCTGGGTGCAGGTTATGCGCCACCTGCTGTTCGGCGTCCTTCTCCGGTGGCCCACTAGCCACCCTCCTCGTCCCCGAGGGCACCGCTTGCCTAACAAGCGGTGTGGGGAGAGGAGCTCCGTGTGGTCCACTTAGTCGCGGCACCCTCTTGCCAACAAAACACCCTGCAGGGTGCGAGGGTGCACGCTCCAGCCCACCGTCACGACAAGGCGGGACCACCGGGTGGGTATAGTTTTCACTTGGAAATACGTATTAAATATATTTTTTTTTAGATTAATTTACGTGGACACGATCTATAGCATGACACAGTAGCGCCCTCTCTAGTGGGTGAAATACACAGGTAAAATACCTGGGTATTATCTTCGATAGTGCTATGACCTCTCGTCAGAACATCAAAACCGTCCGCAATCGCGCCGCGGCAGACTCAACCCCATGATCTGCAAGCGTAGTAAGCTGTCACTTCGTAATAAGTTGACACTTTACAAAACGTGCGTTAGGCCTATTATGACATATGGTAGCGCGGAGTTCGATTATGCGGCTCGCACTCATATCAACTCCCTTCAGATCTTGCAGAATAGATTTCTGCGTAAAGCCGTCGGCGCTCCATGGTATATGCGTAACGTCGATCTTCATGGCGATTTCGATCTCGTCCCTATCACACAATTTTTGAAGGAAACTTCCGAGCGTTACTTCAAAAAAGCAGAGGACCATTCCAACCCTCTCATCGTAGCCGCCGCCGACTACGAACCTGATCCCGCGCACGCTGAGAAATGGTGCCGTCGTCGTCCGCGGCACGTCCTCACGGACCCTCCCAACAAGTTATCGGCGCAGCTCGCTGTCAGCGCTAGCACGACAGCTCGAGACGATGCGTTGGCTATCTCGTTCGCCGCCGTCGAACTCGACGCAGAGTTCGGCATTCTACTTGAACCATCATCATCAATTAATCCTCTTTGTCATGTTTAATTCTTACTTGTTATGTTTGATAATAAGTAAATTTAGATCCTTTGTTTTATTCTCGCCTACCCTCTGAGTTTCTTGCTGGTTCTTCTCAGTTGGGTCGCGTTCCGAACCAGTAGTAAATTCATGATGCGCTAATAAGTTGGTTTCGGGCAACTGTTAGTATTCCCATCCTATGTTATACTCAGCCGAGCCCCTCTTGAGCTCGCACCCCATCATGGTGAAGCTGTAAAGGCTCCCAAGGGCCAACAGCGATTCCTCCATCAAAAAAAAAAAAAAAACCACGACAAAGATCAGATGGCGACTGAAGTTGTCGAATGTGAGATCGTCGAGCATACGGATCGGTATTTCAGAACCTCTTGTATCAGTCTTAGTGGACCAGTTCGTATGATGTCCATTTAAATCGCCTGCTAATAATGTTTTCCTAGTCTTTAAATTAAATATTTAATTCTAGTCACTTAACGATGTTCTAACTGTCGGTGGACAGTAAACTGAAATTATATTTTCTAGGTGTTTACAGTCCCACCCGGTGGTCCCGCCTTGTCGTGGCGGTGGGCTGGAGCGTGCACCCTCGCACACCGCAAGGTGTTTAACTGGTAAGGGGGTGCCGCGACTAAGAGGACCACACGGAGCTCCTCTCCCCACACCGCTTGTTAAGCAAGCGGTGCCCGCCCTATATGAAATCTAAAGACCCCAATGATATAAACAATTCATCCAAATACAGACCAATCACATGCCTACAAACTATATACAAAATTATGACTTCATGTATAACAGAATCTATTTACAAGCATATCAACAAAAATAATATTTTAACTGAAGAACAAAAAGGCTGTAGAAAAAATAGTCAAGGGTGTAAAGAGCAACTTATTATAGACTCAGTAATTTCTAAACAAACTATGAGTAAGAACTGTGATATAATATTCACCATGTATATAGATTACCAAAAAGCATTCGATTCCGTACCTCACTCCTGGCTCCTGTATGTGCTAGACTTATATAAAATTCACCCCACACTTGTTCAATTCTTAGAACATGCTATGCAACAATGGTCAACCGTAATAAAACTATTCAAAGAAGGAAACCCCATCCAATCTGAACCAATAAAAATACGCAGAGGATTTTTTCAAGGGGATGCTCTAAGTCCTCTATGGTTCGGCGGAGCAGTACGGCTTCACGGGACGCCACCTTGGGATCTGGAGGCGGAGGCGCTCGCCGACGACTATCGTTGGCGCTGCGACCTCCGTGCTCTGGGTGTCGTGCGTCCCCTCAGAGCCGCGGTACGGGACCGGAAGGCCCAATCTCGGCGGTCCGTGCTGGAGGCTTGGTCAAGGCGCTTGTCCAACCCCAGCTGGGGCCTAAGGACCGTCGAGGCGATGACGAGGTGTCATCATTGTACGAGCGACCTGGACACGGCAGAGCATACGCTCGCTGTCTGCCCCGCATGGGAGGAGCAGCGCCGTGTCCTGGTTGCACAAGTGGGGCGGGACTTGTCGTTGCCGGGCGTCGTGGCATCGATGCTCGACGACGACGAGTCCTGGAAAGCGATGCTCGACTTTTGCGAGTCCACCATCTCGCAAAAGGAGGCGGCGGGGTGGGAGAGGGAGAGCTCTTCCCTCCCCGATCGACCCCGGCTGGGCTCCCCCGGGCTGGCCCTGGGCCGGCCTGGGCCGAGGGAGGGCCTACATCACACGGCCCCATCTCGGCGGGCTTTAATTGGCCCGTCTACCGAGTGAGCCGGTGGTCGTTTCACCGACGGCTGCCGGTTCGACGTCTGGGGGTGACGGGGCGATACGTGAGCGACAATCGCGAACGCGTCCTGTCCTGTGTAATAAACACCCTTTTGACAAAATACAGAAAACACCACCCACGAGCTTGCGTTCAAAGACTCACTCTCCCAAGAAAGGAAGGTGGTCGTGGCTTAATAGATGTTCAGAATTTGCACAATAAACAGATAACCACAATGCGCACTTACTTTAGAAATCACACTACTAAATCCGTCCTACATAAAACAATAGCAGAATTAGATATTAAACTAACACCACTGAATCTATCTAACTGTACACAACAAAAAAATGAAAAATTATTAACTAACGATCAAAAGCTTGATGCTTGGATTCAAAAGTCTCTCCACGGTAGACATCGGCAAGATTTGCTAAATGTTAACATTGATAAAGAAGCATCAAATGCGTGGCTTACACGTGGAGAGCTTTTCCCTGAAACTGAAGGGTTTATGATTGCTATCCAGGATCAGACGATAGATACGAAAAATTACAGAAAACATATCATTAAAGACAGATCCTTAAGATCTGATATTTGCAGACATTGTTATAGCAGCTCTGAAACCATACAGCACATCACTGGAGCTTGCAAATCTATTACGCAAACAGACTACAAACATCGTCACGACCAGATAGCTGCCATTATACATCAATATCTCGCACACAAATACTCACTTATCACAGAAAAAGTACCTTACTACAAATACACGCCACAAACGATATTAGAATCTCAGCATTGTAAACTATATTGGGATCGCACAATAATAACTGACAAAACCATATATTACAATAGACCTGATATTCTACTTCACGATAAAGACCGAAATATTATATACCTCATAGATATAGCTATACCCAACACACACAATCTCACATCTACACATACAAAAAAAATAACCAAATACACAGAATTATCAATAGAAATAAAAAATCAATGGAAAGTTCAAACCGTAAAAACCATACCCATAGTTCTTTCATCCACTGGTGTTATACCACAAACATTGCATACCAGTCTTTCATTACTAAACATTCATAAATGAACATACACTCTTCTACAAAAGGCAACCATACTAAACACATGCAGAATTGTAAGAAAATTTCTGTCACTAAATAAACTTTTTTTTTTTTTTTTGGTCTATGTTATTTTCATTATTTCTCCACCTCAAGCTTGGTCAAAAGCCCGCTGAGGTGGTAAACCCCAAATGGATTGGGAGCACATAGTTGATTTATACGTAAATAATAATAATAATAATAAAGCCTTTATTTCGGATATTATGCATACAAAAAAACTTACTATAGTAACTTATATACTACTACTAATACTAGTTTCTAATTTAATCCGTTTGCCTTAATTTGGCAAAGGCCTCTTCCAACTTTCTCCATTCGTCTCTGTCTCTTGCCTTTCTTGACCATAAATTTCCTGCTATAACTTTAATGTCGTCTTCCCATCTCTGAAAAGGTCTTCCGCACTTTCGTTTTTTGTGTCTAAGATACCAGTTTGTAATTTTTTTGCTCCATGTTTCATTACCTCTTAGCATGTGGCCTGTCCACCTCCATTTATTCTTTTTTATTACTACTCGGACGTCATCTACTTTCGTAGTATTTCTTAAATTTGTTTTCCGTATTTTTTCGCTTTTTTTGATGTTTAACATGCTTCGTTCCATTGAACTCTGGCACACTTCTAACATTCTATAATGAGTTTTTGTCAGGGCCCATGTTTGGCATCCATACGTCAACACCGGAAGAATGCATTGTAAAGTTTCCTTTTAATCTGGATACTCGTCTTTTTGTTTTTCATTATTTCCTTAAAAGTCCAATATCTCTTCCAAGCTTTCCCTATTCTTGTTTTCATTTCTTTCTGAGTTTGACTTAATGGCGAGATAACCTGGCCGAGATACGTATATTCTTCAACGTATTCGATTGGATTTCCATTTACTACTATAGGTACTTCTTCATTGTTAGTCATGACTTTAGTTTTGAGAGAGTTCATTGACAAATGAAATGAAATGAAATTATTTATTCTCAACGTTAATGAAATTTTCATGCTTGTTGATGTCAAAAGGCTACCACCAGTTCGGAAAAAGAAAAGCCACTGTCCTGAGAAGAACTGGCAAGAAACTCAGCGGGCATGTCTTTTTTTGTATTATTTTTCTGTTTTTTTTTTAATCTTTTCAACTCAATATTACAATTTTTTGTTACATATTTGACCTAAAAACGAAAGCTTCATTCCCACTTAGTGTAGTCCTCTAGAAAATCACTAATTGTATAATAAGCTTTACTGCACAAACGATTTTTCACAACTTTTTTAAATATATGCGTATTAAGACTTTGAACGTTAAGTGGAATCTTGTTGTAAAGGCATATCGACAAAGTCACAAATGATTTATTGATTTTGCGTAAACGAGTTGCTGGTAAAGCAAGCTTGTGTTTGTTCCGGGTATTAAAGTTGTGCAAGTCTGAAACTTTGGGGAAATCATCAATATTTTTCCTTACAAACATTACGTTCTCTAAAATGTATTGGGATGCAAACGTTAGAATATTTATTTCTTTAAACTTGTCCCTCAAGGATTCTCTTGGGTGCATATTATAGATTGCTCGAATGGCTCTTTTCTGTAGAACAAAAATCATTTGAACGTCGGCAGCATTACCCCAGAATAAAATACCATAGGACATTACACTATGAAAATAACTAAAATAAACTAAACGAGCAGTATTTTCATTTGTATATTATAATCTTATTTTTTTAACCGCGTATGCTGCTGAGCTAAGCCTACTAGCCAACTTACATATGTGAGGGCCCCACTGCAATTTGGAATCTACTGTTATACCAAGAAAAACTGTAGACTCAACAAGCTCCAATGCCTCCCCACTCACCATAACATTACTTTCGACCTGTTTTACATTTGGTAAGGTGAATTTAATACATTTAGTTTTCTTACTGTTCAACAAAAGATTATTGACGCTAAACCAGTTCAGTATGCGGGAGATGGCATTATTCACGTCGTCATAGTCATTCATCTGACGTTTGATTTTGAAAAGTAAGGATGTATCATCAGCAAATAATACTATCTCATGCCGGCATTCCACAAAACTAGGTAAGTCGTTTATATAAACAAGAGACAAGAAAGGACCCAGAATAGATCCCTGAGGGACTCCCATTTTTAAAGGTACGCCAAAAGACCGCTTTCCTTTAACATCAACTTTCTGTATTCTTCCGGATAAATATGAGTCAATAAGATCTAACGAAGAATCCCTAATTCCATAATGGCGTAGTTTCTTTAATAATGTTTCGTGATCAACGCAATCAAAAGCCTTAGATAAAACGCAAAAGACTCCAAGAGCATCATGCGACTCTTCCCAAGCCTCAAAAATATGTCTTATTAAATTTGTACCTGCGCCTATAGTAGAACGACCCCTAGTAAAACCGTGTTGTTTACTGTGTAGCAGGTTATTTAAATTGAAATGATTAAGTAGCTGTTCTAAGATCACTTTTTCAAAAATTTTACTAAATGAAGGTAGCACTGAAATTGGTCTAAAGTTGGAGGGATCCGAGGTGCTACCGGATTTAAATAATGGTATCACTTTACTATATTTCATTAGATCAGGAAACACACCCAATTTTATACAATCATTAAATATTGTTGCAAGGTACGGTGCAATTACCACAATAATAGGTTTTATTACTTTGACCGATATTCCCCAAAGATCAGGAGTTTTTTAACATTAATTTGTTTAAAATTTCTCATTATGTCCATAGCACTAACATTTCTAAATTGAAAACTAACTCCACATTTATTAACATGTTCTTTTAATAACGATTCAGCAACACTGGGAGAAGAAATAAGAGACTTTGTAGTGGAAACTGGAATATCTGCAAAATAATTTTCAAATATATTAGCAATTTCTTGTTGCGTGTTTATTATTTTATCATTAATTTTTAACGCAAATTTAGTATCAACGTTTCTTACATTTCCTGTTTCCCGATTAATTATATTCCAAGTCATTTTAATTTTGTCTGATGCATTGTTAATCAGATTAGACAAATGTAGTGACTTAGCCATAGCACAAACTTTTCTAAAAATTTTTGAATAATTACGAACATATTTTTTAAAAGATTCACTACTATTATATGCTTTTTCAGAATAAAGATCATATAATTTTTGTCTACTTCTATGAATTCCAACAGTCGCTCATTCATTAAAAGAACTTTTACCTTTTAAGTTAATCATTTTTGGTGTAAAAACAACACTAAATTCTTCGTTAATCATGTTAAAGAAAGTTTTATAGAAAACATCTGGATTTTTATTGTAATTTAAGTATGACATTTTCTTAACAATGTTAATTCTAAAACTTTCCATGCGACTATCGCTGATTGGAACAAACTTAAGCTTTTTTATGTCATCAATATCTGAGCATGACTTAGTTGTAAAAGATAGAAACTGTCCACTGTGATCTGAAGTCAGCTGATTAATTACATTATAATTTCGTATCTTTTTTAAATTTGTGAAAATATTATCTATACAAGTTGCTGTTGATTCAGTAACTCGTGTTGGCTCAAGAAATAAATTTGTAAGGTTATATGACTTTAACAATGTTGTGAACCTAATGGTGGTATTAGTATTTTCTAAAAGGTTAATGTTAAAGTCACCACAAATGCAAATACTTTTACTAGTTGCAGAGAGTTTTACTAGTATATTTTCCATTATATTTTCAAAGTTATCATAATGTGAATTTGGAGGTCGATATGCAGTTACTAAAATGAAGCTATCGAATTCAACCGAGGCCACTTCAATGGTTCGTTCTTCAGAGAGATCGACAATATCGGAGCGTTCTTTACATTTGATATTCTCACTAACAATAATAAGTGACCCGCCACGAATTGCTTTCTCCCTGCAGAAAGAACTTACAACCTTATAACTATCAAAATTTAATAACAGTTCGTGTTTTCGAAACCAATGTTCAGTTATACATAGAATATTAATTTTATTGTGCTTTAAAAACAAATCAATTTCAAGTTCTTTGCCTTTCATACCCTGTATGTTTTGATGAACCAGATTTATTACATTAGTTTTACATGAAGCATTGCTGGTAGTTAGGCTGCGTCTAGTATCATTTATTATGATGCCAGAGCTTAACTCTTTTGTCTTTAAATTAAGTTTAAATTTGTTGAGTCAGATTTCAACTTGTCAATAACATTAATTTTCCCCTGCTCAATAGAAGCAGGCTGTGGGTGAATTAATTTTAAAGAAGAACCATTAGTACTAATACTAAATTGGTCATTAATATTATATGCTACCAAAGTAGCTAAATGTCGTTGTGTAAATTTGGATACATACATGGTATCTTGTGTCAATTTAAATCTATTAACAAATTTAGCCATGTCAATTAATAAGATTCCACTACAATTATGTGTAGCATTGTACATGAACATATTTATGTTAAAAATACACTGATTATGTGCTTTGTCTAGGTTACTACAGTATGGGAATGTACATAAAATAATTTTACATTTTTTCTCCGATTGCAAATCAACCAGAAATCGAATACTGTAGTCCAATGATTTTTTGCTAACATTGGCATGACTACCTACCATTATTACAATTGTAGTTAGAGCGTCACAATGAATTGACTTCAATTTAGCAACTATATTACAGAAGGGCATACCTGGGTAACACATATTAACAACCTTTTGTTTAAGGCTCATTGCTAACATTGGACCAAAACTAACACCTATCTTATCGGATAACACTACAGTCTTTCTACACGACGTCGGAATATCGGTGACAACCGGGACCACTTCCCGTCGCGTCAAAGGCGAGCATGGTTCCTCCTCTGCTGCGATGTGGTGCGCAAGCGATGCAGGGCGGGGACACGCAACCGGTACTTGCGTGGCAGGCGGCGCGTCGGCGGTTTCGTAGGGCGCCGACGCAGGTGTAGGGGAGACGCGGCGACGGCGACGGCGAGTGCGACGGGAATGACTCGCTGCGGGACGTGCTTCATCAGTCGTGTGTGCCACACATCCCGAGTGGTCAGAATCGATCGGGGTAGTGTGGTTTTTCGTCATGTTAGATTCAACATCGACTTGCACTGTGTAGGTGATATCAGTGCAGTCGACCTCTGTAGTTCCGGCGATGCTGGTCCTCATCGTCTCCAATCTCGTGGTGTTGTTGTCAATCAGCTGATCCATTTCTAAGCCCAAATCATGTATTTGCATAATTGATAAATTGAACTCATGCAACTCGGCAGTTAACTTGTCAATGTCAGCTTTGTCTTTGTCCCAATCTCTCTTGTTCTCTTTAATTTCTTGCTCTAACAATTTTATCTTGTTTTCTAAATTTATTTTATTTTGTTTCAGCTTAATAGCATGTTTATTTTTCTTATTTGAGTGTTTAGTTTTCGTTATAATTTTGTTAATTTTAAGGATCGACTTTCTACTAGCTGGACCTTGATCTTTTTTTTTTGCACAAATTTTATCAGCATTGGTGTGTAATGCATCCAGGTCCATGTTTTCTAATTCTTCATACAAACTTCTGGTCCTCGTGACAGTTGGCTCAGTGAGTTGCTGTGCTTGTCCTTCTTGCAGTCTTTGCATGTCATTATAGGCATCAGCAAGTTGATGTTCTAGTTGAGATATTTTTTGTAGTGCTTTTTCGTACTGACTACTGAACTCATCGTAGTGTTCCAGTATGTGTTGCAACTTGTCTCTCTCCTCTCGGACACCTTCAAGTTGCTCGTCAAGTTCAGTCAGGGTACTTTTCAATGTTAAATAGCGATTGTTAACATTTTCAATTTCGAGCTCACTTTCGTCACGTTCTTGGAGAAGCCTTTCATTCAAGTCTCTGCTTGCTCTGAGGTCCTCCATTGTAGTCTTCAATTTGAGCTCCAGCTCCTGAACGTGCGTCTGACGTGTAGTCACTGGCATGTTTATGTTTTGTGAGCTGAAACACAAGGAAGAATGATAATCCACAGTACAGAAAATAAGTTTATAGAGGAAAATAAGTTTTAAATTTATAAAAAAATAATTTTCACTTTTAATTTAGTAGTGCCTATAGAGAACAAAAGATAATAATATAATTTTATTTAAAAAATATAAAAATTAAAAATTTACTTAATGATTAAATCAAATTTATCAATACCAACTTAAAGAAACTAACTAAATTTACCGATAAAAATTTATTTGTCAATATTAATTTATAACTTTTAGTATTGCTATTGTTATTATATACATTGGAAATTTTATATATGTTTCACAGTTGTAAGTACAAACAAATAGGTGTTGTAAATTTCAATTTATAATAATAATATGTAGCTGTCAATTCAGAAACAATGGAATACTGGGTCCCCACAAGTAGCACCCGTTCACGAGTTAACGTGAGAGTCAGCCATCACCTTCCTCAACCACTATAGAGGGAAGTAGGCGACCCGGCTCCCAACGCCACCACAAGCCAAGACCGTCCAGTGAGCAAACCAATGTCTCCGTCTCAACAACCACACGCCAAAACGTTTTTTGTTTGTACAAACAACAATGGTTATTATGATATTATAAAGTATATTATACGAATATTATGTAGGATTGAAGATATAATAACACGATGTACTTTATAGTGTTTGTTATATTTTATTAGATCATTTATTTGTTACAACACACTAAGATTTAATCGAAATGAGCAATAAATTAATAGTAAATAGAACAGGGACTAGAATAAAAGTAGTGAATAGATAGGAAATATGAAACTGAATCTAATGGAAGTTAGAGTGGAAGGCAATCCAGCCTTGCGACTTTCATTGTCAAGATCTTGTATCATATTCGTGAAATCAGTTGGATTATCCGATAGAATCACGAGATCATCGGCAAATCTCAAATAATTCAGATTTTCTCCATTTATATTTAAGCCATATGTTTCCCACTCCATACCACGAAAAATTTCTTCTAATACTGCTGAAAACAGTTTGGGTGATAGAGGATCCCCCTGCCGTACTCCTCTCTGTATTCTAAATTCTTGTCCTTCCCTTTCTAATTTTACCTTTGCAGTACTGTCTCTGTAAATATTTGTAATGATCCTTATATATTTTTATTACTCCATGTGATTGATTTATTTCTAGCGTTTTTTTAGTATTGTACCCTTTTTCGTTGAATACTTTGGAATTCAATAATGTGTCTGCGCTATCTTCGTCGCTAAAATGGATGTAAACTTTATAGGAGTTTATGTATTTAACCCTAGATACATCTCTAATACCCTCAGATTTCATCATTTTTGCGAGTCCGAATTGTTTAGGTAGCTTTTCGGAGCAGGTAATACTGACTTCAATTCTATCTTCTAGGATTCTGGTAAGTTCTTCATCATTTACAGCACGTCCAAGTCTATTCGCGTTACGTCCCACCGTTGTCCAAATCTCTTCTGTGTTGACTTCCCGTCATCGTTTTGTAGGTCTTCCCGCTTCGATCTGGATGTCTTGCTCCATGTTAGAGCGATTCGTATGCTCGACGATCTCACATTCGACAACTTCAGTCGCCATCTGATCTTTGTCGTGGAACACACGTCTTACGGATGTTAAGTCATCATTCATTAAACGGCAACAGTATGTATCTGTTGCACATAACGAACAAAAGAACAGCGTAAACACGCCAACAACGATAAAACCGGTTCGCTAAGTAAACAAAACCGATAGACACGTCGTACTAAATGCAGCGCCCGCGCGCGAGTGTGGTGATTTAATACTATTTATTAAACACGATTTCGAATGAAATGACGCAGAAGATCAAAGTTTCATATTCGTTGCATAGCGTTCCAACTGGACTGAGGTCGAGAAACTCGACGAAATGTTCGATTGTGTCTAAAAAAAAACAACGGTTTTCTGCCTTTAATATAATATAACTGTTTAATTCACATTGTCACAAGAAGGTCTTCACAGCGCGAAGGTTTCGGTAACCGAAGGTTGATTTTTCATGTACTGCTTTTTCTATTTTTATTACTGGTCATTATTATTTTATCTATATTTTATACTAGATGACCCCCGCAACTTCGTCTGCGTCACAAAGGGGTTCAAACAGTACTCGCAATGTTGTTATTTGCGCGGATCGCGTTGGGTATATTTTTTTGCGTTTTATACTCGTCATAACTTCTCAACGAAAAGTCCGATTGGAATAAAACAAAAAGTAATTTACTTCTAGTCCTAGTAAATTAGTCTAGTAGATTAGCTGCTTCCAGTGCCAGAGCCATCTCCACCGCTTTCCTGTAGTCGATGTTCCTTTCCGCAAATATCCGTGATCGCATAACTTCGTTACATAGCCCAGATACGAATTGGTCTTGCAAATTTACTTCTAAATTATTTTTGAAGTTAGTTGTCGCGAGATGTTTCAAATTATGTAGGTAGTCGTTAAGCAATTCGCCTATTTGTTGTCTTCGTAATCGAAAAATGTGACTGTTTCGACTTCATATAATTCAAATCGCCGCCTATTTGTGTACTTTGAATGTAGAATTCAAATTTCGAACAAGGGCAACATTTTTGTTGTTCTATGCGCGGGTATCAAGAAAAAAACGCCTGACGATGACATACACCTTTTGTCTTCGGCCATTACGCGAAAGATTCAAGCATCGTACGGAGCACTAATTCGAACGCAATGTTTACGGGCACTACTTATTTTATTAACCTTATCAAGATCATCGTAAAACGTTGTAAAACCATCGACCAGTGTGTTTTTTTTTTTTTTTTTTTTTTTGAGTTGGAGGAAATCACCGGATCCCCGCCCGCCCGAACCCAGCACGGGGTTTGGAGGGACGGCGCGACGCGTTACGCCCAAGGCACTCTTTCCCGTCGCTCCGTCCCCGGACCCCGAACCGGTAGCCGCCGGCGAATACGGCCACCGGCTCTCTCGGTCGGCGGGCTTTCCGAAGCCCGCCAAGATGGGACCGCGTGTCACCCTCCCGCGGAATACCCCGCTGGGTCAGAACCAGCGTGAGTCGGGGAGCGCGGTCTACCATCCCCCGGATGCTCTAGCGTTAAGGGCGTGTTGAGCGAGACACGGCACCTTCTTGGGTCCCCGCTCGCACTCACATGCGTTGGGGACCCGAAACTCTTAGGGGGCCAGATTCCGGGCGAGATCCCGGTCCCGGCCCCCTGCTCAACGGCGGCGGGTTGGCAAGTTGAGAGCGGCGTACAGCCTCTCTCTCTCAGCCCCCGCCACCTGCTTCTGCGAGATGGTGGACTCGCAGAAGTCGAGCATCGCCTTCCAAGACTCGTCGCTCTCGAGCATCGACGCCGCGGCGCCCGGGAGCGACAAGTCCGGATCTATTTGTTGGACCAGGACACAACGCTGCCCCTCCCATGCGGGGCAGCGCGCGAGCGTATGCTCCGGCGTGTCCTGGTCACATCCCACGCAATGATGGCACCTCGCCGTCGGCTCAGCCCTTATCCGGTGCAGATACCGACCGAAACACCCGTGCCCGGTCAGCATCTGCACCATCCAAAAGGTGAGGCGTCCTTCGCCACGACCCACCCAATCATCAAGGATCGGGCGGATCGCTTCGACGGTCCGTAGACCCCAGGCGGGGTTAGCGAGACGTCGCTTCCACGCCTCGGCCACGGACCGCCGAGATTGGACCTTCCGATCGCGAACCGCTTCCCGCAGGGGACGCACCACGCCCCGGGCGCGGAGGTCGCATCGCCAGCGATAGTCGCCAGCCAGCGCCTCCGCCTCCAGCTCCCAGGGCGGCGTCCCCGCCGACCAGTGTGTTACTGTGTGTCGCGGTCACCAAGATTGGAGCCAGGAGCCGTCATCGTAATCTATCCAGGTAGGTGCGCATTGTATGTTACGGGTTTGGATTTTCATAGGAACGTACATTTAATTGAGCGGCGATAGTCATTTTATTTCGCAATAATTGATTTTCGACCCTGTGTCCGGGAACGGGTTATAACACTCTTTCTCCCACAGATTTCTGGTGCCGAAACCCGGAACGGTAAACGTAATACATACATAATACATATTGGTATTTTCTAAGTGCATTCTTTGATATAAAATTCGTTAACTTATATAGGTTGACAACTTCAATTCGAGTGAACCGTACTTCTGAATTTTAGTCTTACATTTTTATTTTCACAAAATCGATAACCATACGCTAGGATAATTTTTATTTTCAAGATCATATAAACAATCAAAATATTTATCGGTGTTTAGATAATTTATCGGCTTGGAATATTTTTTTTTGAATATTCTTTTTTCTAACGATATCAATACAAACGTCAAATAAACGTGATCAAACATTCTAAAACATTTTCATTTTTAATTAGTAACAAATTTCTTTTATTGAATCATTGTCTGCGGTAACCGCCATCGAGCAGTCAGGGTATAGTGCGCTGCCATTTCTACCTACAATTTAAAACATAAAGTATATTATTATAACCGTTATTACTTCGGTTATTTGTGATTTTTGTCTTTTTACAACAATTACCGATTAAGTTGTTTGTCTGTAGTTCATTAATCTAACAAGTAAATCATGTCGTTTTGTACTAAGTCGAAACGGAAATCTATTCATGACAAATCTAAATCAATTGAGGAAGCCTTTTCATTAAGTGATTTGCCATCGTTGCGTAGAAAAAGTACAATTATTTTCACCCGCGTTGCTAAGGCGTTAGAGGTGGGTTCCTCAGCTTCGCTTTCGAATCGTGAATTGTTCATTTCGCACTATGCTGATATAAAGGCCAATGCACATAAATTCGAAGAATTACATTTTTTAATCATTGATTTTTCTGATCGATCCGACGAAGATCAAAATATACAAGAAACTTTTGATGAAATGTACTTTAAAATTAAATCAATTTATCGTAACTTAACAAAAGGAGAAATTAAATTTTCGACGACCGACCGATGTCGAGCGACACCGCCAAGGCCACCCCGCCCTGTGATACGGCTTCATTTGAGAGGGCCCGCACGCGAAGGATCGCGTCCACGGTTGAGCGGCCCTCTCTGAAGCCGTACTGCTCCGCCGACAGGTTGGGTCCAACCCCGACCAGGTGCTGGACGATGCGGGCAGCCAGAATGCGTTCCAGCAATTTGCCCACCTCGTCCAGCAGCACGATAGGACAGTATCCGTCGGGCGCCCCTCCTTCCTGAGAAGGACGAGTCTACCCTCTCGCCACAGCGAGGGAAACCGTCCTGACTCGAGGCAAGAGTCGTAAAGCCTCAAGAGTCGGTCCCCTAGGGCATTGATGGCCAAGGCCAGGACCCGGCCATGGATGCCGTCCGGTCCGGGTGCCGTGTCTTTGGCACTCATCCTGACTACGGCCACGCGGAGCTCCTCCCCGGTGATGTGGGGCACCTCAGCAGGGGCCTCGCCGCCGGTATCATCCGGCAGCTCACCCATAGCAGGCGGGATAAATCCCTCCTGCTCCTGCGGGAACAGTGTCGTAACAATGTCCCGCAGCTGCTGAGGCGGTAGACGCTCAGTTATGGGGAGCGCCCATGGGCGCACCTTGCCGCGCACCATCTTGTATGGGCGCCCCCAAGGGTCTTCCTCGAGCGTCTCTAAAAGGCGCTCCGCGTGCTGGTCCTTGGCCATCTTGATGGCCAGCCGCATGGCTACCCTCGCCTCTTTGTATAAGCCATGCAGCCGGTCCTCCTCCTCCGCAAAGGCAACGGGATCGTTGCGACGTGGAAGGCGGCGACGGCGGTGTCGTGCGCACTGGCGCCTCGCCCGGACGCATACAGTTCTGAGCTGCGCTATCTCGGGCAACCACCAGTACGTTGACTTCGTGGGAGACCAAGGGCCGACCCGGGGCATCGAACGGCAACGCCGCCACCGTAGAGGCTTCCATCAAGAGCTCCTTGTTCAGGAGCTTCAATGCCCACCTGGGGAATCAATGCCTACCGGGACGCACTCCCGCGGGCGTCCGCAGCCGGCGTGGGGACGGATAGATCGAACCGAATATATCGGTGATCAGTGAGATGGAGGACGAGGCGGCGAGTAATAATCGCCTCTAGCCCGTCCAGGAACTGCTCAAACTCGACAGTAGGCCGATTCGGAGAGAAATACGCCCCGATTACGACGGTGTCCCAGATCAATACCGCGACGAAACCAGAGCCCTTGGCCACCATAACCAAGGGCGGGATCGCCGCGGCTCTTCTCACGTGTATGGCCGCCAGGCCGCAGTCGTCCCCGAACCAACAATCGTCGGCTGGGGGAACGAAATACGGCACTGCAACGTCGAGTGACCACTCCGCCATGCTCTGGAGCAACATGTCCTGAGCTCTGACGGAGTGGTTCAGGTTTCCTTGGAGGAGGCGAAGGGTGTGGTCCATTAAGGTCGTACCACCTCCATCGCCTCTCCCCCTCCTCAATCGCCCCCGCTATCGGGCGTACAATTCTCAGTGAAATTGCAAAAGTATTCGATCCACTAGGATTTTTGTCTCCCCTCACAGTAAAGATTAAATGCCTGATACAACAGTTATGGATAGCGGGTATCGGTTGGGATGACAGACCTCCATCGAATATTGTTGAACTATGGAATAATTATCAGTCGGAACTTCATGAAATGAAATGAAATGAAATGAAATGAAATGAAATGAAATGAAATTTATTTACTTAAAAACTTTGGTTTTGGGATTAACATTGATCCCCGCACTAGGTAAAACCTGTATTGCGGGCGATACGAGCGTTTACATATTATTATATCATAGCTTAACCTAAAGTACGCCATCGTCACCTCATAAAAGTAGACAAAAAATAAAATGATATTAACTAAAAATTTAAAAAGAAATAACATGCAACAACACATATAAATATTGACAAAAAACAAGAAAAGAAAGGTTTGCATGTGTGTGTAAGTGTTAAAGTATGTGTGTGCGTGTGTTTGTGTTTGAGTGTGTGAGTGAATGTGAGTATGTGTGGTAGGGTGAAAGCGAAAGGGAAAAGGATACAATAAAAATTTAGCGAACAATTCACCGTCAATGGATTAGACTTAAGTGGGAGTGCAAAATGGATCACAACACTGGATGCATTTGCTGTCACATGCGAAAGTTCAGAAAGGATTCCGTGTCATCGTAGTCTAGAGTGAGAAGCCATTTTCTCACTCTGACCTTGACACCAAACAGGAGACAGGAAAGATCACAATACCTAAGGGCGCGACTGTAGATGAAAGGGAAGGAATAACAGGGAAAACGTTTTGCAAAGGTAGATTTTGTCTTAGGAATATAAACCCTCGGAGCAGGACGCCGCTTGTTAGTTTTGTTAGCCCTAACAACGGAATTGCCCCCGCAAACTCCATGGTAAGCCTTTATCACCTTCAAAATGTAGAGTTGACGCACAGACAGCGTTTGCGTTTCATTGTGAAGGGATTTAGTCGGATACCTAAAGGGCTTGCGAAGCATCACCTTCAGGACGGACCTCTGAGCTCTTTCAAGGGTAATCAAAACCGTCTTAGATGCGCCACCCCATGCTGTGATACAATAGCAAAGCAGTGATTCGCAAAGGGCCGTGTAAACCAACAAAAGAATGTCTCTGCTGGCACCATCGCGTAAGAGCTTCATAATATGTATCACCTTTCTGACACGACCGGCAAGAGCTCTGACATGATGCTTAAAGGAAAGATTCTCATCCAGAACCACACCTAAATATTTCAGACGATCAGATCGCTCAATAGTTGGACAGGAACAAAAATCTCGTGACAGACCACACTTGTGCACCTTAATGGAAAACGAAACAGGCGGACTGGATAGTTTGGTTTTGTGAAAGCACAGGTATTTCGTCTTACCTTCATTTAATTTTAGTAGGTTATGACCCAGCCAAGTGGCAACAAGAGAAAGACCACGCTCAGCACTGTCGAAAACATCCTCCCATGTTTTACCCCTAAAAACAATGGCCGTATCATCAGCGTAGCAGACCACTCCGATGGCACTGTCCACATGAAACAAGTTGGCAATATCATTTATGTACAGTATAAACAGAGTTGGACCAAGAATACTACCCTGAGGCACCCCAAATGAAAGTTTACTGATTTCACTGACATAACCGCCCACCTTCAGACACTGACCCCTGTCTGAGATGTAAGATGAAAACCAGTCCAGAGCTGTTCCGCGAATTCCCGCAGCTTCCAACTTTTTCAACAAAATTTGAGGAACAACAGTGTCGAAGGCTTTGGCTAAGTCTAAGAACACACCAATGCATCTATCACCAGCATCAAGGCTGGAGACCACACGGTCCAGGAGTTCATTGACTGCGTCCTCCGTTGACTTTCCTCTTCTGAATCCGAACTGACAGGAAGATATGATGTTCTGACGTTCAAAGAAATTAACTAGTCTCTGGTTCATAAGCTTTTCCAGTATTTTTAGTATTTTTTTTTTTTTTTTTTTTTTTTTTTTTTTTTTCTAATAAAGGGTTTAAAAATCCCGAGACGTCTCACTGTTGATGACGCTATGTCATGTGAGGTTCACGGTTTTTGTGATAGCTCCGAGCTTGCCTATGGAGCGTCAATATACATGAAAATTACAAATAAACAGGATGAGGTTCATATCGTTCCTATCGCTTCCAAGGCTCGCGTAGCTCCCATTAAGCAACTATCGTTACCACGTTTGGAATTGTGTGCGGCTGTACTGCTTGCCAACTTATACGACTTTTTTAAAGACACATATAAGATATCTACGGCACAGGCTGTCAACTTTTATTTTTGGTGCGACTCCACCATTGTAATGTCTTGGCTACACTCGCACTCTTCTCGATGGGCTACTTTTGTGGCAAATCGTGTCAGTCTAATCCAGGATAAAACCCCGGTTGAGTGGTGGCATCATATCTCATTCTCGGACAATGCTGCAGATGTTTGCTCACGAGGTCAGCTTCCTAAGGAACTAATGCAGAATGATTTATAGTGGGCAGGACCTTTGTGGATGTGTTTAAAAACATATCCAAAACTACGTTCAGAAATGGAGCATACAGATCCACTAGCACTCAGTGAAGTTAAACGTTCTGCGCCAATATCTTTACTAGTTCAAAATACCCCACAATCGTTACAAAATGATGACACCTTCTTCGACATACTACTGAACAAATTCTCGTCGATAGAAAAGATCGTTCGAATTATATCATACTGTAATCGTTTTATAAAAGGAGCAAGAAGACAGACCCTAGGTACAAATATTTATATTTATTCAAAGGAACGTCAAGAATCCTTACTAATTATTGTTAAGTTTGTCCAATTTAAATCATTCCATGATATATATTTATGAAGTTAAACTCTAATCAAATCCTCCCTAAACCTTTTCACAAGCTAAACCCATTCCTCGACAATCATGGTGTTCTTAGAGTAGGTGGACGTATCCGTCGTGGTTTTGAGCAAGGGCATCCAGTCCTACTGCTTCCAGATTCTCCTTTGACAATTAAACTTATCGAATCGATTCATCGAACACATTGCCACGCCGGAATGAATACAACTCATTATGTATTTGTTACTTCAGCAATTTTAGATTATATCGGCCAAACGAAGGATAAGACACTGTCTCTCAATATGCATTCGTTGTTACCGCGTGAAACCTCAGCCAGTTCAACCACATATGAGTGATCTACCTAAATATCGTGTTAATCAAGTCAAACCATTTTCTATCGTAGGTCCGACTACGGTGGACCATTTCGAATTAAGTTAGGTGCTCATCGTGGTGCAAAAATCGATAAAGCTTATCTTTATCTGTTCGTATGCTTGACAACAAAGGCAGTACACCTAGAAGTAGTATCGAGTCTTTCAACAGAAGGATTCATCGCCGCACTGCGACGTTTTGTAGCGCGTCGAGGTAGATGCAATTCTATCCATGCGGACTGTGGAATGAACTTTGTGGGGGCAAGAAATTTCTTCTCATCTCTTATTGAGAACGCTGCCGGAACACAACAAATCGAGTTTAAATTTAACGCTCCTTCTGCACCACATTTCGGAGGTGTTTGGGAAATACAAATCAAAGCCGCAAAGACACATCTATATCACATAGTTGGTGACCAAGTGTTAACTTTCGAGGAACTAACTACCCTCACTTACATTATTACTAAACGGGTTCTTACCACGATTATTTTTAATTGAGAGGTCCCGATATTTCAGCACTGTTTCAAGCGCCATGATCACGGGAAGACTTGAAACAGTGCTGAAATATCGGGACCTCTCAATTAAAAATAATCGTGGTAAGAACCCGTTTAGTAATAATGTAAGTGATGTAGATAACCGCGAGTGTTTAAAGAAATTTATTACTAACTACCCTCTTTAGTCAAATCGAAGCAGTCCTTAATTCTCGTCCGTTGTGCCCACTGAGTTCAGACCCTAACTATATGAACGTTTTAACTCCCGGTCATTTCTTAACCTTAGAACCACTGACTACCGTTCCAGACAATGATTTATTAGACATTAATATTAACCGTCTTAATAGATGGCAACTTATTCAATCCTTTCAACAAACCTTTTGGTTACGATGGAAAAACGAATATCTACACGGTTTAATTCAAAGAGAAAAATTGTCAAAAATGTCCAAACCATTACAAATCGATACCATGGTCCTAATCAAGGATGATAATCGTATACCGTTACATTGGTCACTCGGGAGAGAAGTCGAGCTACATCCCGGAGCTGACAACGAAGTCCGCGTAGCAACGGTCAAGACAGCGAACAATAGTCTCATTAAGAGACCGCTGGTTAAACTTTGCCCACTACCAATTTCATCTTAATTTTAAATCGTTTTAGGCAAGGATTACCTTGTACATTTTTTTTATTATTCTTTTTTTTTTATTACTTTTTTTTGTATTACCTTGTTTGCATAATAACGTTTATTATTATAATTGAATCAACACTATCGTATCATTTGTATTATGTACCTACTTGTAATTGAGAAAATACCAATAGTATGTATTTTGGCCGGCGGGATGTTTCGACTTTATATAATTCAAATCGCCGCCTATTTGTGTACTTCGAATGTGGAATTCAAATTTCGAACAAGGGCAACATTTTTGTTGTTCTATGCGCGGGTATCAAGAAAAAAACGCCTGACGATGACATACACCTTTTGTCTTCGGCCATTACGCGAAAGATTCAAGCATCGTACGGAGCACTAATTCGAACGCAATGTTTACGGGCACTACTTATTTTATTAACCTTATCAAGATCATCGTAAAACGTTGTAAAACCATCGACCAGTGTGTTACTGTGTGTCGCGGTCACCAAGATTGGAGCCAGAAGCCGTCATCGTAATCTAACCGCAACGTGCGCATTGTATGTTACGGGTTTGGATTGACAACGTTCTATGCGAAGGCGTGGCGTTAGGCGTTCACCCGTAGCCTGGTTCCCCAAAATTGTAGAATTAGTACTTGTAAGGAACACTAACTCACGATGCAAACGCTAGCGCTCTGCCCCACATGGGAGCGGCAGCGTTGTGTCCTGGTCAGGAAAATAGGACCGGACTTGTCGCTCCCGAGCGTCATGGCGTCGATGCTCGAGAGCGACGAGTCCTGGAAGGCGATGCTCGACTTCTGCGAGTCCACCATCTCGCAGAAAAGGGTGGCGGGGGGTGCGAGGAAGCGATTGTACGCCTCTCTCCGCCCAGCAACAACCCGCCGCCGTCGAACAGGGGGCCGAAACCGGAATCTCGCCTGGAATCTGGCCCCCTAAGAGTTTCGAGCGGGGACCCAAGAAGGTGTCGTGTCTCGCTCAGCACGCGCCTTAAGCCAGAGCGACCGGGGGATGGTAGACCGCGCTCCCCGACCCACGTTGGTTCTGACCCAACGGGGTATTCCGTGGGAGGGTGGCACACGGTCCCATCTTGGCGAGCTTCGGAAAGCCCGCCGACCGAGAGAGCCGGTAGCCGTATTCGCCGGCGACTACCGGCTCGGCGTCCGGGGGTGTCGCGATAAGAAAGTGTGCCGCAGAGCGTAACGCGTCGCACCACCCTGCATAACCCCGCGCTGGGTTCTGGCCTCAGCCGGGGTTCGGACGCAGAGTGTGAGCAGTTGGAGGTTTTAGTGAGGTTCAACTCCCACATACCCGCCCCGCGGGTGGGGATCCGGCGATTTCCTCCAACTAAAACAAAAAAAAAACCTCGCCTACAGACTCTCCTTCTCAAACCCAACCGCCGCCTTGGCAGAGAGTACCAACTACTAAAAAGCGTAAAATCAGGGAAGAGTCCTTGTCACCTGTGAATATCTCTCACAACAATAGTTTCTCTGGGTTACTCATTGATGATACCAGCGATCCTCCTGTTAAGCAAAACGCTCCAAGTCGTCCTTCTCCCATTATTCTCTATGGAATTGAAAATCTCAATAAATTAACCAAATACTTACCTCTGTGGTAGAGTCAACCGAATTTAGGTACAAAGTTGTTAACAAAAATTCGCTTAGAAGGCTTAAAGGTTAACTCAGCTGAAAGCTATAAGAAAGTAATTGACTTTGTAAGATCTAAGGCTCATTGGACATACCTTTTCAAGGAAAGACACAAAGTGTTATCGGGTTGTGATAAAAAACTTGCACCATACAACTCCCCTAGATGCTATTGTGGAAGCTGTTGAGAATAGTGGAAACAAAGTCAGAGGTGTCTATGATGATGAAATGGCCGCTATGGCCCGAATAAACTTCCAACCTTCATCTTTTTCGTTAATGTGGAACCGAGTCTAAATAACAAGACAATGAAATCAATTCAATATGTTTACCACCAACGTGTCAAAATTGAAACTCCACGCAAGTCTAACACCATTGTTCAGTGTCAGCGCTGTCAGCAATACGGCCACTCGAAAAATCACTACATGCGTCCGTTTCGATGTGAAGTGTGCAGGAAAACACAAAACCGCAGACATACATAAAACTACAGGTTCCCTTATAAACTAGGGAGGATGTAGAGAGCGCCTGCCTGCGCTTAACTAACTTGATCCAAAAGGCAGCCTCGATTAATACACCTGAATTAAATTCTCGTAAACCCTCCCCATCCCCTTGAAAATTAAAATAAAATTACGCGAAAAGAGTCGTCTTGACGTGTATGGCAATCATCTCGTCTCCCGCTTGATAGGACAAGATTTAATCGCGCATCTAGAGAACCTAAGACCTTTCTAAAAGAAACCTCTAACCAACAGATAAGGAATGCACTTGAACTGATGTCTCCTAATGGAAATAATAAATACTGCCTGTGGAAAGCCACGAGAAATGTGGACAATTCAGTGACACACTGTCCTCCTATAAAATCAGACTCCTCGTGGGCAAGAAACGATGCTGAAAAGGCCGAGGCGTTTGCTTTGCATCTCTCGAGGGTGTTCCAGCCTAACGAAGAAGAGATCCAAGACCGGAGTGAACTGGAAAGCATTCTTAACCAAGATCTGCAATTGTGTCTGCCGAGTAGGTCGACATCGCCAAGGGAAATCTTAAAGGCTATACGGTCACTGAAAGCTGGTAAGGCGCCGGGCTATGACCTAGGGGCCTACCACGACCTCTTATTGCCATCGAATTTAGGACCTAAACTGAATTGTTTTGTTATTTCGTACCATAACGTCTAAATTGCGATCGACTTTACTGTCAATTCTCGTATAGCAATTCAAGAGTGAAGTTACACCGCCATTTTTATTTCATTCGTTCAATTGCGCTATAATCCGTACCATGACCTCTTTTTAGAACCTACACTGAGTAGCTATTCTGTCAAAATTAGCGATTCTATAAAAGTTACTACTTTACTATCGTAAACTGAATAGTTCTCTGAAATATAGTGTTTTAATAAGAATAACTTGTCAATTTCATTAAATATAAGGAGGAAAAGTAAGTATTGAAACGTAAATTACAGTAAATCTTAGTAAATTCATAAATAAATACAGAAATAACCTTATTTTACAGACGTCTGATGAAATGACTCGGTTTCGACTTTTCGCGAGTAATTAGCTTGGAAATTCAGCTAAAACGCAAAACAGACTCGAATTACGTTCTAGCGGACCAATTTTTTGGGATCAAAGTATCCCCCTTCCCGTTCCTGGGGTGGAGTGGAGTGGATAGTTCGGAGGGTCACATTTTGGCGGACCTGGAGCCTGGTATCAGGCCCCCGCTGCATATGTCAATAGAGAACGAACGTACGTCTTGTAGACTAAGAGCTTCGTTCTCGCCGGCAATCTGTCGCGACCGCCTACTCCTCCAGCAGCCTACCGCGAGCTGTAGAGCGGGGGGAGCCCCAAGCGACGGATTTCGCATTGAGGTCCCCCGCAAGTATCACTGGACGGGGGGCGAAGCGGTGAGTAATCGCCTCGAGCCCGTCCAGGAACTGCTCAAAATCGACAATAGGCCGGCTCGGAGAGAAATACGCCCCGATCACGACGGTGTCTAACATCGATACCGCGTCGAACCCAGAAACCCTGAACCGCCCGGTGATCGGCCCTGCGCCCGGCCGCCGCGCACAAATCACAGTGTGGTGCAGCCGAGCACAAGGCCGCCTTGTGTCCTGGTTGACCGCAGCGGAAACAGAGTTGCCTGCGGTCAACCGTACTTGTACACCTGGCGATGCTATGCCCAGTACCGAAGCACCGAAGGCACTGCCAGGCGCGCGACTCCAGCAGGCGCACGTGGGCCGCAATCCAGCCCACGCGCAGCCTGTCAGGATGTTCTACCGATCTGCCCGGCGGGGGAGTGGCCAGGGAGGTGGCCGTCTCAATAGGGCATCGCGCTCACACAGAGCTGGCCCCGAAGTAGCCGGGGCGGAGTTCACCCACGACGATGTTCTCCGGGGCACATCCGCCCTGGGCCGCGATAGCCGCGGCCAACTCCTCTGTGGTGGCGCAGTCGTCCAGGCCGGTGATCCTGATCTCCGCCATTTTTACCGGCCTGTGGACACGCACCACCTCCTCCGGCCAGACCGCCACAGGGCCTGGGATTTATAGAGCGCCACCGCGAGGCCCAATCTTCTTATGCGACCGACGACGAGGGCCACCCCCGCTGTGGCGAGACGGGTAGCCTCTCTAAAGTCTTGCCCCCGGGCCATGACCAACGTGTCATCAGCGTAACAAATTACGCTCAGGCCCGGGAGTAGGGCACCCAGTCGTACCCGATGGCAGCAGCGTAACAACTACTGCCGCCGACCTCGGCGCGCGCGGCCCCTTCTTCTTCTTTGATTTCTTGGCGGCCGGTGCTCGACCCTGCTGGGGAGCAGCCACGGCCGCAGTGGTCGTAGTCCGGTGGGTGGGGGTGGCAGGCGCTCTAGCCTTCTGGGGAGCTTCTGCCACCACCCGCGTCGTAGTTCGGTTGGTGGGGGTGGCAGGCGCTCGACCCTTCTGGGAAGCCCCTGTCACCGCCTTCGTCGCAGCCTGTTGAGGAGGTGCCGTAGCCCCTCCAGATGGTGAGGCCTCCGCCGCCATCGAAGAGGCCGCCACCTTAGCCCTCTTGTTGCCCCGTCTTACTACCTCCGTCCAGCCGTCGTCCATATTGGACGGCGCTGTCGGCAGCAGACGGTGTTGGCGCAACCGCCGCACCAGCGCCGCGACCCTTCCGTTGCGTTGGTCCCGCTGGGGGCTGACGACCCGACTGACGGGTGGTGGGACGCGACGGGATGACAGGAGGTGGCGATGACACGCAGGGCGGCGATTTCCGCCCTGAGTTCGGCAATCACCTTGCCGAACTCTCCCATCAGCTCCCGCCTGATGCGTCCCTCCACCTCAGTCGCCTCCCGAATGCCCGCCCTCGTGCGGGGCGAAGGGTGACGCCCGGACCTCGCCGCCTCCTCAAGAGGCGAGGCTGACTGTTGGTCACTGGTTGGAGCGGGGGGGGTCCGATGCGCCGCTGCATCCCCCGGGCAAGGGCCCGGTGTCGGCGTGCGCCGCTCCCTCCGCAGCGAGCGCGATAGTCCCTTCCGCTCCAACGCCGCCAGCCTCACCTTGAGGGCGGCGATCTCCTCCTTGTGCTGAGCGGTCTCCTTTCGGGACCGCTCAGCCTCCACCTCTAATGCCGTGGCTCGGCTGATGGCCGCCGAGACCACCGGTATTAGTCTCTTGGCATCGGCTGCGATACCCCGCCCTGCCCCTCCGCCTTTGCCCCCTTTTCCGAGGCTCGGTTCGAGGCGTAGAAAGCCGTGCGCCTCATGCCCTCGAGGATGGCCGAGGGGCTCTCAGCGAGCTTCCCGACACTCGAAGCAGAGGCCACGGACGCCACCGAGGGCTGTGGTGAGACTGTGGAGTCTCGACCGGGCCCCGCGTCACCACCCCTGGCGGCCACCCGCCCGGAGTTCCTCGCCCTCTGCGGCCAGAGGACAATCCACTCCCCGAGGTCCTCCGCGCAACGGACTTCCGTTTGCGGAGGACCCTTCTCGCTTGCTCTCCAGAGCCAACATCGCTCGCGGCGGTGCTCGCCAGCGATGTCGACTCTGGTCCCGCATCCATTTTCTCCTCTCTCGCCTCCGAGTCCACCTCGTCCGCCCAATCGAACGGGACGATGCGGACCCGGGCCTCACGCCTTCCAGTGTCTACATCCGTCACAGGGGCCTGGTTGCCTACCCCTGTGCGGGCATCGGTCGCATACTTCGCGCTCGCGGGCCCGGATACCCGCGAGCGCCGGGTGCCTGGAGCCGGATCGTCTGGCATGGCATCCCTAGTATTCGACTTGTCCATTATTTTACGAGTAAGATCCTTTGGGTGATTACTCACACCACTTACCCAAGGTGGTGCGGTCGTTCTTTTTGGGGGGGATTTAGTCCCCCAAGGCTCACGATCGCCTGGGTGCAGGTTACCCGCCGCCTGCGGTTCGGCGTCCTCCTCCGGTGGCCCACCAGCCACCCTCCTCGTCCCCGAGGTCACCGCTTGCAAGCGGTGTGGGGAGAGGAGCTTCTTGTGGTCCGCTTAGTCGCGGCACCCTCTGGCCAACAAAACACCCTGCGGGGTGCGAGGGTGCACGCTCAAGCCCGCCGCCACGACAAGGCGGGACCACCGGGTGGGACCAAACACGCTCTTCTCCAAATTAAATGTTTTCTTAACTCTGATGCCTCTAAGTTATCTATCACTACTGTTGGGAAGAACGCAGACATGCGCTGCACCTGATGTTACATATAGTAGAGGCAATGCGCTCGGATGTATAGTTGCGCGTTGCTTGATAGTGCCTCCCACTTGTACGCGTCATTAATAGTAGAATGTTATGTTAAAATAATTGTGCATGTAATAAATAGATTTATTAATTTAGACTCTTGATATTTAGTATCGCAAATTTGAGAATCCTCGCGATCGTCTAGTATTTGAACTACTTAGAGATAGATGAGACGTCTATAATAAGCGGCTTGAGAGTGTTCAGAAGCGGTTTCTTTATCACCTCTCTCACAGCTTTGGTCTGGCAACAACTTTACCATCGTACAACGATAGATTGAACCATTTTAGTCTACAATCCCTTAATTTTAGGAGGAAGTTACTTGACGTAATGTTCCTTTATAAACTGTGGAATAATATATCTGACTCTTCATACCTCATGTCTAAACTGCATATTAGCGTACCTAGAGGTCAGTTAAGGTCTTGTCGTAGGTATGAGCCCTTCGATGTGAGTATAGCATATTCAAGACTGGGTCAATTCTAACCGTTGAATCGCATTGTTAACACCTACAATTCGATTCACAATGTAAGGGTGAGCTGGTACGATGTTTGTGGCGTGGAAAGACAATGCGAGGTGGACATTTTCTCAAGCAGTACTGGGAGTAATTTAAAAGGCAGCTTATGTTGTCTCTTTCTTGAATGCTGTGTTCGTTCCATTCCGTATATATTACAAAATGTTTTGTTTTTTTTTTTTTTTTTATTTGATATTTTTATATATTTTTTTAAATTTGATTTGATGTTTTTTTGGTTGATATCTTTTTATATAAATAAATTATTGATAAAGGAATACATAATTATGAATTATTATTAGTCTTACCTAATATTTGAATTTCTTTCACTTTTAAGCAAGCAAATCATTTTTCATTTTATTTGTTAATATGGTATTTTAGTCACTGTGGGTGGAAAAGTTGATTGAATTATTTGATTGGATTAATTTGTAAGTGTATAATTTTATAGCTGTTGTTTTGTAATGTTCCTTCTTAACTTTAATTTATCTTTCTATTTAATTGATTAGTATAGTATTTCTCATGATTGTTTAACTAGCATGCAGTTTATTTCAGTAAGTGGAATAACACTCTGCATGATATTGTAAATGTTAAAATTTAGATTTCGAAGTGCATATTCTGTTGGTGCAACATTAAATAAATAAATAAATAAACAAATAAACTTAGAACTCGACGACTTATGGGAATGTGTGAAGGCACTTGTATTGATCCAAAAAGAGAAAAAAAGGCGAAATCGAAACTAATTTTATTAGTCGATTCAGTAAACTTCATACACATTCAGGATGCGATTACGTCTAAAGAGATTTGGAAAAATTTGTCGCAGGCATTTCAAGACTCAGGTCTGCTCAGAAAAGTTGGATTATTAAGAGACTTAAGTAATACTAAGCTAGATACAAGCACAAGTGTAGAAGATTACATTAACAAAATAATGAGCTCAGCTCATAAGCTCAGAAACATAGGATTCAATATTGATGATGAATGACTTGGGACTCTGATGCTTGCAGGTTTGCCAGATAATTACAAACCAATGATTATGGGTATTAAAAGCTCAGGAATAAAAATAATTGCAGATTTTTCTTTCTTTCTTTCTTTCTATATGATAAAAACTAAGCTTTTACAGTAAATAAAAGATACAACATACAGTAATTCAGCTTTATACGCAAACAACAAAAAATTTCAAACTAAGCCAAAAAACACTGAACATCAGTCAAAAACTAAGGGCCCTGCTTTACTTGTAACAAATATGGGCATCTTGACAAAAACTGTTGGTTTCAGAAAAACAAAACACATACTAAAGAAAATAATAAAGGTTTTGTGGCAGCTTTCTCAGCCATGCAACCAAGTGACTCTTTGAACTGGTATGTAGACTCAGGAGCTTCAATGCACATGACAATGCATAAATACTTATTAGAAAATAAAAAAATATCACCAATATCACGTTTTTTTTTTTTTTTTTTCTTTGACGAGAGGAAATCGCCGGACTTCCACTCGCCCCGCGAGTGGGGTATGTGGGGGTTGAACCGCACTAAAACCTCCCGCCAATCGCGCTCGACATCCGTTGTCACCCCTACTGACAGGACGCGTTCGCGATTGTCGCTCACGTATCGCCCCATCACCCCCGGACGTCGAACCGGCAGCCGTGGGTGAAACGACCACCGGCTCACTCGGTAGGCGGGCCAAATGCCCGCCGAAATGGGGCCGCGTGATGAAAGGTCTCCCTCGGCTCAGGCTGGGTCGGGACCAGCCCGGGTCGGGGAGCACGGCTGGCCATCCCCCGGTAGATGGTACATAGGGTGCGAGCTGATGCCTAGCGCAACACCCCTCGGGTCTGGTGTTGGTGGACCCGGTACTCTTAGGGGGCCAGATCCCGGGATACCTCCCGAGGCCGGCCCCCTGCTCGACGTCGGCGGCGAGGGGTCGGTCGATGCAGAACACAGGGCAGTTCGCGTTATTCGCGGTATGCGCTCCTCCGCAGTTGGCGCAGGTGGGTTGGTCGGAGAGGGGGCGCGGGCAGTCTCGGGCGTGGTGCCTTGCGCCGCACCGCACACAGGCCACCGGTCTGTGGCAGTTGTGCGACGAGTGCCAGAAGCCTTGGCACCTGTGGCACTGGGCAGGTCCCTTCCTGCCGCGCCACGCCTCCACAACCACGCCGGGCATGCACAGGAGCTCGTGCACCTCATAGATGGCCGGCACGGTCTCGGGCGTCATCTGCAGCTGCGCAAACATTAGGCAGCCCGGGCGTCCAGGCCTAGCCGGAACCGGCCGGACATGCTCCGGGACGAAGCCGAGTCCGCGCAGCTCCTCCGCCACTAGCTGGGGGTCGGTCCCGACGGGTAGGCCTCGTATGGCCACCTTGGTGCTCCTTTCGGAGTCCAACTGGTAGGAGTACCAGGATAGTCCCGAGTCCTGGTTCCGCTCGACCAGGTATCGTTAGACCACCCTGTCCCCACCTTGTGGTCTCGCCTTGTCGCGGCGGTGGGGCTTAAGCGTGCGCCCTCGCACCCCGCAGGGTGTTTTGTTGGCAAGAGGGCGCCGCGAACTAAGAAGATCACACCGGAGCTTCTCTTCCCACATCGTCTGCCAGCCAAACGATGTCCCTGGGGATGAGAAGGGTGGCTGGGCCACCGGAGAAAGACTGGCCGCCCTCTTGGGCGTGGCCACAAAGTGGGGGCCAATGCCCGCAAGGACAAAGGACCCCGCTTAAAGTTGTTGGGTGAACCGGGGGATCTTTTCTCCCGGTCGCCGGCTGCCACGGCTCCTGTAGCTGCCTCGCGGTGGCTGCAGTGGCAAGCCTCCCAGAGGGGGGTACCGGTCTACCGGCGTGGCTTCGGAGTAGCAAACCGTAATTCCCACCGGCTGTGTGGGAGGCGGGGGCCGCTGCATCTCTAATTTTTCTTCCATCTTCTACTGTTGTAGAGCTACATGCAGGGGCCGCGAGGAGGAAAAACCTCTATAAAAAAGCCCTAATCCTAAGTTTTGACGCCCGGCGATGGGATGAATGGCTGGAGGGATTCCAGTCGATAGGTCGTCCCAGGGACCTCTCCCCCTCCTGGCTAAACAAAAGGGGAGAAAACAACTATGAAATGGAAAGCACGAGACAACCTACTCAGGAGGGTACCACACGTGGAACGTGTGGAGACTCCCTCCGTGTACCGGCCGAAGCAGGGATTGCTACGACCGGTACACGCAGCCCGCGTTCGTTATCTGAGGCGGGCATCAAATGCTTAGACGAAGGGGGCTGTGCGACGGGCAGCGGAAAACCCGTCGAATCTAGGAGTGGGAGCTCGATGTCGCTGGCAAGCGACGTCGGCTCCGGGAAAGCGGGGAGGGTCCTCCGCAAACGGAAATCCGTTGCGCGGAGGACCTCGGGGAGTGGATCGTCCTCTGGCGGTGAGAGGCCGCAGAGGACGAGACGCTCCGAGAGGCTGGCCGCTAAGAGCGGCAATACCGGGTCCGGCCGTGACTCGCCAACACCATCGGCGGCGTCTGCGACCTCGGTTCCGCTGAGCGGAGGGGAGCTCTCTGAGAGTCCCACCTTCGTTCTCGAGAGCCTGGGGCGCAGGGCGCTTTACGCGTCCGGCCGGGTCTCGGGAAGAGGCGCAAAGGCGGAGGGGCAGCGGTTGCGGAAGATCGCAACCGATGTCAAGAATCTGGTGCCGGTGTACTCGGCGGCCATCAGCCGAGCATCGGCGCTGGAGGGCGAGGTTGGGCGGTCTCGAGCGGAGATTGCTCGACAAGAGAGGGAGATCGCCGGCCTCAAGGCGAGGCTGGCGGCGCTGGAGAGGAAGGAGTCATCGCGCTCGCCGAGGAGGGAGCGGCGCACGCCACCACTGACCGCTCGGACGGGGGATGCGGCCGCGCATCGGACTCCTCCCGCTCCAACCACAGACGAACAGCCGGCCAGGCCTCCTTCTGAGGCGACAAGACCCAGACGCCACCCCTCGCCCCGCACAAGGGCGGGGATACGAGAGACGACTGAGGTGGAGGGGCGCATCAGACGGGAGCTGATGGAAGAGTTCGGCAAAGAGATTGCCGGCAGAAATCGCTGCCCTGCGTGGTGCTGCATCAGCAGCGCCACTTTCCGTCACCCCGTCGCGCCCCACCACTCGCCAGTCGGCCCGTCGGGCCCCTGCAGGGCCAACCCCAAAGGGACGTGGTGCTGGTGCCCCAGCACCGAAGCCCCGTCCGCTGCCGCCAGCGCCGTCCAATATGGACGACGCCTGGACGGAGGTAGTACGGCGGGGCAACAAAAGGGCCAGGGTTGCGGCTCCTTCGATGGCGGCGGAGGCCTCACCATCTGGAGGGGCTGCAGCCCCTCCCTCACAGGCGAAGACGCGGGCGGTGGCAGAAGCTCCCCAGAGGGGTCGAGCGCCTGCCACCCCCACCAACCGGACTGCGACGCGGGCGGTGGCGGAAGCTCCCCAGAGGGGTAGAGCGCCCGCCACCCCCACCAACCGGACTACGACCACGGCGGCCGTGGCTGCTCCCCAGGAGGGTCGAGCACCGGCCGCCAAAAAGAAGAAGAAGCCCAAGAAGAAGGGCCCGCGCGCGCCGAAGTCGGCTGCAGTGGTGGTCACACTGCTGCCAGTCGGCGAGGAAAAGGGCATGACGTACCCCAACGTCATGGCCCAGGCGCGCGCGGCCATCGACTTAGGGGAAATAGGAGCGGGGGAGGGCCTCCGCTTCCGGACGACCGCCAACGGGGCTCGTCTGCTGGAGTGTCCCGGTGCCGATAGCTCCGGCATCGCGGACCTCCTGATGGCGGGCCTCCGGGCGGTCTGGCCGGAGGAGGTGGTGCGCGTCCACAGGCCGGTGAAGATGGCGGAGGTCAGAATCACCGGTCTGGACGACTGCGCCACCAAAGAGGAGGTGGCAGCGGCTATCGCTGCCCAGGGCGGATGTGCCCCGGAGAACATCGTCGTGGGCGAGCTTCGCACCGGCTACTCCGGGGCCAGATCGGCGTGGGCGCGATGCCCTGTAGAGACGGCCACCTCCTTGGCCACTCCCCCGCCGGGACGACCGGCTGGACACCCTGGCAGGTTGCGCGTGGGCTGGATTGCGGCCCATGTGCGCCTGCTGGAGTCGCGCGCCTGGCGGTGCCTCCGGTGCTTCGGCACTGGACACAGCATCGCCAGGTGCACGAGTACGGTTGACCGCAGGGAACTTTGCTTCCGCTGCGGTCAACCTGGACACAAGGCGGCCGTGTGCTCGGCTGCACCGCACTGTGCTCTGTGCGCGGCGGCCGGGCGCAAGGCTGATCACCGGGCGGGGGGCAAAGCTTGCTCCCCGTCCGGCTCCAACACGGAGCGAAACAGGCGCCGCAAACAAAAGCGGCGCCTAAAGAAGAAGTCGGCCGGAGGAGCACCGGCCGGCGTTTCGGCCCCCGCTGTGGCGTCACAGGCGCCCGATAGCGGGGGCGATGGAGGAAGGGGGAGGCGATGGATGTGGTTCGACCTTAATGGACCGCACCCTTCGCCTCCTCCAAGGTAACTTGAACCGCTCCGTCAGGGCTCAGGACATGTTGCTCCAGAGCATGGCGGAGTGGTCAATTGACGTGGCCGTGGTCGCCGAGCCGTACTTCGTTCCCCCAGCCGACGATTGTTGGTTTGGGGACGATTGCGGCTTGGCGGCCATACATGTTAGGAGAGCCGCGGCGGTCCCGCCCTTGGTAATGGTGGCTAAGGGTTCTGGGTTCGTCGCGGTATCGATTTGGGACACCGTCGTGATCGGGGCGTATTTCTCTCCAAACCGGCCTACCGTCGAGTTTGAGCAGTTCCTGGACGGGCTCGAGGCGATTACTCACCGCCTCGCCCCCCGTCCAGTGATACTCGCGGGGGACCTCAATGCGAAATCTGTCGCTTGGGGCTCCCCCCGCTCTACAATTCGCGGTAGGCTGCTGGAGGAGTGGGCGGTCGCGACTGGCCTCTGTGTACTCAACAGGGGTTCGGTCGCGACTTGCGTGCGATGGCAGGGCGAGTCCATCGTGGACGTTACGTTCGCGAGCTCTGCCATCGCGGATCGCATCCGCGGCTGGAGAGTGTTGGTGGGGGCGGAATCGTTGTCAGATCACCGATATATTCGGTACGATCTTTCCGTCCCCGCACCGGTTGCGGACGCCCGCGGGAGTACGTCCCGGTCATTCCCCAGGTGGGCATTGAAGCTCCTGAATAAGGAGCTCTTGATGGAAGCCTCTACGGTGGCGGCGTGGACGCCCATGCGTCCATACCCAGTGGACGTGGAGACCGAGGCGCTCTGGCTCCGGGACGCGATGCGTCGCATTAGCGACGCTTCGATGCCCCGGGTCGGCCCTTGGTCTCCCACGAAGTCGACGTACTGGTGGTCGCCCGAGATAGCGCAGCTCAGAACTGTATGCGTCCGGGCGAGGCGCCAGTGCGCTCGACACCGCCGTCGCCGCCTTCCGCGTCGCAACGATCCCGTTGCCTTCGCGGAGGAGGAGGCCCGGCTGCATGGCTTATACAAAGAGGCGAGGGGAGCCATGCGGCTGGCCATCAAGATGGCCAAGGAACGGCACGCGGAGCGCCTTTTAGAGACGCTCGAGGAAGACCCTTGGGGGCGCCCATACAAGATGGTGCGCGGCAAGGTGCGCCCATGGGCGCCCCCCATAACCGAGCGTCTACCGCCTCAGCAGCTGCGGGTTGTTACGGCACTGTTCCCGCAGGAGCAGGAGGGATTTATCCCGCCTGCTATGGGTGAGCCGCCGGATGACGCCGGCGGCGAGGCCCCTGCTGAGGTGCCTCACATCACCGGGGAGGAGCTCCGCGTGGCCGTAGTCAGGATGAGTGCCAAAGACACGGCACCCGGACCGGACGGCATCCATGGCCGGGTCCTGGCCTTGGCCATCAATGCCCTAGGGGACCGACTCTTGAGGCTTTACGACTCTTGCCTCGAGTCGGGACGGTTTCCCTCGCTGTGGCGAGAGGGTAGACTTGTCCTTCTCAGGAAGGAGGGGCGCCCGGCGGATACAGCCGCCGGTTACCGTCCTATCGTGCTGCTGGACGAGGTGGGCAAATTGCTGGAACGCATTCTGGCTGCCCGCATCGTCCAGCACCTGGTCGGGGTTGGACCCGACCTGTCGGCGGAGCAGTACGGCTTCAGAGAGGGCCGCTCAACCGTGGACGCGATCCTTCGCGTGCGGACCCTCTCAAATGAAGCCGTATCACAGGGCGGGGTGGCCTTGGCGGTGTCGCTGGACATCGCCAACGCATTCAACACCTTGCCCTGGTCCGTGATAGGGGGGGCACTCGAGAGACATGGAGTTCCCCCCTACCTCCGCCGGCTGGTCGGCTCCTACTTGGAGGCCAGGTCGGTAGTGTGCACTGGGCACGATGGGACTGTGTACCGGTTTCCGGTCGTATGCGGGGTTCCTCAGGGGTCGGTCCTCGGACCCCTCCTTTGGAATGTCGGGTACGACTGGGTGCTGAGAGGCGCCCTGCTCCCGGGCCTGAGCGTAATTTGTTACGCTGATGACACGTTGGTCATGGCCCGGGGGCAAGACTTTAGAGAGGCTACCCGTCTCGCCACAGCGGGGGTGGCCCTCGTCGTCGGTCGCATTAGGAGATTGGGTCTCGCTGTGGCGCTCAATAAATCCCAGGCCCTGTGGTTCCACAGGGCTCGGGTGACGCCACCTGCAGGGGCCCAGATCGTGGTAGGAGGCGTCCCAATAGAGGTCGGGGTGCGATTGAAGTACCTCGGCCTCATACTGGACAGCCGTTGGACCTTCCGGGCCCACTTTACGGAACTCGTCCCCCGATTGATGAGGACAGCCGGCGCACTGAGCCGGTTGCTTCCGAATGTCGGGGGACCAAACCGTGTCGTGCGCCGCCTCTACGCGGGGGTGGTGCGTTCGATGGCCCTGTACGGCGCGCCCGTTTGGGCCGGACCGGGAAACCGGACAGCAACCGTTGTCCGGCTCCTGCACCGGCCGCAGCGCGTCGTAGCTATCAGGGTCATCCGCGGATACCGCACCGTCTCCTTCGAGGCGGCGTGCGTGCTGGCGGGGACGCCGCCCTGGGATCTAGAGGCGGAGGCGTTCGCCGACGACTATCGTTGGCGTTGCGACCTCCGTGCTCTGGGCGTTGTGCGTCCCCTCAGAGCCGCGGTACGGGACCGGAAGGCCCAATCTCGGCGGTCCGTGCTGGAGGCTTGGTCAAGGCGCTTGGCCAACCCCAGCTGGGGTCTAAGGACCGTCGAGGCGATTCGCCCTGTCCTGGAGGACTGGGTGAGTCGCGGCGAGGGACGTCTCACCTTTCGTCTGGTGCAGGTGCTGACCGGGCATGGTTGCTTCGGGAGGTACCTGCATCGGATACAGGTCGAGCCGACGACGAGGTGCCATCATTGCACAAGCGACCTGGACACGGCAGAGCATACGCTCGCTGTCTGCCCCGCATGGGAGGAGCAGCGCCGTGTCCTGGTCGCACAAGTAGGACGGGACTTGTCGTTGCCGGGCGTCGTGGCATCGATGCTCGACGACGACGAGTCCTGGAAAGCTATGCTCGACTTCTGCGAGTCCACCATCTCGCAGAAGGAGGCGGCGGGACGGGAGAGGGAGAGCTCTTCCCTCCCCGACCGACCCCGCCGCCGCCGACGTCGAGCAGGGGGCCGGCCTCGGGAGATGTCCCGGGATCTGGCCCCCTAAGAGTACCGGGTCCAACAACACCGGACCCGAGGGGTGCTGCGCTAGGCATCAGCGCGCACCCTCCGTGCCATCTATCCGGGGGATGGCAAGCCGTGCTCCCCGACCCGGGCTGGTCCTGGGCCGGCCTGAGCCGAGGGAGACCCTCCAACACACGGCCCCATCTCGGCGGACTGTAAGGTCCGTCTACCGAGTGAGCCGGTGGTCGTTCTCACCGACGGCTGCCGGTTCGACGTCCGGGGGTGACGGGGCGATACGTGAGCGACAATCGCGAACGCGTCCTGTCACCCCTACATCATCGGATGTCGAGCGTGATTGGCGGGAGGTTTTAGTGCGGTTCGACACCCACATACCCCACTCGCGGGGCGAGTGGAAGTCCGGCGATTTCCTCCCGTCAAAAAAAAAAAAAAAAAAAAAAAGACCACCCTGTACTCCTCGTCGGACTCCCCGTTGGTACGGTCTGCCGTTCGGGTTATGGCCGAGGAGGTCCCGCAGCTGCCGGAAATACACCGGCCAATCCGGCCAGGTCTCAACCACAAGCGGGGGCGGATGTTTCGCCCTCGCGGTGGGAGCTCCTGGAGTGTCGGCGGCGGTGGCGGCAGGGCCGGAGGCTGAGGACGTCGACGGCAAGGTCTGTCCGGTGGTAGTGGTGGGCGTCGAAGTCGGTGAGGTGAAGGCCGCGGTCCACGACGGCCAAGCGGCGACATCCGCGTAGGTAGTCGCGGGTGGCACCGCCGGGTCCGGGGATGTCGTCGCGACCTCCATCGGC